>JAUIMM010000025.1:24557500-25177500 GCA_031769625.1 Taudactylus pleione | reverse complement strand
ATACTGAACTCTATTTATGCTAAGGTATTTTTCATCCCTGCGCCGAGTCTAATTTGGAATTTTTGGTCATAAATTTTCAACTTCAATATCAGTAAATGTTCCATGTGGTATATATGGTGACCAACATTTTTGGGAAGTTTGGTGTATATTTAATGTTCAAGATGTACATATGTATGTGCGTTCTAACTTTGCTTTTGACATGATTAATGGAATTTATTCAAGCAGTGCAAAATGGAGTAGGGTGGAGAGTGCATAGATTGCTGCCAAAACACATAGCTTTACTACGGAAGCAAGATGGAGGTAATAGTATTGGAACAGAATGTCATTTCAAATATTAATTTTGAAATCTTTTTTTTCCACATAATTTGTAGTCTATGAATAGAGCTGAGTGTATAAAGATAAATTTATTCTGCTGTGTGAAAAATGCCAAATTGTACAGTCTATTGCAAAATAGGTTAAATGTTCAATGGAACAGCTTTGGAAATTTCACTCAGCTGCTGTGTGTAATATGTGTGGAGTTCCCTCCTAAATCAATAACCAGCCCTAGATTTCAGAACCTGGTCTGCCATTGGAAAATAAGGGGATAAAATGGCATGGGGTTCCCCCTATACTCCAATAAAGAGCACCGGTTTGAACCAGCCAGAGGGCTGATGCTATAGCTAGAGATGTTTGGTCTGGATTTATAAAATGCGAACACACCAGAATTTTATTATTCCGATTAGAATCGGGTCAAGGTGCCGATTTACTTTTGAGACCAGGTTTGAACCAAACCCCAGTTCGGATCTACCGGTTCTGAAGCTGGATTTAAAAACCGAGCTGGGTTTTGGATTCGGACATTTTAGCTGTTTTTATCGATTTTTATCCAAATCCAAAACTAAAACACTTGAGGGTGGTTTTACAAAACCAAACACGAAGATGAATCCAGATCCAAAACCAAAACATCGGGCAACTAGCCTCAAAATGGTCAGCCCAGTGCTAGAATACCTTGGAAAGTCAAGCCCCCTCAAAAATCCCCCCCCCCCTTTCAAGAGGGACAACAAGCCCTGGGCTGAAATTCCTAGCATCCCTGATGGCGTTGGCTACAGAGCTAATAGTAAAAAAATAAATAGGTAATACCATTGTTCTTTACAGGTGAACTACAGGTCCCAGCAAGCCTGTCCCGGCATGATGGCACTTGTGGAAGTGCCAGCATGCCTGGACATTAAGGATCCTCTGGCACCTGTTGTCAAACTGTAAAGAAAATATTAATATAACCATAATTCTTAGACACTGCATGTTGCAATTTTTTATTGAAAAAAAACTCCCCATAAATCCCAAAACCACTAATTTCATACTTACCAAATTCTTCGATGTCCTCCTCTTCATTTCAAGTAAGCATCCAATGGCGTTGGTAAAATAACAAAACAAATGAAGCCCACTGGCCAGACACTGTACACACGCTCTGATCACTCATTATTGACCTGACCTGTTTATCACCATCCTTGTGTTCCTGTGACGTTGACCTTTGACTTGTATTCTAATTCAGAATCTGTGCTGCCCATCTGCCCATCTTAACCACAGGCCTGTTTATAACTATTCCAATACCCACTTGAAAATATTAATTTCTATATATGTTTTCCTACTCCACCTTTCACAGCCCTATGATACATACTATTATATTTTTGTTATTTTATGTTTTCCCGCTACACATACTCTTAAAACCTTTTTAGGACATTCATCTACAACATTTCACTACATCTCTGTGTCCATCTTGACATTGTTGTCACTTCTCTTGCACATTGGTAATCTTTCTTACTATGTGTGACATGATCAATTTATGTATGAAAATATACAGTACATATTTAACACAAATACAGTCATGTTAAGATACGCTTGCATCATGTTTTTAGAAATCCTTTATTGTTGTATAACCAACCTTGTGATATATATTTTTCCAGACTTGATACTTTTCTTAAAACATTTCTTTAAAATGTAGCTTTGTCATATATTTGTTTTAGTTATATAGGATGATATTAAATAATTTATTATACAATTCTTCCATTTAGCTTGCCCTGAATCTGGGAGTCCTATTCCCTATCTCCCTTAACTCATCTATGAGATATGTATTTTTGCTAAGTATTGGTCTCTGCACCCATTTGTATAAGGAATGCAGCTGGGATCATTAACCCATACTACCTAGTGGTACCTGATCTCAAGGAATAGTGACACATCATTAATTACTATGCTCCATATAAGGCAGGAATAGAGGATGTGCACTTTAGGCTCGAGTTTGAGAATGCCCTGTGAGAAATGCGCATCACAGAGCCTCTTCCAGGTTCTCATGGTGCACACCCAAGACAGGAATGCCACAGCTGCTGCAATCCACCGATGCTGACTCCGGCACCCAGACTGCTCACACACCACACAGGTACCTTACAGCTGTTTCTATCCTCTCATCTTGGTTGGATCACCCTGAAATGTCTCGATAGCAGGGTATTTCCATACCATTAGCCCAGACAGCAAATATGTGTCTCTTTGCTACTTTCATTCCACACCAGTTCCCCTGCCCTCATCCACCATTCAATGACAACATAAGAGTGTGACAGCAGATGCAGGGTGACATGCAGGACTTGAGGTCTATATTCCCTTTCATACTAACCCATACACCATCTTGGGTCTTTGCACAGTGGGTCTTGCAAAAATAAACTTTTTTATGCTTGACATTTACTCATATATTGAAGTTGGGGTACTAGTCAATATCTATTTGGGAACTGGGTGTTCTGAATTGATGTATATAAATGTTACATTCTGATCTACTACCTACCTGGGAATTTACTTATGTTCCAGTTTATGAAATTGTATTTGTCAGTATAAAAGGTATTCAGTGTGTTTAATAATGTGGAAGAGTGAAAACCCCACTCTCAAGATGATGATAGGATAGATCAGAAGCTACAGTACCAGATAGAGAGGTCCTGCTCTGCAATGATCAATAAATTTGAAAGGGTGGATGCGCTCATCCTATGTACTCTAATTGTGTATATGAGCAAATTGGTAATAAAAACAATGTAAAGGATTGAGGAATGATAATGTTTTATTTCGTTTTAAAGCATATCTAATGAATTGTGTTACTGAATGGGGGACAGGGATTCATAATCAACTTCTCACCATGTGGGTTAAGATTGTCATTACTGTATGGTCTATGGTATTGACCTAGTCTCTACAATACATTCCTCTTAAGTGGTGTTTTGCTACGCACACCTAAGTAGGGGATGTTAAATAGGAAGCGAGTAATACAAGTTTGTGGCGTTCCACACATATACTCACCAATATCCGCAGTGATGTCCAGCAATCCTGAAAACTTCTATAGAGTGCAAGTGCGACACTGGAGTGTTCATACGGTCACTCACCTTGTGTGGCAAAGTCTGTATATAAAAACAGTGGCTGTATGTCCTTGTGCTGCACACTTTCAAATGGCAGAGCTAGCTGTAATAATACTCAGAGTATGTATTAACTAAAGATGTGCGGTTTGGTTTCCCTCAAATACGAACACACTTGAACTTAGAGGTTCCAGGTCGAATCAAGTCCCAGTCTGGAATCATTTTGGGGGTCTTCTCGCAATTCGGAACTCTGATATATAAACCGGATCTCACGTGATTCAAATTGCATTTAAGCCAAAGCCCTCGTGATTTCAGGTGCTGTGAGGAGGTCAAAAATAACTGGAAATTTCTTGAAATCAATGTTATTGATATTACTAATACTAAAGGAACAAAACAGGTCCAAAAGAAATGATTTTAGCTGTTCTTATAAATGTTTAAATCCAAAACCAAATCCAAACCAAAACACTTGATTTTGCCCAAGCCAAAACCAAAAAAGTCCTCATATATTTTTCCTTCATAAGGGCTGAAGAGTAAGTGGTGCTTTAGTAAATGGGCACCTTACAACTGTCTTTGGCTGATATCTTCTGATTTATATTCAGATAATCCATACCTTCATATAAAAGTGTAATTCCATTATTTGTTTTGGTAATTGTTTTTACCTAAATAGAATTACACTATGCCTTTTTTATGTTTATATTCCCATTTTCATCAGGTTTCAAAGGTTTTAAGACAGGTGTGAAAACAATGATGCAAAGTAAGTATGCTTTCAAAAGTAGAAGTGTTAATAGTTTATTATTAACAAAATGCAAAGTGAATAAACAGAAGAGAAATCTAAATCAAATCAATATTTGGTGTGACCACCCTTTGCCTTCAAAACAGCATCAATTCTTCTAGGTACAATTGCCACAGTTCTTGAAGGAACTCCGCAGGGAGGTTGTTCCAAACATCTTGGAGAACTAACCACAGATCTTCTGTGGATATAGGTTTTCTCAAATCCTTCTGTCTCTTCAAGTAATCCCAGAGAGACTCAGTGATGTTGAGATCAGGGCTCTGTGGAGGCCATATCATCACTTCCAAGACTCCTTGTTGTTCGTTACACTGAAGATAGTTCTTAATGACATTGGCTGTATGTTTCGAGACAGTTTCCTGCTGTAGAATAAATTTGGAGCCAATCAGACTCCTCCCTGATTGTATTGCATAATGGATAAGTACCTGCCTGTATTTCTCAGCATTGAGCACACCATTAATCCTGACCAAATTCCCAACTCCATTTGCCCTAAACTTGCATGGAATCTCCACCATTCTTCACTGTTGCTTGCAGACACTCATTATTGTACCGCTCTCCAGTGCTTCAGCGAACAAACTGCATTCTGTTACAGTCAAATATTTAACATTTTTAATATTTAAAATTTTGACTCATCAGTCCAGAGCACCTGCTGCCATTTTTCTGCACCCCAGTTCCTATGAGTTTGTGCATAGTTGAGTTACTTGGCCTTGTTTCAACATCAAACAAAACAGTAGATGGGTGTGCTTGGGTCCCACTGGTTTCTGCCAGTTTTGAGCTGATGTCACTGCTGGACATATTCTGATTTCGAAGGGAAGTAAGCATGATGTGTCTTTCAACTGATGCACTAAGTTTCCTTGGCCAACCACTGCGTCTACAGTCCTCAACCTTGCCCATTTCTTTGTGCTTCTTAAAAAGAGCTAGAACAGCACATTTTGAAACCCCATTCTGCTTTGAAATCTTTGCCTGGGAGAGACCTTGCTGATGCAGTATAAATACCTTATGTCTTGCTGCTGTGCTTGGTCTTGCCAGGGTGTATGACTGTGACATGAAACTGTCTTCCACAAACCTCACCTTTGTAGCAGAGTTTGGCTGTTCCTCACCCAGTTTTAAGCCTCCAACACAGCTCTTTTTGTATCAGTTAATGACTGTGTTTCCATCTACATACTGTATGAAAGTGATGATCATCATCACCTGCAAATGTACCTAGAAGAATTGATGCTATTTTGAAGACACAAAGGGTGGTATATATATATATATATATATATATATATAAGCATGATTAGGAATCATGTGCTATTAGGCAATAAGTAACCCTGTGTTTATTAAGTGTATTTCTTTATATTGCCAGCATGGTGATCTGTGAATGTCCTTTTGATGTGTACTGTCCAGCTGCAGGGTTAGTTGTTTGTCTGAGAAGATGACATGCGAGGGGAAGGCTGGCAGATTTGTGTATCGCCCATCAGGACTGCCAGCAAATTATCCAAGAGTTAGATAATGGTAAAAATATGGAGTTTTATACATTCCAAGCTTGCCATTCTCACCAATATAAGGTTGGCCTGGGGGATGTCACCCCTCCAAACTTGAGTGGCCGCAAGCTTTGGACAAAATACCATAAAATTTAATTACATGTACACAAGCCAGTGAAGTATCAGAAGGGGGGCTGCTTGACATCCTAGGCAGGCATAACATACCATGTAGAACTCTGAAACTTTGCACATTCTGGGGAGCCAATCTGATTTTGTGAATTGCTCCATCTTCTCACATCTCCCTGCAATCAAAATTCAAGTAAGTGTTTTCTCCTTTTTGTTTAAAAGAACATTTTCTGCCTAAGACTATTTTTGTTTGTCATTCTTTCAAATTGTTTTTGAATAAACTTTAAGCATTGTGTCACGTTTAGGGATTTTAGGTCTAAGTCAGGACCCGTGAAATGGGCTGATAGGCTGTAGCAGAATAGTGGTAGTATAATCAGAGATATACTCAGCAGAGTAGCAGGCATGGTACCGGACGCTTGCACCGGACTGGAACTGGAGATAACAGCAGAGTTGCCAGAGTGAAACTGGAGGCTTGAACTGGACTGGAACCAGTGGAAACTGCACAGCAGCCAGAGTGGAACGGAAGGTTTGTAAAGGCCTGGGACCAGAGGTAACTGCAGAGTAGTCAGTGTGACAACAGAGGCTTGTACTGGGCTGGGACTGTAGGCAAATGCAGAGTAACTGGAGTGGACCCTGAGTCTTGAACCGGATTCCAATTCCCAATTTCATACCTGACCTAATACCCATGAGATCTAAAAGTCAACCTTATCAGGGCTTAAATTGTACATTAGTTTAATAGGGATGGGTAATGCATTGAATTCATTGATCATCTCACATAAACTCTTCTGGGTCCCCAGCCGAAATAAAAAGATGTCATCAAAAAATAGTTTCAAATTAAAATTACTATAGGTGGGAAAGATGTTTACCTTTTCATAAAAGTGCATATAAACATTTGCATATATTGGTGCAATGCTCAAAACCATTGTAGTACCAGAAGTTTGTATAAACAAATCAATTTTATATTTAAAATAATTGTAGTCAAGTACACTTCTTAGAAGGTCCAACAAAAATTCAGCTGGTGGCCTGTTACTAATAAGTGACAAAGTCTTCCTAGTTGCCTCTACACTGTCACCATGTAGGAACTAACATGAACAATGCTACCAAACAATGCAACTTCTCAATGAAGTCATCCGTGTCACGTACATAAATAGGAATGTGATTGTTATACATTGGCCATACGACCAGGACTTTCTTATTTTCAGGTAAGTGTTAGATATGTTAGCTGTGCAGGGGAGAGGGCAGGTTGCAGGAGGAAGCAGGTGGCACATGCACAGTCACATTCTCAGGGAATTTTGTGCTAAAATGCAAAATTTGCTACATCCTTGTGATGCATTACAATATTGCATTGCAATTTGGGGTGAATTTATTTCATCCCATTCGCATCTGAGATGCAGTTTATGAAAAATATGCCCCTATGTCATGTTAATGCAAAAAAAGGAACCTCTCTGTATTGCACAATCTTGGTACTAGTCCCAAAGTGTTTAACAGGGAGCTACCAAAGTAGCAAGTGAAATGTGTGCTAGGGATTGCCAAGCCCTTAGTTATGCTTATAGCATAAGTTACACTACAAGTGTAAGATTTGCAATGTACAGTGCCACTTATGTATTACAGTGGTGATTTCCCGTGGGAAAATACCACTGTATAAATAATAGTAATGCACCATTTCAACCAAATTTGTATTCTTTTAACCAGTGATTTGCCTATATAGATGAAAGAGGAGGAAACTACGGGACTCCCCTCCAACTTAGATGAGGCCTGTTGTGTTTGGGGTGCTTTTTTCTTCTTATAAAATCATTTTATAATTGTTGTATTTGGTTTTCTTACAGAATTTTTCAATGGTGAACTCCAATTGCCGGGACACACTGCAGTTCTGCAAATAGGTTTCTTTATTGTGCATTTGCTTGTCTGTTAGGGAATTTAGACAGCAGACTCCAATGAAGCATGGACTGAAGTGATTGACAAATATTATCTGTCTTCTAGAAATTAATAATAATTATAGATAATACAGCCCTGTTTTGACCACCGTAACACTGGTTGGCACTATTTCAGAGGAACACCATGCAGCTTATTTCCCCGCTAAATTGGTACCAGCCATGTAGAAAAGAGAGGGGAATTTTAACCCCCTATTGTTCCTCAGCACACTGAATTGTACTAGCAACAACATATGAATACTATATGGTAATAGAAATCAGAGATATTGGTTGCATGCATTTGCAAATACATGGGAAGCTGCTAGGCCTCTTCACGGCTTCTCTGTCACTAGCAGTCCCTAACAGTAAGAGTTTCACGTCCGGGGCACAGTGCACCCCAAAAAACATCCAGCCCAGGACCCCCCCAGGGCATCACACGAAAATGGAAAAAGAGTGATAGTGCAGTTTAAAGTATAGATGTGTGCGAGTAATCAATAAGTGTGGAATGAGAGGTTAAAATATGTGTGAGAAAATACATGAATAATAAAAAAACATAAAAGGCTATGTGAAAAGTTACTATGTGTATTAAGTGGTGATGCCCTGAGGAGGCCCAGCTAGAGTAGCCTCGGGGGGCCCTATGTCCAAACGCTCACCCCAAATGTAATATATACCAATTAAAGCCTCATAATAAAGGCACATATATTTTGGAAAATGTAAGGCCTCATGATAAAGGCACTTACCTAAATGCATCCAAATTGAAAGCCAGCTTACCTGGGAGTCACCCCTGGGAACTCCAACTAGCACTACTAGAACTAGCATGCCCTGCTAATGCTGGTGCCTTCATGCATCTCATAACCACAAACAAAAAAATGGCAGCTGCTCAATCAATCTGGTAGTACTTTTCAGGTGCATGAAAGGGAGGGGTCATACCAAGTAGAAAAGAGAGAGGGGTTTTAACCCCCTATTGTTCCTCAGCACACTGAATTGTACTAGCAACAACATATGAATACTATATGGTAATAGAAATCAGAGATATTGGTTGCATGCATTTGCAAATACATGGGAAGCTGCTAGGCCTCTTCACGGCTTCTCTGTCTCTAGCAGTCCCTATCAATAAGAGGTTCACGTCCGGGGCGCAGTGCACCCCAAAAAATGTCCAGACCAGGACCCCCCAGGGCATCACACGAAAATGGAAAAAGAGTGATAGTGCAGTGTAAAGTATAGATGTGTGCGAGTAATCAATAAGTGTGGAATGAGAGGTTAAAATATATGTGAGAAAATACATGAATAATAAACAAACATAAAAGGCTAAGTGTAAAGTTACTATGTGTATTAAGTGGTGATGCCCTGAGGAGGCCCAGCCAGAGTAGCCTCGAGGGGCCCTACGTCCAAACGCTCACCCCAAATGTAATATATACCAATTAAAGCCTCATAATAAAGGCACATATATTTTGGCAAATGTAAGGCCTCATGATAAAGGCACTTACCTAAATGCATCCAAATTGAGAGCCAGCTTACCTGGGAGTCACCCCTGGGAACTCCAACTAGCACTACTAGAACCAGCATGCCCTGCTAATGCTGGCTCCTTCATGCATCCCATAACCACAAACCAAAAAATGGCAGCTGCTCAATCAATCTGATAGTACTTTTCAGGTGCATGAAAGGGAGGGGTCATACCAAGTAGTTTGTTGGTACCAGCCATGGCTGGCATAGCCTAGTACTGGTATTGGCATTTGTAGAGAGATACTATGCTTTTTGACCCTTTGATTTTGTTAAAATCAGGCTATTCTGGCAACATTATAGACAGCTTCAATTTTTTTTTCCACATTTAATTTTATTTATTTGAAAAACATTTATTTTTGCTGATGGAATGTCCATGCTTACAATCATCATCATCAGAAATGTTTTACTAAGAGGAAGCATATCTGCAACTCCATCTCCCCTTACATACTGTAGCTTGTGGGGTATGTGGATTGTCTGAGAGTCACCATGTACAGTTACATTTAAGGAGTTGGGTACATGATGCCGGTGCTCAGGATCCCGGTGGTCAGAATCCTGACACCTGCATCCCGACAGGATTAGGTGCTGACACCTGCAGGTAAGTATCCTAACCCTAAACCTAACCCTCCCCCAGTGCCTAATGCTAACCCCCCCTGGTGCCTATCCCTAACCTTATCCCCAATACTTACCATCAAGATGCCCACAGTTGGGATGCTGGTGCCAGGATTAAGACTGGTGATGGGAATCCGGCACCAGCATGCTGAGCTTCAACATCCCTACTGCTGGGATATAAACTACATCCCCTTTTAAGTCTGTACTTATATGTACACACCTATGCACAGTACAGAAAATCACATTTTCTGCTTATATGTTGGGTACAAAACATCATATTTGGTGTTTTTGCTCCTAACTTCAAGTAAGGCTCACTGTTAATATAGGATAAAGGTTATTCGTGCCTGATGATCTACCAACCACTGCTGTTTCTAAATTCCAACTTGTCCAAATGATGTGCAGCAAAAACAAAACATGTTAAAGGAAAGTTAGTAAACCATTACTTTCTTGACAAGATTTGTGCTTCAATTCTCTTTTTGAGTTAAAACTTTTACTCAATGTTCTTCTCACCTTTTAAGCTTTTTGGCTTTGAAAGATGGAAATATATCTGAAAACACTTTTAGGTTATATACTGAACTGACATTTGGATACAATAGTTGCCATAAAACATGAACATGGAAAAACAATAAGTGCAGAGTAATAAAAAATGAGCTGGAAAAAACTCCCACGCATTAAAGGGGTTGTATGCTTGGTTTGCTGTTTATATGTGCGGTGGCACAGAGTGAAATAATTTAGGAATGTAATCTATATATTATCCCCAGAATCCTATAAAGAATACAGAGTATTCCTTAGGGTTGCAGTGGATAATATAAAGATTATGGGATATTCCTTAGGGTTACAGTGGATACATTAAAATAATGTGAAAGTAATAAGGTCAGGACCTATGTAATACATGAATATGCAGTACATTAATATAGATATCTAAAGTGAGGAAAACTATACAGTACATTTATACACTGACTATTTAGGAAATCTGAAGAAAGAGTCCATAAGACTAAAATTCATTCTAAAAATGTTACACTTAAAGGGGACATGTACTTTTATAATAAATAGGGTTCAGCTGTACCTGTTTTTTTCTTTGTCGTTCTTTTAAACTAAACACTGTGCTTAATTTATAACGTTGATGATATTTGAACAATTGGTTTGATGTTACATTACAATTCATTGAAGTTACTGCAGAAATGTTACCAGCTTTGAATGGCTATTGCCTGTTTAATGTCTAACAGGCTGGGGCTTGAGAAAGTCTGCCATTTTTTATAATTGGAGAGAAAAGTTGGCAGATATTGGAAGAAGGTAGAAAGGAACCCTGGAAAAAAATGAAATATTGTCTATTTTGTACTATTTTAGGCAATTATGTGTTATACTGTGCTTCTGAGGTTGATTCAAATTGCCTAACCACAGAAACTGAACTCAACAGGAATCATAAGACCATTTGCCAATCAGATTTAGAGCCCAGAGAAGCAAATATATACAGCTAAGTTATGAGATGTGGTCATTCTTTCATTAAGGACCTTTTGTTTGTATCACCAATAATGTTTATTACTACTATAGTTAAACAGTTTTAATTAATTTAAAAAAGTGAGAGCCCTGCAATACTATCTATATGTTTAGTAGCTAAGTCAAGAGCTTTGTTACCATTCAAACTGTGGAACTCAGATGAGCCTATCTACAGACAGTTAACAGTATGCAGTGCCCTACTGGTCTGCTAGCACAGATATGTACCCAGGTACAGTTGGCAAGAAAGACTGACCTACACTATGGAGATCGTAATAGTTTAAGAGGGAGAAAAGGGTTGCACAGTAAACAAAAGTATGGATTTTAAATGTCCCTCACTGTACTTGAGGAAGGATCAAGGAGGATCCAAAACGCGTTGTGTTGGTGCTGCTCTGCTGTTTTGAATGGACCTTCATGAAGGACTCTGCTAGATGATACAGGCTAAGCTTGGTGATATGTAGTAAAACCAGCCTGCATTCTCAGGACTTGGGATTAATACTATGTTTGCTCACACCACCAGCCTTGAATAATATGATCCAGGGGAATTCATCACATACTGCTGCACTTTATTTTCCTACTAAACTATTGAGAGTCTACATAAAGACATTGTTTGTTGAAAGACACTGAGAGTTTGAAAATGAACCTAGTACACAGCACAGCTTGACCACTGTCTTTTTCACCTCTCTTGACCTCACTTTCTTTGATCCCTGGACTTATATATTTAGCTTTAGCTCTGGTAGTTTGCCAGGCTCTTTAAACTAACTGCCCTGAGATCTAAACTCAAAAACAACACCTTTGACCCGTCTACTGCATCCAATTAACTTCCTATCTCTAACCCACATTTTGACCTCATTTTATGGAACATACTATTTACATAATTTCTCATTCTTCAATAAGAAAATATAGCAGTATTTATTGAGATGGAAGATAAGTCATCTTCTGCTAAACATGCAAGATGTCATTTTAATGAAAACACTGATTAAGGTTTCCATTTTTTAGAGACCTACATATAGTTTATTAAAGCTACTGTTAAAATATTTAACTCTATTTGTAGCTATCTGACTACTATATGATTATTCAATTGCCTCTTTAATCTTCTGTCCCATGGGTTTAACGCTTAAACCACTTAGGCTAATGTCCTACCTTTTAGCTTATGTCATATAAATAATCTTATTATCAATTGTGTAGCATTGGTAGAGCAAACAGATGATAGCACCATCAGATTCACCATACTAAGATATTATCCTTGAGATTTGATTTCAGTAGCTCTTCAAGATTTGTTAATAACATTAATTCCCAAGAGCAGTAACCACCATCCAGTATTGAATCATATTAATTAGTGGGATTTAGATTTGAAATATGGAAACACATTTATGCACCAAAATATTTGCCTATGAGAATCTACAGGAATCCATCATTTTTACCTAACTTAATTACATAATCAATCTAATTTCAATTACATTTGCTGATATTCACACTATTGAGCAAAAAGGTGCAGGTACAAAAGTGATGGTAAACCATGGCAAATAAAGAAATTATAAAAAGTATCTCAATTCTAAACTGGTGTAGAATATATCATTGTTTGCCGATATATAAAGTATTATGTGGCGTTGCATTGTGTGGCATTTAATAAAAAGTATAATGATACAGTAAGTTTTCTAAAATGATGGCTTTGTCTTTGCTTACACGTATGATAATTATCCAGATAAGGGAAAATATGGGATTTTTAGAGGGGTCATTTCCAAATATTTGTGCACCTGCAGCATTAAGCCTATAACAGGTTCTTTTTATAAACAAAATATTTTGCTGTAATAACAAGTTTAAAATAATCCTAATTTCCTGCCCTATGCCCACTGCTTTCCCTACTCCCCCCTCCCTACACCTCTAACTTTTTTTTTTGATGAATAAACATTGCTGTTCTTGGTACTTCAATAGCTTTCAAACTCCCTTTAACCCCCACCCACCCAAGAAGACTAGTTTCTCAGTCAGTCAAGGACTCTTCACTTTTTGGGACTTCTTACGAATTATCTTTTTTTCTAAAAGGACATTCAAACTTTAATTGTTAATCTATGTAATCTCAACCTACACTGTCTGTGCTCTTAACCTTCATTCTGCTTTAACGGCCCTTGTTTGTTGTCATTCATGCATCTTATGTCCTTCAACTGTATTTTCTTTACACATTTGTAATTTTATCTTTGTCTCAATAAAAATATTGTTTAAAAAAGATTACCTCAATTTTAGGAGCTACTGCATCTAGAGTGATACCTGCAGTAGAATACTTGGTGGCTATCCTGTCCTTCCTGGCTACTGGAAGATCCCTGGCAGACCTCAAGTTCAGCATGGTTATCTCACTGCATGCGCTGGGCCTGATCCTACCTGAGATGTGGCAAGTCATCATCCAGGTGCCTAAAGATCAATTTTTAAAGGTGAGTGCAAAATTTAAAAAAAAGCAATACTTATTTTTATCAATATAAAACTTTAACTAAACTTTTCAAGTAACTATATAGAACTGCCAACACTATAAAAACCTAAAAAAAGTTGTCGAAGTTGAATAATTGAGTGAGACAAGTTCAGTTTAAAATTTAATCGCAGCGACGCCATCTTGCGAATGGCCGCAAGACTCCATTTTGGAAATGAGATCGCAAGACACCATTTTGTGTGGTCAGCATTAATTCAAGTTATAACCCAGGAGCTAAGAACAGATGGCAATGTTTTTGTTAACCTACCAAGGGCAACGGGAAAATCCAGCCTTCTGAGTAGAAGTAAATAAGAAGAGACAATGGGTAGTTTTATATACAAATTGGGAATCCCTGGATGCAGATAAAGTATAGTTGTGGCAATTGTAATATAATATCTACACAATTGGATTTGCCTGAATCCTAGACAAGATGGCTCCAAATCCCACAGTTTGAGGTGATAATACATTTGCATTTCACACAAGAGTCTGTGAGAACAAAAGAGGTTTTGTTTTCCTTTGAACACAGCAGGTGGGGGCCTGCTGACAGAGGGCATGTAGAATTACAACTGTCAGCCATCCACACTGCTGGATGTTCACTTCGTGTATGAGAGATTATGCACTTAAATCTCACCCATTAATAACTAGCGTCCTTATACCAAACCCCGAATACCCACACACTACATATTCGCACATAAGGTTCCATAAGCATCAAAATGTATGATTCAAGAAGGTTCAGTTAGTTTAAATGCTAAGAAATAAAGATATTTGTTAACTAAGGAATTATACAAGATAAACATGTCATTCTTGGAGTTGTTCTGATGCATACTCTTTCCACAGTTTCCCGGTGCTATCGGTGAGGAGATCGCATTATGCATTCTCGAGTTATGGACCGCAGAACTTACAAGCAACCAAAATGTATATTTTAGATTCAACTGTTAGGATGCTAAAGGAGGCGTTACCAGAAAGACTCCGGCTGTTAGAGGCAGGGAATGTCTATTTGAAACAAACCTGTTAAATGTGTCATTACATATGCTTCTCCTCTGGGAACCAATGAGATCAGCAGGAAGTTCTCCCTTTGTCCTGTTTCAGTCTGGGGGGGAATAAATACACGTGTCCAAACACTGGTTTGCCAGTTCATGCTGAATTTTGGGTGAACTGAGGATATCTAGTCAGAAGTCTATCTCTGGGTCCGGAGGCGCAGCGTATGTATAACCGTACTTGGTCTGTATTATTTCCTTTTTACGCCTAAATTATGTATGTATAGATTGCGTGTAACTGACTGTACTTTTACCTGAATAATACTTGTGCATTGGAAACACAGATTTCACTCCTGTCTTTATTTGCGGTTAAACTGCGTACGCAATTAGCGTTGTGTTTAGAGGTTTATAGGCAGGTTTTGTCTTAGAGGTTCTAGGCAGGTGAATCTTAGAGGTTTATAGGCAGGTTTTGTCTTAGAGGTTCTAGGCAGGTGAATCTTAGAGGTTTATAGGCAGGAATGTATTAAAAGGTTTATTTACAGATTCTACAGTGGGGGCTCATCGGTTTATCACACTATCTGATAGACGATAACACTCCGTCAGTCCTCTCTCAGCAAAAGGGTGGAGGCACCTTTTGAAAGACGCATTAGTCTTTCATTACCACAGTGTTGCTGAGAGCGTACTGCCGGTTATTGTGTAGAGGAAGCGCTGATCAGAATCCAGGGACAAGAGAGAAAAAAAAAAAAAGTTTTTTTTCTCTGTTGATAGAACCTTACGTTTAGAGGAGTGCCGAGTATTGAGTATGCGGCTGAGATGCATTTTTGCGTACGCAGTTAAAAAGTCATTATACGCTTGTGTGGTAGTCGCATAATTGTGTATGCGGCCGGTCGCACAATAAGCATATTCGCACTTCCGGTTCTGCTGCCATGTGTTTGAACAAAGCCATTAAGGTTTAAATTTTTTTTCTATCTACCAATATCTGGGTTAAACGTTTATTTTCTGCACAGAGAAAAAGTGTGTAACAGTGAGTATGTGTTGGACAGTTAAGGGTATCATATGATCCTTAAGGGCTAGGTGCAAGGGTTAGCCTAGCCGCTCGGTAAGCAGCTTACCGTTCAGTATACAGAGCCGGTGTATGGTTTGTTATTTTTGTTAGGGATCGGCTCTCAGTGTGACTGCAGTGTTCAATAAAATTTGAGCATTGTAGTTGAGCCGCACTAGGTGTGATTGTGAGCTGAGAGATAATAGGTGAGCGTGGCGCATCTAGAAATTTCGTCCGTAGGTGAGCGTGGCGCATCTAGAAATTTCGTCCGTAGGTAAGTGAAAGTATCTTGATTGTCTTTCACCAGTTTAAATTTTTATTGAAAAGCGTAGGAGTTGTCTCAGAATGGGAGCCACGCAAACAGTAGAAATGTTAGGCAATGATGTGCTGCTAATGGAGGAATATGATGAGAAAGAGTGTTAGACCGTTTCCCAGAATTGGTGGTTTTGATAAAAATGTGTTAGATAATGTCCAGGATCACATCAGTATGGTGCGATCCCGAGAGAAAATGATTAAGTATTTTGAATGTTTAAAAAAATATGGCAGCATGAAGGGGATGCTTGGCTTAAAAATGTGCAAATGACGCAAACTAGCGTTGTGAACGCATTGCCAGAAAATACATCCACAACGCTGAGATGCAATACGGGCGAGCCGCAAATTGGCGCGCACGTGCGACAAAGTAGCGTCGTGGAGAGTATTGCCAGCAGTTCACGCTCACCTCCCCCACCTTATGTGGATGGAGGTGCAAGTACGGTTACCAAAAATACCAATCAAAATGTAACAAGCAACTTGTACCCTCTCTTAAGCAACCATAAAGAAAGTGTTTATGATATGGATGATGAGCCTATTGTAATGTCTGCCATTTCCCATGCTGTGCAAATGATAGATGCTGCATCACCACAATCACGGGTGGTGCCGCCATCTCCATCGGTAACAGCAAGGGAAGTGTTAACACACTTGGCACCCATAGAGGAAGTTGTTAATACCATACGTAGCAGCAGCAGATTAAACCCCCAGCCAGGTAACCAGGTCAGAGGTAGCAACGCTGCCGGTCTGCATCCCATTCGGACAATAACTGTTCCGAATGGAAATGCAGATGCAAACGGTGTAGTGCCCACGAGGGAAGTAGTAATGCATTGTCCATGGACAAGAGCAGAACTGAATTCCATCATAAATGATTTCCCCAATCCCAAAAAGGAACTAGCCAAATGTCAAAGATTTTTGAGAAATTTGGGTAGTTCTCATGAGCCCACTAATAAAGATTGGCGTGTAGTGTTAAGGGCCTGCCTGCCACACAATACCAATGTGACAAAATTTATCACGGACTGTGTATTGGATGGAGACGTTCCCTTAACAGACCAAGTAAACCAAGGTAACATTTCCCGCATTGTGACTCAATTGGGCGTATATTTTCCAGTAGTAGTTAACTGGAACAAAATCTTCACAATTAAGCAAAAGGAGAGTGAAACTGCAGAAGACTATTGCGACCGGGCTCTGCAGGCTATCACCCAGTACACTGGGATAGAAGATATTAAAGATAGCACTCACCACAGGGGAATGATAGTCACGGTACTCATGGACAGTCTGAAAGACGATTTAAAGATTCGGGTTCAGACCTCACAACCTGGCTGGAGGGGACTTACAATAGATAACCTCATAGAGTCTGCCATAGAACATGATAAAAACATCTCCAAAAAGAGAGAGACCCAGAGCGAAAAACTAATGGCTGTCAGTATACAAGCTCTGGAAGGAATGACAATAACATCACAGCCAACCGACACACCTGCACCCACACACACACCTGCACCTGAACAATTACACGTCCTCACCAATCCCACACCACAGCAAACACATCCTTACCCCACATATCATACACAACCACAGGTCCCATACTCATATCCCCCGCAATATCCTTACCCATACCCACCACCTTTCCCTCTTGCTCAAAACCCACAACAATCTTTTCATCCACCCCGTTCAAAATTATGTTTTAACTGTCACCAAGTGGGACACATAAGTAAGTACTGCAAAGCGAAGAACACCACACAGGAACACGAGTTTCCCATGAGTTCACAGGTAACCCCAGTATCTTCTCCCAGGCCTTATATGACTGTTTATAATTTTTTTTCAACCTATCAATGGATCTGTTCTAATGTAAAATGTGGATGATTTATTGTTGTATTTTGGGTCATGTTTAAATGATATTAAACTGTTGTGCTTTATCTCCCACTCATAGGACACAAGGTTGCTAAGGATAAACGGCAGCCATGCCAGGCTGAGGTCGACTACTCGGAAAACTATCCAACCCAGCGGCACAGTCATTATTTAGAGCAGTAGCTATTAATAACAAGATTTAATTGCAAGAACCTGTATGCAGATACTATATCCCTAGATTTATTAAAAGTGATAGGGGGACTTATTTTACAGGTGACGTTTTCAAGAACATGTGTAAGATGACGGGTAACAACACTAAGATTATCCCAGACTGTCTTTTCCTTTATTTGCCCCCCCTTTGAGATACTGTCCAAACAGGCAGCCTCATGTGAAAAATTGATAATGAGGTTACTGTGCAGGGTCTCACGAAGATGAATGAGAATAACTGAAATTGGAAGTGTTATTAACTAACATGTCTAATGCAACCTGTCATGATGTCAAATCTGGAAGAATTTGTTATGATCCAAATTTTTTTTTAGCTCAGGTTGTTTGACTGATTGGTGGAAAGGTCCGTATCTGACGATACAGCATCCTCAAAGGGTGGCCAGGGAAGATACGTGGATCCATTCCGCTCATTATAGGGAGGTTAACCAACCGGTGGAGATACAAGGCAGGGACAAGGCCGATAACGTGGACCTGTCGATTGCGATCTTGTGCCGGAAGGATTAAAAAGGTGACGATTTTTATTTTTTTTGTCATGATGATCTGTTTGGGGATGCTCGGTGTCTGTGATGGGGGACCAATAAAGGAGATGTGAGCTGATGGCGGAGCTGATGGAGTGGAGTCAGGAGGAGGAGTGCTATACCAAATCAGGGGAGTGCCGGTCCAATTTCAGTACAGTAAATTGCTGTGAAAATGTGAATAACAATAATAAGGAAGAACTGTAATTCAATCCTGAGTTATGACGTAGTGTATAACAATGTAGCCTGAGTTTGAGTGGTCATGCATGGATATAACGTTTATGTTGTTTTAAGTCATCTTAGGTAATGCAGTCCCAACCCCTTCCAAGGCTCTCCTTATAGGATAGGTGCATCCCCACATCTTTCCCATGATCCCTTAAGGATCCGCGGTGTGCGTATAAGGGCAGTTTTATGTCCTTCCCGGAGATGCATTATCTGAATGGTTCAAATGACCATACTGTGTCATACCATAATAACATTGAACGGTATATTCTCATGCATGGCTAAACAGATTCAAATAGCAGAGTGTGATAGCATGTTGTTTGCTATCAAAGGGTGGACTGTCGAAGTTGAATAATTGAGTGAGACAAGTTCAGTTTAAAATTTAATCGCAGTGACGCCATCTTGCGAATGGCCGCAAGACTCCATTTTGGAAATGAGATCGCAAGACACCATTTTGTGTGGTCAGCATTAATTCAAGTTATAACCCAGGAGCTAAGAACAGATGGCAATGTTTTTGTTAACCTACCAAGGGCAACGGGAAAAACCAGCCTTCTGAGTAGAAGTAAATAAGACGAGACAATGGGTAGTTTTACATACAAATTGGGAATCCCTGGATGCAGATAAAGTATAGTTGTGGCAATTGTAATATAATATCTACACAATTGGATTTGCCTGAATCCTAGACAAGATGGCTCCAAATCCCACAGTTTGAGGTGATAATACATTTGCATTTCACACAAGAGTCTGTGAGAACAAAAGAGGTTTTGTTTTCCTTTGAACACAGCAGGTGGGGGCCTGCTGACAGAGGGCATGTAGAATTACAACTGTCAGCCATCCACACTGCTGGATGTTCACTTCGTGTATGAGAGATTATGCACTTAAATCTCACCCATTAATAACTAGCGTCCTTATACCAAACCCCGAATACCCACACACTACATATTCGCACATAAGGTTCCATAAGCATCAAAATGTATGATTCAAGAAGGTTCAGTTAGTTTAAATGCTAAGAAATAAAGATATTTGTTAACTAAGGAATTATACAAGATAAACATGTCATTCTTGGAGTTGTTCTGATGCATACTCTTTCCACAGTTTCCCGGTGCTATCGGTGAGGAGATCGCATTATGCATTCTCGAGTTATGGACCGCAGAACCTACAAGCAACCAAAATGTATATTTTAGATTCAACTGTTAGGATGCTAAAGGAGGCGTTACCAGAAAGACTCCGGCTGTTAGAGGCAGGGAATGTCTATTTGAAACAAACCTGTTAAATGTGTCATTACATATGCTTCTCCTCTGGGAACCAATGAGATCAGCAGGAAGTTCTCCCTTTGTCCTGTTTCAGTCTGGGGGGGAATAAATACACGTGTCCAAACACTGGTTTGTCAGTTAATGCTGAATTTTGGGTGAACTGAGGATATCTAGTCAGAAGTCTATCTCTGGGTCCGGAGGCGCAGCGTATGTATAACCGTACTTGGTCTGTATTATTTCCTTTTTACGCCTAAATTAAGTATGTATAGATTGCGTGTAACTGACTGTACTTTTACCTGAATAATACTTGTGCATTGGAAACACAGATTCCACTCCTGTCTTTATTTGCGGTTAAACTGCGTACGCAATTAGCGTTGTGTTTAGAGGTTTATAGGCAGGTTTTGTCTTAGAGGTTCTAGGCAGGTGAATCTTAGAGGTTTATAGGCAGGTTTTGTCTTAGAGGTTCTAGGCAGGTGAATCTTAGAGGTTTATAGGCAGGAATGTATTAAAAGGTTTATTTACAGATTCTACAAAGTATACTATTGACCCAGCCAAGCTTCGCACGGGAGCAACTTTGAATTTACGTTGATAGTTTTTTTTAACCGAGGTCTTGTAAGATTGCCCTGTAGACGACATTAGTCGTTTTTCCTCCTGACAACAACATGAAAAGATTTTGTTTTGACATGACACACAAAAGGGCCATGTAAAGTTGTCCATGAGAAAAAAAGTCTCTACTTAGATCAACTCCAGTCATGTTATGTGTCTGTCCCTGTGCTTTATATATTGTCATGCCAAGCCAGAATCTTACCGGGAATTGGACTCGTTTGAAATTACAGAATCATTTTTAACATAAATGAAATAGGATCTGTAAAAAAGGGAAAAACTGAAATTGCATCAGTAAACAGGGATTACATAATTTTTCCTGGAAAAATCAGATATTACATATCAATCTCTACATGATATAAAATGAAGTCCATCATGTTATATCTTTAACGGTTTAGGCAGCGTAAGCCAAGGAAGCGCTCAGATGTCTGTTTTTTTCATTGACTTGCTTCACTAAAATAATCACTGCTTGGCTCCCTTTTGTCATACATTAATGATTCATATAACTAAACCTTCCTCGACAAAAGCGCTATAGAAAAGTGAAACTGCAAAAAAATCTGTCTGGTAGTTCTCAAGGTTAGCCCGAACAAACAGACAGACGCCTACAGTACCAGGAACTTTATTTTATACTGAGTATAGATAAACATATGTAGAACCATAACATTAAATAAATAGAAATATACAGGTCCTGATATTGGGTGTCAAACTGCCACAAACTGTCCTCACTCGATGGTGTAATACTAAAACCCAACACGCTACCCCTTGCTAGAGTTGATGTTCTTGGATGTCCATGTGGACCCGGTCACACATGGATTAAAATCCATGTGTGACGGGAGCAGGGTACAAAGTCCTGAAAACCTCCTGAATCTGGGCAATAGGGGTAGTAATATATCTTTTCATACCCAGCTCCCCTCTATCCACTTTCACCAAGGTCTCCAAGATGATTTTATTTTTGTTTGTGTTTTGCACCATTTATCTACCAATCTTCCATTTAGCTCAGTTTAGCTGTGACATATTTCCCTATGGCATCCACAGATTCAGTCCTTCTGTTGATGACTGCGCTGGTGGACTGTAGCACTTGGTGGGTAATAGAGTTAGTCACTTCTTTTCCCTCCTAATGACCTGACCATGAATGGTAGGAGGTGGTTTGACTGGTGTTTGCAGTGTAGGACATTGTTTGGGAGCCAGTGTTGGAGTTGGAGGATCATCCAAAATCAGAACATTGTTTGCTGGTTCCTTTTGCAATGCAGATGGCTAAAAGATAAAAGTAAACATGTCATGTTAATATAGGTTGAGTCTCCCATATCCAAATATTCTGAGATACAGAATACTCCGAAATACGGAATATTTTTAGCATGACAGAGATAGTGAAACCTTTGATTTTTGATGGTTCATTGTACACAAACTTTGTTTAAAGCACAAAATTATTAAAAATAAAGTATAAAATGACCTATAGGCTGTGTGTATAAGGTGTATATGACACATAAATGAATTTCATGTATGTACACTAACTTTGTTTGAGCCACAAAATTATTGAAAATATTGTATAAAATTATCTTCAGGCTGTGTGTAGAAGGTGTATATAACACATAAATGCTTTCTGTGGTTAGATTTGGGCCCTATTCCTAAGACATTTCATTATTAAATGCAAATATTCCAAAATACGGAATATTCCGATAGCCAAAATACCCCTGGTCCCAAGCATTTTGGATATGGGAGACTCAACCTGTATGTATATCAACAATGTACTACTTTGTAACCATTTCACTATTTTCTATTTATAAATGCCTTCCACAACTGTGGAATGTCTAGATATTGCCCAGGATTTTGAAGACCACTAGAATTTCCCCCTCTGTCTAGTAGCCATTGATGGGAAGCATGTTTGGAGAATGCCACCCCCTACAAGTGATTCCAATTATTTTAACTATAAAGGATTTTTCACTGTCCTGATAGCAATTGTCAATGCAAACTACAAGTTCATATTTGTGGATGCTGTAAAAAATGGAAGAGTCTCTGATGGTAGGGCTTTGGAGCAGATGGATGTCACAATCCGGTGAAAGTGATCCTCTGTGGAGGACGGTAAGCCGGGGGGTTCAGGTGACTATCGGAGTGACTGTGGCTAGGTCTCCTATTTGCGGCCCAACCCAGGTTTGGCTAGACCTGCCCAGAGGCGCGGAGTCTAACTCACTCGGTGGTTTTCTCCAGTGACCCCTCCAATTGGGATTTGGTTTTCCGCTGTACCAAGTGAGCAGGTCGCGGCCCTCTGGACAGGTACCTGGGAATGGCAGAAGACCAGAAACTATATTACGTTAAGTTATTGCTAGAACACTGGAGATACACTGGAACACAATTAGAAATCCTGATCACCGGCTTGCATGAGATTACTGAGAATGTACTAAGAATCACTAAGAAATCCAGGAGCTGACTAGCTCAGCAGCTCAGGGAGATGTGGACACAGGCAGGTGCTGGAGTTTGCTAAATATGCAGGAAAACACAAACATATACTGGGGATTGCACATACAAGAGTAGAGTGGACTCAAGGAATATATTGGGAATGCTAGAAATGTGGTACTGGACAAAGGCCAAATACTGGGAGAGCTAGAAATGCTGGTACTGGGCAAAGGCAAAATACTGGGAATAATTATATATACAGGTGCAAATTGCACAGACAAGACATATAGAGAAGATAGGCATACACTGGGAGAGTGCTAACTGCAAGTGCAGATTTGCACTGACAAGACATAGAGCAGATTGACACAGACATGTGCTGGGAGGTCCAACTGTGAGCTAATTAATACCAGCAGGTAATCTGACACTTCAGTGATACAGGGTAATAGCCACAGGAAAGCTGCAATAGAATTAGCAGCACATATACAAAGACACACAGGGAAGGGACATGAAACACTGATGTACTGTGAGAAAGCTAAAGTCTCAGAGTAAGGTTAAGCATGGAAGCTAATACAGGAAACTGGGAAACTGTGAGCAGGCTAAAGCAACACGTTGAAGGATTTAGCACAGAGCAACAGTGGGAGTAACACAGGCACTTGGAATAACGAAGGTGAACAACAACTTCCTGGAGTTCTGGAGGCGGATTTATACCCAGGGGTAGCATATTACTGGAGCACAGCATCAGCTGACTAAAATCATGCTACCATAGGTTAGGGGTGCTGTCACATGAGAGGAACTGTCATGGCAGCGCCCATGATGGGAACTCCGATCCCCAGCACACACAGCCGACCATGGAAGCTTGCAAAAAGCACCTAAGGCAGAATACTCAGCCTCACATTCATCATTGCACCAGACGTCTGACCGCAAGGAAGTCAGGGGAAGCCGGCAAGGAGGTGAGAGAGGCCGATCCTAGGCTGAACCCTGACAATGGACATCTACAATAATCTAAGAAAAGACACTCTGTACCTACCCTCTGTCAGCGAGGAAAAGTTCAGACTCAATTTTGTCTTTTTTTATGGATGAGGCCCTTGCACTACACCCCAATGTGCTTAAACCATACCCTCAAAAGGCACTCACCTATGAGGTAGGATCTTTAATTACCAGCTGTCTATTGAATGTATATTGAATATTTTATACAAACATTCATTTGGAAGCACTCTTATAGCAAGATTTGGAATAGTTTCTGATAAAACATTTTTAATGTACAGTAGGCTAAAACATAATTTAAAATTGACTCACAAACATATATACACAATATGGAAGGGGGTGAAGTGCTAGTGCTGACAAGTGAGAGTGCTAGGACTAGCACAGATCAATAACAACACAGAATGGAAGGTAGGGGGTGTTGATGATATTTCTGTCTTCTTTCCCCATACCCTTACTGTACTCTATTTAATATTAATACCCATATATCTTGCAAGTTTTTAAACAAAAGCTGTTACTGGCCACATTGTGACATGTGGCGTACAGGAGTAAAGCCATATGACAAATATGCATGTTATATGGCTTCCTAAAGCACTGGGACATCCCTAGCCCCTTTCCTTGCCCTAAAATCACCCCTTAAATACTTTACGTACTATTTACAGGTAAACATGGCACATGTACACTGCTGCTTTGCTAAGCAGAGCAACAGTGATTGGGATGAACCTCTCAATATTATATCTCACAGAATAATGCTATCTCTAGAGTTCTAAACCAATACATATGTTAATACACTGGAGTCACAAATTATAAACCAATGATAGATGCCATTTTGCTGAGGCTAATATTCATTAGATCATAACCAGACATTCAATGAATGATTCTTATAAGCAAAGTGTTATATTATATTTGTAACCCCCACTGCCAGTTGTGCTAATGTCAGCAGTGAAGTGACTTTAAGAGAGGCTGACTGGCAACACAGAATGAGCTATAAATAGCAGTGAGGCCAGTAGAGTGACAGTTTGTCCAAGGTGCCTTGCCAAGATGAGGTCCCTGTCAACTCCCTTTCATCTGTTGAGAGAAAAGCGATTGCTGAGGTACTTAAGAGTTGGGAAGTGCCCTGACAGAAAGTGTCCAAGTACTGTGTGGAGGACAAGCTGAGATACAGACTGAAACAGGAGCAGTGCTGAGGAACTCAAAGTGAGAGTTGTTCTGATAAGAGTGTCTACATATGGCTGGAGAAGTTGTCTGAGAGAGAAGAGTGCAGGATTATTGTAAGTGAGAATAGGAACATTTATTACTAGCTAAAGGAGAAATAAATGATAAATTGGTTAATAAAGACAGGAGATCCAGTCATGCCATAAATGTACAAAAGATGCTTATAAAGTATCCTAAAACTGATTCTACTGTCTATATAAGAGAAACCACTTCAACTTGAGAAAGGTGCTGAAGAAATACTGTTATTTCTGTAGAGCACACCTGTATCACCACACTTTAGTTCACTCTGCATATGGTAACATTAATCAAGAAGAGAGATGTGCTTGCCAGATCAGAGATCACACTATGCTTTAAAGGGCCTATTCATCATTGGGGCCAGGTGGCCCCCAATAATTAAGCAACCAACTTGCTGCGTGTAGCAGTGGTGGATAATAAACACAAGAGCAATTCAACATACAAAAATCAGCTGTCCCCAGTATCTCAAAACACTGCTACTTCGGTAGCAGTGCAAGTTAGCACTGCTGAGTTTAACTTATTAATGTTAGTGCACATGCAGGAATTGGGTTCACGCATGCACAAAAAGATCCTGACATGCTACGGGGGTGTCCAAACAGAGGGAGGGAACATAAGAAGGAGCTGGGGTCTGGGAACCCAGGCCACCTGAAAATGGCATATGTTTCTGCTGACAATTTCTGAAAATGTATTACTTTTGGAGCCTGATGAATTTTGGGGGACAGATTGGGACTGAAAGGTAAGCAGAAGATATCCATGATATCTTTTGTAATATGTTTGTAATGAATGGTTATTTACGAATGTAGGTGAAAATATGAATTTTTACCTACTTATGTAGAAATGAAGGGATTATGAATAGACCCCTTAGTGAGACCATGACTTTCCTGATCAATATTTTTCCCCTAATTTTCCTCTCCCAGTCCAGGCTCATATGTCCAGGGCTAGTTATGCTTTCGGGGGGACCTCACATATTTTGTTTGTCAATTTAACACTAATGCCAATATTACAGTCAGAAGACTGCACAGATTACACTGATCTGTGTATGCTTCTGCTAAATCCACTGCTCAGGAGGTAGCCTATTTATAACTTCTCTTTTGTCTTGATTTTACTCCTTTACAATCACGTTAGCATACACAATTCATGGTAAATGCCCGTGTTGTGTTCCTGTCTATGGAAAATATTTGTGAGTTTTCACCTGTGTTTTACAGAGAGATTTGTGTTTTGTCACCCGTGTTTGCCTTTAGTAAATCTCCATGTTTGAAAATCAGGGGAAACCCCACTGGAATAGTTACATGGCTAGACATGATTCTTAGTAAATTTACCCCTTAGTGTTTACTACAGTGAATATACAGTAGGTTCAGCACAGAGAGATGTTACTATATCTATCTACACACAAGCCTAATGTAGGTCTATGTGCTTATGTAGAAGTTTATTTGACTCTAAGCTTTGCTAACGTGAATGATATAGTATTCTCTGTAAAGTGTTGTGCAATATAGTACATCTAACTATATAAGTTAAAGACTAATAATAATAATATTAGGGTAACAGTCTTCTATTGAGACAAACTATTATTATTATTATTATTCTTTATTTATATGGCATCACAAGGGGTCCTCAAGCCTTACAAAGTACAAAAACAGAAACAGTGTGAACAAAAACAGGAATGAAAGTGGCATACAATACAGAACATTGCAGAACATGGACATTGTTTATAAACATTGCTGCATCTGCAGTCTTTATGCTCAGTTAAGCAGCAGGGTGACAGAATCAAAGGTTGGGTGCTGCTGTAGGCAGTGGGGAGGAGATGGTGGTAGTAGAAGTGAGGTAAGGAAAAGCAAATGAGGGAAGTAGGCATTACTTGTTAGAGCTTACAGTCTAAAGGGGACAGATAGACAGGGGTGACAGAGTAAAGAGACAGTGAGCAAGGAGTGAGGGGCAGTGGGTTAGAATGAGAGTTGGAAGACTTTGATAAGGGGTTGAGACACAAGATGTGGGAGATACTGTATGGGCTTTAGACCCCCCACCCCATCTGTGGAAAATTAGATGTTTCGTTATTGTCTGGTGATCATATGTATCCATAAGTATCTTAATTATTAATACATTGGCAGTGTAGTGTTCCTTATTATAGTTAAATATATATGTACATATAATCAGCTAACCTAATAATAATTTTCAGAGATTATGAGGACATTTTATTCAAACAAATAGTAAGAATTGTTACTTATATATAACATAAAACAGTGACTTAGGTGATATTTGTTGTAATTTGATCAGTGTATGTGTGTGGCTATGTATAACCCATGAATTTATCATTGTGATTGTGAGTGTGGAATATTCATAATATAATCCTATGCCATATGTTCTTTATGATAATGTACTGTGACTGTGTGATCAAAAAGTGTAAATAATACATGCAAACTCAAATTGAAAATAATATAATTGGCAAGGATATATGTATGAATATACTAGTTACACCATGTGAAGTAACAGACTAGGATGTGTCTACAAACACATTTTACTGTGAGAAGAGTTTAGTGCGTACAATAATGGAAATGTACTAAGTCTTGATAAGTGATAAAGTGGATGGAGATATAGGGGTCTATTTACTAAGCAGTGTTAGGAGACAGAGTGAAAAGCAATAAGAAAGTGATAAGGTGCCAGCCAATCAGCTCCCAACTGTAATTTTTCAAACACAGCCTGTGAGATGACAGTTGGGAGCTGATTGGCTGGCACCTTATCACTTTCTTATCACTTTTCACTCTGTCTCCTAACACTGCTTAGTAAATAGACCCCAAAGTACCAACTAATCAGCTCCTAACTGCCATTTTTCAAACAGTCTGTAAAGTCACAGTTAGGAGTTGATTGGTTGGTACTTTATCTCCACCCACTTTATCGCTTTTCAAGGTTTAGTACATATCCCCCACTACTTTTTATCCTTTTTGATGTGTTCCACACACAGTAGTGTATTGTATTAGTCAAAATATTGTTGGAATCTAATACTGGTTTCATGGGCATACTGTTTTTATATTTGTCATTTCTTTACCTGTTTTATAGTGTCAAAAAACCCCTCATGTGTCTAGATCATATTAAGAGGTCTATGTACTAAGTCTTGGAGAGAGATAGTGGATTATGATAAAGGACCAACAAATCAGCTCCTAAGTGTCATTTTTCAAACACAGCCTGTAAAGTGACAGTTATGAGCTGATTGGTTGGTACTTTATGTACATCCACTTTATCTCTCTCCAAGCTTAGTGCATGGACCCCTAACTCATGTTTCTCTAACATTAAATGTGATACTGTAGTTCATTTCACATAATAATAATAATAATAATAATAATAATAATAATAATAATCCCTTTGCTGAGAGATTTTGCTAATGTACAAGTCTATAAATCAATGATAAATCTAATGTTCTTGTGAATGCTAGGAATTTTTCATATAATTTAATTTGTCTGTATCTTTTTCATTTATTTTTTGTCTAATCCTGCACAAGAGGAGATACCAGGCTCATTCCTCATGGGAGCTTTTCTGTGGCCAGCACTAAGGTAAGTGTCTTAGGTCTATGAGTTTATATATTTATATTTTGATATTACAGGATATGTGTTTATATGTAAATTCTATCATCATTGTCATTTTGGTGAGAAATGTTGTTGTCTTTGTGTGTCCATGTTTATAATTTTTCAATAATGTATGTTTATATTCTGACTTACTTCATACTTTCTCTTTTGCTCCTCATACTATGGATTCAAGAAAGACCCATCCCCAAATGATTGCCATAATGTTGGAAGCACACAATCTTCTAGAATGTAATTGTATGGTGTAACATTAAGATTTCCCTTTCCTGGAATTTAGGGCCTAGGCCAAACCATCTAAAACAGGCAAAGACACACATTCTTCTTCCACCAGACTATACAGTGGGCAGTATGCATTTGGATAGAAATCCTCCTAGCATCATCTTAACTAAAGCTGCCCATCCACTACATGACATAGAAACAACAGCACGATTACGACTTTGTAATCGTGCTGTCGTTTCTATGTCTGTGATGTGTCTACACAGCTTGTTTGCCTGATGATAGGTGTCCAATATGACCAGCTTGCACGTGTATCGCTGGTCGTATTAGACATTAAACCACGCGATTTGCAGGCGATTACCAAGCGATTGAGCGATAACGATGGTCTTTATCGCTCAATCGCTAGGTTTAATTGCCTTGTGGATGGACAGCTTTAGATTACCAGATAATGAAGCATGATTCTTTCCTTCAGTGAACACATTTACACTGCTACAGAGCCCAATGATGGATTGCTTTACACCACTATTGCCGATGTTGGCTATTGCACATGTGATCTTTGGCTTCTATGCAGCTGCTCGACTATGGATCCATGAATCTCCCATGAACAGTTCTTGTACTGATATTACTTCCAGAGGCAGTTTGTATCTCAGAAGTGGTGATGTAATGGAGGACAAAAGATCTTTATACACTATGTGGCCATCCAATTCTCCTTTTGAGCTTTTGTTGGATACCAGTTGCTTCTAGTCATTAACACTTAACAATAACAGTATTAACAGAGTCAATCAGTACAGATATAGCTGACTTGTTGAAAAAGGTGGCGTCCTATGACATTGTCATGTTGAAAGTCATTAAGCTCTTCAGTATGACTTACTACTGCTAATATTGACTGTGGAGCAGTGGTGGATTTTACCTAGGGGCTGCAGGACTGCAGACCCCCAGTAAAATCCATCACCTGCAGGGACTGCCTAGGTTAACAGTGGTAGTGACTTCTCATTGGAAGCACTCCCTGCTGATCACTGACAGACAGACAGTCCCAGGGGGAGGTGTTTTCTTCCCCCGGGGGCTTCCCATGGGAAGCCACTCCCCTACTATTATGGCAGCCTTATTTGGCTCATAGAGGCTGCAGCTGATGTAGCCCCTAAAAGCCAGCCTGTCTGCTAGCAGATCCAGACTTAAGCCCTGCCTCCCAGTGACATCTGCTGTCAATAACCGGGATGGCAAGGGAGGAGAGGGCTGCATAGACTGCAGCCTATGATGTGCAGACCCCCCGACCAGACAGGTAAGGAGCCGCCGTGGCTGTGGAGTTAGAATGACTGTCCTGCATTTTATTTATCTGTTAACAATGGGTATGACTGAAATGGACAAATGCACAAGTTAGAAATGGTGTCCACATACTTTTGGCCATGTATTGTATCTACCTGGCCATATGGGGAACTGCATATAAATGCTTGGACGTAGATAAGTGCGCTTTGGTTTTGGACCTGAATTCATCTTCGTGTTTCGATTTTGGTTTTGATACACCACCCTGAAATGTTTTGGTTTTGGATCTGTTTTTTTTTTTTTATAAATGATAAAAAGTTTTTAAAAACAGCAAAATTCATTTAACTTTTGCAATCCAACATCTGAATTTTGAACCACAGGAAGATCAGAACCACAACTCGGATCTGTCCAGATTCACGGGTGGATTCAGATTTCTGGAGAGCCGAACCGCACATCTCTTATTGGAAGTACGCATATGTGGAATGTGTGAATGACTACAGCAATAGCATTGCTAAAGCTCGTGGAACAGTAGTCAAATCAGACTTATCAATAGAGACGTTGGATTAATTCAAAATTCTACAGTAATGTTGATCTTTAAAATAAAATACATTTAGATAAAGTTGATCTTAATTTGTGAGCTTCTTCTTATCATTAGTGCTGATACAATAAATATATAAATAAACAAAATAGAAAAGACTTTAAAACATTAAAATCTACAAGAGTTACGTAAAATATACATCTATCTAACAGAATCCCACATACAATTAAATAAAACATAAGGCATTTCAACAAACTTTAATCAATTTATCATGTAGGCATTTTGTGTCAAGCAAAGAAAGCTAATTTTATTACAAGGAATACTCTTATAACATTTCAAGAATCTGTCAGTAGTTAAAAGCATTTACATTCCTGCCCCTTATTACATTCCATTCCATTATTTAAAACATGTTGCCAGCCTGGATATCAAATGTTATAAATAAACCGATTGACCATTATGTTTCCTATAAAAGCAAATATGCCGACAGTAATCATAATTACTTGCCAAATACTTAACATTGATACTTTTATTTATTTTTACAATAAAAAACACATACAGAATAAAGTTATAGAACAAATCTAGTCAGCCAGTGTAAAAGAGTAAGTTGAAGAGAATAAATTGTCTTACACTTTAGCAATATAATTATTCTGATAAGAGAAAACACTAATAAAAATATTATTTTTTTTGCATAATGTTCTCTAACACTATCACTAACATTTGCAGTTTTCTGTAGTTGATAAAAATGTGGACAGCTTATGGCTCAGTTCCCATCCTACTAGTAGCCTCCTGTTTGCTCTGGTTTTAGGGTTCAGTTGTAAGTTCTATCAGTATTTGATTAAAATATCCTGCCTTTATTCTAGCCTCTTCATAGCCATGGAAGTTTAGTACCTCAATGGCCATATCCATTTTCAAATTTCTGCTATTTGTTGGATATCTTTTAGATTTAAATGTACAAAAACATGTGATGTTCTTTGGCTCAGAGCATATAGTGCTGAATGTTGATTCCATATTTCATTCATATACCTTTTATTTGTCAGTTATAGAAAATACATTATCAGGTAGAATCTGGTTGAATATTTTGAACTTCTGGTTCTTTTATCAGGAGAACTGTCAGAAGCTGTTACTTAGTAGAACCTTCTTGAAGCACTGACCAAGACAACCAGGTAACCAAGATAACACTTGTCATATATTTCAATCCAAATTTGGGGAGTGTAATTGAAGCCAGGGTACACCCAGCATGCTGGGATTTATAGCCTTTGAGATGTTGGGAAAGGTGATAGTCTCTTCATGTAATACTCAGCTGCATAATAACTGTCTCTGACTGAAAACGAATGGTACCTTCTGAGAGCTTGTTCACATCAATGCCAATCAGACATGCAGGTTGCAACAAAGGGATACAATTTAAGCCTAGTCTTTTAGCAAGTGCAGAGCTGATAAATTCCTGTTGCTCCTGATCCAGAATGGAGAATGCTCAGATGACTTGTGCAAAACTAAGGATATCCCAGTAGCTGAGTGGAGGAATTCAGAGGTGGATGTATGAAGCAATGAAAAAAGTGGAGACGTGTACCAGTGTAGAAGATGCTCATGGCAACCAATCAGTTTTGAGGTAACATTTATCAAGTACATTCTATAAAATGACAGGTAGGAGCTGATTGGATGCCATGGTTAACTTCTCCAGTGGCACACTTCTCCACTCTTTTCTCTGCTTTATACATTTACCCCCCAGTCATGGAGAGATGCAGATGGTGATTAGAATAGCCTCTCCTTTACTATCAAGGCTTTGGAATTTCCAAGTTACTTTGGGCATTTAGTCACCATACAACCCAGAGCACCACAATACAATACAATTTTCCCTTTATTGCTGGAATAACTTAGGCCTCATGGTTCCAATTAAGCTCCGACGCCATGGTACAAAAATGGTTGGCATATTGACCCAAGGTGGTCGACCCTTGATATAAATGGAGAAGTCCCATTGCAGCTGATGACACTAGTCCAGGCTAGTCAAATATCTTGCAGAAGGTATCCCGGAAGGTGTAGTAGTTATGCAGAAGTGAATCATTCCACTCCAATAAGGAAAATGCCCAGGCCAGGGCTTGGATACTGTAATGAGATAATAAATGATACTTTAGCTTTGTCAGAAGGGAAGTTCCCAGGAAGAAATTCAAAGTGTATAACAGATTGAGGGGCCTATTCATCAACACTAAAATAACGTTTTTAAGGACATTTTCCTTAAATAACGTTATTTTGGTATTCATGAACAGACTTAACACAGGAGATATCACAGGTATCTCCTTGCTAAGTTCCCCTGCGTTAATTTCCACACTCCCCATACATTAGTATGGGGATGTGGAAATTGTGGTATTCATCAAATTCCGAAAATTATCAATTTTCGGAATTTGATGCAGTTACTATTCGCCACTGTGAGGTGGCGAATAGCAGAATCCACTTACCTGTATCCACGTGTGCAGGTCCCCCGACAAGTCCCTCCGGCGCTCTGCTCCGTCCTCAGGCTCCGGAGGCTGGTCTGTCATGTGTGCTCCCCAGCAGAGCACAAGAAAGTTTAGAAAAAGAAAAAAATTTTTGTTTTTTTTTGTAATCTGTCATGTGGTCTGCGCGGACAGGTAAGTCGGGGGGGGGGAAGGTGAGCGGAGGGGGGAGGGGGGTGGGGGGGTACAGAAAGTTAACGCATCTGTAGGCAGTGCTGCGCATGCGCTGGTTTTACAGATGTAACAGTGCATGCGCAGCACTGTTTCCAGATGCGATAAGGTAGTGTAGGCAGGGAAAAGTATCTATTTCCCGAAAAAATTGCTGTCATCGCAAAAATGACAGCTTTTCGGAATAGATACTTATGGAGAGGTGGAATGATGAATTCCACCTATAATTAGCTAGAACTCCATGAGAGTTCTAAAGCTAATTATCTCCAGAGAATTTTAATGTTTAATGAATAGGCCCCTGAATCCTTTGCACTTTTTAGAATCCTTATTGAATTTGAAAGGTTTGGGGATGCAGAGACTGGAATGAAGCTGAAGGTAAGGCAAATGGTGGCTCAGTTCGACTGCCTATTCTTGCAATAGGCTGTAAATTATCTAGACACTGGGCCAGACCCTGAAGATACAGTATGATCTGTTGCTGAGAATACACCTGTTTTTCAATATGTGTAATCAGATGGTGAGGATCTTCCAGCAGCATCTATTTTAGTGGCCTGAGTATACTGTCACACTTTAAAGGAGTAAAATGCTTTCAGACCAGGGGTATCTCAAGCAGTATCAAGGTGTGGACGGAGCCCCTGGTTTTCACCAGGAACCACTGGATGCCAGTGCCACTGCCAGATAACTCCCATGGACCTGCCACTGGATGCCAGTGTGGGGGTAAATGGAGATCTCACCACAGCCGGTAAGAGACAACCTGACCCAGCTGTCTGACACTTCTACACAAGCACCATACTGTACTTCTAGTGATGTCTTAATAAAAATAGAACCAGAATAATATTATTGAAGAAAGTGATGGAAATATGGACCAGTCTCTGGCTGACTGGACTATGTTCTGGGATGCAAGATTTGCACCATGGTCCCCCTTGACTTAGGGACCCATGGGCATTGTACACCCTGCACCCATGATAGATATGCTCAATCATTGTCAGAGGGACTAGTTACCAGTCAAATTAGGTGAGTTTGAAAAACTATTGGCATTTCTATTTATTTTTCTTTTTAAAAGTCCAGTTATCTGTCTTGGTGACAGTTGGGGCATTCAAAGAATAGGCAGATTCCAGAAGTTACTCTCATGGCTATATGAGCACTAAATACTGAACAATAACTACTGGACCATAGGCCTGATTCAGAGTTCTACACTAATGCCACCACAGCTGCAATCCTGTACGGAGCTGCTCTGCGGAAATATATAAATATCACAGCCAATGAAGCAGCATTGGTTGCAAATTATTCAGTTTTAGCCATCCTGAGTAACTGTTACTCCCCATTACCACCCCACACACTCCCTGACTGTCAATCACACTGCAAATAAATACTCACTATGAGCGACTGATGTATCTTGACGCATGCGCAGTATGACTCAGACACGAGCAAATGGCAGATAATCGCTCAATTGCGTAAACATTGGCATACAGTAGCATACAACTCAGGCCCAATTAACTGACTGTAGGTACTGCAGGACATATACAGCAGATAGTTATCTACTTACATGTTTGACTTCTGAAACACTGTCTACAGTTTTCTTCAAATTTTGGTTAGGTTTTAGTTAGTTTTAATGAAATCAGTATTGGCTAAACTACCTTCTCTGTTCCCTGAGAGAGACTGTTTTCACTTCTAGGTTTTCATATTGCTCCTCTTTACTCACACTTCTGTCTACGATGATTAGGGGTCTATTTACTAAGCCTTGGATGGAGATAAAGTGAACGGAGATAAAGTACCAACCAATCAGCTCCTGTCATGTCACAGGCTGTGTTTGAAAAATGAAGAGTACTCTATTCCAATTAGCTAGAAAGACATGTATCCGGAAAAAGTTTTTATGGTAGTGGTCACAGATAAAAAATTCAAATCAATGTTCCACTGAGAGTATAAATGTTTGCTATAACAGTGATATACCCTAATCCTGTATTGGAAAACTCCTATGTACCAGGTTCCTATAATAGGGTTTCATATGGCAGCTGTAATGATAATGTTAATACATAGTCCTGTATTGAGTGCAGATGATGTTAATTCCACTGATATGTGGTAGTGGGGAAAGACGGTCAAAGTCCCGTTAGTGATAAGTACGGCCGGCGGCCAGAAACTCACAGTTGTTCATATAAGGTAACAGTCCCAGTATAGTCTATTGCAGCAGAAAGGCCGACACTCATTGTATCTCCGTAAAGGGGGCACTGTGGCTGGATACAGGCTGGCTGTCCATCCGAGCGTCCTCAAATGTTTCATACTGCAGGGTGCAAATGTCCTGGGACTTGATCCGTCTGGTTCTCCGGCGTCTAGTGTAAAAAGTATAGAGCCTTTAACACATTTTGTCTTGCTCACGTGACTTTCTCAAACTTTTGAGCCCCACAGTGACATAAAACAGAAGGTAAACATCTTATATACATCCATGGAACAATTTATGTTTATAAGGCAGTTTAATAATCACTGTAGCTAGTGATGGGGGTAGTTTGTGTTGCTACTGTAAGGCAGAAGCATTATCAGCTACCTATATCAAAGCTGGCATTGTCAACTGGCTATTCTATGCCTTGGGCAGTGCAGAGCTATGGTTAGAATGAGGAGAGGCAGTCAAAGGTGGAGACAGAATTCATGAAGTATTCACTATAGTAATCTAAAGACAGTCAGCTACTGGCAGCCATAATTGTCCTTCATCATTCATTTTGGGTGTGATATATTTTGTTGACATTCATCATGTCGACATTCATAATGTTAACATAAGAATGGCGACATTAACCACATCGACATTCATCATGCTGACATTGATGAAATGTAAACATGATTAGAACGTCAACCAAATGTCCCTGTGGTCAAGTGGTGACTTACCTGTTAAGGCAGGCATGGCAGGTTCAGGGGCTTCAGCAGTGTCTTCCGGGTATGGCAGGGATGTCATGATGACTTCTGGCCTATCTTCTGTCACTATTGCTAATGCTAACCTTCCCCCTAGTGCCTAACCTTATCCTCTCCTCCTGTAGCCTATCTCTATCTTCCCCTTGGTGCCTAACTCTAACTTTCCTCTCCTGTAGCCTAACCCTAGCCCTCCCCATAGTACAGCAAATGTAGTGTATACAGAAATCACATAGAAATGATAATTAAGGAGTGTGCACATTGGAAATCAGATGTTCATAGGAACGTTTCAGCTCTCAGACAAAAATAATTGTGGATTGTTTCTCTAATCTGTCCAGAGGTGTAACTAGGGTCTCTGGCGCCCAGGACAAGATGAAGAATGGAGCCCCCACACACACACACACACACACACTAAACTAAATGTGTGCGGCGAAGGCGCATGTAAAAAAATTGGTGTGGTCACATACAGGAAGGGGCTTGGTCACTGAAAATGGCACACCACCCATTTCTTGTCACTCTGGCAACATTCCTTTCCATATGCACTTTACCTATATGGTGGTTTCTCACAATGTGGAACCTCTGAAGAAATGTATCCTCCCTGGGAAGACAGCATCATCAGTCGGTATTCACTATTCCTGTAGATCACATCATCCGGAAGATGCCTGTTTGTCTAGGAACAGGGCTATTTTTCTGGAAAAATAGGCTCAGGAATTGTGGGTGGAGCTACGGAGTTCTTGCTGAAAAATAGCACTGAGTAGGAATATTAACAAGGTCATCCTCATACAACAGCAGTTCAACCAGACTCGTGAACCCTGTGTAACTTCCTTCCCCCTGCTTCTCTCAGCCACACTATCTCCCCCTGCATCACTTCTCAGCACACCGTCACCTCCCCACTGCGTTGTCTCTCAGTACACCATCATATCCCACCATGTCATCTCTTAGCACACCATCATCTCCCTCCTTTGTCATCTCCCCCTTTAGTCTATGCTTCTCTGTGTGCCTTTCCCCTTCATTCTTTGTCTCTGTGTGTCTCTCCTCCCTTTCATTCTATGTCTCTGTATATGTGTCCCCTTCATTCTGGCTCTGTGTGTCTCTCCCCCCCTTCATTCTCTGTCTCTGTGTGTCTCTCCCCACTTTCATTCTATGTCTGTGTGTATCCTCCCCCTTCATTGTATGTCTCTGTGTATCTCCCCCCTTCATTCTGTCTCTATGTGTCTCCCCCTCACTTCATTCTATGTATTGGTGTTTCTGTCCCCCTGCTTCATTCTATGTTTCTGTGTGTCTCTCCCCCTTTCATACTTGGTCCTGTGTGTCTCTCCCCCTATCATTATATGTATCTGTATCTCCACCCCCCTTCATTCTCTGTCTCTGTGTGTCTCTCCCCCCTTTCATTCTATGTCTCTCTATTTGCTAAGCAGTGTTAGGAGACAGAGTGAAAAGTGATAAGGTGCCAGCCAATCAGCTCCCAACTGTCATCTCACAGGCTGTGTTTGAAAAATGGCAGTTGGGAGCTGATTGGCTGGCACCTTATCACTTTCTTATCACTTTTCACTCTGTCTCCTAACACTGCTTAGTAAATAGACCCCTATGTCTATGTGTGTTTCCCCCCGCTTCATACTATGTCTCTGTGTGTCTCCCCCCCTTCAATCTATGGGCGGTATTCAATTAGTTTCGCCCCCACGATAAAGTTTTGCCCGCCCGACTTTACGCCTACATCACATGTTTTGGAAGCGGAAACTTATCAGCTGCCCCCCCGCTATTTGCCCTATTCAATTCCAAACCACGTGAAAACGGCAAGCCGCAAAGTCAAAACAGGCGGAAAGTGCTGTCAGAAATGGGGAAATCAGCCTGGACCCCAAAAAGATGCACTAACATTGGTGATCAATGTAGATGTGTCCGAATAGCCCTAATAAAGCTGTTTGGGGCACTTAAGTTGTTTCAATAGCTTCTTATTAGGTTCTTTGTGGTGAAGAATGGCATTAGACAGTATTTGTTGGTGAAAATAAGTAGTCCTGTCAAATTTGGGGTACTTGGAAATGGGTGCTAGTATATTTTAAAGTCTCTAAAGTGAAGTTTAAAAAAATGTGAAAAACACACCTGTTGCATGCACCTGCAATCAAAAAAACACTTGACTCATCCTTGCAGACCCCCCCAAAAAGTCTATTTCCCTAGTTGTTATGCTTGTTCCCCCACTTTGTGCTTTTTTGCCCCCAAAATGAAAGTACTTTTTTGGGGTGTTAACTTTTTTTCCAGACTTTTTTTTTACACAGTTGTCCTTTGGGGGCTGTCCCAAGGGTTCTGAGTGATTTCCCCACCTTTTCACCCCAAAATAAAAATTTTGCACTTCTTTTCTCCTTATATTCAGAGACAAATCTTTTTTGCCTATTACATTGCATTGACTTTCCGCGTATGCGAAAAGCGGGTGGTACTGAATTTGGAGATAAGTTTTCACCGCGCGAAAAGCCAAGACCGGCGATACTTTTCTGTGGATCTTGGCTTTTCATGTCTAATTGAATATGGCCCTTTGTCTCTCTGTGTTCCTCCCCCCTCCCTCCTTCTCCTCGCCTTCAGCCGGGACTCAGGTGCCGGCAGGGATGGTGAGGCCACGCAGTAGGCTGAAGCTCAGGGTCCAGGGAGTGTGATGCTGGCATCGCGGTCACGCTCCCAGCAGCTGCCCTAATAAAGTGGGTGCAGCTGCAGTAACACTGCCGAGCACCATGGGCCTTGCTCGGCAGCACAATGGGGACGGGAAGGCGGCTGCGGCACCATGGTGGCAGCCGTGCGGGTGCAATGCCTTGGTCTATGGCGCTCCCCTCTGCTGGGCCTGCCACGATGCCCAGGAAACTTGCTTCACTCAAACCCCCTGGTTACTCCACTGAATCTTTCAGGTTTTACCTACTGTAGTTTATCAGTTAAAGAGAATTCTTGGGCTACATATATATGAATTAGCTAATTCTAATGCTACAAATGTATCTTTTTAGTTAATTTATTTATTATTATCTGTATATTATTTATTGTTTGTATACTCTCTACCATGGATTGCTGCTTCACTGCTCTTTTGGTGTATCTTGTGCTTTGTAATTTCGTCTGTCAAACTTGTTTGCTGATGATAATAATATTTGTATTCGTATTTGTAAGCTAATTGGCAAATATATTTCTGCATTTATTTTTATATACTGTTGTATTTACATTTCTTATCCTGCTCTGTTCAAATAAAATTGTTCATGTACAGTTTTCCTAATAGCTGAACTTACAGTCTACTGTAGTGTTTGGTGTTTTGAAAAGCAGATATTGAAACACAAGGAGAAAATCGGGATCTCAATCCAGGCATTCAATGTAACCATTAAATAGTTATTGCACTTAATGAGCATGGCTTATCTGCCCACTAATATATTTTCACTAAATCCCTAGATGATGCCATTTTGCCCATTTCTGTAGATGATCTTTGTTTGCAGTTTTTCTGTGCAAACAAACAATTTTATTTAAATTGAACCTTGAACAATTTCAGAGTTGTACAGATCTTTTTTTGTAGTTCAATTTCTGTAGAAAAATTTCATATGAAAGATTCAGTTCTTCCTATGTGTATCTTGATTAAAAATAATAATAATAATCTTTTTTATTTTTAATATCCAACACAGTTGATGTTTTAGGGGGAGATGCAAGTAGCCGTGGTAATATGCAGTGGGCAATTCAATCAGCCCAACTTATCAGGGATTTCTTTTCGGGTCTCATGAGACCTAAAAAGACATCCCCTATAACTGTGTTGTTATCAAATCCATAAACTTTTCACAGATTGTGTGTTAACATCCGATAACCAGTGTTAACGCCCAATAACAAGTTCATTTAACGGGCATTAACACAGCTATCAGGCATATTTGGAAGGCTAATTGAATAGTCCAGAGCATTAAAGCTGAGGCTACCTCCCGTTATTACCCACGGTAATTTACAACGGGTAATTGAATTCTCCCAATAGTGTGATAAATTATTGGTTTACAACTACAGCACAAACCACAAGGTGTGCATCAAGACAGATATGATCACGTTCCAGGTGGAATTTAGAAGATAAATTTTTTTAAAAAGTTGAATTTGAGATTTGTCTAATGTGAAGAAACACACAAAGCACAAAAAGATACACAAATGGCAATTTTTTGTCTGTCTGTAACAAAAATTACCAATAATGTAGCTACTAACAAAGTAATCCCCACCAGTTGTTTGATATTGTAATGATTGTACCATTATTGTATTATTATCTTGAATTAGTATTTTAAATGCTTTATTTTCATTATCTGAGACCACTTATCCTCTACCTTGCTGATAATTTTATAAGCTTCATATTGCATATTAAATATATAGTTGTTACGGATAGCATACCATTATCTCATGAATCAGTTTGTTTTTGGTTGATCAGTGACCAAACATCTGTGCTGTCTACTAAAGTAGCATGAGCATGTATGGTGCAAATTACTAATTGTGCTGTACTTATTCATAATACCCAGGGAAAGTAAAAATAAAGGTCATCTGACTATTATAAACTCTCAGAAAAAAAAATGCTGTAACGGTCAACTAAAGTACATTAAGCGAGTGTGCAATACATTATATGAACGCATTTCCTGCACATGAAATTCATATCGTATTTTTATTACAGTTGATGTGTCTGAGGTACTCATAAGATGCAAGAAGGCTGATACCCCCTTCCACCATGGGATTTTCCCATGCATAACATAAAGAGCCAGAGACTATTTTTTTGCAAAATTAGATTACAACGATTATTAAAATGTGTAAAGAGAGGGGAGTGCCAAATAGCACCGAAAACACCAGCTCATACCACTTACATGGGAGTTCCTTGCTCTCAATCTCCTTGACTTCACCCATTACCTCCTCTTGTTTAGTAGAGTCCTTTCGTGTCACAGCAGAACTAGATTGAGTGACCTATCACTCACCATAGGGCCACTTTCAGTGGCTGGCCACAGTTCTTATCACAGCTCCTGTTAAAATAGAAAATGGTCCCCTGCATAGGAATCAGTATGTGCATGCTGTTCTTATCCACTTCTCATGGACAATTTGGAATCCTGGAGGTACTGCTAGATATACAGTACAGTCAGTACAGTAAGCACTTTCCTCCTAGCTCTTCTTAGATTGTAACAGTAATACCTCTCTCCCAGCCACCTATCTTATACTTCTCTAGGCTTATTTGGCTTCGTATCTCCTAACCAACCTCACTAGAATGTTTTCCAAAATGGTAAATTGCAAACTAATATGTAGGCTTATACTGAACATAAGCACATTTTTAGGATTAACAACCACATTTAAAAATGGAGACCTATTAAGCAAGACTACTAAGACTAATTTCCAGGAGACTCACAATTTTGAGGGAGATGTCCCAGTTTCTGGGAGAAAAAGAAAAATCTACAGTCGCACTAGAATCATTATTTCTCAATCAAGGAGAACATTATAACCCTCATATCATATATATTGGAAAAATTATTTCCTACAACAGTTCTGTATTTAAGGGTTGCTACCACTGACATCTATATCATATGCATAGGGAAAGAAGGACAGAAAAGAAAATGTCATATGTGGTGCACTATTACAGGGGGTATTACCACATCATAGATGATGTGGTAATACCCCCTGTAAGCAGCCTTAACACACACTCAGTCAGTTACTGACTGAATTTTACTATATTTATATTGATTGGATTATATGTGACTTATTTGTGTCACTTCTCATAGATTTAATTAGGTATTGTAATACTTTTTGATGATAAATCAGACACATAGTCACAAGTCAATATCAGTCAGTTTTTTATTATGACACAATAGGTCGGGATACATACGCCGCCTTTAATTTTAATCACATTTTCTTTCTTTGTGAGCACACTTTATTATTTTAAGTTATTTTCGCTGCTTTTTCTTCTTTTGATTGGATATTTATTGGTAACAAGATTAAAAGTTAAGTTTTAATTAATAGTGCACCACATGTGACATTTTCTTTTCTGTCCTTCTTTCCCTATCCAGTTTCTGGGAGAGCAGCCAAGCCTCCTGCATTCTGCCCATGACTACTGATAATCACGTTATTATGGATCCACAACCCACAACTTAGTATTGTGAGTCACATCATTATGTCACGGGGTTGGGGCCATGATGATGCAATTATTAGCATCACTACCCCACCCATCCCCTGATCCTTCCTTTCCTGGACTCCAATGTGGACAAGCAGTCAACTATGATATATACATATTGACATAACAAAAATGTAAAAGTCAATGGCAAAAACTGTACAAAGCTGTGAAACATTAAGACTTTATCATGTTTAACATTATTTTGTTGTAGAGTGAAAAGTGCCATAACCCTTTTGGGAGACAGTAGTCAGAGTAAAATCAAGTCCCAACTTTGGTCTTCTCACCAAGTTTCCATCTTAGATCTCAAAAACAGATATTGTGAGATTTAGATTGCTTGTAAGTCCCTCCCTTGTGATTTCATGTGCCATTTCATGTAATTACAGGTGCCATATAATGCTGCAATACTACATACTTGTCGCCATTAGCGAGAGTTGTAGGTAGATGGAGTGGGTGGGAAGCGTGTAAAAGACTGCAGGCATCTTTGTCACTGTATAGGTTTGTTTGTAAGAAATCAGCTAGCACCTGCAATCTAGTGCAAACAGGCTCTTGTGTATATTTGTTGGAAGTGAACTTGAAGTCAACAGCACTTACTATAGCTATATTTTTTTAAACTGCCATGTGTTTGTGCCGCTGCTCTGCCGCTTAGTTTAGCTAGTCAACTTGCTGCAACCTTTGGCCAATATTGGTGAAAACAACATTGTGAGGTATGAAGTCCTCAAAATTTACTGGAAATGACTGGAAATTAATGTTATTGATATTAATAATACTATAGGAACTTTTAAAAGCAGGTCCAAGTTACAAGATTTTAGCTGTTTTTATAGATTTGTAAAGAAATCCAGATCCAAAACCAAAACACTTGAGGGTGCTTTTGCCAAAACCAAAACACGACTATGATTTGGAACTAGAGATGTGTGCTGACCCCCGTATTTTAGTTTAAATTTGTGGTTGGGTTTTGGTTTTGCCAAAACTGCCCTCTTGTGTTTTGGTTTTGGATCTGTATTTTAAAAAAAAACTTGGTTAAATCAGCTAAAATGACATAATTTGGGCCTAGTTTTGTTCCTGCAGTATTATTAACCTCAATAATATTAATTTCCAGTCATTTCCATTCAATTTTGACCACCTCAAAGCTCACAATATAGGTTTCACTACTTTTCACCAATATAGGCTAAAGGCTGCAGTGAGCTGGCTGGCTAAAGTAAGCAACAGAGCAGCAGCACAAACACACGGCAGTTTAAAAAATATAGGACATCTACGGTATGAAACATTGCCACACAGCAGTGGCAGACAGGATGGCAGTTTAATAAACTATAATAATGTCAGTCAGCAATGTCCCAAACAGCACATAATGCAAAGAAAAGAGGTGCAAAATGGAATTTCCTTGGGCCCTCCCACCCACCTTTATGTTGTATATTAAATAGGACATGCACAGTTTAACAAACCAATCACTTCAGCGACAGGGACTGACACTTGTGGCTGAAGTGATTAGTTTGTTTGGGCCCCCACAAAATAAGTTACTAATGGGCAGCTGTCATTGCTGGCAATGATCTCTACATAAAAACTGGCTCTACAGAAGCAAGATGCCATCACCATTTTTATCCTAACTCTCATCAGTGTGTACATCGTCTTCACACAATATTAATTTGTCCCCGCTGGAATCCACCATTACAGATGCCTCTGGACTTTGACGTAATTGCTGGTAAAGGTCTTCCTCGTGGAATTTGTAATTCATTTTGATGAACATTATATTTTACACTTTTTGAGGAAGTAGCCTCCTACGCCAATCTCTGGCAAGGTTCTCAGATGTGCTGAAAACTGTTTCTGAAAACGCACTGGAAGGTGGGCAGCATAAGTAAAGCAAAGCCAATTTGTCCAAGGGCCTCCAAATTGCCTTATTCCCTGCGACTGGAATGTCTGACATGCCTATTTTGATGCTATCATTAAAATAATCCTTAACCATTCTTTGAATGGTGACTGTATCAGATGGAGTCACGGTAGAGGTTTCACTAATTTTGGGCAATTTTTTCAGACCTGACCAGATCTCAAAATGTTGTGTTGACTCAAGTGCATCATCAGTGGGTCTCATAGAAAAGCAGAGTTTTTCCTAGCAGCCACAGATGACACAGAGGAAACGTTGCCGTGTCACGTGCCACTTGAGCTGACAACTTGCATGCCAACAGCAAAGACATGGATCTCTTAAGATCCATGTCTTTTTGAAAGAAAAACACAACATATGACTTAAACCTAGGATCAAGCATGGTTTCCAAAATGTATTGATCCAAATTTAAGAAGATGACAACCCTTGGATCCTTTCAAAGCGAATAAAGGACTTGATCTACAAGTCCCACATAATTGGCGGAATTGCTTCATTTTAGCTCTTCCTTCAGTTTCTCGAGCAGCTTATCCAAAAGTCAAATTAGGGGAATCACCTGTCTCAAGCTGGCAGTGTCTGAACTCACTTCACAGGTGATAACTTAAAAGGGTTTCAACAACTTCCACAATCTGGGAAGTATTCTCCACTACTCTGGAGTAAGGTCTCCCTATGTCATGGTTCGTTGTGTTGCTTTGGATGGCTTGTTGCTGTTCCTTCATCTGCTGAAGCATATAAAGGGTGGTATTCCACCTTGCTACTACCTCCTGCTTCAGCTGGTGGCAGGGCAAATTAAACTGTTCTTGCAGGTGCTGCAATCTTCTATTTGCAGCTGCTGATTGCCAAAAAATGTCCAGAATTTTTTTGGGCCACAGACAGCATCTCCTGCACGGCACTGTCATGTTTTATAAGATTCTGCACCACCAAATTAATTGTGTAATGCTCGTTGTGAGAAAATCACAGGTTTACAATGGTATGCCTCTTAGTGAAGCTGGGGAAACAGAGAGTAGCCTGCTTCTGAATGAGCTGGCATTTGTTAGATGCTGCTGTTCTTTGTGCTGCTAAAGACAATACACCTGGCCAGTGGGCTGTCACAGTCATGTAATCTTTAGTTTGCCCTGTTCCACTTGGCCACATATCTGTGGTTAAGTGGAAAGTGGGTACAACGGCATTTTGGAGGCCACCAATTAAGTTTTTTTTATTGTCCATATACAGATGGAGACTTGCTTTTCTAGTGAAGTGGAATCTAGGTGGGATTTGGTAGCGGGGACACAGGTGCTCAATTAGCTATCTAAATCCCACTGCATTAATGGCAGATATTGGATGCATGTATAATACTAGCATAGCTGTTATGGTGTCAGTGATCCACTGTGCAACTGTTATTTGTGCTGTCTCTATCAAAGTATTGTTTAACAGTCAATAGTTTCTTTAAACTACAACTAGTAGTAGTCTTCTTGGTCCCCTTCTGAGATGAATATCCACCCCCAGCAGCAGCAGTAGGCATAGTGCTCAAAGATTCTTCTGAGGAATCCTGGATAGGGGAGGACTCAGCCTTATCATATTGGATGCAGGACGCAGGACCACTTCCAATCATGATTGAGGATATTGATGATGAAGGTATTTGTGGTGGAGATTGCAGGTGCTTGGACCTAGCAGAAAGAAGGAAGCTTTCTGATGCTGGACCGCTTGTTACTTTTTTAGCATAAGTTTCTGATTTTGACAAAAACTTTTCATGCATGCACTGCAAATGATGTAATAGGAAGAAGGTTCCTAGATGGTTAAAGTCGCTACCTCTACTTACTGTGACTTTACAAATGTTACAGATGGCAAGATAATTGTCTGGATTTGGGTAAAAGTAATTTCACACATAACAGGTGGTATCGTCATGATGACTGGTGGTGGCAGCAGCTGCAGCACTAGTGCTTGGTTGCTGCTCATGCTGTTCTATTCACCAATTGTCATTTTCCATATCAAAACGTGAATTTTTTATCACAAAAAAATGTAAAGAAAAAAAACATGCCCACTGATTGCAACACACTATGCACATAGTATAATCAGTGGTCCTTGATCTACTGACCCTTACTAACTGTAATATATCAAAAACACAGTATCACTGCCTGAATTTATCACAAATACAATATTTTGTTTTAAAAAAAAAATGTCTACTGACTGCAACACACTGTGTGGTGACCCTTGACCTACTGACTGCTATATATCACAGACACAGTATCATGGCCTTAATGTTTTATCACAAATGAAACAACATATAATTTTTGTTTTACAAAAAAAATTTGCCCACTGACCTCAACACACTGCACGGCGGTCCATGACCACCTGATCGTCACTGACTGTTATATATCACTGACACAGTATCACAAATTTTTATCACAAACAAAACAAACAAATATATATATATATATATATATATATATATATATACATACAATATAGAACCAAAAAACAACCTGGCACCTAGTCTGACAAACACCTGTATATAATTAATCCAATTATTGCTGCAGTTAACTGTTTAGAGGAAATTGCCATCCCTCTTAGTAATACAAGATAAAAAAAGAACAATGTGATAGAAAGCGCTGCAAATTGGTTAAATTAATCACACATTTGGTTCAGATAATTCTAAGATGTTTAATAAGATTACAAAATAAAAATGGCCATAGATTCTCCAAAATAGACAATATATTGGGATATACACCTAAAAATTACAAATACAGCTCACATACATACAGCAATGGCTCAATCTAGTTGGTAATATATTTGAACTGCTATTAGTTCTTATAACCACACCATCAATATAATAACTGCAAAATTGTTATATAACAGCTGCACACTTCTTATGCAAAAACAATGAAAAACAAGCATACAGGTTTAAATCACCAATTAATATGTTTCCTTATTTGACTGAAGAGAACCACACAGTCACTTCTCCATTAGTCTGGTGACTATTCAGTATAAAAACTAGGGGTGAGCGGGTTCGGATTTCTGAAATCCGAACCCCCCCGAGCCCTCCCGATCCGAGGCAGATCCGAGTCAGGCTCGACTTTTCCCGCCTGACTCGGATCTGAAATCGAGGCAAAACGTCATCATCCCGCCTTCTGGGTCTCGCGGGTTTTGGATCCTATATAAGGTACCCGCGTCGGCGCCATTTTCTCACTCGGCTGTGGACAGTGAAGAGGGAGGGTGGGAGTTAGGGCTGGCTGGGCTGTGTAGTGTAGTGTAGTGTAGTGCAGAGTAGTGTTGTGCTGTGCTGCGCTGTGCTGCTGTTGTCCATAGGGGCTGTGTCCACTACTTCAAAGTCCATAGGGGCTGGCTGTGTTGTGCTGTGCTGCTGTTGTTAATAGGGGCTGTGTCCACTACTTCAAAGTCCATAGGGGCTGGCTGGACTGTGTTGTGCAGTCAGTTCTCCATAGGGGCTCTGTCCACTCCAAAGTCCTGTGCAATGTCCCAGTCCTAAAGGTGTGCTGTAGTGTTGTCCAGGGGGTGCTCTGTCCATCAGGGGTGCTCCCCCCAAGTGCTAAATAAATATTTTTTCTGTGTTTGTGAATTGTGTGCGCAGTAGCCGCACGTGCATCAACAAAGTAGTGTCAAGCGTGCGCCTGTGTCATAAGTAAAGGGCCGGCTGGCTTGACCGTTAAAGGGTGCTGTAACCCCAAAGTACATTCCAGTCCAAACCAAAAAAATATATATTTTCTGTGTTTGTGAATTGTGTGCGCAGTAGCCGCACGTGCATCAACAAAGTAGTGCCAAGCGTGCGCCTGTGTCATAAGTAAAGGGCCGGCTGGCTTGACCGTTAAAGGGTGCTGTAACCCCCAAAGTACACTCCAAACCAAATAACAAAATATTTTTTCTGTGTTTGTGAATTGTGTGCGCAGTAGCCGCACATGCATCAACAAAGTAGTGCCAAGCGTGCGCCTGTGTCATAAGTAAAGGGAGGGCTGGCTTGACCGTTAAAGGGTGCTGTAACCCCCAAAGTACACTCCAAACCGAATAACAAAATATTTTTTCTGTGTTTGTGAATTGTGTGCGCAGTAGCCGCACGTGCATCAACAAAGTAAGTGCCAAGCGTGCGCGTGTGTCATAAGTAAAGGGCCGGCTGGCTTGACTGTTAAAGGGTGCTGTAACCCCCAAAGTACACTCCAGTCCAAACCAAAAAAAAATTTTTTTCTGTGTTTGTGAATTGTGTGCACAGTAGCCGCACGTGCATCAACAAAGTAGTGCCAAGCGTGCGCCTGTGTCATAAGTAAAGGGAGGGCTGGCTTGACCGTTAAAGGGTGCTGCAACCCCCAAAGTACACTCCAAACCGAATAACAAAATATTTTTTCTGTGTTTGTGAATTGTGTGCGCAGTAGCCGCACGTGCATCAACAATGTAGTGCCAAGCATGCGCCTGTGTCATAAGTAAAGGGCCGGCTGGCTTGACCATTAATGGGTGCTGTAACCCCCAAAGTACACTCCAGTCCAAGCCAAAAAAAATTTTTTTTCTGTGTTTGTGAATTGTGTGCGCAGTAGCCGTACGTGCATCAACAAAGTAGTGCCAAGCGTGCGCCTGTGTCATAAGTAAAGGGCCGGCTGGCTTGACCATTAAAGGGTGCTGTAACCCCCAAAGTACACTCCAAACCAAATAACAAAATATTTTTTCTGTGTTTGTGAATTGTGTGCGCAGTAGCCGCACGTGCATCAACAAAGTATTACCAAGCGTGCGCCTGTGTCATAAGTAAAGGGCCAGCTGGCTTGACCATTAAAGGGTGCTGTAACCCCCAAAGTACACTCCAAACCAAATAACAAAATATTTTTTCTGTGTTTGTGAATTGTGTGCGCAGTAGCTGCACGTGCATCAACAAAGTATTGCCAAGCGTGCGCCTGTGTCATAAGTAAAGGGCCGGCTGGCTTGACCGATAAAGGGTGCTGTAACCCCCAAAGTACACTCCAAACAAATAACAAAATATTTTTTCTGTGTTTGTGACTTGTGTGCGCAGTAGCCGCACGAGCATCAACAAAGTATTGCCAAGCGTGCGCCTGTGTCATAAGTAAAGGACCGGCTGGCTTGACCGTTAAAGGGTGATGTAACCCCCAAAGTACACTCCAAACCAAATAACAAAATATTTTTTCTGTGTTTGTGAATTGTGTGCGCAGTAGCCGCACGTGCATCAACAAAGTAGTGCCAAGCGTGCGCCTGTGTCATAAGTAAAGGGCCAACTGGCTTGACCGTTAAAGGGTGCTGTAACCCCCAAAGTACACTCCAAACCAAATAACAAAATATTTTTTCTGTGTTTGTGAATTGTGTGCGCAGTAGCCGCACGTGCATCAACAAAGTAGTGCCAAGCGTGCGCCAGTGTCATAAGTAAAGGGCCAGCTGGCTTGACCATTAAAGGGTGCTGTAACCCCCAAAGTACACTCCAGTCCAAACCCAAAAAAAATATATTTTCTGTGTTTGTGAATTGTGTGCGCAGTAGCCGCACGTGCATCAACAAAGTAGTGCCAAGCGTGCGCCTGTGTCATAAGTAAAGGGCCGGCTGGCTTGACCGTTAAAGGGTGCTGTAACCCCCAAAGTACACTCCAGTCCAAACCAAAAAAAATAATATTTTCTGTGTTTGTGAATTGTGTGCGCAGTAGCCGCACGTTCATCAACAAAGTAGTGCCAAGCGTGAGCCTGTGTCATAAGTAAAGGGACGGCAGGCTTGACCGTTAAAGGGTGCTGTAACCCCCAAAGTACACTCCAAACCAAATAACAAAATATGTTTTCTGTGTTTGTGAATTGTGTGCGCAGTAGCCGCACGTGCATCAACAAAGTAGTGCCAAGCGTATGCCTGTGTCATAAGTAAAGGGCCGGCTGGCTTGACCGTTAAAGGGTGCTGTAACCCCCAAAGTACACTCCAAACCAAATAACAAAATATTTTTTCTGTGTTTGTGAATTGTGTGCGCAGTAGCCGCACGTGCATCAACAAAGTATTGCCAAGCGCGCGCCTGTGTCATAAGTAAAGGGCCAGCTGGCTTGACCGTTAAAGGGTGCTGTAGCCCCCAAAGTACACTCCAAACCAAATAACAAAATATATTTTCTGTGTTTGTGAATTGTGTGCGCAGTAGCCGCACGTGCATCAACAAAGTAGTGCCAAGCGTGCGCCTGTGTCATAAGTAAAGGGCAGGCTGGCTTGACAATTAAAGGGTGCTGTAACCCCCAAAGTACACTCCAAACCAAATAAAAAAAAAATTTCTGCGTTTGTGAATTGTGTGCGCAGTAGCCGCACGTGCATCAACAAAGTAGTGCCAAGCGTGCGCCTGTGTCATAAGTAAAGGGCCAGCTGGCTTGACCACTAAAGGGTGCTGTAACCCCCAAAGTACACTCCAAACCAAATAACAAAATATTTTTTCTGTGTTTGTGAATTGTGTGCGCAGTAGCCGCACGTGCATCAACAAAGTAGTGCCAAGCGTGTGCCTGTGTCATAAGTAAAGGGCCGGCTGGCTTGACCGTTAAAGGGTGCTGTAACCCCCAAAGTACAGTCCAAACCAAATAACAAAATATTTTTTCTGTGTTTGTGAATTGTGTGTGCAGTAGCCGCACGTGCATCAACAAAGTATTGCCAAGCGTGCGCCTGTGTCATAAGTAAAGGGCCGGCTGGCTTGACCGTTAAAGGGTGCTGTAGCCCCCAAAGTACACTCCAAACCAAATAACAAAATATTTTTTCTGTGTTTGTGAATTGTGTGCGCAGTAGCCGCACGTGCATCAACAAAGTAGTGCCAAGCGTGCGCCTGTGTCATAAGTAAAGGGCCGGCTGGCTTGACAATTAAAGGGTGCTGTAACCCCCAAAGTACACTCCAAATCAAATAACAAAATATTTTTTCTGTGTTTGTGAATTGTGTGCGCAATAGCCACACGTGCATCAACAAAGTAGTGCCAAGCGTGCGCCTGTGTCATAAGTAAAGGGCCGGCTGGCTTGACCGTTAAAGGGTGCTGTAACCCCCAAAGTACACTTCAGTCCAAACCAAAAAAATATATATATTTTCTGTGTTTGTGAATTGTGTGCGCAGTAGCCGCACGTGCATCAACAAAGTAGTGCCAAGCGTGCGCCTGTGTCATAAGTAAAGGGCTGGCTGGCTTGACCGTTAAACGGTGCTGTAACCCCCAAAGTACACTCCAAACCAAATAACAAAATATTTTTTCTGTGTTTGTGAATTGTGTGCGCAGTAGCCGCACATGCATCAACAAAGTATTGCCAAGCGTGCGCCTGTGTCATAAGTAAAGGGCCGGCTGGCTTGACCGTTAAAGGGTGCTGTAACCCCCAAAGTACACTCCAAACCAAATAACAAAATATTTTTTCTGTGTTTGTGAATTGTGTGCGCAGTAGCCTCACGTGCATCAACAAAGTATTGCCAAGCGTGCGCCTGTGTCATAAGTAAAGGGCCGGCTGGCTTGACCGTTAAAGGGTGCTGTAACCCCCAAAGTACACTCCAAACCAAATAACAAAATATTTTTTCTGTGTTTGTGAATTGTGTGCGCAGTAGCCTCACGTGCATCAACAAAGTAGTGCCAAGCGTGCGCCTGTGTCATAAGTAAAGGGCCGGCTGGCTTGACAATTAAAGGGTGCTGTAACCCCCAAAGTACACTCCAAATCAAATAACAAAATATTTTTTCTGTGTTTGTGAATTGTGTGCGCAATAGCCGCACGTGCATCAACAAAGTAGTGCCAAGCGTGCGCCTGTGTCATAAGTAAAGGGCCGGCTGGCTTGACCGTTAAAGGGTGCTGTAACCCCCAAAGTACACTTCAGCCCAAACCAAAAAAATATATATATTTTCTGTGTTTGTGAATTGTGTGCGCAGTAGCCGCACGTGCATCAACAAAGTAGTGCCAAGCGTGCGCCTGTGTCATAAGTAAAGGGCCGGCTGGCTTGACCGTTAAAGGGTGCTGTAACCCCCAAAGTACATTCCAAACCAAATAACAAAATATTTTTTCTGTGTTTGTGAATTGTGTGCGCAGTAGCCGCACGTGCATCAACAAAGTAGTGCCAAGCGTGTGCCTGTGTCATAAGTAAAGGGCCGGCTGGCTTGACCGTTAAAGGGTGCTGTAACCCCCAAAGTACACTCCAAACCAAATATCAAAATATTTTTTCTGTGTTTGTGAATTGTGTGCGCAGTAGCCGCACGTGCATCAACAAAGTATTGCCAAGCGTGCGCCTGTGTCATAAGTAAAGGGCTGGCTGGCTTGACCGTTAAAGGGTGCTGTAGCCCCCAAAGTACACTCCAAACCAAATAACAAAATATTTTTTCTGTGTTTGTGAATTGTGTGCGCAGTAGCCGCACGTGCATCAACAAAGTAGTGCCAAGCGTGCGCCTGTGTCATAAATAAAGGGCCGGCTGGCTTGAAAATTAAAGGGTGCTGTAACCCCCAAAGTACACTCCAAACCAAATAACAAAATATTTTTTCTGTGCTTGTGAATTGTGTGCGCAGTAGCCGCACGTGCATCAACAAAGTATTGCCAAGCGTGCGCCTGTGTCATAAGTAAAGGGCCAGCTGGCTTGACCGATAAAGGGTGCTGTAACCCCCAAAGTACACTCCAAACCAAATAACAAAATATTTTTTCTGTGTTTGTGAATTGTGTGCGCAGTAGCCGCACGTGAATCAACAAAGTAGTGCCAAGCGTGCGCCTGTGTCATAAGTAAAGGGCCGGCTGGCTTGACCGTTAAAGGGTGCTGTAACCCCCAAAGTACACTCCAAATCAAATAACAAAATATTTTTTCTGTGTTTGTGAATTGTGTGCGCAATAGCCGCACGTGCATCAACAAAGTAGTGCCAAGCGTGCGCCAGTGTCATAAGTAAAGGGCCGGCTGGCTTGACCGTTAAAGGGTGCTGTAACCCCCAAAGTACACTTCAGTCCAAACCAAAAAAAAATATATATTTTCTGTGTTTGTGAATTGTGTGCGCAGTAGCCGCACGTGCATCAACAAAGTAGTGCCAAGCGTGCGCCTGTTTCATAAGTAAAGGGCTGGCTGGCTTGACCGTTAAACGGTGCTGTAACCCCCAAAGTACAGTCCAAACCAAATAACAAAATATTTTTTCTGTGTTTGTGAATTGTGTGTGCAGTAGCCGCACGTGCATCAACAAAGTATTGCCAAGCGTGCGCCTGTGTCATAAGTAAAGGGCCGGCTGGCTTGACCGTTAAAGGGTGCTGTAGCCCCCAAAGTACACTCCAAACCAAATAACAAAATATTTTTTCTGTGTTTGTGAATTGTGTGCGTAGTAGCAGCACGTGCATCAACAAAGTAGTGCCAAGCGTGCGCCTGTGTCATAAGTAAAGGGCCGGCTGGCTTGACAATTAAAGGGTGCTGTAACCCCCAAAGTACACTCCAAATCAAATAACAAAATATTTTTTCTGTGTTTGTGAATTGTGTGCGCAATAGCCGCACGTGCATCAACAAAGTAGTGCCAAGCGTGCGCCTGTGTCATAAGTAAAGGGCCGACTGGCTTGACCGTTAAAGGGTGCTGTAACCCCCAAAGTACACTTCAGTCCAAACCAAAAAAATATATATATTTTCTGTGTTTGTGAATTGTGTGCGCAGTAGCCGCACGTGCATCAACAAAGTAGTGCCAAGCGTGCGCCTGTGTCATAAGTAAAGGGCTGGCTGGCTTGACCGTTAAACGGTGCTGTAACCCCCAAAGTACACTCCAAACCAAATAACAAAATATTTTTTCTGTGTTTGTGAATTGTGTGCGCAGTAGCCGCACATGCATCAACAAAGTAGTGCCAAGCGTTCGCCTGTGTCATAAGTAAAGGGCCGGCTGGCTTGACCGTTAAAGGCTGCTTTAACCCCCAAAGTACACTCCAGTCCAAACCAAAAAAAAATATATTTTCTGTGTTTGTGAATTGTGTGCGCAGTAGCCGCACGTGCATCAACAAAGTAGTGCCAAGCGTGCGCCTGTGTCATAAGTAAAGGGCCGGCTGGCTTGACCGTTAAAGGGTGCTGTAACCCCCAAAGTACACTCCAAACCAAATAACAAAATATTTTTTCTGTGTTTGTGAATTGTGTGCGCAGTAGCCGCACGTGCATCAACAAAGTAGTGCCAAGCGTGTGCCTGTGTCATAAGTAAAGGGCCGGCTGGCTTGACCGTTAAAGGGTGCTGTAACCCCCAAAGTACACTCCAAACCAAATAACAAAATATTTTTTCTGTGTTTGTGAATTGTGTGTGCAGTAGCCGCACGTGCATCAACAAAGTAGTGCCAAGCGTGCGCCTGTGTCATAAGTAAAGGGCCGGCTGGCTTGACCGTTAAAGGGTGCTGTAGCCCCCAAAGTACACTCCAAACCAAATAACAAAATATTTTTTCTGTGTTTGTGAATTGTGTGCGCAGTAGCCGCACGTGCATCAACAAAGTAGTGCCAAGCGTGCGCCTGTGTCATAAGTAAAGGGCCGGCTGGCTTGACAATTAAAGGGTGCTGTAACCCCCAAAGTACACTCCAAACCAAATAAAAAAATATTTTTTGTGTTTGAGAATTGTGTGCGCACGTGCATCAACAAAGGAGCAGCGCCAAGCGTTCGCCTGTGTCCCATAAGTAAAGAGCCGGCTGGCTCATTTCTTAAAGGGTGGTGTAACCCACAAAGTGCACTACTCTCCAGCAAAAATAAAAAAATATTTTCTGTGTTTGTGTGCGCCTTAGCCGCACGTATATATCAAAACGATATAACATAAATGGAGGACCAAACTTTCTCCGATAAAAATAAAATAGAGAAAGATCAAGAACCACTTCCTCTTAGTGCTGAAGCTGCTGCCACTAGTCATGACATAGCCGATAACATGCCATCAACGTCGTCTGCCAAGGCCTATGCCCAATGTCATAGTAGAAGCCACATACAATCCCAAATGACTAAGTTCAGGAAAATTACCTTAAAAAAAACATTTAAATCATCTGAAGAGAAACGTAAACTTGCCAATATGCCATTTATGACACGGAGTGGCAAGGAACGGCTAAGGTCTTTCCCTATGTTCATGACTAGTGGTTCAGCTTCACATGACGATGGAAGCCCTCCTCCCACTAAAAAAATCAAACGAGTTAAGCTGGCAAAAGCACAGCGAAGAACTGTGCGTTCTAAGAAGATATCACAAATCCCCAAGGAGAGTCCAAGTGTGGTGGCGGTTGCGATGCCTGAGCTTCCCAGCACTGGACGGGAAGAGGTGGCTCTTTCCACCATTTGCACGCCCCCTGCAAGTGCTGAAAGGAGCACCCACAGTCCACTTGCTGATATGCAATTTGAAGATGTCACTGTTGAAGTACAACAGGATGAGGATACTGGTGTAGCTGGCGCTGAGGAGGAAGTTGGCGAGGAGGATTCTGATGGTGATGTGGTTTGTTTAAATCAGGCTCCGGGGAGACAGTTGTTGTCCGTGGGATGAAAAAGCCCATCACGGTCATGCCTGGGCAGAAGACCAAACATTCCACCTCTTTGGTCTGGCAATATTTCTATCCAAATCCGGACAACAACTGTCTTGCCATATGTACCTTATGTAAAGGTGGAATAAGTAGGGGTAGGGACGTTAACCACCTAGGAACATCCTCCCTTATATGGCACCTGCAGCGCGTTCATAATAAGTTACTGTCAAGTTCAGAAACTTTGGCTAAGACCGTAAGCAGTCCAGGGACACCTAAATCCCGTTGTCCTGTTGTATCCAAGCGTCTGCAAACCACACCGTCAACTCCCTCCTCGTCAATTTCCTCCTTAGTCAGGATCGGAAGTAGTCCTGCAGGCCATGTCACTGGCATGACTGACTCTCCTATCCGGGATTCCTCCGGAGGATCCTGCATTGCTACGCCTCATGCTGCCGCTGCTGCTGTTGCTGCTGCTGGGAGTCGTTCATCATCCCAGAGAGGAAGTAGGAACACCACTACTTTTACTAAACAATTGACCCTCCAACAGTCCTTAGCGAGGAGGATGAAGTACGACAGCAGTCATCCTGAAGCAAAACGTATAACTGAGGCCTTGACTGCTATGTTGGTGTTAGACGTGCATCCGGTATCCGCCATTAGTGCAGTGGGATTTAGACAATTGATGGAGGTAGTGTGTCCCCGGTTCCAAATCCCGTCTAGATTCCACTTCACTAGGCAGGCGATACTGAGACTGTACAGAAACGTCAGAAAAAGTGTCCTCAGTGTCCTGAAAAATGCCATTGTACCCAATGTCCACTTAACCACGGACATGTGGACAAGTGGAACAGGGCAGACTAAGGACTATATGACTGTGACAGCCCACTGGGTAGATGTATCACCTTACGCAGCAACAGCAGCAGCGTCACCAGTCGCAGCATCTCAGAAACGCCAGCTCGTTCCAAGGCAGCCTACGCTGTGTATCACCGGTTTCAGTAAGAGGCACACCGCTGACAACCTCTTAGAGAAACTGATTGAAATCATCGCCCAGTGGCTTACCCCACTTAGACTCTCCTGGGGATTTGTGATATCTGACAACGCCACCAATATTGTGCGGGCATTACATCTGGGCAAATTCCAGCACGTCCCATGTTTTGCTCACACAATAAACTTGGTGGTGCAGAATTTTCTGAAAAGCGACAGGGGCGTGCAGGAGACGCTTTGGGTGGCCCGAAAAATTTCTGGACACTTTCGCCATTCAGCGACTGCGTGCCGAAGACTGGAGCGCCAGCAAACACTCTTGAACCTGCCCCGCCATCACCTGAAGCAAGAGGTTGTGAGGCGGTGGAACTCAACCCTCTATATGCTTCAGAGGATGGAGGAGCAGCAAAAGGCCATTCAAGCCTATACATCCACCTATGACATAGGCAAAGGAGGGGGTATGCACCTGATTCAAGCGCAGTGGAGAATGATTTCCGTGTTGTGCAAGGTTCTCCAGCCCTTCGACCTTGCCACACGTGAAGTCAGTTCAGACACTGCCAGCTTGAGTCAGGTCATTCCCCTCATCAGGCTTTTGCAGAAGCAGCTGGGGAAAGTGAAGGAGGAGCTAAGATGGAGCGATTCCGCTCGGCATGAGTGACTTGTGGATGAAGCCCTTCATTCGCTTTGCCAGGATTCCAAGGTGGTCAATCTGTTGAAATCAGACCACTACATTTTGACCACCGTGCTCGATCCTAGGTTTAAAGCCTATGTGGTGACTCTCTTTCCGGCCGACACAAGCCTGCAGAGGTGCAAAGACCTGCTGGAGAACACACTGTCAGCTGAAGCGGAACGTGACACGTCAACAGCTCCTTCTTCATTTTCTCCCGCAGCTGGGGCTGCCAGGAAAAAAGTTAGGTATCCTAAGCAACCCGCTGGCGGTGATGCAGGGCAGGCAGGACCAAGTTTGGACATCTGGTCCGGACTGAAGGACCTGGCAACAATTTCTGACATGTCTACTGTCACTGCATATGATACTGTCACCATTGACAGAATGGTGGAGGATTACATCGGTGACAGCATCCAAGTAGGCATGTCAGACAGTCCATACCTGTACTGGCAGGAAAAAGAGGCAATTTGGAGGCCCCTGTACAAACTGGCTCTATTTTACCTGAGTTGCCCCCCCTCCAGTGTGTACTCCGAAAGAGTGTTTAGTGCAGCCGGGAACCTTGTCAGCGAAAGGCGTAGGAGGTTGCTTCCACAGAATGTGGAGAAGATGATGTTCATCAAAATGAATTATCAGCTCTTCCAGGGAGACCAGCCTCCAGAACGTACAGAGGGACCTGTGGTGGTGGATTCAAGTGGGGACGAGTTAATACTTTGTGAGGATGAGGATGTACACACTGAAGAGGGTGAGGAATCGGTGGATGAGGAGGATGAGGATAACATCTTGCCTCCGTAGAGCCAGTTTGTGCAGGGACAGATTAATTGCCAGCTTGTTTTGTGGGGGCCCAAACGAACCAATCATTTCAGCCACAGTTGTGTGGCAGACCCTGGCGCTGAAATGATTGGTTTGTTAAAGTGTGCATGTCCTGTTTATACAACATAAGGGTGGGTGGGAGGGCCCAAGGACAATTCCTTCTTGCACCTCTTTCTTTTCTTTGCATTATGTACAGTTTGGGGCCTAGTTTTTCAAACTGCCATCCTGTCTGCCACTGCAGTATCACTCCTAGATGGGTCACGTGTTTGTGCCGCCCACTCGTGTCACTTAGCATAGTCATCCAGCTACCTCGGTGCAGCCTTTTGGACATAAAAACACTATTGTGAGGTGTGAGGTGTTCAGAATAGACTGGAAATTAGTGGAAATTAAGGTTATTGAGGTTAATAATAGCATAGGAGCAGAAAAACCAACACATTCTGTGATTTTAGCTGTTTTTATGCTTTTTTAAAAAAAAATACAGATCCAAAACACAAAACCCAGAACCCAAAACACGGAAGGGTGGTTTTGGCTAAACCAATCCAGATCCAAAACACGAAGAAAGATCCAGATCCAAAACCAAAACACAAAACACGAAAAGTGGCCGGTGCACACCCCTAATAAAAACATATAAACAGTGTCTTTGTTTTCAGGATTTTAACACTCCTTCTCCCCTGTAATAAACTTTTTAAGTGAAGAGCCACACATAGGATTGTTTCATCAGTGTTTTCACTGCCAATTTATGTTTAAATTAGAGATGTGCGCCGACCCCTGTGTTTTGGATTTGGTTTTGGATCTGGATCTCCCCTGGTTTTGGATCTGAATCTGGTTTTGGATTTTTTTCCTTGGTGTTTTGTTTTTAGGTGTGGGTTTTGGTTTTGGATTTGTATTTTTTCCAAAAACAACTAAAACCACATAATTTGGGCCTATTTTTGTTCCTACAGTATTATTAACCTTAATAACAATCATTTTCAGGCATTTCTAGGCATTTTAACCCCTCACAGCTCACAATATTGATTTCACTATTTTTCACCAATACATGCCAAAGGTTGGCTGGCTAAAGTAAGCAACAGAGCAGCGGCACAAACGCACGGCAGTTTAAAAAAATATAGGACATCTATGAAACATTGCCACACAGCAGTGGCAGACAGGATGGCAGTTTAATAAATTATAATAATGTCAGCCGGCAATGCCCCAAATTGTTCCAAATGTAAAGGAAAGAGTTTCAAGATGGAATTGTCCCTCCCACCCACTCTTATGTGGGATATTAAAAAGGACCTGCATAGTTTAACAAACCAAGCACTTTAGCCACTAGGACTGACACTTTCGTGGCTGAACTACTTGGTTTGTTTGGGCCCCCACAAAACATTTTTTGGAAGGACTACCTTCAATTATTAAGGAGGAGCTTCATGATGAGGGTGTTGGTGGTGGAGATTGCATGTGCTGGTCCAAACTACTGGTAGCTGATACTGGACTGCTTGTTATTAATTTACAAATTATAATTTTGTTAAACAAATTGCATGAACTCGCTACAAATGACGTAACAGGGAGGAGGTGCCTAGATGGTTAACGTCCCTTCCTCTGCTAACTTTGGCTTTACAAATGGAACAGATGCCTTCACAACTGTTGTCAGAATTTAGATTAAAATAATTCCACACCCAAGATGCTGCTTTTCTAGCTTTCTTTTTATCATTAGCAAGAACTGCTGCCACTGGTAGCTGATTTACGCAAACCACATCCTTATCATCAACATCCAGCATCAGATAGGACACAAATTTCCCCCTCATCCTCCTTTTGCACTTCCTCCACACTATCATCCTCATTTTTTATTATTTCACCATCTAATACTAGCACAGCCGTCATGGCGTCAGTGATCCGCTGTGAAACTGAGTGACAACTGTTATACTTACTTCCTCTATCAAAGGACTGTTTAATAGTCAATTGTTTTTTTAAATTTACTTCCGATCATGAATGAGGATGTTGATGATGATGCATGTGTTGGTGTTGGAGATCGAAGGCGCTTGGATCCCACAGAGAGGGAGCATGTAGGTAACACTGGACTTGTTACGTTTTAAGTTTTGGAACTTGGTGACATACACTTTGATACTTGATGAATGCACTCCACGTGACGTAACAAGGAGGAGGTTCCTAGGTGGTTTAGGTCCCTCCCTCACTCTTGCTTTGCAATGGTTACATATGGCTTGACAACTGTTGTCCAGGTTGGGGTGGAAATAATTCCACATGTGAGAAGTGGATTTTTTTGTCTTTTGCTCCAGCATGACAACAATGGGTTTTGGCTTTTTCAAACAATGGGCAACAGCTGTTGCCTTACTTACACAAAGGACATCCTCGGCATCAACATCATCATCACCAACACCTCATCACCAACACCAACATCTTCATCATCAACATCCTCATCATCCTTAGCACCTTCATCCACCAAAATATCCTCCTCCTCCATGTGCAATTCGACAGAAGCATCCTCACTGACTACATCTGTAAGATGTTGACTGCCCTTCCCCACATTTACAGAGGGCACACAAATGTTGTAACTTGGAGGATCCTCCAGTACACTAATATTAAGGTCTGGCTCACACATGGCAACCGCGGACACACTTGCACTCTCCTTGGGGATTTGTGATTTCGATTTCTCAGGGTACACAGTTGTTTTTTCCGAAGGGATATCAGAATCAGAACCAGCAGTCTTAAAGAAAAGCCAAGGCCTTATCCTTTCCTTGCCACTTTGTGTAGTGAATGGCATATTGCCAATTTTTTGTTTATCTAAAGGCAAATTTCCTTTCAATTTTTTTTCATAACTTCATTAAAAGTAGCTTTACCATATCGATGGCATGACTTAAGCCCTGGGGCATGGGCCTTCTTAGAGGACGGGGAAGTTGATGGCCTTGCACTGCTGGCAGCAGCTACAACATGTGGTTCTTGGCCTTGCTCTCCTGTCATGTGACAGCTCTCCATATTTTCTGAGGTCTTGAAGCAGTGTCACAAGCACCAATAGTGTAGCCAAGGTGCGGTTACTAAATTCACACACGTGCAGTCGTGCGCACACAGAAAAAAAATGGTCAAAAAAATACACTATGTTTTTTTTTTTTTTTTGCCGGTCCACAACTTGGGCCCCGGGCACAGATTGATGACGACTGGAGTCAGGCGGCACTAGGTTGCTTTGCTGACTTGCTAGATCTTGTGCGGCTAAGCCTAACACGCACAGACACACAGACAATTATTTGAAAAAAATTACAATATGTTTTTATTTTTTTTCCAGCTCCAGAACTTGGGTCCAGAGCACAGATTGATGATGACTGGAGTTGGGCAGCACCAGGTTGCAACTTGCGTTGCTGGCTGGATCTTGTGCGGTTAAGCCTAACACGCACACACACACAAAATAAATATTACACTAAAAGACACATTTTTTTTACAATATATATATATATATATATAAATATATATATAGTATCCAAGCAGACCCGGCACTCGCACTGAAATGGGTATAGCTCCGGTGCCTTCCCCTAATGCAAGAAGCAAGACATATCCAAGGGGGAACGGGAGGCACTCAATGAGACTTCACAACTTGAAAAGAATCACAGCAAAACTGTTGGTAGTTGACAACTAGCAACAGTTTTGCTGTGATTCTTTTCAAGTTGTGAAGTCTCATTGAGTGCCTCCCGTTCCCCCTTGGAGATATATATATATTTTTATTTTTTTTATTTTTTTTGGGAGTCCAAAACTTGGGCCCAGATGGGCACAGCACCAGCCCAGATGTATTCTGCACCAACCCAGATGGACACAGCAGATAGCAGAGCACCAGCCCAGAATGAATCAGCACTGCAGCACTCCAGGACACAGCAGACAGCAGAGCACCAGCCCAGAATGGATCAGCAGTGCACCAGCCCAGGACACAGGACACAGCAGACAGCACAGCACACAGCACCACTCTACCCACCCTCCTGTTCAGTCTCCACAGCTGGAGTGAAATGGCATCTGCTGCATGGTCCCTATATACTACATTGATCATAGAGACATAAGCTCGCGGACCGCAAGATTTCCGACTCTATGGTTTTGCCTCCATTTCGAGATCCGAGTCAGGCGGGAAACTCCGAGCCTGCTTCGATCCGACTCGGATCTGCAAAATTTGGGTGGGCTCGGTTCTCTGAGAACCAAACCCACTCATCCCTAGTTTAAATTACTTCCCTTTTCCTTCTATTTGGTGTGCTGATAGTATTACACCAGTGGTATATTGCTGATAGTCCAATTCGTCAGCATACACTTTTAATAGAATATTTAGCTCAGACCACTAGTGACCACTGAGTCACTCAATCTTTGTGATTATACTCACTGGGAGCCTTGTGAAGGAGATATTGTTAATCCTTTCTGTTCTCAGCAGCAGCACACTTTCAGATGAGTATTCTTTTGCTGCAGGCAGTGTGAAGTCATACACTTGTGGGAGTTTGTAACACGTTTCCCCGCCTCTTTTTGAGTCTCAGCGGCTTCCTCAGACAGAATGCTCCCCACAACTCAGACAGAGCTTTTAAACCCACTTAATTAGCTCTGTGATTGTAAAACTAATTACTGCTGTGTCTCATCTTGTCAATCACAGACTCAATTGCTACTACTTCCGGTATATGCGTTCGAACTGGCACCATATGCGTTCCAGCGACCATTTTGGATGACTACTTCCGCTTTTTCTTGTGTTCCAAATGATACCTCCTGAGCTCCAGCGGCCATTTTAGATGGCTATTTAGACTCTATTTATTTATTTCAATCAAATTTGTTGTGTTTCCAATGGCCATTGTGTTTATATCCTATCAGCCTTTTAGAAACTTGAAACAGAACACTATATTAATTGGTTTATCAAGTCATTATATAAACTACTATTAAGCCAAATTAAATAGACATAAAAAAATAAAAATATATAACACATATGAAATGTAATATATAACATATAACAAATATATCCATCACATAATTAAAAAATATATATTAAAAAATATTAAATATATATATAGAAATATGTAAAATAATATTTTATATTATTTTAATATAACAGTTCATGGTCTATGCACACTGAACCTATACATATCCTGATATAGATCATATTTCTTTGTGCAAATATATTACCAAATAGATTGTGCCGTAGCTGTAGCAATATTAATTATATTAAATGATATTCCTGCATTAAAAAAACAAAACAAAGAATGATTTTCTGACTGCCTATTGAACAAACTAGCTAAACCAGATTAACCTATGGGACAGTCACTGTAGGTGGCACTGCCCATCACAGACAGTGTCACTAACTAAACCTGTCCTACTCCTGACTCTCACTGTCACTAACTGACTGTACCTGTCACTAACTGTGACTAGCTAAGCTAACTAGCCTACCCTCCTTCCCCTCCCATGGTCCTGTGACAAATGACATCGAATCACCGCGGGAGGGACTTATATCAAATCCAAAACACGTAAAATCCAATGCCAGGAATATGATATCGCACCTCGATTTTGGATCCGAAAATAGCGCGGAGATCCAAGCAGTGTCTTGGATCTCCTCGGTTTAGTTAAGTTCAGGCAGGTTTGGTTTCCAGATAACCAAAACACGAGGTCTACGCACATATCTACTTGGAACCCCCTTCTGCCTTGCACAGGGAACATAACCAAGATAGCCTGAATGTAGGTGGAATTGATGCACCATATTTCCAGAGTCTCCTAATCACAAAAAGGGTTGGTGACAATTGACTTAGACAAAGTAGTGAGGTGGACTGCACATGTACTGCCAGGTTCAGACATTTCTCTGATCAGCATCTGTTAGCAATCATTGCCTGAAGTGCTGGAGGTGGTGGAAGAAAGGGAGGGATGAATGAGCAAAGCAGGGATAATGTGTGAAAATAATAATTAAAAAAAAACAATAAAACCCATTGCATACCAGCACAGAAGTAGATACAGACTGAACACAAAAAGAAAACTGTAGAAGAAAGACAAATTAGTACAAATAAAATATAAAGACATGGGAAGGAGGAGGAAAAGCTAATGGGAAAAACCCAGCAATGTGGACCACAGCAGCTAGTGACCCACAAATAATGAGTGAAAAACACTAATTTGCCATAATGAAGAAACAATCATTAGGCATTGAAATATTTTTGTGCCCAAAGTGGCAGTCATTTTAAACAGAGAAAAGCTGAGCAAAAAGTCAAAATCTAAAATCTGTATTTATGATTTATTCAGACATTTGTAGTTACTGTATATTATCACCATCATCGTGTATTTAGAACTCACTACAGATTCCTTAATGTGGGACAGTCAGTATGTAAATAAATGAACACAGCATAACAAATACATGAATTTGCATAACTTTAATAATAAATGCAATAAGCGTATTAGATGTGGGGTTCAAAACCCAAGAGTTATGCTCAAGCCATTACAGGTTGCACAATAACCACTATAAAGTCTAAAGCTGGCCACACACTAGACCAACTTACATCCAACCAGCCAACTAGTTGATTGGTTGGAATGAAAATCTGGTAAGGTATGAAAGCAAATGACAATCAGCAACTTACTCACAAACGCAGGAAAATGGACAAAAACTGCTGTTTGAACAAATTGTTTAGATCAAACATTTAAAAAACTTGTCTAATGACCATTTTCATCTGTTTTCTGGCATTTAGGAGCAAATTGCTGAACATTATTTACTCCCATTCCTTACCAGATTTTCATTCCAACCAATCAACAAGTTGGATGGTTGGATGAAAGTTGGTCTAGTTGTGGCCAGCTTTAGAGTAAACAAGTAGCACAGGGATAACAAAAATAATTCAGTGTAGGGCATCGCAGTGGCAGATTAAGTAGATTATTATTAGTATTATTATTATCCTTTATTTATATGGTGCCACAAGGGTACTGCAGTGCCTAACAAAGTAAATAAACAATTAAACAGAACAAGAGAAGAGTGACATATAGTACAAACAGTAAAAATACATGATATATAAACATTGCTGTAACAGTAGCAGGTTGGCTAAAGTCAAAGGTTAGGTGCTGTTGTAAGTAGTATAGAGTAGATAACAATATAAGTAAAGGAATGAAAAGCACATGAGGGAAGAGGATCCTGCTCGTAGAGCTTACATTTTAAAGGGGAGGGGTAGACAGACAGGGGTGACATAGATGGGGTAGACAATGAGCATGGTACAGAGGGTTAGGATGAGAGATGGTTGGATTCCTACTATACAGTATGTGAAGAAGTAATTTGGAGTAAGGGATTTACGCCAGTGACATTCTATTTACATGAGAATTTTTGTAAGTGTTTTGTTACTGTGGAAAGCCATGGTTGTCATTTCAGTTTATGTGAAGCTTGATGACTTGCTGGAGCCACTTCAACAAGTAGATGGACAGAAAGGAGGCATAGGGTAGCGTAATTATCTATTGTGCACTTATCACATGCAGTGTGCTTTTTAAACTTTTCCCCCTATTCTTTGTTCTTAATTTAAACAAAAAATAAAGAGAATTGAATTATTGCTATTTAATATATCATTGGCTATAGCTGTGTTTTCTGTGATGATTAATAAAAAGAAATGGAAAAAATTAAACCAGCAAACCATCATTATTCAGCACTGTCCTATTCATCTATACCAGTGGTTCTCAAACTCGGTCAGCAGGACCCCACACAGTTCACGGTTTCCAGGTCACCCAGCAAGTGCACAGGTGTACTCATTACTCACTGACACATTGTAAAGATCTACAAAGGGAGCTAATTATTTCACTTGTGATTCTGTGAGGAGATCTGGAAAACATGCACTGTTTGTAGTCCCGAGGACCGAGTTTGAGAACCTGTGATCTATACAATAAAGCACACTATAGTCCAACTAGCCTCTAAAGCAAGTTAAGCAATAAAACAGGTCTTGATTTATCAGTATTACTAGGTATGTTCTATTACTTCAAACTACAGATGGGACTGCGCTTATTTGTAGAGCCCAGTTGTGAGATGGCAGAAAATTAAGATAGCAGTCGGGTTTCCCAATAACATTAATTTAATCACAAATTACAAATGAAAATATACATATATCACAATACACTTCAGTAAATATCATTAGGAGTATTTATATTACTAAGATCACAATACGGATAAATCGATCTATGTACTTGCATTCAATATATTGTATAAAAACAGTCCCGAAAAAAAAAACAACTGATGGAACAATTAGATATTGCTGATAATTAAGTGGTGCTCCACTTGCATATTTATATGTGGAAAGTATCCCGTGCAGAAAGTTCTGTGGAAATCACACATGCATAAACAGTTCCAAATAGGCAAAAGATGTAAGTATTTGTTTTATAAAGCTCTTGATGTCACAAGCTATAGCCACACTTGGTGTACCTGAACCACGGGGTTGCTCTGGGAGATAGCCTGACTCAGGCAGCCCTGCTCCAGCAATATCGTCGGGCTTCTGTGTAATTCAGCTCTAATCAAGCACTAAATGTCCACCGGGGTCTTTTGTAAACACCTTGTGTTATCCTGAGCGCTCGCTGCGCTTCCTTAATAAAGTATGTATTTGGCACAACACTCCAGTGTCTTTAGCTCAGGTCAAAAAGTGCTGTAAACAGGGAGTCCTCTGACCGGTTTCGCCCCAACATATAGGCCTTTATCAAAGAGTCTTACTTACATACTGTATGCTTAGGGATGTGTTACTCAGTAAATATGTGTGAATAAGCCCTAAACTACTGTACAACTGTCTGGTGTGCCATAAGGAACATAAAGATTATTTTTACTCTATACTTTCATCAACAACACTGTTGTAGACAGATCATGCAACCTAGGTAACTGCATACCTAGTACAGGAGACAGAAGGTAAATAGATTTGAATTCATTTTATCTTTTGTGTTAAATCTAATTATGCTGTTAAAAGCATCGAGTTGGGGGGGGGGGTGTAATAAATAAAACATGCAGGGTGTACAATTACTAATTTAGGATGCATGTATTCATCTGCCACAAATGCCATTACCTATTATTGTATTAGCTATTCCTTGAGAGGTAAAGCTTGGGTTATGGGGGATTTTGATTCATGCACATACATGTGTGATGTTTTATATTTTTAAATGTGTTAGACGTGTAGCCCCGAGCACTGAAAATTATGACTGAAGATATTTTAATAGATGAAACTCAAGACTCAAGTCCCCAACAAGATATTTTAATATACGTGTCAAAGTTCATAAAAAAAAACAAGATTATAAAGGTTTTAAGGTGTATTATATTTATACTGGGAAATTATTGCTTTTAGTAGTCATACTACTATTAAAACTTTCAATGGGTCTCATTTAAGTGTAATAAGGCTGAGGCATAGTGCAAAATATAAGATCAGCTAAGATGTTATTGATTCCCAGGGTCCAACTTCTTTCTGTGAGTAGGAGGTCCAGGGTTGCGAAAAGGGATTAGAGCGGATCCCTCCATCGTATTTGCACCGAATGCCCAGTGGCTGCATGCATGCGTGAATTTAGGACATACATGTGTGAGGGGTGGGTGCGGTGCAGTGCCTGCTGCCGTGCAGGTGCACGTCTGTTCCTTACCTTGCGTCGCACCCTCTCACCTTCAGGCCGTGTGTTGAGCAGACGGTCCTGGAACCTCCAAATAGAACGCGGACATGATGACCTAAGGGGAAGGAGACGAGGTGAGTACCGTCCTTCCTCACGTCGACCGACGCGCCCTACCAAACCGGGGGATAAATTCAGGTTTTAAGTGAAGATCATCATTGGAACTTTTGGCCTCAGATCCCGAATTTTCACCTATCGGTACTCACGCACCAGGTGAAGATCCGTCCTTGCACCGGGTTGCACGGTTCACCGTCCGCCCAGAAGGAAGGAGAGATAGATAGTGACAAACAAACAGGGAGAGACAGTACACACAGATATTTCTCACCGTGTCCACTCTTGCTCTTCGTCCGCTCACTCGCCTACAGGTCCTTGTAAGGAGATACACAACACAGCCGTGCAGGGCCTAAACCTATGTCAAGCAACTACACATACTAAAACGGCATCACCCTCAACCTACAGTGTGTGTAGTGCGACAGATATAACAACAACTAAACTTTTGCCCTGCACGGAACACCAATCACAGACTAAATATACAAGAGCAAAACACGGTGCTGTCCCTTTAAATGTCTGCTACCTATCCAGAGCTGGCCAGCTCCTCTTCCCAGTGACTGGGGAAACTCTACCTTATTGGTGGGAGCAGTACAGCTCTCCACCACTGCTCACACCTCTGATCATCTATGCGGGGCTACCTAATGGGCTCAGGGCCCTGGGCCTAATGCCCAGGGTCTTACCAGCGGCTCAGGGCTTATGCCTGCCTACTGCAGGGTACTCAAGGGACTTGGGCCTACTGCCCAGAGTCCCGTCTCTATTTTGCAGCTCAGGCCCAGGGGCCTGCCTAACGGTGGGCTCTGGTAGTGGCCTGGGCCTAATGCCCAGACCACTTTTTATGGGGCTCAGGCCTATTTGCCTGCCTATCTGTGGGGCTCATATATAGGGCCTAGTGCCCTCCTGTATGGGTACAGGCCTACGCCTGATTTATGGCCACGGGCCTGGTGCCCGCCTACTCGATTATTTAGTGACCTGTGCCTAGTACCCAGGACACTCACACCTTATTAAGGGCTAATCCTTTTAACAGGGCCTAATGCCCGCTACTGTGCCCCGGGCCTTGTGCCCGACTGATTACCCACGGGCCTAGTGCCCGACAACGCTCCACGGGCCTTGCGCCCGACAACCCTGGCGGTCTAGGGAGGGGGTATATGGTGGGCCTCACGGAGGGCCTACCTGCTACGCTGGAAGAGGCTGTCCTCTCCGGTCCTCAGCCGCATTCTTCGCCCATCCTGGCCAGCGGCGCCGCCTCTTCCTTTCTTCTTCCAGCCGGCGCCGCCTGTCTTCTTTCTTGACAGCGGCATCTTCTGGCCTCTTCCGCGGCCGCCGCCCCTGTTGACGCGCCGATCTTCTGCTCTTCGGGAGGTCTTCTCTCCTCCCTCTCCGCCGCCGAACTGACTTCTCCCGCTCGGCGCCGTCTAATACAAGACGGCGCGAGTGGGCGGGGCTATGATGCGGCGAGCCGCGATTGGCTCGTCGCATTTGCCTCTGATTGGCTGCTGGCCCGCGAGCCAGGTTTGGCTTGTGGCCAGAGCCAAACACCCGCTGCAAGGAACGCCGCGCCCAATGCTTGACCGGCGCTGGGAGCAGGTACTCTGTCCCAGCGCCGGCTACCCGCCGCTTCTTGGCTGCCGGGCGCCAAGCTCCGCTGAGCTTGCGCCCGGAGCCAAGCTTCTCCCGGCGCCACAGTACCGCCGGCACTGATGAAAGGGACCAGGCGGTCCCTTCACCAGGTGCCCGCGGTGTCTGCACCGACGCTAGGGACATTACTGTCCCAGCGCTGGCAACTGATGTGTCCCACAGAGGACACATCCCCTCTGCCTGCCCCTGCACCTCGGCTGATGCTGGGATCAAACACGTGATCCCAGCACAGCCTTCCACACATGCACGCACAGTCGGCCGGCACAGCAGTGCTAAGTAACACTGCTACTTCGATACTGTACTGTCAGACCGCTCCCAGCCAATCTGCAGAATCATAGAATCCGATTGGCTGAGAGCGGTTTGACTCTTAGCTAAACAGCGATATATTACAGTAAACCACTTGGGAACTTGCATTCTGGTTGCTGTACTGTATCTATAGTACAGCATGTCTGTGGACTTGGGTGCATGCATTTTTTGTTGTAATAAGACCCTTGAACTTCTACAAGAACAAGGGGATTGACCACCTCCAAGGAGTAGGTAAGTATGAAGTATGTGAGTGCGAGAGTGATTGTGTGCAATAAAGGGTTAACACAAGCGGTGTATGTGTGTGTGTATTGTCTTTTTTATATTTTCTTTACAGTTGATCAATAGGTGCCAGGGCCAGCATGCTGGGGCAGATTTACTGGGACCTGTAGTCCCACTGTAAAGAACAATATAAATTTTTATCTTTGACAGATTACCCCTCATATCCACAACATCCAGGGTTGTGGGGAAGAGCCCAGGGCTGGTGGATCCTCAAGAACGGGGACCCCATATTATTTTTGAGGTCCCGACTTTCTGAGGATTTCCAGCCCTGGGATTACCAGCTTTAAATGGTTACATGTTGTTCTATCCCTGCCCAGTTAAAACCTGGAGACACAGGAAATGAGGCTGACAACAAAAGGTGCTCTGACCTTATTCAAATGTACAGTACCCTAAGAATGAATTGCTAGTTTGCTACATATATGAAACTGACAAATGCAAAGGTATATTTGCACAAATCAGTTCCCCAAAGTATAATGTGTAAATTATTTCCATTTTACTGTTTAACTTTATCACCTTGAATTGTGTAAACTTATGAGACCAGCTCCAAATAATTTGGAGAGAAAAAGTATTGCATATCGCATATCTCTCTTTTCACACAATGTAAATTTGCACAGTTCCCTTCTACCTTTGAAACACTTGAATTCCCATGTGCATTGATATTATAAAAGTTGACCTGCTTGGAAATGTTGACACCTGAACTTCAATGTGTATGATTTTTCCTGCTGAGAAATTTCCTTTTCTCGTAAGACCTGGTTAACTAGAAGGGAAGGTCATAAATAATGGTCTGTCAAAGGCTGGTACCACTACAGAGCTACGCAGCATGTTGCCTTGGAAAGTAACATCCTGGCTGACTTATGTGACAAGCTACCATAAGAAGAGGGGGTTGTTTGTTAGTACAGTAAATGAACAGCGACCTTTCTGGCAGCTCCAATCAAACTATGGATCAGCAAACAAGGGCGATTTTCACAGCAGCTGGTTTTGATGGCATTTAAGGCTTAATCTGAAAGCTATTGACAACACTCATCTTCAAGCCAATTTCGATCAAAGTTGTCAAAATGATAACATTTCAACTTTTCGAAAAACTCAAGGGACATCTTTCATCCTTAACAAGTATTGCCTTCTTTTTTGTTCCAAGATCCTTGACCTTTGTACATGATCTACTGGACCAATAGCGAATATGTTGCCTAAAGGCCACCTTCTTGAAATGAAATTGCGTAGTGAAAAATTCTTGACATTTTTACATAGACGTCAACATTTGAGAAGCTGCAAATCATGTATTTATTTTTTTCCCTGAAGTTAAGCAACTAATAATTATATTGTTTTAAAATTGACATATTACTTAAACAATATGGCCACAATGTATGTTAATTAAATAATAACAGAAATTTAGATAAAATATAGCATGGTGCAACTTCATTGCACTGCTCATACATGGTTATGTGCAAATTTTGGATAAATGAGCCATTTCTAACAGAGCAACCCATTTGCAATGCAAGGCTGGAAAGTGCTAAGTTTTTTATATGCAGGGTACATAGTGCATGCTCTACCATACTGCACATTCATTTAAAACTGACCATTTGTTTTAGACTGCATTTTATAGTTTAACCAGACAACATTCCTTTCACTCTATCAGGTTGTGCATTTAATATTCTTTCCTCTTCATAGCACAAAATGTTTTTCCAGGTGCAAAGAGCAAACAGTGGAACTCGCTGCAGAAATGAAAGCAATTCAGTTCTGCAGACAGTCCTGCAGTGTACATGATCTGTAGCCAAGCAGGCACATTTAAGGGCCATTCACAATTGTGAGCAACTTAGTCGCAACTACACTTGCAGCTGAAGGATGTAATTGGCTGGTAATGGTACGCTTGCAAATAGGACAAGTTTAACAAGGTCATATCAAAGGACTTGCTGGTTATGCAGTGTTGTGAGTATAGGTCTGGTGCAAGTGCACAATGATAATGATGATGGCTATGAAACCAAGCATGTGAATATGGGTGGTGAGATGGTCACAAATATTTTTCCGTATTCAATTAGCGGCGAAAACTGCATTTTTTTCTGCCAATGGCGAAAATGGAGAAAATAAACTGGAGAAAAGTTTTCTCCATCCCAGACCAGGAGAAAAAAAATGCAGAATCCCTATTATTGGCAAAATATGTGTGTATTTCTTTTAGAACCCTTTGGACATCCCCCGTAATTATAAATTACCCCAGATTTTTTTCGTAACTTGCGTACTTTGGCAAAAAACGGCCTCAAAATTTTTGGGTGAAAATAAATCATTGAAAATGATAGAAAGCTATTTTTTCCAGGAAATTACTTTTCCACGTAAATTGGGAGTACGTTAAAACGTCTGCAAGTATATTTTCGTGTCATAAAAACTAAATTTTAAAAAACCATTAAAACCCCGAGCGATGTTTAAAAGACTTGATGCATCCATTCCGATCAAAAAATCAGACCCAATGCGTTAAAACCATTTTCAACTATTTTTTTTTCACCCAAAATTTGTACGGTCCTTTTTCGCCAAAGTACGCAACTTACAATTTTTTTTCAGTAATTTATCATTAGGAGGGGTGGCAAAAGGTTCTGAAAGAAATCCCCTAATTTTTAGCCAAAAATAGAGATTTTGCTTTTATTTTTCTCCTATTCTGGGATGGAGAAAACTTTTCTCCAGTTTTTTTTCGCCTATTGCCGTATATGCCTGATTTTTGGTAAAAATTTATCCTTTTTGTGTCACAAAATGGTTGTTTTCGCCAATGGTGGAACGGCCCTATTTATCATTAATGATTTGTCTCTCCAAGTATTTTTTTTTAAATTATGCATCATTTGGGTAGATGCATTTTTTCTGTACCTTACCCTGTGGATGCCCAGAGTTCTTTTTCGCCCTCTTTCCTCACTTCCCTTATCAATAGCACCAACAAGAACTGTACAGAAGTACAGAAACCCTTTAAAATAAGGTCCCAAAGAGAACTTAAGAATGTCTTAGTTCTCAAGTTAAAGTCCTTAATTTAGCATTTTGTGTTTATGAACTATTACTTAGCTAGTAAGAATGTAGGAAATGTTTATTTAGGTTATACATATTAATTTAAAACCTTTGCAGGGTTTTGTGACACTGAATTTCAATAATTTTAAAATTGATAAATGAAGTTCAAGTAGGATATGAGAATACATTTTCCATGTTATCCATGAACATAAAAACATACTTCAACCATTACATCTCCTCAAGTTTAAAAATATAGTATAGCTAAAAAAAGATTGGACTAACAATACATTTAGAAAGAGAAGATCAGACAAAAGTATTCAGTGCTTTACAGGGCCAGATTAAAGGGGGGGCGACAGGGGCGATCGTCCCTGGGCCCCCACACATGAAGGGTCCCCACACCCAGCCATCGGGGTTAAAGTGAATCGGAAGAGACGGAACCAGTTCCGCCTCCTCCAGACACCTAACCCCGGTGCTGCACGGAGACACCAGGCGCCCGCTGAGATTGTAACCATTGGGCGCCCGGCACCCTCCCCGCAGCGGCAGCCAGAGCCGGAGACTAGAGCTCACTCGTGAGCTCCGACTTCCGGCTCAGGCAGTGAACTATGGGAGAGACGTCATGCATCTCTCCCATAGTGCAGAGGAGTAGCACCAGCCGAGCGGAACAGAAGGCAGCAGAGCGGGGCTTAAGGTAAGTATGATTTTTTTTTTTTGTCTTTAGCGCAAGCGGCTTTTCCACTGCTGGGGGGATATTACTCGGGGGCGACATTACTACAGGGGGCATTACTTGGGGGGGGGACATTACTACTGGGGGCATCACTCGGACGGGGGGCATTACTCGGGGGGGCATTACTTGAGGGGGACATTACTACAGGGGACATTACTCGGGGGAGGCATTACTACTGGTGCCACTACCACAGGGGGCATTACTACTGGTGCCACTACCACAGGGGGCACAACTACAGGGGTTTTACTACTAAGGGCATTACTATTGGGCACACACAGAGGGCATGACTACTGGGGGCACAACTACAGGGGTATTACTACTGGGGGTATTTATACAGGGAGCATTACTATTGGGAACACTACTACTGGGGGTATAACTACAGGGGGCATTGCATAGGGGACACTGCATAAGGGGAACTACTACTGGGTGCACTGCATAAAGGGCACGTAATAGGGGCCCCCACATGTTTGTAGCCCAGGGGCCCCCACAGACCTTAATACGGGCCCTGGTGCTTTATTAGGACATTAATAATAACATTTTTACACTTTGGAATCATTGTGCACATGGATCATGAAAGGTGAGCACCGACTGTACATGCACTGTACAACATTACACTATTCCGTGTCATTCAGTTACAGATAGCCCCTACCTTTAATGCAGCAAAAGTTTTAAACTTGCATATTATAGATGGGGAACCAGACCTTTTGGAGTTTGCAAGAATGTTTCGGTGACATCTAATGAGTGTTTCATGTATCCATAAAACCGTCTCTGTGCACTATTCCACCTAATAATATTTGCCATGTGTCTAAGCCTTTCTTCTCTTTCTGTCACACCTTTGGTTAACCTTGCTAATCGTGTTAGTCAGAAAACATGTTTTAATGTAACACAGAGAATGACCCTGAAAGATGACCCAAGGAGATCAAATGACACATATCCATTTTCTTGACAAGAAAAAAGGAGGACAGCAAAAACTCCTTACTTAAAATCATCTATTTAGAATTAACATAAGGTGAAAGTGAAAAAGTATCAAAATAGAGGACAGAAAGCAAACATATGTATATTCTTCTTAGACCAATATTTCATATGCAAGATATGTACATATATATTCATACCTGTAAATAACACATATGGAGCTTGTTTAGCTCAGGTCAAAGTTGCATGTGACAAAAGAAATGGAAAACCATATAGTGATGTTCATACATATTAAGTTAGTATGCTTTTATGGAAAGTTACATTAAAAATACATAAACTGTAATTTAAGAAAGGATGCAATAGTGAAATGAGAACATTGACAAATGTGTGTATTTCACTGTCAAGTAATAAAATGCAGAACAGCTCATGAATAAAAATAACAGTACTTGGCCAAAACATCTAAAACTAAAAAAAAATCACACTAGTAAAACTGGTAAATTTTGTGTTACTTATTCCCTTTTTACATGAAAGGAAAGCACATCCTATTATGTGGTGAGTGTTTTAAACCAGGGTTTTGCTATTTTAAATGATTCCTGCTTTAAAAACATTTGTTACACTAGCCGAAGCCTCACCAGAGCCTGCATCTCACAGGCTATCACGTAAGCTCCTTAAGGGACATTATTATTATTACCAGTTATTTATATAGCGCACACATATTCCACAGCGCTATACAGAGAATATTTGGCCACTCATATCAGTCCCTGCCCCAGTGGAGCTTACAATCTATGTTCCCTATCCAGGGGTGTATCTAGGGTTCTGAGAGCCCCTGACAAAGTAAGCGACTGGCGCCCCACCCATCATATTTGAAATAGGGAAGGTGCGTCTGGCAAAAAAGAGACGTGGGTTTATGGAGAAGGGGCATGGCCCCACAAACACACACATATATATATATATATATATATATATAAAACACACATATATATATATACATATATATATATATATATATATATATACCTTTCTTGCAAAATATATTTATATAGTATTATTATTACCATCACCAGGCATCCTGGAAGCCATCCCCGGCAAGTGGTAGTTCTGCAAAGAAGATACACTGTTACTGGCTGCAGTGTCCGTCATCAGACCGCACTACAGATATCAAACTCAAAAGAAACTATAGCTCCCAGCAGCCCTTGCTGCCGGGAGCTCCTGGTAGCAAGGGCTGCCGGGAGCTGTAGATTATTTTGGAATCCTTCACTGTAGCGCAGTGCCTGACACCGGCGCTGATAACAGTGGCTCCTGCCTGCTGTTGTGTGAGTTTCCGGGCAACGCACTGCCCAGGGGCGCACAACGACACCAGGTACAACACTAGTATGTGTTTCTACCTCCTGGCCGCGGATGGCATTGCCTGGCAGCGCCCCTTCTTGGCTGGCTCCCCTGGCGAATGCCATCCTGGCCAAAAGGTAGATACGCCCCTGTCCCTATCACATGCACACACACTAGGGTTACATTTTGTTGGGAGCCAATTAACCTACCAGTATATTTTTGGCGTGTGGGAGGAAACCGGAGTACCCGGAGGAAACCCACGCAAGCACAGGGAGAATATACAAACTCCGCACAGGTAGGACCATGGTGCGAATCGAACCCATGACCTCAGTGCAGTGAGGCAGTAATGCTAACCATTACACCATCTGTGCTGCCCATCATTTATAAAAGCTTGGAGAGAGATAACATTGTGAGAGATAAAGTACTAACCACTCAGCTTCTAACTTACATTTTACAGGCTGTGATTGAAAAATGATAGTTAGGAGCTGATTGATTGGTACTTTATCGCTCACAATTTTATTTCTCTTAAAATGTTGATAAATACCCAGTCTGACCACTTAGGCTACTGTAAATCATAAGATATTATTGTGAGAATAATAACTGGGTTATATATTGTGAGGAATGTAACAATTACAATTTTAAGCAATTTTATAAAGGAGGGTCTGGTACTGTAGTTCCCATAAATGACCACCTAGTGGCAGCACTATTTAGCAGTTTAAATAGGTAATCAACTGGAAAGTGGGTAGTATAAACTGCTTATAGAGAGACAATATAATAAATTTTACCCTAAAGGTGGCCACACACATGGCGATCTGCAGACGATCAGCCGATATGTACGATTTGTGTACAATTTCCCTTGAAACTCCCCGGCAGCTCTACACACAATCTCCACATGATCTGCACATGATTTGGTGTCCAATCTTCATATGATCTCTCCTGCAAAAAGACTTTCACAGTGCATCACCTCCTAGATTGTCAGATCTGCCCTACTGCATGGCACGACCCACGGGGATGCGCACTGCATCGTGATCGTGAGTGGGGACTCCTGATTTCCTCACGATTTGGCCATATTTTACACCATCTGTCGTCCAAATGCGACGGAATCTGCCAGATCGGGTAAAATACTGCTATGTGTGTGGCCAGCTTAAGGACCTAGAGTGGTCTGGATTCCTGACCATTATCAATGATTAATACAGCAATATAATTAGAAATGTGCTTTTAATATTACATGTATTGCATGTGAATACAATCTAACATATGGCTTTTCATTGAGAAATTGGGTGTAGCTACTTCAGCTTAGTCACACCTCTGTAACACAGAATCTTTTGAAAATGTAAGCATTGAATAAAATGTTACACATTATTTTATGAAGGTTGTTGATTCTATACATATAAACACGAATGGTCTGATGCTGAGTCAGATCAGGCTCAGCTGCATATTTTGCTGTAGTCACGTCTCCATCTTTATGGTAATGCCACTATAAAGTCCTTCCCTGGTGTCCATATGTGCGTCCCAATTTGCAAGGACTGAGACACCCACTGTCAGCTCCTGTAAACGTTGAAACATGTGTCTATACAGACTCACCATTGGTTGCACCATTGGAACTTACACCATCCCTACGGCAGATGCAGTTTCTCTGTCTGAGTATAACCTACTATGGGAGCAGTTCAGCGTCTTTGTATGCAATCTCATTCACTTTTCAGCCATCCTTTAACAGCACCGTCCTGGAACGCCCCTTACATTTCTCCTACCATAGGCCTAACTTTGATCTGTGATTCTGTACAAACAAAATCAGGACGGATACGTGGTGCGACTCAGACTCATACAAAGGGCGGTATTCAATTAGTCCGCGATAAAGTTTCGCCTACCCGACTTTCCGCCTACATCACATGTTTTGGAAGCGGAAACTTATCGTGCGCGCCCCCTGCTATTTACCCTATTCAATTCCAAACCAGGCGAAAATGGCAAGCCGCGATGTCGGAACAGGCGGAAAGTGTTGTTAGTAATAGGGAAATCAGCCTGAACCCCCCAAAAAGATGCACTAACATTGGGGATCAATGTAGATGTGTCCGAATAGCCCTAATAATGCTATTTGGGGTACTTAAGTTGTTTCAATAGCTTCTTATTAGCGTCTTTGCACAAGTGTTGAAGAATCGCATAAAGCAGTATTTTTTGGTGAAAATAAGTAGCCCTGTTAAAATTGGAGTACCTAAAAATGGGTGCTAGTATATTTTAATGTCTCTAAAGTGAAGTTAATAAAAGTGAAATTCCTCCGTCATGCAATCCAAAAAACACTTGACTCCTTCTTAGAGCACCCCCAGAGCCTTATTTCGCTCGTTTTTTAAGTTGTCCCCCCACTTTGTGCTTTTTTGCCCCCAAAATGAAAGTTCTTTTTTGGGGTGTTCTAAAGTTTTTCCAGGAATTTTTTGACACAGTTGTCCTTTGGGGTGCTGTCCCAAGGGTTCTGATTGGTTTCCCCACCTTTGCACCCCAAAATAAAAATGTTGCACTTCTTTTCTCCTGCTATTCAGAGGTGATTCTTTTTCACCTATTACATTGCATTGCGTTTCCGCGTACACAAAACCCGGCTGGAATTGATTACGGAGATAAGTTTCCGCCACCCGAATAGCCCCGAACTGCGATACTTTTCCGCAGATCTCAGCGTTTTGCTTCTAATTGAATACTCCCTATAGAAGGAAATACATCAGTCATTTCTGTGAATGTCCTCATAGCATGCAACTCAGAACCAGGCCCAAAGAGAGACTTTCACTACGCTGTCTTATAGTGTTATATTAAAAAATATATTATCTGTGTTTTAAAATTAAAGGATTCTAATTGAAAAAAAAACCATTTATTACTAAACAGCATACGACATATATGGTACTTAATAAAAGTGCAATATATAACAATGCATACATCAAATAGTATTATTTTAATACTGTGGCTTAAATATTAAACAAAGATGTACAATAGCATGGGTGCAGTGATACATCATATACGTATTACTTAAGAATGCCAGAAAAAAATTATACATAGAGTTCATTACCAATGGGAGAATGGGTACAGTAGCTGTTCTTGGAACTCCAATGAGGGGGATCAACCTCCACTTTTAATGTAGCAAGTCCCAAATTAGATAGTAATCAACTGGTCACGTGACTTTAACCTCCTGTAAGCTTGCTTGAGACAGTGCGCACTGTTTATTTCAGCCAGCTAGTAAACAGTTTCTGGTAAGCGAATTCCATCTGAACTAAGGTGTTTTTACCGTCCTGTGTTGCTGGTAAGTGATGGGCAGTAATAAGTCTTACACTATATGCTGAATATGAGGAGAGTTATTGTGTCCTGTATTTCTCAAATTTAGGGCCGTATTCAATTAGACGCGAAAAGCTAAGATCCGCGGAAAAGTATCGCCGATCTCGGCGATCTATTCAAGTCCACCCACTTTTTGCATACGCGGAAAGTCAATGCAATGTACAGTAATAGCTGAAAAAGATTTGTCTCTGAATAGCAGGTGAAAAGAATTGCTACATTTTTATTTTGAGGTTCAAAGCTGGGGTAACCACTCAGAACCCTTGGGACAGCCCCCCAAAGGACAACTGTGTAAAAAAATTCCGGGAAAAATGTAAGAACACCCCAAAAAAGTACTTACATTTTGGGGTAAAAAGTGGGGGGACAAGCATAAAAAATATCGAAATAGACTTTTTGGGGGTCTGCAAGAATGGTCAGGTGTTTTTTTGATTGTAGATCTTTGCAACACGTGCGTTTGTAACGTTTTTTTAAACTTCACTTTAGAGATTTTAAAATATGCTAGCACCCATTTTCGAGTACCCCAAATTTGACAGGACTACTTATTTTCACCAAAAAATACTGCTTAATGCCATTTTTCACCACTTTTATAAGGACGCTAATAGCAAGCAATTGTCAAAATTTAAGTACCAAAATAGCTTTATTAGGGCTACTAGTACTCATCTATATTGATCCCCAATGTTAGTGCATCTTTTGGGGGGGTTCAGGCTGTTTTCCCCACTTCTGACAGCATTTTCCTCCTGTTTCACATTCGCCGGGTTCCATTTTCGCGTGGTTTGGAATTAAATAGGGCGCATAATGGGGGCGCGCACGATAAGTTTCTGCGTCCAAAACACGCGATGTTGGCGGAAAGTCCGGCATGCAAAACTTTATTGTGGGTGCGAACCTAATTGAATACAGCCTTAAAGGTGTGTAATATTTAATAATATTAAAAATGAATAAATATTCAAGACGTTTTATTTACTAAATGGCAGTTTTTAAAAACTGATGATAATCACTGTTTTTGTCAGCAGAATTTAAAATATCAATCTATAAAGTGTGTTGCAGTTCTTTAAATTCTACAGGCAACAAGACAGGTAATCATTTAGTATATAAAACCTAAGGAGTATCTAGATTCAAATAAAAAAGAATGGGTAGAACAGACCATCTGTAGACTTTACTATAAGCCTGTATTCATAGGCAAATGCAGGGGGGGTTTCCATCTGCCTGGAAATCCCCCTCCCCAGCACACACCATGACCACAATAGAAATAATAATATAATAGAATGTTACTAGCGCTGCATATTCTTCTCAGTATCACAAATGAAATAATTAGCACCACCTGTGGATCTTTTAAAATGTGTCAGCCAGTAATAAATAACCTGTGCACCAACTAGGAGATGTGAAAAACATGCACTGTTATGGGTGCACTGCTATAGACCATCAATAGGGTAAATTATTAATACTGTATAATTATACACTATCCAGTACATAAGGAGACCAATATGTACATATATGTCCAGGGCAGAGCTAGGTTCTTCTGCTGCTCCCCCAGACTCCCTGACCTGCTCCAATGCTCTGGAATGGTGCTCACATCTGAAGAAAAACATCCTGCTCAGACAGGATGGACCTACTGCCACATCTAATGGCTTACTGTGATCGCTGGTCCTGTATATGCTGGAATTAGGCAAAACACAATATACTTTGTATGTAACATATAAAAGCTGGATAAGTGCTAATTATGCCCTCTTCATGGACTGGCCACACTTGGAAACCCCCCTCTAGAAATCCTGCATTTGCCACTGGTATTATACTCCATATGCCTTGCTACCACTGTCTTGCATATCTTAAAGTCTAGTAACTACATTGGAGGTGATATGTAAGATGCACAGAGATGACATATAGTCAGTGGCGTCATAAGGGGGATGCGGGCCGCACCCCGGTGTCACCCGCTGAGGAGTGACACCTAAGTGCCAACTCCTCCTCAGTGACAGGAGCCGGGTGCTGCACTGCAGCATTACATGCAGCACTCGTCTCCTGACACAGTGAGTGAGCTGGCACTGCTCACAGAGTGGTCCCCGGTGGCAGTCCGTACCTCCAGAACCCCCCGCAGTGATTACAACAGGGGCTCCAACCACAATGCGGCATCCTCTACCCACGAGGCCATGCCCCTACCCACGTGGCCACACCCTTCTTTTTTACAGGCGCTCTGCTTTTCACCACGCGCACTACAGCCCTCCCCACACTGGGTGTCACCAAGGGGAGAGACGCCACTGCATATTGTCAGTGGTGGTTCTAGGGACAGGCAAGCAGGGCTATGGCCCAGAGTGCTGCGACATGTGGACACAGTCGCAGTCACCCCGCTAGCGCCATCTAATCTGACGGTGCCTGCCCACTCTTTCCCACTGCCATATTTACAAGCTGCAGTGGCCCTGTCTCCATTTGTTTCCTTCCACAGGGAGTCCCAGTCTCCCATAATGCCGATGCCGGACTTGACGATGTCACACCACATGATGTCGTCATGCATGGCATTCTGGGAGAAGCTGCGGGAGAGAGAGGACGGCCCTGTATATAGTAAAGTAAGATTCATTAATAATACTTAAAAGAAAACCATTGGAAAAATACAAGCAGGACCAAGCTACGGTAACTACTATCCAAAAATACATACCAATCAGCTACTATATAGAGGAACTTAACAGGCATCGCAAAAATGTCTCACATATAAATTTGCACTTACAAAATATGAGTAGATTTTAAATCCTTGACTGAAAATCCCTGTTTAGCATCACTGATGAATATTGACTGTTTAGTAATCTATAAAGGCAAGTGATGTCTGACGTGAGTGAATGTGACACTTCTGAGGCAGTATTATTGTCATAGAATCCAAAGATTCGAAGAGAAAAAAGATGTATTTCCACCCATGCAGAGGTAGATATGACTGTTCTAGAGGCCTGAGCTCTGGGTTGGTATTTTGGATCAAATCCTGCATCTGTTTTTAAATAAAACTATGACTCCATCTGATCTTAACTCGCTCAAGATGTACAGTGAACCTGGTTGGTAAAATAACTACTCGAGCCAATGTTGTAAAGTGCATGAGTGTGTAAATGAGTTCCAAATGGGAGAAGACAGTGGTACTGGAAAGAGATTTGGAAAATAGGTTTTATAGTCATCAGGGAAGAGAGCTGACAATCTGTCTTCTAGTGAGTTGAATGGTTTAAGCATGGGTGGTTGGTGTGATAAACACCTGGAAGGTTTAATGTGAACTTGCTAGAATAAAGAGGCAGGTACTATACTATAAGTGTACTTTAACAGAAACACACAGATGTGTGAGGCCCACTTTGTGAGAATGTCATCTCAACCCAAGTGATATAACTGCCAAGTAACTAGGTGAACTGTGACACAGTCAGGGCTGCCGACAGCTTTGCCGGGCCCAGGAACAGGGAGGGGACGTGGCCAACCCAGGGAGATGTGGCCAGACCCCCTCTTTACAAAAGATAAAAAAATAATGCCCTCGCAGGACAAAGCGGGGGCGCAGGTGTCCGTGGGTGGGGGCACAATCGCTCTTCCCCTGCATATAACGCCAGGAGAGAGAGAGAGAGAGAGCTGACTGCTTTTGCAGCAGCCTCGCTCCCTAGCCCGGCCAGCACACAGCGTGACAGCAGCTTGCGAGGTGGGCTGGGGAGAGAGGCTGCTGCAGCTAACTCTCGCACTCCCTGCCCTAACTAAGCAGTGGTGTGGAGGGGATGGTGGGTGGGATGCAGGTCCCTGGCCCCTGCCGGGCCCCTCCAACAGGCCCGGGTAAATAGTAACTGCCCCCCCTCTCTACAACCCTGCACACAGTATATGTGCTGTATTAGGAGTTCTTTGTTTTATTTAAATCAAATCTAATACTGAATGCAATTTCACTATCAAAACAAACAGCACTTGTGTACTTTACGGACTTTACGGACTCATTGCAGAGAGTACCCAAGTGTCCTACACTCATTATTGTTATCAATGATTGACAATAATAATGTGTGTAGGACACTTGGGTTCTCTCTGCAATGAGTCCGTAAAGTACACAAATAACAACAAACAAACAAACAAATGTTAACAAATTTGTACTTACTTTGTGTGTATGCCTGAAGCAACCGTGGTGCATATTCTACCGGTGCGGGGCTGAAAGCTCCTTACAATGTCTGTGCCTCAGCATATATGTGTAAATACATTATTTTGACATGTAGTTTTTTAGAGCTTATTTTTTCATGCATACGTGGACAACTGAGCGTGTTTACTGTACCTGCTTTTTCATTCTTGCACAATGACATTGAGATAAAATATTTGACTTAATTCCTCTTTTAGAATTCTTTCACCTCATTGATATTCATATGACTCTGACCAAGAAATTCTAATATGCATTTTTTTCTGCTTCAGCCATTCTGTTATAGGTTTAAGCTTTCTGTCTAGGATCATTGTTATGCCGCATAACCCCAATTCTGTTAAATGTCAAATCAATGATATTTCCTTGTAGAATTTAGTGATACAATCCAGAATTCATTGTCGCTTTAAGTCCTGAGGCGGCAAACTGGATATTCTTAAGTGTTGAATAATGTTCTTATGATGGAATCCAGCTGGACGTGAGCAGAAAAGCCAAATTTCATTTGGTGAAACAATTTGAGTTTAAATTATTATTCATGAATTGACTCAAGCTCCTTGAATGGGCCAACATGTGACAAATTTACTAATTGTTGTCCTTGTCTATAAAGGTGATGTTTAATGCGTTTAGTTTACAGACAAATATTTCACTTTCATTTTTCCTGCTATCCTAGCGAATAATTTTTAAGATGCTAAGTAAAATGTATTTTCTGTTAATTTAATATTAACTAAATTATTTTCAGATAACAGCTGATAAGTGCTCTATCTGTATAGAAATAGCAGGTCTACATGTTTGGTATCCATTTACATTTTAGCTTTGAAGATTGTGAAAACTTTGGTATCAGACTATCCAGGTTGGTTTGACTATCTTGCTTGAAAGGACCGGGTATTTTTACTTAATTTATTTGCCACATCTTATACCCCTTTTCTACTAGCCCCAATAACCCGGGTTTTAGCACGTGAGTGCACAGCAACTCGGGTTATTGTGCTGTGTGAAAGCCCCGGGTTGAAATATGCCGGGTGGAGCAACCTGGCATTTCAACCCTGGTCATGAGAAGGGTTGAATTCGTGTTCAACCCTTCTTATGATGCAGTGTGAATGGGTAACATGGATCTATGTGACCCGGGTCCCGTTCTCTGCATATGAAGAGCTGGAATTGGGGATGAGCTCATCTCCAAGCTCAAGCTCATCACGTGATGCCGATGGCATCATCGACCCGGCATTAGTGACAGGGGTCTCAGCCAGATCACTCCCTGGATGGCCGCATGAACATAATCCCTGGTGCAACTCAGCATTGTAGTGGTAAAGAGGTATTAGTATTAAACTTCGGATGTTGTACTTAGGCCCAGATTTATCAATGAGTTATATTCTTGTTATCACTCATTATGAATCTTAAATAGTGCTCCAACCAATCAGCTCCTAACTGTCATGTGTTTGAAAAATTATTGGAGCACCATTTAAGATTAGTAACGAGTGATAACAAGAATATCACTCGATGATAAATGAGGTACTCAGGCCCTGGACTACTTGCATTGCTAGTTCATTGGTATATTGCACCAAAGAGTGAGTGTTCTATAGTTTGACCAATCCTGGGGTCCATCACATTTTTAGAGTATATTGTACTTTTCTCCATGGTGCACCTCCAACCATATATCTAATTCACAAGGGTTGTCCCACATATTTAGCTTATATTGGTTGGTTCCTAATTAATACACATATTGTTTTCCCCAGCATATTCTATACATTCTCCCTTCTTATATTGTTATTCAGCCTGCGGCATTCATGCAAGTCTGTTTCTATTGCTATGTCATTTGTGGACCTGAGTATGTCATATTGTTGGAAAATAAAGCTGTTCTAACATCTAATTATCAAGCAAGTCTCCTTGATGGTTGCATTTCCTAAGTGTAATCATAACAATTGCTATCTCAATAATGGAAAAGTTTGTAGTGAATGACCTCCATAGCAGAAAGCAGTAACTTAGAATTAAACACTTGATGTGTGGTCATCACATGATTGTAGCCTGATGCCTTCTTTTGTCAGGAATTCCACTAATTTCAGCCTCTCCCATCAGTAGCATTAAATAATGAAAACAGCCAGGGTGGATGGTGGAAGGGTTTAGGCTGGCTACTACTTCTTTAAGTCCATTGATCTGCTTGTTTGTTTTTTCGCCAAATATATGATGAGCAAAATCAGGTGATTGTATTGTCTATCTTGTAGTTGTCTCCTTCCTATGAAATTTTTTTTATTATAATGTCTCCCTTTTGTCTCTGCTCTACCCTTATTTTAATAGATTGTAAGCTGTCAACCATTTGTTTTCAAACCTATATATATATATATATATATATATATATATATATATCCTGATGACACAAAGGTAATTAGCTAGGTAGAGGATGGATTGGTGCAGTGTTTAGGTGCTTACTGAGGGTCCACACACAGCTTTCAAGTGAATAAATGTAATGGTGCTTTGCTTTCCTGCACGGAAACCAGGAAACAGAAAATAATAAACAACCTAGCCTCTATTTAGGGCATCGAACTCACTTCTTGACCCCTGACTATTACTGTGCAGCTAGTCTGCCAATAAAGTCTCTGCCTGTTTCTCTTCAGGTCTATTGCTGGCTCCAGCCTGGCTTGGCTTGGCTGCCACAGCTATCCCAAAAACACAGTCAATCTTGGTGGCTTTCTCTGTATCCTATAGGTTTAGGCCCTTGCTTCCTCAGCCTGCAGCTTAGCTGCTTTAATGTCACATAGTCTGAGAGGTTTGTGGTCTCCCCTGCCTCCTGTAGGTCCAGACTCAGGCCTCCTGGCCCCCAATGATTTTGTACGCAAATGTATTTACTGCAAAATGTATTTATTTATATATAATCAGTTAATTTGGAGGTGTGCACCTGTATTTTTTCTTTGTGTATATATCAATGGTCTCCACAGGTAGCACCTCCAATTATATATATATATGTCCAGAATGTGCAGTCTGAGATCTATTTTCTTTGTAAACTAATTAGTGCATTGATTTGCACACCTGGGAAACCTGAGCCACTTCCCACTCAGACTAGCACTTCTACTACATTGGTTACAGCATGGAGTCTGGCAATGTAATATGCACACCAGTCAGGGCACAATATAGGTAAGTCCTGCTAATATTTAGACTGTGTAGTGCAGCTTTGGTTCATTTTTGGGGTGTGGGTCCCGCTAGATTGCTTTGCTGATCTGCTTCAGGGCACCGCAGTATAACACATTTTCCTTTAACACATTTTAATACTTCACTGTCTGTTTCCTTTATATATATGTATTTCACTTTTTTATTTTTATGCTTTATATGCGGCCAGCGGCTGCTCTTAACACTTCACTTTTCTTATTAGAGCGGTGCTTTGGGGTGGATTGGCTGGGCTAGTTTGGGGGTGTCCTGCGCTCTGGATTTGAGCCTTAGTATGTTAGGGACCTGCCCGACAAGAGGTTACCCGGATATGGTGGGCAGGCCCATAAGCTTGGCCAAGATTATGCCAAAAACCTCTATTGTATTTACTGCAAAATGTATTTATTTATATATAATCAGTTAATTATTTGGAGTTGTGCACCTGTATTTTTTCTTTGTGTATATATCAATGGTCTCCACAGGTAGCACCTCCAATTATATATATATGTCCAGAATGTGCAGATCTATTTTCTTTGTACCCCAATGACTTTGCTAAGTTTCTCTGGGCTCTCTGACTGCCAAAGTCCCATTTATACTGTCTCTAATGGCAGCCTGACTGGTCTGCCTTCTCATCAGCCCACACCAGAGCTCTCTCCACAAGGCAGCCATTACACATCTTCCCAGAATCCTTTTCTCCTCTGTGTGGGTGGATCTCTCCTGCCCCATACAGAATCTGCTGCTCACAAGCTCCATCTCTGGTGATACTGCCACTATAGATATATATATATATATATATATATATATATAAATATATATATATTCTCCCCACTGCTGAGCATTGTGGAGCACTGCAGCACAGCTCATTACAGTTATGTCAAACTTTTTAAAATAACTGGACCTTTTATATTTATACTCTATTGTATACAAATAGATTTTTTTTTTTTTAAATCTATAAAAAATTTATTTATCCCTTCCATTTTTCTGAAGCATGTGTTTGAATTTTGTAATCAGTGATTATGGATGACTTTTAGCATGAAGTGAATAAATGAAGTCTTCCATGGCTTTATCTTTAATATTTATATTATTATTTTTATTATTATTAATATTATTATTATTATTATTATTATTATTATAATTACTACTACTACTACTACTACTACTACTAATAATAATAATAATAATAATAATAATAATAATAATGTTATTTCTATAGCAATTTTCTCCTAATAGGACTCAAAGTGGTTTACATTTGCATTTAAAACATAAAATACAAAATAATTTTAATAGAAAACAGAGACATTAATTAAGGGACATTAATGAAATGTCTGAGAAAACCAGTTAGTCTTGAATCTGTTTTTGAAGAATTCTAGAGTGGAGGCTTTTTGAACTGTGCGGAGAAGCGAGTTCCATAGAGTCATAGCCGCAAGTCTAAAAGATCAACCCCCAGATGAATTCCGGGAGATTCTAGGTACTGATAATAGTCCTTTATCTACAGATTGCAATAATCAAATGGTGCAGTAAGGAATCAGAAGCTACTTCAGGTACATTGGGCCCCGGTTTTGTAGAGCTTTGAACATCAGTAAGCCAATCTTGAAATAGTTTCTCCATCTTACAGGCAGCCAGTGAAGGGAGTAAAGAATGAGTATTATGTGGCTGGAACAGAGCTGGTTGGTTAATAACATTTGTATCAGCTGCAAGTGGTGCAATTCATTTGCTGTGAGACCCAGGTAGAGGGCATTGCAGTAGTCTAAGCGCGATGATATAAATGCATGTATGACTTTAGGAATATCTTCTAAGGGACTTAAGTGCTTGATTCTGGCTATGTTCCTTAGATGAAAGAATGAAGATTTGGTTGTTACTGATAACTAATGTCTAATGCTGGGCATACACTGTACAATTATCTGTCAGACATCTTTCCAATCTGGCTGGTTAAAATTAAAATCTTGTAGTGTATGGGAGCAAATGACAATCGACCATTTGCTCACAAACACTGGAAAACAGACAAAAATGTTCGTTCAGGCAAATTGGTTAAAACACACGATTTTATCCAATTTGAACAATTGCTTTTTTTCCGTTTTCCAGTGTTTAACACCACATAATTAACTGTCATTTGCTCCCATACATTACCAGGCTTTCATTCCAACCAGTCAGATTGGACAGATATCTGACAGATAATTGTATAGTGTATACCCAGCATTAGTGTCAAGAATCTATCCATGACAACACCAAGAATCAGCACTTGTTTTGTGTTTTATAATACTGAAGCCTCAAGTGAAAATCGAGTTGGTTGGCTGTGCTGTAGTCTTGTCCTTTGATGGTGAGTTCCTATCATAAGGACCTCTATTTCATAAGGATTATTTTACACCAAACTGGCACTTATCTACCCCTGGCACTCAACTAGACAGCCATTTAAGGTTATTATTGGGTTTTCAGTACCTGGAGCAAAGGACAGGTATAGTTGTGTATCAACTGCATATCAGTGGTAGACCAGTGGTAGACCTGATTATTTCACCCAGTGGTAGCATGTATACTGCAAAATGCATGAGAGATAGCATAAAACCCTGTGGAACACCGCATGGCAGTAGTGCTGGTGATGATGAGTATACTGTACTCCAGAAGAAACTCTCTGTGACCTGCCATTGAGAAATTGTTTGAACCAGCTAAGGTTCAATTTTATTCAAATCAAACAGGTTAAAACTGATTGTTGTCAAACAGTAAAGGACATATTAGAAGTAGATGTCTCAAATAAAATCAATGCACGATTTGTGCATGCACACAAAAAGCCAACCAGCTTCTAGTGACTCCTAAAAACCAGGCAGAGTTGATGTTTTCTGCTAATCACAGTCCAGACTAGAAGTCCAAAGGGGCAAAAATACTTCCCCCATGTGACTGTCTGTCTGGCATGTGATTAGCATAAGGCACTTCCAGTGGGAAGCCAGTACACTAACAGGGGGTGGTGATTTTATTAGGTCAAGATGGTTATTTATCATAGCATTCATAAATATAAGTTAATTTAAGGCAATACATGCAGAAAGACTAAGGATGCCTCTAGTAATGCCATGCTGCAGATTACAGCTTGCTCCTTTCTACCCCTCCCCCCCTGTCGCTATGCCACTGACGGCATCGGCAAGTGTGTATGTACTTACCAATGCCAGCACCCACACCGGGTCCGTCGCGAATGATGTCGTGTTGAGTACACATCATCTACTGTAATGCGTACCCAGCTTAAGACAAACAAAAGGAAGAAAGGTAGGTATAACGAGTGCACACTGTCTCTTTAAAATATGTCTTTATTCAGTAACATAAAACAGCAGCTAAACTATTAAAATGGATAGAGATAAGTGAGAAGAAAGAATTATTGTGATTAAAAGAAAAAAGCTTTATGTCACATCACCTGTCACACACTGGTACATCAAGGATAGTTAGGATGATTCAATCATCCTCCATACAAGAATTTTCTTATGATATTTTGCTTCGGTTAAATTGTTAGAAAAATATTAACAGGAAGGGGCATAACCTATCAATATTCGGTCATTAATAATCTGGTTATAAATCTATAATATATAGAGATCCATATAAGAGGACTAAATAGTGAGATAAATCCTATTTCTCACATTGAATTGAAGCTGCAAATGCCTGTTGTAACTGTTACATATTAATGGCAACATTACATTTATTGCAACTATAGAACAGACTTTCCATTTGTCCACTTATAAATTAAAATTAAATGTTGCCATTAATAAACTTATCATCTGGCTCTCTTGACATTAGTTAATTATTTTTTTCTTGTACAACTCATCCTTCTCATCAATAAACCTAAGACCTGGTTAAGCTGTGCCACATGTGGTATAACCGCCACCATCACCAAACAACTGCGCAACACATTTAGCACCTTATACACTCACTCTGGACTAGTGTAATGACTGTTATTTAGTGGGACTATTTACATATCCTTAATTCCACCCTGTGCACATCTTTGCTAATGTTATTCTGCTGATAGGTTATGAGACCAGCAGCCTAATTTAATATATATCGGTTCCCATACGCTAACATTACCAACAGGTTATGGGTCAAGTTATTGCTCATTGTTTAAACCCAAAATACAGTCTTCAACTAGTGCAAGTGGGATTTCATTTCAGGCTGTCACAGTGCACAAATCCGGTTGTCAAAAGTCCAGATATCCTTTGGGTGGAACAAGCCAATACCAAGATAAAAAAGCTTCAAATGAGGAGTAAGAGGATCACCTGTATGAGAGAAAATGTACAGTGCAGGGATCAGCATGAGATTTGTAAAGTTGACTGATGCAGAAAATTATGCTGTCTTCATCCTCAGTGCAACAGGCAATTGTGGCGGCTGTCTCTAGTACCTGCTGGAAGCTTACCAGGAGGCCTGACCTCCGACATGTGATACTGCGCATGTGTACCTTTATCATGCATCTTTCCTCCCTGGCATTCCTTGTGAATGGACGCACCTCTGAGACTCCCACAGGTATACCAACCCTGCAGAGCCCACAATACAGAAAGTACACTATATCACCAGGGATACATTAGAGGGGAATAGTGCTACTAATCACCTGTGGTTTTACCACTCTGATGTCTGGTGCACTACAATACCTAGCAATATTCTAATACTTCAGGCTACATCAGTACTACAATTTGAACACAAATTGCATCACTGTGTCTTGTTCTACCTGATTCAATAAACCTAAGATCAGGTTAAGCTGTATCACGTGTGGACTAACCGCCACCAGCATAAAATAACTGTTCAACACATTTAACACCTTATACTCTCTGGCCCAGTGTAATGTTATATAATGGGACTGTTTACATAACCCTAATTCCACCCAGTGTCATTCTGCTGCACATCTTTGCTACCGCTACTCTGCTAACAGGTTGTCAGACCAGCAGCCCCAAGTTCATAGGTCCTGTCCCCATACACTGACGCTACCAACATGTGTATGTGAAAGATTTTGCTATATTAACTATATTACATGGCCTTCATTTTGCATGTATATAATTATCTAGCAAAAAATACATTATTTGTATATAACTAATGTAGTACTTAGTATATGTGTACTAAATAAAACATTAACACTTAACATCATAGCTTCACAGAAAGTCTACACATTAGCAACAATACAACTATGATTAAATTAAAGGCATCAATCCATATCAATTATTAAAAACAAATGATTCTTTATTAAAATAAATTAATCAATAATCAACACTACTATCATTAAAAATGTAAATCCTTTCATGTCCAGCAGAGATCACTATAACCAATGTGTTTGAGGGTATTAAACAGAAATCTTGAGTGAAATGATTATAATAAAACACCATTCGGAGTTCCATGTGACGGTAATGGTTCCATTTCGGATTATTCTTTCCTCTTACTGCTTAAGACAGGCTGAGTGGCTGGTCCTCCCCAATGAGCATTCCATCTACCTAAAGAGAAATTTGTGGCTGGAGATAAACAATGTCAGTTTGGCCTAGTATAATTATTAATATTAATAATAATAATAATAATTATTATTATTTATATTATTATTATTACTATTATTATTACTATTATATTAGCCTTTATTTATTGCCACCCTATTAAACAATGCATTATAAACAATATTTAACGATTACATTATTCCCTACTCTACTAGAGCTTACAGATATATCCTCATACATTTAGCCTCAATACGCCATGAGGCGCAAGACGCCTGGTGTGAGCGAACTATGTCAAGCAATGTAGAATCTTTTTTTAATCTTTCTCTATCAAATGTGCATCTTAGTCACAACAAAACTTTAGGAGACGTCACTAATCAACTAGATATGCAACACTTGTATATATGTGTGTGACCAATGTGTGAGCAGTGAAGGTTCTTCCATGCATACACCTTAATCGTTGAACCCAAGAATGCACCAAGCAACCCTGCACCATCACTGAAGAAGAGTGATAAAAAATACAGTTCAGGTTGAAACAAAAGGAAAATAAATCAAACAAACTTCTTATGTTCAACATTGTATAGTAATTAATAATTGGTAAAAATAATGCATCCTTTGATCTTGCACAAGATTCAGGAATGTTCTGTAGAGACAACAGTAGTTGACATTAAGTGCCATCTGGTGGACTTGTTGATGCTTGCAACTTGGCAGCTGTGGGGAAATTCTTTTCTGCATAATAACCAGTAGGGGCACAATAGCACACCAAATAGCAATCATTTTGAATGTACTGTAGGGAAGACATTGTTGCAGCTTGATAGACAATTTGAATTAAAAGTAATGAACTATTGTTGTTTCTATTTAAAAAAAAACCCCATGTATACATTTTAAGTAATAGTAATGGACCATGGGCCTGATTCAGACCCGCTCGCTAAGATGCAAACGCTCGCTTCTGCCAATGGTATGCAGTGTGTATGCATTGTGCATATGCAGCGTAGTGCGCATGTGTATACCTTAGCGAAAGTTCACAATGCATTTGCTCACTGCGCATAGACAGCCCAGCAGAGTGAGTGACAGGGGAAGCCGTTTGTAGGTGGTAACAGGGGCTGGCCATTAAAAATGGGGGAGTGGAGGTACAAACGCAGGCATGCCTGAGCATCTCATCAGCATTTTAGAGGTGTGCATTATTATAAGACAGCGTCAAAGTACACATCACCTGGCTTGTTTTTACGCTGAAGTGCTCGCAGTGCTTGCGGCAGGGTATGGTCAACCTCAAGCGCAGCGATAGCATCCAATGTACCGATGGTTGCATACACTTCCTGGACATGACGTGAACAAGTGGGCATCTTAACACAGGCTTGTCGGTGTCTGCATACACTCTGTGTTCGCACTGTAAGAAATACTGGTCGTGCTAATGCATTGTGCGAGAGCACTGCCTATGCAATTTGCATACACATCGTGCGAGCAATCGCATCAAGCGAGCGGCTCTGAATCAGGCCCCATGTTTCAAAGATAAACTAATTTCCAAACTGTGAACAAACATTGTAAAATAACTTTTATAGTTTGTTTATATAAAATTGTTGTCATATTTGTTGTCTGTGTTCACAATATTAGATTATGTATTTTTTATGTTTTTATGATATTTAGCAATTATTATACTCTGGTAATTTATAGCACTGAAAAGAATATATAGCAATCGATAATAGAAATCGATAATAGATAATATCGATAATGTATCGATAATAGAAATAAATAAAATCAATAAATGTTAAAAAGCTTATATCTAAATTGAATAAATGTTAACAACAACAAATAAAAATATTTGTGCAGTTTTGTGTGTGGGATGTTTGCTTTTATGGAAGCATGTTTGTTTTTGTTAGTGGTTTGTTTTCATTTGGTCTATGTAGGATCAATAAAAATAAAATGCAAAACTATTGCTGTGGGTGACCACCCACAGCATGTGCGAACGGCCTGGAGATGGTCGCGATTATCCCAACCATCGGGCTTACAACGAGACCCTGTGTTAGGGTCTCGGCTCCCGCAAGCCCGAGTGGACTTCCTGCTCTAATAGAGCAAGAAGTCCACTACTGACATCACTGGTGATGTCAGTAGGGCTGCCCACAAATGCCAGGCATTCCTAAGGGAACGCCTGCATTTGCCTAAACACCCACCCTCCCTGCCTACAAAACGGGGCGAGGTGTCCCTCACCATCGACAACCGCCCCATCTTGTAGCGAGCCCGGGAGCGACTGAACTTCAGTTGCTCATTGGGGCTCGCACATGCGCATGCCGGAGGCAGCATATGTGCAGGGGGCAAACAAGCTGTGCGCTTGCGAGCAGGTCTGAATCAGGTTTTATGTTTTTATTCTTGTGATAATGGACATGGCTCCATCCTACACTGGTAGTCACTGGGGGTGTATGGTGTTTTATTTCCCTGCCCAATCCTAACTAGCTATGATCTGGGTTTCCTATACCAGATAGAAGCCACCTGTTACAGTAAAAACTAGCACAGACTGTCCAGTATTAGGGCTGGTTGAAAATTTAGGAACTTGGGAGGACATGTTGCCCGTGTAGTGGGGGCACTGAGAATTACCTTAAGGCAGGGGCAATTGTGTGTGTTAAGAGTCTTATTACTTAGTGCACCTGGAACAATTATGCACCCCAATTGAAATGTAGATTAACCACATTGAAGCATAGATTAAGATAAGAAATAGTCTTATAGCGTATATACATAATGTACACAAAATAAGATTTGACATGATGGAGTGTGATTAAATCTATAAAGCTCACCCTGCTGTTAAGTGGTTATAATGCTACAGCAGAAGAACCACTGTAGCGTAACAATGTCAGAGATAGGGAATCGCTCTTGCAGCACCTCAATTTACTTTTCTCTGGTTTAGAAAAAACGTGAATGCTCCATTTTTAAAAGGGAAAATTCTCCTCATTCAAGTAAATTTGCTACTGCTTAAATATTAAATAACATTGGACTAATGCTTGGTGTAGAAAGGTAATTGACACCTATGTGTTGTCTACTTTCCTAATCGACATACCTTCCCCATTTGCATTTGAGGCCTTTGCAATGAACTCAAATCATTAAAGAAAAAAAACATAGCATAGGGGGTGCCAGGAATGCAAATATGCAAACTTACCTACTATGAAGGTGATTCCTCGGGGAGAGCCAGAAAGGAGGGAAGAGAGATTGTCATGGCACTAGTAAGTGCTTCAGCACAGCCCTGCTGATGTTGAATGCGGTGGTTTGTGGATCCATGCAACTGGGTTTGAGGAATGATGAGGCAATTTGCTTGGAATTGCTTCATCAAGCACCTGGACTGCCACATCAATTGATAGTGATCAGTAAGGCTGCAAAGACGTAGGCTGCATTAGATTCAGTGTTAGATTATAAGTGTAATTACAATTTAATAACTAAGACGCAGTTACGCTGGAGATCTTATTAGCCATATGCACACCATGCAAAGACTGATCTGACTTCTCCCTTCCTGAGGGGCCCGGCGGGGGCCCGGGTCCGACGCCGCCCCCCCCTCCCTCACAGCAGCCCAGCACACAGCAGTGTCCTATGCCTGAGCGGGGGAGAGATCACACTGATCGCGCCCCCCCCGGCTTTGCGCCGGGCTGAGGGGGCTCAGAGCGCCCCCCCTCCCTGGCGCGCAAATATTTTTTATTTAATTTTTTTCGGCAAGGGGGCGTGGTCACGCCTCCTGAGATTAGGCCACCCCCCTATTACCGGGGCCCGCCTTGGCTCTTGGCGGCCCTGTACAGTCCTCATCAGATGCTGTTATCTTGATTGCTATTGGACAGCTTTAAAGATTTTTCTCTAGGTAAATTATCACTACTGCTATATTAGGAGCAATTTCTATAGAGGAAGTTAGGAATATTTTGTGAATCTGTGATGGTCTACTCCCTTCTCACAAACTGTTTATCTTAGACTTTATTGCATCCCAATTTAGTGTGTTGAGCTCTAGGGGTGGGGTCCCAATCAGTGAGCACACAGACACGTTTGAAACTTTAGTTATTAGTGATCAGTAAGGCTGCAAAGACGTAGGCTGCATTAGATTCAAAGTGTTAGATTATAAGTGTAATTACAATTTAATAACTAAGACGCAGTTGCGCTGGAGTTAAGCTGGAGGAAAACTGAGGGAAAACATCCTCAAAGCCAGAACACCTTCTGACCGACATCAAGCAACATATTTATGTGAGTTTCCAAATTCACCATCTGCCGTTGTATGAATACCTAGGACTCTCCTTGCTGCACTCACTGCTTGGACATTGCAAGTACCCCCCTATCTGCGTGCTGCTCCTATTGATTGATCTTTGTTCTTCATAAAATTTCTGACTGGATGGTCTCTGTACATTGTAATTTTTCCCCTCATACTACAAAAAAATCTTGTTTGTATTGCCTTTTTCCTTTGCCTCACATATGTTCACCTTAATCACTCTTTTAATAACTAATTCCTGCACCCACTACTCACACACCTCTCTTTATATATCACTTGTGTAGCTGCACTAATACATTAACAGCACTGTTCTTTTACCTGTATTTCTGAACATTTAACTCCAGTTTTTATCTCACTTATTACCTTGTCCACAGCATGAACACGCTTACTTCAAACACCCCCTTATTCAGTGCCCACACAATCCTCTGCTTTATCCATCTCTATCTTCCCCCTCTTGTCTCCTCCACTTGTTGTTCCCCCTTTTTTCTCTCATCACTCTGCCTTCCAACCCTCTGCTTCTTTCCCCCACCTTTCCTGTTCCTCCACTCTCAACCACCTCCCTCCCTCCATGGTCTTGTTACCCCACCACTAAGCCCTATGCCCTCCTGGTTCTGCCTGTCACCTCCAGGGCTGCTAAGAGAAATTCTGGGCCCAGGCACAACAACAACCTGTGGGACCACAACATGTTGGGCATGGCTGCACCCATTTGTGGGTGGGTCTAGCATGTGAGATGCACCCACTGATAGGAGTATGGCATAGCACCCAGCAGCTGGGATTAAAGTAGTCACTACTGTATTAGGATGGCGGAACAGTCCCATAATAGCTGCATTTTTATCTGGATGTACTGTATTTAGATGCTACAATGTAACACACAATAATTAAGGTGCTACAACTTTATTTTGTACATCTCTCATGTAAATAACACATAATCAAAATCTATTTGTTGACATAGAGATAGATGAATGAAAGACTTAATTTTGACATATCAGGTCATCTTATACACACACATTCCGCAGCACACACATCCTAACCCACTGCTCCATGCTCCTTCCTCTCTATCTACCCCATATGTGTCACCCCTGTCTGTCTGCCCCTCCCCTTTAGAATGTAAGCTCTCACGAGCAGGGCCCTCATCCCTCATGTGCTTCTCCTACCCCTACTTATAGTATAATTTACTCCAACTCCCCACAACAGCACCTAACACTTGGTTGTTTATGTCCTGCTGCTTGTGTTATGCAGCTATGTCTATAAACCATGTCCTTGTCCTGCCTTGTATTGTACGGCTGATAACTGTTTTTCTTGTGTGCTCATTTATGTACTGTATAAGGCGCTGCGGAACCTTTGTGGCGCCATATAAATAAAGGATAATAATAATAATAATAATAATAATAAAAAGTGGGTGGTTAACAGGAAGCTGATGCAAACTAGAGTGAGGGATAACTCCCTGATGTTCTAGGACAGTAGGTAGGTATGCAAAAATGTAATGTCAACCCATAGTTTCCTTGCGAGATCTGTAGCTATACAGAAAAGTTATATTGATTGACAGCTGTTATAACAGTGGTGCTTATCATTGGTACTGTATATTATTATTATGTGTAGTTTCCTTAGTCTCCTCTTTATTGTTTCATAGAAAAGTATGCCATGTGTAATTTAGGTATTGCTTTACTTTAAATTTGTGTCATGAGTCTTAATTGTTTGCAATTAATTGGCGAAATGACTGACTCTGTGTATACGAGGGCTAATTGAAAAGTACTCATCGTCTGCCTCTGTTTTTCTGTCCCATAGGTAGATGCCGTGATGTATCTATAATGGGTGCAGTGTGTGTGGGGCACATGGGCCCCCGGGTCCAGGGGGGCCCGGCCCCACACACTCTGCACCCATATTATTTTAAACTTACCTGTCCGTGGTCCCACGGTGGGTGTCAGCGCTGCTTAGAACACCAGAAAATGGCCACTGTGGCCATTTTTCCAGTGTTCTGCACATGTGCAGTAGACTCCGGGCACACTCTAGTGCCCGAAGTCTACTAATGCTCCAGTGGCTGGCCAGCCGCATCAGTCGGCTGCCGGTCACCGGGGAGAGAGGAGGGGGCCCCGCACAGGGAGTGCACATGGCTCTGGGTAGATGTGGCAACGTTATGCTGGTTATTGTGAAGCTCATACATCGATGTGTCTGAACCTGCGTAGTCTACCGTAGTCTTCTTTGTTTGGTCACAGCGACTCTAAGATCTTAGTACATTTTGTCATGGCGGATGAAGAAGACGTGTCTCTGAGATTACGTCAGAGATGTGTGATTTAATTTTGTATTCATCTTGGAAAAGCGGAAATGTTTCTATCAACTGGATTGTTGTTTGGATTCTGGATCATGATAACGAATCCACGATTCATCACACATCACAATCAAAGTCAGGAAATCGGATATCCTCTCCAACATTTGAACCGTGTTCTTGCACAACTCAACTCATCATTGCATCTGCTCTTCTGTGAGATTTCTGGGTACCCACCTGGCACACATGAGATGTATTTTCAGTTCCTTTGTCAGAATATGTGACCTGTTCAAATGAGATACCAAGTAAAGCCGAAAGTTCATGTACAGTGAACCTTCTGTCATTCTGTAAAATCTCAGCAGCTTTGGCAATGTTGACATCTGTAATCGCAGTGGATGGTCTCACTGAACACGCTTCGCCAGTCACTTGCGTTTTACGCTCTTTGTGCTTCCACCAACAAACTACTGCAGCACGGCTAATTGTTTCTTCACAGTATGCTTGCCATAACATTTCATGAGATCCATCTCCGCTTTTTCAAAGTTTAACACAAAATTCAATCACACATTTCTGACGTAATCTCACAGACACGTCTTCCTCATCCACCATGATTTAACATACGAAGATCTTCCACTCGCTGTGACAAAACAAAAGAAGACTACGGCAGTCCAACCGCAGGTTCAGACACATCGATGTATGATAGCATTGCCACATCTACCTACCGTGTTTCCCCGATAATAAGACACTGTCTTATTTTTTTTTTGTTAAAAGAAAAACCATAAGGCTTATTTTCGTGGTAGGTCTTATATTACTTATCATTGACAGCAGTGCCCCTTATGCAGGCCCCCTTGTAGAAGTGCCCCTTATGCAGGCCACCCCCTTGCAGGCCCCCTTGTAGAAGTGCCCCTTATGCAGGCCCCCCCCTTGCAGGCCCCCTTGTAGAAGTGCCCCTTATGCAGGACCCCCCCCTTGCAGGCCCCCTTGTAGAAGTGACCCTTATGCAGGCCCCCTTGTAGAGGTGCCACTTATGCAGCCCCCCCCCTGTAGCAGTGTCCCTTATTGCAGTGCACGTACCTGACTCGCCGCCGTCCGGGATGTCGCTCTCACTTGCGCGCTGACTGGATCTAACATGATCCAGCAGGCGCGGCCGCACAGGATCCTCAGCGCGTGGGTGACGTCATGACGTCACCCGCGCACTGCATGACTGGGAACGCTGGTCTCTGCAGCATTCCCAGCTCAAAATGAGATTCAGGTAGGTCTTATTTTCGGGGTAGGGCTTAATTTAGACCGGGTTACAAAATTAAGGGTAGGGCTTATTTTCGGGGTAGGTCTTATTATCGGGGAAACACGGTATGGGACAGAAAAATGGAGGTAGCCTAATTATTTTTCAATCAGCCCTCATATAAGGAGGAGTCTAAGAAAGCACATTACATTTTTAGAAAGTTTTTTTGTACTGAGAAGAAATGCATCAGTGGAACTGTCATGTACCCCCTGTACCACATGACATACCACAGTTGAATGTAACTTGACTGGAGCTGAGGAGACACTTGGAGCCTATTCACAGCTTAATACTTAGAGCCTTTGTTGCTGGAAAACAGAATTGTTGCTTTATTTCTGCCCAACTTAGGTGGCCACTAGGATATATAATAGATTGTTATACTCTCTTTCTTTGCATGTGTCTACTGACAAATAATGCTGCTGCTGTCAGTGCTCTGCTAACACATTTGATTGTCAGTTATTACAGTAATCCTCCACATTGCTCTGAGGATAAGACCCACCCGCAATATTGTTATCCCATTACCAGTACATTTACATTGACATCTGCTTTTAATTGCTGGATCTGATTAACAAGGGTGATGCTGTCTACTATTCCAAATCACACTGCTCACAGTCTGCTACTAACAAATCTTTAACAAAATCTTATGTGGAATTTCTATACTGGATTATCCATCATCATATATACAGTATATATATATATATATATATATATATATTAGGGATGAGCGGGTTCGGTTCCCTGAGAACCGAACCCACTCGAACTTCGGGGATCCGGGGCGATCCGAGCCCAAGCTCGGATCTCCCTGTCTGCCCCGGATCCCTCTCCCGAGGCAAAACCTCGAGATCTGCTGTCGGATCTCGAGGTTTTGCCTCGAGCGGCCATTTTAAAAAAAATGCCTTTGCCTTTAATGGGCAAAGTGCTGATTGGCTGACAGAGCCGTCTGTCACGGCTCTCAGCCAATCAGCATTATGGTGCTCATTTGCATGTAGCACGGACTCGTGAGATCCGTGCTACAGCAATCTGTGTGATTAACAGTGACACAAAGCACAGATGGGTCAGTGAGACCCGTCTGTGCTGCTGTGTATTTCAATGACACAGATGCACGCACGGACCAGGAGATCCATGCTACTTGCATCTGTGTCATTGACACAGAGCACTGACGGGTCCGTGAGACCCGTCTGTGCTGCTGTGGTAAAAAAAAAAAAAAAAACCTGTGTAAAAAAATGGCGTGCCCCCCCCCCCCCAAAAAGAGCAACCAGCCCCGGGCATTAGTGACCCAGTGCTGGGTGTGCTTAAATACAGGGGACAAACGACATAGGGGTCCCCTGTACTTAAGCACAACCAGCACCGGGCTAGTCAGAACCAGCGCTGGTTGCCAAAATACGGGGGACAAACGACGTAGGGGTCCCCCGTATTCTGCGCAACCAGCTCTGGGCTCTGATCCGGTCCTGGTTCTGGAAATACAGGGGGAAAAAATTAGTAGGGTTCCCCTGTATGTTCCAGAACCAGCACTGGACTTTTTCTAGCGGGGGGCTGATGCCACAGCCAGGGGAGCCCTTTCACCGGGCCCCCCAGCCGCAGCATCAGCCCTGACCGCTAGTCAGCCCAGGCCGGGGATCCCTGGAGAGCTGGGGACCCCCCCAGTAAAGGGGTCACCCTCTCCAGGGCACCCCAGGCCCAGGTTGATAGCCCGGGGCTATCCCCGCCACCCCTGTGTTTAAAAAATGTTTAAAAAAAACACAGGACACACACACCGTGACAGTATAAGTTTATTAAACATACATACACACACACACACACACATGTACACATTAGGGGTGAGCGGGTTCGGATTTCTGAAATCCGAACCCCCCCGAGCCCCCCCGATCCGAGTCCGATCCGAGTCAGGCTCGACTTTTCCCGCCTGACTCGGATCTGACATCGAGGCAAAACGTCATCATCCCGCCTTCCGAGTCTCGCGGGTTTTGGATCCTATATAAGGTACCCGCGTCGGCGCCATTTTCTCACTCGGCTGTGGACAGTGAAGAGGGAGGGTGGGAGTTAGTGCTGTGTAGTGTAGTGTAGTGTAGTGCTGCTGTTGTCCACTACTTCAAAGTCCATAGGGGCTGGCTGTGTTGTGCTGTGCTGCTGTTGTTAATAGGGGCTGTGTCCACTACTTCAAAGTCCATAGGGGCTGGCTGGACTGTGTTGTGCAGTCAGTTCTCCATAGGGGCTGTGTCCACTCCAAAGTCCTGTGCAGTGTCCCAGTCCTAAAGGGGTGCTGTAGTGTTGTCCAGGGGGTGCTCTGTCCATCAGGGGTGCTCCCCCCAAGTGCTAAAAAAATAATATATTTTCTGTGTTTGTGAATTGTGTGCGCAGTAGCCGCACGTGCATCAACAAAGTAGTGCCAAGCGTGCGCCTGTGTCATAAGTAAAGGGCCGGCTGGCTTGACCGTTAAAGGGTGCTGTAACCCCCGAAAGTACACTCCAGTCCAAACCAAAAAAAAATTATTTTCTGTGTTTGTGAATTGTGTGCGCAGTAGCCGCACGTGCATCAACAAAGTAGTGCCAAGCGTGCGCCTGTGTCATAAGTAAAGGGCCGGCTGGCTTGACCGTTAAGGGTGCTGTAACCCCCGAAAGTACACTCCAGTCCAAACCAAAAAAAAAATTATTTTCTGTGTTTGTGAATTGTGTGCGCAGTAGCCGCACGTGCATCAACAAAGTAGTGCCAAGCGTGCGCCTGTGTCATAAGTAAAGGGCCGGCTGGCTTGACCGTTAAAGGGTGCTGTAACCCCCGAAAGTACACTCCAGTCCAAACCAAAAAAAAATTATTTTCTGTGTTTGTGAATTGTGTGCGCAGTAGCCGCACGTGCATCAACAAAGTAGTGCCAAGCGTGCGCCTGTGTCATAAGTAAAGGGCCGGCTGGCTTGACCGTAAAGGGTGCTGTAACCCCCGAGAGTACACTCCAGTCCAAACCAAAAAAAAAATTATTTTCTGTGTTTGTGAATTGTGTGCGCAGTAGCCGCACGTGCATCAACAAAGTAGTGCCAAGCGTGCGCCTGTGTCATAAGTAAAGGGCCGGCTGGCTTGACCGTTAAAGGGTGCTGTAACCCCCGAAAGTACACTCCAGTCCAAACCAAAAAAAAATTATTTTCTGTGTTTGTGAATTGTGTGCGCAGTAGCCGCACGTGCATCAACAAAGTAGTGCCAAGCGTGCGCCTGTGTCATAAGTAAAGGGCTGGCTGGCTTGACCGTTAAGGGTGCTGAAACCCCCGAAAGTACACTCCAGTCCAAACCAAAAAAAAAATTATTTTCTGTGTTTGTGAATTGTGTGCGCAGTAGCCGCACGTGCATCAACAAAGTAGTGCCAAGCGTGCGCCTGTGTCATAAGTAAAGGGCCGGCTGGCTTGACCGTTAAAGGGTGCTGTAACCCCCGAAAGTACACTCCAGTCCAAACCAAAAAAAAATTATTTTCTGTGTTTGTGAATTGTGTGCGCAGTAGCCGCACGTGCATCAACAAAGTAGTGCCAAGCGTGCGCCTGTGTCATAAGTAAAGGGCCGGCTGGCTTGACCGTTAAGGGTGCTGTAACCCCCGAAAGTACACTCCAGTCCAAACCAAAAAAAAAATTATTTTCTGTGTTTGTGAATTGTGTGCGCAGTAGCCGCACGTGCATCAACAAAGTAGTGCCAAGCGTGCGCCTGTGTCATAAGTAAAGGGCCGGCTGGCTTGACCGTTAAAGGGTGCTGTAACCCCCGAAAGTACACTCCAGTCCAAACCAAAAAAAAATTATTTTCTGTGTTTGTGAATTGTGTGCGCAGTAGCCGCACGTGCATCAACAAAGTAGTGCCAAGCGTGCGCCTGTGTCATAAGTAAAGGGCCGGCTGGCTTGACCGTAAAGGGTGCTGTAACCCCCGAGAGTACACTCCAGTCCAAACCAAAAAAAAAATTATTTTCTGTGTTTGTGAATTGTGTGCGCAGTAGCCGCACGTGCATCAACAAAGTAGTGCCAAGCGTGCGCCTGTGTCATAAGTAAAGGGCCGGCTGGCTTGACCGTTAAAGGGTGCTGTAACCCCCGAAAGTACACTCCAGTCCAAACCAAAAAAAAATTATTTTCTGTGTTTGTGAATTGTGTGCGCAGTAGCCGCACGTGCATCAACAAAGTAGTGCCAAGCGTGCGCCTGTGTCATAAGTAAAGGGCTGGCTGGCTTGACCGTTAAGGGTGCTGTAACCCCCGAAAGTACACTCCAGTCCAAACCAAAAAAAAAATTATTTTCTGTGTTTGTGAATTGTGTGCGCAGTAGCCGCACGTGCATCAACAAAGTAGTGCCAAGCGTGCGCCTGTGTCATAAGTAAAGGGCCGGCTGGCTTGACCGTTAAAGGGTGCTGTAACCCCCGAAAGTACACTCCAGTCCAAACCAAAAAAAAATTATTTTCTGTGTTTGTGAATTGTGTGCGCAGTAGCCGCACGTGCATCAACAAAGTACTGCCAAGCGTGCGCCTGTGTCATAAGTAAAGGGCCGGCTGGCTTGACCGTTAAAGGGTGCTGTAACCCCCGAAAGTACACTCCAGTCCAAACCAAAAAAAAATTATTTTCTGTGTTTGTGAATTGTGTGCGCAGTAGCCGCACGTGCATCAACAAAGTAGTGCCAAGCGTGCGCCTGTGTCATAAGTAAAGGGCCGGCTGGCTTGACCGTTAAAGGGTGCTGTAACCCCCGAAAGTACACTCCAGTCCAAACCAAAAAAAAAATTATTTTCTGTGTTTGTGAATTGTGTGCACAGTAGCCGCACGTGCATCAACAAAGTAGTGCCAAGCGTGCGCCTGTGTCATAAGTAAAGGCCGGCTGGCTTGACCGTTAAGGGTGCTGTAACCCCCGAAAGTACACTCCAGTCCAAACCAAAAAAAAAATTATTTTCTGTGTTTGTGAATTGTGTGCGCAGTAGCCGCACGTGCATCAACAAAGTAGTGCCAAGCGTGCGCCTGTGTCATAAGTAAAGGGCCGGCTGGCTTGACAATTAAAGGGTGCTGTAACCCCCAAAGTACACTCCAGTCCAAACCAAAAAATAAATTATTTTCTGTGTTTGTGAATTGTGTGCGCAGTAGCCGCACGTGCATCAACAAAGTAGTGCCAAGAGTGCGCCTGTGTCATAAGGGCCGGCTGGCTTGACCGTTAAAGGGTGCTGTAACCCCCAAAGTACACTCCAGTCCAAACCAAAAAAAAAATTATTTTCTGTGTTTAGCCGCATATCAAATCGATATAACATAAATGGAGGACCAAACTTTCTCCGATAAAAATAAAATAGAGAAAGATCAAGAACCACTTCCTCCTAGTGCTGAAGCTGCTGCCACTAGTCATGACATAGACGATAACATGCCATCAACGTCGTCTGCCAAGGCCAATGCCCAATGTCATAGTAGAGGGCACATACAATCCCAAATGGCAAAGTTCAGGAAAATGACCTTGAAAAAGACATTTAAATCAGCTGAAGAGAAACGTAAACTTGCCAATATGCCATTTACGACACGGAGTGGCAAGGAACGGCTAAGGTCGATCCCTAGTATGTTCATGACTAGTGGTTCAGCTTCACATGACGATGGAAGCCCTCCTCCCACTAAAAAAATCAAAAGAGTTAAGCTGGCAAAGCACAGCGAAGAACTGTGCTTTCTAAGAAGATATCACAAATCCCCAAGGAGAGTCCAAGTGTGGTGGTGGTTGCGATGCCTGACCTTCCCAGCACTGGACGGGAAGAGGTGGCTCTTTCCACCATTTGCACGCCCCCTGCAAGTGCTGAAAGGAGCACCCACAGTCCACTTGCTGATATGCAAATTGAAGATGTCACTGTTGAAGTACAACAGGATGAGGATACTGGTGTAGCTGGCGCTGAGGAGGAAGTTGGCGAGGAGGATTCTGATGGTGATGTGGTTTGTTTAAATCAGGCTCCGGGGGAGACAGTTGTTGTCCGTGGGATGAAAAAGCCCATCACGGTCATGCCTGGGCAGAAGACCAAACATTCCACCTCTTTGGTCTGGCAATATTTCTATCCAAATCCGGACAACAACTGTCTTGCCATATGTACCATATGTAAAGGTGAAATAAGTAGGGGTAGGGACGTCAACCACCTAGGAACATCCTCCCTTATACGGCACCTGCAGCGCGTTCATAAAAAGTTACTGTCAAGTTCAGAAACTTTGGCTAAGACCGTAAGCAGTCCAGGGACACCTAAATCCCGTTGTCCTGTTGTATCCAAGCGCCTGCAAACCACACCGTCAACTCCCTCCTCGTCAATTTCCTCCTTAGTCAGGATCGGAAGTAGTCCTGCAGGCCATGTCACTGGCATGACTGACTCTCCTATCCGGGATTCCTCTGGAGGATCCTGCATTGCTACGCCTACTGCTGCCGCTGCTGCTGTTGCTGCTGCTGGGAGTCGTTCATCATCCCAGAGAGGAAGTAGGAACACCACTACTTTTACTAAACAATTGACCCTCCAACAGTCCTTAGCGAGGAGGATGAAGTACGACAGCAGTCATCCTGAAGCATAACGTATAACTGAGGCCTTGACTGCTATGTTGGTGTTAGACGTGCATCCGGTATCCGCCATTAGTGCAGTGGGATTTAGACAATTGATGGAGGTAGTGTGTCCCCGGTTCCAAATCCCGTCTAGATTCCACTTCACTAGGCAGGCGATACCGAGACTGTACAGAAACGTCAGAAAAAGTGTCCTCAGTGTCCTGAAAAATGCCGTTGTACACAATGTCCACTTAACCACGGACATGTGGACAAGTGGAACAGGGCAGACTAAGGACTATATGACTGTGACAGCCCACTGGGTAGATGTATCACCTTACGCAGCAGCAGCAGCAGCGTCACCAGTAGCAGCATCTCAGAAACGCCAGCTCGTTACAAGGCAGGCTACGCTGTGTATCACCGGTTTCAGTAAGAGGCACACCGCCGACAACCTCTTAGAGAAACTGAGGGAAATCATCGCCCAGTGGCTTACCCCACTTAGACTCTCCTGGGGATTTGTGATATCTGACAACGCCACCAATATTGTGCGGGCATTACATCTGGGCAAATTCCAGCACGTCCCATGTTTTGCTCACACAATAAACTTGGTGGTGCAGAATTTTCTGAAAAGCGACAGGGGCGTGCAGGAGACGCTTTGGGTGGCCCGAAAAATTTCTGGCCACTTTCGCCATTCAGCGACTGCGTGCCGAAGACTGGAGCGCCAGCAAACACTCTTGAACCTGCCCCGCCATCACCTGAAGCAAGAGGTTGTGACGTGGTGGAACTCAACCCTCTATATGCTTCAGAGGATGGAGGAGCAGCAAAAGGCCATACAAGCCTATACATCCACCTATGACATAGGCAAAGGAGGGGGTATGCACCTGACTCAAGCGCAGTGGAGAATGATTTCCGTGTTGTGCAAGGTTCTCCAGCCCTTCGAACTTGCCACACGTGAAGTCAGTTCAGACACAGCCAGCTTGAGTCAGGTCATTCCCCTCATCAGGCTTTTGCAGAAGCAGCTGGAGAAAGTGAAGGAGGAGCTAAGACGGAGCGATTCCGCTCGGCATGTGGGACTTGTGGATGAAGCCCTTCATTCGCTTTGCCAGGATTCCAGGGTGGTCAATCTGTTGAAATCAGACCACTACATTTTGGCCACCGTGCTTGATCCTAGGTTTAAAGCCTATGTGGTGTCTCTCTTTCCGGCCGACACAAGCCTGCAGAGGTGCAAAGACCTGCTGGTGAACACACTGTCAGCTGAAGCGGAACGTGACACGTCAACGGCTCCTTCTTCATTTTCTCCCGCAACTGGGGCTGCCAGGAAAAAACTTAGGTATCCTAAGCAACCCGCTGGCGGTGATGCAGGGCAGGCAGGACCAAGTTTGGACATCCGGTCCGGACTGAAGGACCTGGCAACAATTTCTGACATGTCTACTGTCACTGCATATGATACTGTCACCATTGACAGAATGGTGGAGGATTACATCGGTGACAGCATCCAAGTAGGCATGTCAGACAGTCCATACCTGTACTGGCAGGAAAAAGAGGCAATTTGGAGGCCCCTGTACAAGCTGGCTCTATTTTACCTGAGTTGCCCCCCCTCCAGTGTGTACTCCGAAAGAGTGTTTAGTGCAGCCGGGAACCTTGTCAGCGAAAGGCGTAGGAGGTTGCTTCCACAGAATGTGGAGAAGATGATGTTCATCAAAATGAATTATCAGCTCTTCCAGGGAGACCAGCCTCCAGAAGGTACAGAGGGACCTGTGGTGGTGGATTCAAGTGGGGACGAGTTAATACTTTGTGAGGATGAGGATGTACACACTGAAGAGGGTGAGGAATCGGTGGATGAGGAGGATGAGGATGACATCTTGCCTCCGTAGAGCCAGTTTGTGCAGGGACACATTAATTGCCAGCTTGTTTTGTGGGGGCCCAAACGAACCAATCATTTCAGCCACAGTTGTGTGGCAGACCCTGGCGCTGAAATGATTGATTTGTTAAAGTGTGCATGTCCTGTTTATACAACATAAGGGTGGGTGGGAGGGCCCAAGGACAATTCCATCTTGCACTTCTTTTTTTTCTTTGCATTATGTACAGTTTGGGGCCTAGTTTTTCTAACTGCCATCCTGTCTGCCACTGCAGTGTCACTCCTAGATGGGTCACGTGTTTGTGCCGCCCACTCGTGTCGCTTAGCATAGTCATCCAGCTACCTCGGTGCAACCTTTTGGACATGAAAACACTATTGTGAGGTGTGAGGTGTTCAGAATAGACTGGAAATGAGTGGAAATTAAGGTTATTGAGGTTAATAATAGCATAGGAGCAGAGAAACCAACAAATTCTGTGATTTTAGCTGTTTTTATGCTTTTTAAAAAAAAAATACAGATCCAAAACACAAAACCCAGAACCCAAAACACGGAAGGGTGGTTTTGGCAAAACCAATCCAGATCCAAAACACGAAGAAAGATCCAGATCCAAAACCAAAACACAAAACACGAAAAGTGGCCGGTGCACACCCCTAGTACACATACTCACCTATGTAACCCTGTAACATCGGTCCACTTGTCCGGTAAAGTATCCATAGGGGACCTGTGAAAAAAAACATACTCACCATCTCCTATGCGAGGTTCTGTCCTCTTCGTTCCAAAGTAGGCATCCCCTGACTTGGCAAAAAAAAAAAACGAAAACGCGATCCACGAACTTAGTACCGTTCTATAGAATGGTACTTCCCGAATGAGAGCTTAGCGGTGGGGTATCACCATGGAAACCCCGCTGCTAAGCGTTCATTGGCTGAGAGAAGCCATCTCCCGTCTCTCAGCCAATGAACGGCTCCCTCCATTGTAGTCAATGGTGGGAGCCGCAAGGTTATTAAAGTTTACCCTGCGGCTATCAGCCTGGGCCTGGGCTGCCCTGGAGAGGGTGATCCCTTTTTTGGGGGGGTCCCCAGCTCTCCAGGGATCCCCGGCCTGGACTGATGCTGCGGCTGGGGGGCCCGGTGAAAGGGCTCCCCTGGCTGTGGCATAAGCCCCCCGCTAGAAAAAGTCCAGTGCTGGTTCTGGAACATACAGGGGAACCCTACAAATTTTTTTCCCCTGTATTTCCAGAACCAGGACCGGATCAGAGCCCAGAGCTGGTTGCGCAGAATACGGAGGACCCCTACGTCGTTTGTCCCCCGTATTTTGGCAACCAGCGCTGGTTCTGACTAGCCCGGTGCTGGTTGTGCTTAAATACAGGGGACCCCTATGTCGTTTGTCCCCTGTATTTAAGCACACCCAGCACTGGGTTACTAATGCCCGGGGCTGGTTGCTCTTTTTTGGGGGGGTGCATGCCATTTTTTTCTTTTTTTACACAGGTTTTTCTTTTTTTTTTTACCACAGCAGCACAGACGGGTCTCACGGACCCGTCAGTGCTCTGTGTCAATGACACAGATGTATGTAGCACGGATCTCCCGGGTTCGTGCTACATGCAAATGGGCACCATAACGCTGATTGGCTTCCTGTCTGCCACTGCAGTGCCACTCCTAGATGGGCCACATGTTTGTGCCGCCCACTTGTGTCGCTTAGCATAGTCATCCAGCTACCTCGGTGCAACCTTTTGGCCTAAAAACAATATTGTGAGGTGTTCAGAATAGAGTGTAAATGAGTGGAAATTAATGTTATTGGGGTTATTAATAGCGTAGGAACAAAAAAAGGCCCATTTTATGTGATTTTAGCGTTTTTTTTTATTTTTTAAGAAAAAATCCAGATCCAAAACACAAAACCCAGAACCCAAAACACGGAAGGCTGGTTTTGGCAAAACCAATCCAGATCCAAAACACGAAGAAAGATCCAGATCCAAAACCAAAACACGAAAAGTGGCCGGTGCACATCCCTAATATATATATATATATATATATATATATATATATATATATATAGCAATCAGCTGGCACTCCTCTGCTGCTTGTTAGATACTTGCATCCGGTACCCTCCAATTTACCTCACCTTGGCAGATGAGGACAAATGCACAACAACAGGCGGCACTCAAGAAGTCGCAATGGACCCATTATTAGTACATCAACGATTTCCGTCAGGATCATCCTGACGAAAAAACCATCCAACAACGGGTCCATTGTGATTTTTTGTAAAGATGTCTTGAGTGCCGCCTTTTGTTGTGTGTGTGTATATATATATATATATATATATATATATATGTATATGTATTTATTAACAGTTTCTTATATAGCGCAGCATTTTCCGTTGCGCTTTACAATTGGACACATAAATAGAACAAAACTGGGTAGTAACACACAGATAAATAGGTAGGAAGGCCCTGCTCGTAAGCTTACAATCTATAGGGAAATAGGCATTGATACACAAGGATAGGTGCTATATATTGCAATTTTGGTCCAGCCAGAATGGAGAGTTTCTTGGTGGGCTGTATGATCCAGTCACACAGGAATGTCGGCCAAATATCAGGAGGATGTGAAAGAAAGACAGTGTGTGAGGTTATGTGTGGACTGTGAAAGTGGATGTAATTAGACATGGAAGCTATGAAGGTAATGTGGGCGGTTCTGGAATCTGATAAGCTTGTCTGAAGAGGTGAGTTTTCAGGGAACGCTTGGAAGGATTGGAGAACGAAAGGAGGATATAAATATATATATATATATAGTTAGTAAATAAAACATGTATTATTTTCAGCTGTCACAACACTTTCCTGGAACTACTGTATGTTCTATTCCTGGGTTATTAATAATGTAGTGGTGTTTTCTGGACTTGCAGAGTTTTCTAGAAAAACAAGCTATTGAAGTTTTAATGTGATGAACCTAAAAAATCCAAAATAGGCCCTGTACAGGGTTGGAAAACTTCACTAGCATTGAAGGAATTAACACTATAGGTATTAGTCAACTTGTTAAGTGGGAGGAATATGCTGTAACAAGAGTTTTTTATTGTAGACAAATTAGATATATAGAAGTACCTGGCAAAGTGCTTGGCAAATGTATGCTTGGCAAAGTTGTACAGCCTTTCTGAAAAACTGTATTACGTAAGGAAATTTATCACTGTGTCCACGTGTTATTACTCTGGAATAACTAACTAATCAAAGTTATACATACTGTACATACTACAATATCTGCTATTATTTATTATTATTTATTAACAGTTTCTTATATAGCGCAGCAAATTCCGTTGCGCTTTACAATTTGAATCAAGATTATCATTATACTGGGTTGTAAAAGACATACATACATGACATACATAAGGGTAAGAGGGCCCTGCTCACAAGCTTACAATCTATAGGGAAATAGGTGTTGATACACAAGGAGAGGTGCTATTGCAAATAGGTCCAGCCCAATTGCAGATATTCTTGGTGGGCTGTATAATCCAATCACACTGGAAAGTTGGCCTAGGGTTAGGAGGATGTTCAATTGAAGAAAGAGAAGATGTGATAGGTGTTTACTATAAGAAGAGAGTTAGATAGGGAGCTATAAAAGGTTAGGTGGGCGGTCCTGGAATCTGATAAGCTTGTCTAAAGAGGTGAGTTTTCAGAGAACGCTTGAATGTTTGGAAACTAGTGGAAAGTCTTATTGTGCATGGGAGGGCATTCCACAGGGTGGGTGCAGCCCGAAAAAAGTCCTGTAACCGTGCATGGGAACAAGTAATGCGCGGGGATGAGAGACGCAGATCTTGTGCAGAACGGAGATGTCGGGTTGGAAGATATTTTGAGATAAGTGAAGAGATGTATGTTGGTGTGGTTTGGTTAATAGCTTTATATGTGAGTGTAAGTATTTTAAATTGAATACGGTAGAAGACCGGCAGCCAATGGAGGGACTGACAGAGTGGATCAGCAGACACTGAACGTTTGGTGAGAAAGATGCAGCTGCATTCAAAATGGATTGTAGTGGGGAGAGCCTGTTTTTGGGAAGACCAATAAGGAGACTATTGCAATAGTCAATGCGGGAAATTATGAGTGCGTGTATAAGAGTTTTTGCAATGTCTTGCGTAAGATATGATCGAATTTTGGCTATGTTTCTTAGATGTATGTAACAGGATTTAGAGACAGATTGAATGTGGGGAACAAAAGACAGTTCAGAGTCAAGGATGACACCTAGGCAGCGAGCTTGTGGGGTGGGGTAGATTGTCGAGTTGTCAACAGTAATAGAGATATCAGGTTGGTAACTGCTATTGGCTGGTGGAAATATAATTAATTCTGTTTTGGATATATTAAGTTTGAGGTGGCGAGATGACATCCAAGATGAAATGGCAGAGAGACATTCAGTGACACGGACCAGCACAGATGGTGACAAATCTGGGGAGGATAGGTAAATTTGAGTATCGTCCGCGTACAGATGATACTGAAAACCAAAAGAGCTGATTAGTTTGCCAAGAGAGGTGGTATATATTGAGAAAAGCAGAGGACCTAATACTGAACCTTGTGGTACTCCAACTGATAGAGGTAGCGAAGTGGAGGTAGAATCAGAAAAGCGAACAGTGAAAGAGCGATTAGATAGGTAAGATGAGAACCAAGAAAGGGCTGTGTCTTGAAGACCTATGGATTGTAGTGTTTGTATGAGAAGAGAGTGGTCAACAGTGTCAAAGGCAGCTGAGAGATCTAGAAAAATTAGAAGTGAATAATGGCCTTTAGCCTTGGCAGTGACCAGATCATTTACTACCTTAGCCAGTGCTGTCTCAGTGGAGTGTTGGGAACGAAAGCCTGACTGAAGTGGATCCAATAAGTTGTGGGTGTTAAGAAAGTGTGTGAGGCAAGTGTAGGCAAGTCTCTCCAGTAGCTTGGAGGGGCAAGGTAGCTGGGAGATAGGACGGTAATTTGAGAGAGAGTTAGGGTCAGAATTTTGTTTTTTCAAAATGGGAGTGATCACTGCATGCTTGAACAGTGATGGAAAGATACCAGTAGAGAAAGAGAGATTACAGATTTTAGTTAAGTGTGGAATGAGCACAGGAGACAGAGCTTTACTGATTTGTGAGGGTATAGGATCACGAGGAGAGGTAGTAGAGTAGGAGGATGAGAAGAGTGTAGCTACTTCATCTTCATTAGTGGGGTCAAATGACAATTGACTGCAATGACTTTCAATATGTTGTCTAGAACAGGAAGTCTTGTTTTGGAACTTGTTTTTATAGTTGATGATTTTACCAAAGAGGTAATATGTCACTTTTCTAATATTACATTATATCCTGTAATGAGTGAAATAATAGTCTTATAATCTAGGCAGAGTTAATATCAGACAGACTACTAACTTTATGCTTTCATATTACCACTTACATTACAACTAAGTTTCTTTAAGCATCACTTTAATAACATAAAGGTATGATACTGAATTTGTATTTGCAATTGTATAATGTCACCATTTGTATTACACTGCATTTTCCAATAAAAATGTAATCATGCACATCTCTTAACTCCACTGTCAGTTACAGTTTACATTCCCTATCGTATGAACACACACACTAAAATTATTTTTGCCAGAAGCCAATTAACCTACCAGTATGTGCCTTGTGGGAGGAAGCTGTAGCTCCTGGAGGAACATACAAACTAAACACAGATAATACCCTGGTTGGAACTGCTGTACAGTCCGAACACTACAGTATGTTACACCAATGCTAACTACTAATGCAATTACTAGTTGGGGGTCTATTTACTAAGCTGTGTTAGGAGATAAAGTGAATGGTGATAAGGTACCAGCCAATCAGCTCCTAACTGCCATGTCACAGGCTGTGTTTGAAAAATGGCAGTTAGAAGCTGATTGGCTGGTACCTTATCACTGTTCACTTTATCTCCTAACACAGCTTAGTAGCTAGACCTCTTAGGCACATATCCCTTTTACTTCCTAGACTGAGGCATGTAGCCCCTGCTAGCAATATTTAACTGTACACAGGGAATTCTCCAGCTTTTTAACTTTTGCTTCATACATTTAAGGATGGTAGCTGTTTTCCATAGTTTTTCTAAATGTTTCTTTTTCTTGCATCAGATACAGAGCATAGAATATGCAGGAGATACTGTACCCTTGCACTCTTGGCATATCACACTGTTAGGACCAGGCATTACTTGTGAACACATCGTTCTTTAATAGGTTAGAGCCTCTGCTTCAGCAGACGTCTGCCAAAAGATCAATAGTGTTCTAGTTACCTCTCTACATTAACAAAGTAAATATAATGACAACTGAATTGTGCAAGAGCAGTTATGTATTGAAGCTCAACATAGACACCACACTGTGCATGTCCATCAATATTTCTCAACTAAAAGTCCAACTGAGCATTTAACATATCACAAATGGGTAAATTAGCATGTAATTAACTGCAAATAAATATATATGTACTGGCCTTACCGTACAGCAGTGTTTCCAAAATCTAGTCCTCAAGTACAGCTCATATTTTTGGGAGTTGATTTAATCTACTTGGCTTGGTCCAGAGCTGGCTATAGGCATAGGCATTCTAAGCCTAGGACATCTAGAATGCCTAGGGGCATTCCACAGCTTTGCAGCTCCCTGTCGCAGCTGTGATTGAAGCACAGCTCCGATCAGGCAGCGCAGCGGTCAGCCAGTCAGGTGACTGGGGTGATAACCAGGTCATAATGAGCTTCTGCAAAAAAGTTCATACTGTCAAGACAAGGAAGATCGCTGTGGCCAGCTGTGGCCATTCCTCCCATGGGCCTTTACAGAGCAGAGCCATGAGTGACAACACAACTCACGGCTCTGCCCCCACCACCATATTAGCCATCACCACCACCGAGCATCCATCAGACCAAGCATCAAGAAAGAACGCAGGCACCAGTCCATTGGCACTGCAGCGCAGCCCAGGATGGTCCCGGTGACTCCCACTCCAGCCTGACTGACCTGAGACCACCAGACAGAGTGAGGGTATATTTACTATAATGTGGGTTTTTAGAGGTGGAGATGTTGTCCATAGCAACCAATCAGATTCTAGCTATTATGTTCTTGAAGGTGATAGATAAATGATAAGTGGAATCTAATTGGTTGCTTTGGGCAACATCTCCACTTCTAAAAATCCGCATTTTAGTAAATATACCTCTGAGGCTCACTCTCTAGGTAAGTTATCTCAGGTTGGGAGAGGGGTGGTGGGCACTCACAGGCACTAGGCAGAGAGGGGTGCTGGCCGTGCTGCTGCCTGCTGAGTCTGACTCTGAGAGGGGTGCTAATGGTCCAGGGCTGTAACTAGGGCAGTGCGACCTGGCATAGGGCCCTGCAGGGCAGGGGGCACTGTTTGGGCCTGTCAATTTTCCAGTTTATTATCATTCTCTCTTGTAGCTTCCTCTTATTTTATCCCCAGCGTCTCCTGGTCTCGCCTATCTTTTTCCTGGCACTTCCCCATGGCCCTTTTTAAGATGCACTATCTTATGTGCCTATTTAAGAAATGGGGGAGGGGGGCACCTGATGCTCTCTCTGGCACAGTGCACCAAAAAGTACAGTTACGGGTCTGTGATGGGCACTGGGGAAATGGGGTGAGTCAGAGAGGATTGCTGTACTACCTGGATGGATCATCAAATTCATCATCACATCATCTGAAAGAGTCTGTTTAGGGTGCTGAGAGAGTGAGTGACTGTGCTGCTGATCTTGCTGCGCTGCTGGAATGGTCTATCTATCTATCTATCTATCTATCTATCTATCTATCTATCTATCTATCTGTCTGTCTGTCTGTCTGTCTGTCTGTCTGTCTGTCTTTCTATTTCCTTGTCTCTATTTTATGTTATTTTTGGCATCTAATCACTAAGATTGGTGGTGGGATTATCTGCTACCGGGCACAAGCCAAAATTTTGCCTAGGGCACCAAATTGGGCCAGCTCTGGCTGGGTCAGTAATCTTTCACTGACAGAAATCCTCCAAAATTGAGCTGTTGGGGGCGTGAGGTCTGGATTTAGGAAACACAGCTGGATGGTCTACTCAGGGGTGTAACTAGAACCTTTTGGGCCCCATAGCAAAAGTTTTGAGGACTCCCCCCCAACTCAGGTCTCAAACAGAGTATATACATATATTTACATGTATATATGTGTCTATATGTTTATATACACAACTACACATATATATGCAGTAATATTGCAGTAGTAACAATAACAGGTCGATAGATCAGTTTGGTTTGCAAAGTGACCTGATCCCGACCTTTACCTCGCTGCCTGCAGCTACCAGCAAAGGCCACATCATTATCTGAGTACAATTTACATTTTGTGGGGCTTGTGAGCAGAAGGAGCCTCTGGTGCTGGCTCTGCCCCCAGTACCTCCGGACAAGTGTAGAATGTACAATAATTGTACATCTACACTTGTCCGGAGGTACGGGGGCAGAGCCTAATCATTTGACAACATTTGGAATGTGGTAGGAGAGCAGCCCACAAAGGGCAGAACATGGTGACTGCACATTCACTCCTACGGGAACAGGGCAGGAGTGGAGGCTGCTGTGATGATGCGGCAAGGGGTGGGGTCGGTAACCGCCATGCCCGAAGACTAGGGATTGACATCAGAATCCCACCATCATATGATGGCAGTAACTAACCATCGCATCAAAAGAATTCAATGGTAAAAACTATTCATGTGAATAGTAAAGGGGCGGGGTTGGGGGAGGGTCTCGGACATGAAGCAACAAAAAAAAACACAGCTGAGCCAGTCAGGCGGGCAGAGCTGACTGAGGACGAAGAGGAGAATGAGAAACACTGTCACTTAAAGCAACAAAAAACTGAAGTTTAAAAACATGTATTAAATATACTTAAAACACAAAGAAAACAAACCTCTTACAGCACCAGCAGAGAAATCACTCTCCATCTCTGCAGGTGTAAACGTTGTTAGCTGTCACTCTGTTTGTGTCTGTGAGTGACTGCTGCTGCAGGGCCAGGGTGGCACAATGATTGTCTCTCATTGTCTCAGAGAGCCAATCAGAGCTAGTAGAAAGGGGAGGGGGGAGGGACTGATGGCCAGGTCTGAAGCAGTGACAGACAGCCTCCAATGATCCCAGCAGCATGAACCAGGAAGATTATCAGAGGCAGAGACACAGCACACAGCAGCTAGGGGAGGCATAGCTTTTGACAATTAAAGAAAAGAAGCCACCATCACAACACCATCAAATGATTACCATTCGATGGCAGCAAACATCGGAATGCTGCCACTGAATGGTAAAAACAATAACATCGGAAGAAAAACATTGATGGTGTGCAAACATCGACTATCGATGTCCATCCCTACCGAAGACACAGAGACAGCAGCATCTTACCTCTGCGGTGGGACCACTGCACCCGCCGCAATGAGCAGCTTGGAATCTACTCCTGACTGCCGTCCCACATCTGGCCACTACCCATCACCAGGACCAAGGGAGGGTAGAGAAGATGCCGGGGATGTGGCTGTGCTCCCCGGCCTGCCTGCTGTTTGTCACATGGCTAGTGTGCGGGGCATGGGCCACCCGAGGTGAGGATGGGGAACCGGGGGCGGAGCCTGAGCATCTGACGTCATTAAGGGCCACCCAACCTCCATCACTCCCCCCGACCACTCACCAGGTTATGCTGCAGGGGTTTGCTTGTTGGGCCGCCGGGCCTCATATCAAGCGCACCCCTCGCACCCTCTATAGTTACGCCACTGGGTCCCCTAGCCCCATGTCTAGTACAGAACTCACTGGGGACAGCATCTATAACTGTCCTCAGGATGCAAAGGGACAGTGAAACCTTTGGAATATATATACACACGTACTGTAATGGTATCTTGAATGCAATATTGTGAATTAGACATGCAGAAATTCTTTGGAAATGTGTTTATCACTTTATAATTTTGGCCTTTGTTACCATAATGAATATATTTGTGTTAAAACAAATAATTATTCGTATTATTATATTCAGATTTTCCTTTTGAACATATTTATTGTGCTTTATTGCCTTGCCACCTATTTATTTTCCAAGAAATTATAATTTTCAATGAATTGGTAGGCACGAGTACTTAATATTAAAGTTCCAACATAACAAACATCCATAAATGTGTAACACAACACAAGTCCCTCAATAGATGTTGTTTAGCTTGGACATGTCACAGTTCTTTCATTATGTATTGATAAGTGAATGACAATATTATGATATGATCATTTTTCAGTTAAATTGGTATTAATATTATACATAAAATGCATTTTAAAAACTCTGCATAAATCATAGAAAACATCAGGGAACTAAATGTCAATTAACCTATCGTTTTGCTTCCTTTCCTATCAGTTTTAATTTGAGAAAATTAGGAGCTGACAGTTGACACTTAAATGTAAACCATGTGGAGAAGCTTGTGGGGTAAAGGATCACAAGGGGTGAAGTCCTACAATTGTTATTGAAGCCTGTAATAAGTGCATGTTGTTTTAAGACATTCCTAGCTTTATCAACAAAACATTACAACAAACTACCCGTCCTTGTTTTTCAACATGTACCTGTAATAGGAGGTAATATATTTGTTATCCGCTAATTCAAGGGAAAACAAATCATTTTTAATTAATCAAAACATCTTTGTTTTTCTGTTTTTGTGGCTACCTATGCTACACAAGGAACAATCTAGAATAATTGCTCTCCAAGTTGCCATGTCATGTGTTAAACAAATCAAATCCAGGCAGGACCATTATTTACGTGGTTTCAGAAAGCCTCTGTAAGGCTGAAATAATATGACACTTATCCACAGCAATACCATTCTGGCGAGGCCCCAGATGGCTACTTAAACACAAAAAGGGAGGCTTGTAAGATAATCATATTTCTAACCTTACAGATTTATATGTCACAAAATCTCTGGAGCAAACATTTTATGTTATAAATAAGACAGGTTTTGCCTATAAACCTATGAAATGTAATAACAACATCAAATACCCTGCTCAATGTCTTGACACACATATTTGTGTTTCACATAGAAGACAATAATTCAGCTTTCTGGTACTGAAAAGATTGCCACCAAGGTATGAACAAGTAAGTGACGGAACTGGTGGAATGATTACACCATTATTTTATTTTTGTGTGTAATGTAGTTTTCTGCAAAATCCATTAAAAACACACTTTGTTGTTATAAATGTTCTAAGAGTATATTAATACTGCATGCTGCGGTAGTTTTTCTACATTTCAAATTCCCCAAAATTATCTCATAGGTTTTTAATATGAGGGATAAAATATATGTTTAAGTTACTTCAATGGAAAGCTCCTTGATTACTAATAAAGTCATTTATTATCTATGATTTTGATTATGGCCATTTTGAAATTCTGTTGTATGTATTAAGTTTTGTCATAGACTTATTTCTTCTGAATAAGCCTCAGGGCAGTTTTTATTATTGCTCAGCAAGATCATTTCCAGTATACGGACAATAATTACCTTCTCAGTCCGGGTCCTTAATTTTAAGTTCAGTCCAAATGACCCACATAAAACAAACACACAAGCAGACTTACAAATGAAAACATTCTGCTTTGGTTTCTAAAGCTGTCCTTATACATGGCAATTTATGTCTAAGTGTGTAACACTATCAAATTGGACCCTAACTGTTCCACATGGACCCATTGTGACTGGCAATGTTCAGCACCTGTTATGGATTGATCAGATTTCATTGACGATGGGAGATAAATCTACAGTAGTCTGCCTATAACTGCAGTCTGCTAATATATGCCTACTATATGCCTAACTGCATTAATAGACTTCTATGTGGGTTACTTAAGCCGGCCATACTCCAGCACGACCAGCATCAGAACCGATCCACCATCTGACTCTCCGGAGCTCCCGGCGGCATATTTGTTGTATTTCAAAGCACATGATCTGTCATATGATCGATAGTGTGCCTCATGCAGTCATCAAGGAAAACAGTCATTGAAATGACCTGAATTGCCGCACGATGCATCGCATAAACAAAATAAACTGTACGATCTGCACACGAAAGGATGGAACATATGGGCTGCACATCTGATCATACGATTTGATTACAGGAAAATCGTCGAAAATCGGGCAATCGTTAATTGTTTTTTAAAGCAATAAGGAGTGAAAACATAGAATCTGATTCTGAGTCAGGCACAATGGCGGTGTTGATGCAAATTGGTGATTACAGAGTAGAGAGTACAGAATCCCAGTACCGAGTGAGCTGCCCTGACTCCGGAATGTATTGGACGTTCCTGGGCGGTTACTGGGAGGTGGCTATTCTTCCTTCTGATGGTTATGCTACGGGAGTATCGCAGGAGAAGTTAATCACATGCATTGGAGGCCATACTGTGAAAGAGATTCTGCACCTAGCATGGGGCTGGTGCATGTCCCGATGGTGTGACTGAAGCTGCTAAAAGTGGACATCCAAGCCCAAGCACATTCACATGCACACCAGGGGTAGGACTTATACTTGCACTACCATAAAGTCCCAGACCTGCAAATGGCAAAAGATGCCAATGCAGTTGGAGCAGTGGGCAACTCCGAATCAGCCCAATATTGTGGGAAACGTTGGTCTAGAGTGGCATAAAGAGAAAATGGCTTTCAGTTTTTTTGCAGAAATTATACAGTATATATACTAGGCCTGTGTATGCTTGTGTTGGTGGAAAGGATAGGCATACATGGGGTATTTCCTCCATCGATGCCCAAAGAGCCTTGTTGTAGCTGTTTCCATCTTACCAGAGAAAGAAATCATGTGCTCACTTAAGGGATGGCCATCAACCAATAATGGTTTTGCCATCGATGGTGGCAAACCTATGGTCCTCTGTTATCTCTAGCTCACTTCAATTGCAGCATGCCCACCCCCTTCTGGCCACACACGTCTGACCCTTTGTTTACCAGATGCACTCTGCATTAATTTATTGCAAGATAAAATGCAATGATATGAGTCACCTGTATGGCTTCCTACAATCAGGAACCAGAAGAGAGAGGAAGTATCCTGCCTCTTCTTACCTTACAGTACGTCCCCAGTATACACATTACAGGAAGGATAGTAGGTGACTAACTTCATTGCATTTCTTCTTACAATTAGTTATTGCAGAGGACCCATGGGTTGCGGCATGGATCTGCTGTGACATAGGTGAAATAATGATGTCATGTTTATTGTTGATGAATACACTATATTCCTAATTAATGCAGCTCAGTAGTTTGCAAATCCGTGGAAGCATTTTCTGCTTATATCACTAGTCTTATCAATGCACCCAAGCAGCACACTGAACACAATCTATATAATAAATGAGAAAGGGTGTGTGTCTGTCTGTTTGCCCTTCATGCACAGCCACAGTATTGATGTAGTTTGACCAGGATAAGGTTTTGGCTATGTTTGAAGTTTGACAAGGCCATGGAGGTCTACATGGTACCCACCAAGTAGGCCGTGGCATCTCTGATTTGAAATTCTCACTGCTGGTATTTTGCCATATTCTAAGGATTGCTCTGTGTGGAAATATTGTATATGTGGTTGTTTTCTGCATGTTATAGGGACCCAAAATGCATACGAGCAACCAACCTGTCTCACAGCAAGCCATATATAGCCATGTGTAGCATACTCCAAATGCATGGAGTGCCGTAAAAGGTGAGATGAGTCCAGTAATTCCAGTGTACCCTCCTGAGATTCTCACTCTGCCTTTCTGAGCATGAACTGGGTCCTCAAATTTTGTTATGGAGCACAGTGATGTCAGTTCCACCCATGAAGCCAGGACTTAGGAATACAACAGGTCGGTCACTAAATATTATCTGTCTTCTCACTGTTTTTACGATTTGCAAGAAATTGTGAACTTTCCTGAATGTTTGAAGGTTACACTCCTTCATTTCCAGTCTTGTTATTTTGGTAGTTGTGGGCTGTCAGACTCTTGCATCAATGAGGCTCTTTGGAACTGTTGGTAGAAACTTTAATAAAATATACTTCAAAGAAAAGTGCATGTATGTGACATATCATATGCAGAGTAGGAGTGAAGGATCTGTTTCAATTGAATGTTTTTGTTTCATACATCTCTGTGTATGTGGTAGATGTCAAATTGAAAACAGGTGTATAGTTTCTTAAAAGTGCATTAGTATAGTGGAATGTTCTGTCCGTCATTCATCTCTGTCAGTGCATGGCGATATACATCGTTGACTCATTAGTAAGTCATCTGCCTTACGGCTTTAACATCATTTACCACTGCATGACATGATCCCAGGATAGAATTGATGATACATATGGGAGGGATTGAAGATAAATGAGCCGTATGCGTGTTTTCAGTTTCTAACAGGAAGCAAGCCCTTCAGAGTCACAGGGTGCATGAAAACAGAAAATACTACAGCTTCCTATTGGATTATTTATCCAACTTTGTGATTTTGCATTGCAATGTAAAATACACAAAACGTATTTGTTACATATTGCAGCCCCTGTGTATCTACAATTGTTACTTAAATACATGTTGTAGCAGAGTGGTCAATGTCACAGTGTTACTTTTGTCCTGATAAGACTAACATGGAAAATACTAATGTCAGTCATGTATTTTGCACCAAACCACATTACATCCCTCTTGTTAAACAAAGGAGCTGACATGGTTAGTAGTACTGATAGAGCCAGGGGCACCAAAAGGGGGAGGGCCAGTCCTGGCGTCTCTCCCATCATCCACTGTGGTGGGAGCCAGAAGGCGGAGCTTATGGGTGAGCTCCAGCCGGCCCCCTCCGTGGACGCAGCAGCCGATGAGAGTCTGTCTGACTCTCATTGGCTGGCTGCTATAACAAACAGACAGCCGCCGCTGGTGGCTGTGTGTTTGTAAACTGTGTAGGGCAGACTGTTCTCACTGTGATCTGCCCTACACTTAGGGCCCGGGGGACTAGCGGGGTAGTCCACCCATTGGCTGCTGGTGGCACTGCCGGACGGTGCCCCCCCCTTTGGCCGGCGCCCCTGGCGAGTGCCATCCTGGCCAATGGGTACATACACCCCTGTAGATGTGTACTAATAGCCTTAATAAGACTATTTTGGGTACTTAAGTTGTGTAAATTGCTTGCTATTAGCGTCTTTGTAAAAGTGGTGAAGAATGGCATAAAGCAGTGTTTTTTGGTGAAAATAAGTATTCCTGTCAAATTTGGGGTACATGAAAATGGGTGCTAGCATGTTTTTATGTCTCTAAAGTGAACTTTTTAAAAACATGAAAAATCCACCTGCTGCATGCACCTGCAATCCCCAAAACACCTGACCCATACTTGGGAACCCCCAAGAAGTCTATTTTGCTACTTTTTATGTTTATCACCCCACTTTTTACATTTTCACCCCAAAAATGACATGTCTTTTTTGGAGTGTTCTTAGGTTGTTTTTTTTTTCAGATGTGTCCTTTGGGGGGCTGTCCCAAGGGTTCTGAGTCGTTTCCCCATGTTTGCACCCCAAAATAAAGATTTTGCATTTCTTTGCACCTGCTATTGATTGGAGAATCTTTTTTGGAGAATTGTTTCCACTTAGGCAAATTTGTGCACTTACTTCTAAGTAATTACAGTCCATAGTAAATTAAAGGAAAAATGATGTAGCTTAAATCTATGTACTGTACATGTAAATGTTAACATATTTATTGAAGTAATAAAAACAAGTACAATTTACCATAAAAAATAACTACATAAAAATTACAGAAATAAATAACATTTGTAAATACAATTAAAAAAATAGCAATAAAGGAAGAATTACATAAAGATAAAGCTGGCATGAAAGTGTAACATACACATTCATAGCAAAGTGGATTTTATATGTAGTTCTTACACCCTTATGTATTTGTGCAGATAACTAACACATTCTGTATATATTTGTGTATAATGTTTCCTTAGTTGAGTCTACTTTTATCCTGTTTTGCTGTCTGGATTCTATGCATGCAGGGGTCATGCAAACATATGGGAAGTTACTGCATGTAGTATGATAAATATGATCCACTATATAACACTACAGTATATACTGTACTTGTATTTTCAACAGTATTTTTGGTAAACAAGTTATGTACAATAACATGGGTATTTTAAGACAGGAGGGGTCCCGTGTGCAGACTCAGGGCCTGATTCAGAGCCGGAAGCTCTGACAGAGCGCTCGCTCTGAATCAGGGCCGGCCTAATGTTTTTTTAGAGCGGCGTCCTGGCCGCTCGCATAGCTGTGGGTGACCACCCACAGCTATAGCGAGCGGCCAGGAAGATGGTCGCGATGGTCAAGACCATCGCGACCATCGGGCTTGCAACGAGACCCTTGTGGTAGGGTCTCGTTGCCACAAGCCCAAGAGTGCTTACAGCTCTAACAGAGCCAAAAGCACTCCCACTGACATCACTTGTGATGTCAGTGGGGCCAGCCCCAGACGGTAGGCGGCTCAACATCGATAGCACGCCCCCATTGGTACGAGACCCGGAGCGACGGAGTGCCCGTAAATATCCAGGTCTCGCGCATGCGCACGACGGACCCGGCTCTATCGTGTGCATGCGCACTGGGCCACCATCGACCCGCTTGTGAACGCATAGCGCTCGCGAACGGGTCTGAATCAGGACCTCAGTTACGGGCCCCCTCCTCTCTCGTGCAGTGCCGCGGAGTCATAGTGCAGTAGATTCTGGCTTAGTGCCAGAATCTACTGCGTATGTGCAGGTCTCCAGGAAAATGGCGCCCCCGCCGGTTTCCCAGGGACAGCAGTACCACCCGGCGCTGCAGAGTAGCACTCTGATGACTTCAGATGGGTAAGTATAAAACTATATGGGTGCAGGTTGTGCGGTGTGGGCCCCCCTGGATCCAGGGGCCCATGTGCACCGCACACTCTGCACCCATTATAGATACGCCCCTGTACAGTAACACTGATTTCTTGTGTTATGTTGTGACTGATACTAGCTTAGTTTAATGATTTGCAGATGTTTATAGCAGGTGTACCATTTGTGCAAAGCAACCAGCTGCTTAGAATTATGTGTGCTGTAAATTCCACTTAGGATACTGTATTGCCACTTAATGGAAAAGTATAGCTAAGCAAATATTTACTGTAGTGTGTGAGGAAAGGTAAAAAAAAAATCAGTCTTTTTTCAATTAATTAAATGGAAAATGGCTTTATTTAAAATAAAATACAAAGCTGTTTATGTTGTTGGCTTTTTTAAGTTAATACTTACAGTAAATAATACAAAATGTTCAGATTGTGTAGTGTGAATTATCAATATACATCAAGCGATTTTATTTTTTATTATTCCTCATAGAACTCTTGTCTCTGGGAAGACGAAATGGGCTGTAAAAGGGAGCTCTGATATTATACAATAAGTACTTATCAACCAATAGGATTCATTTTCATAATAATTTTTTTGTACTTGAAAACAATTTCCAGTAGAATTAGGAATCAGGCTCCCAGACATGAATTCAGCTTCCAGTCTCATCATCAGACCAGAGATGGGGAATTTATAAAAAATTTGATTATTCAAATTATGGGAGTAATATGTTATTTGGTACGGTATATGTTTAAAATTGAACCTAATATAAGTTCATTCTCAAAATCTAATAACAATATAAATGCTATTTAAAATGAGCCAAGTTTAATTTTTTGTGTACTTCGTTCTAACTTTTGATATCTATTTTTTTTGTTTTGGTTGACATTATATATTTTTCGATGCCTCAGGTACACAACAGGAGTATCCTCAATTAGTACTAAACAAATTACCATTTACTGATTCAGATTGTCTTTTTCATGTTTGTCAAGCCCATACACATGGATATTCTCAGACTGACATCTTTGTGACTTAGGGAATGATTTACTGAAGATGCGTATGATTGAGATTTTTTATATATATAATTCTATTGTTTGTATTTTAGAATCGAACAAAAATCTCCGTAGCTGTTGGAAAATGTATGCCTTTTAAGTAGGGATGAGCGGGATCTGCTGTCGGATCTCGAGGTTTTGCCTCGAGCGGCCATTTAAAAAAAATGCCTTTGCCTTTAATGAGCATAGTGCTGATTGGCTGACAGAGCCGTCTGTCACGGCTCTCAGCCAATCAGCATTATGGTGCTCATTTGCATGTAGCACGGACTCGTGAGATCAATGCTACATGCATCTGTGTGAAAGACAGTGACACAGAGCACAGATAGGTCAGTGAGACCCGTATGTGCTGCTGTGTATTGACACAGATGCACGCACGGACCAGGAGATCCGTGCTACTTGCATCTGTGTCATTGACACAGAGCACTGACGGGTCCGTGAGACCCGTCTGTGCTGCTGTGGTAAAAAAAAAAAAAAACCTGTGTAAAAAAAGAAAAAAATGGCGTGCATCCCCCCAAAAAAGAGCAACCAGCCCCGGGCATTAGTGACCCAGTGCTGGGTTTGCTTAAATACAGGGGACAAACGACGTAGGGGTCCCCTGTACTTAAGCACAACCAGCACCGGGCTAGTCAGAACCAGCGCTGGTTGCCAAAATACGGGGGACAAACGACGTAGGGGTCCCCCGTATTCTGCGTAACCAGCTCTGGGCTCTGATCCGGTCCTGGTTCTGGAAATACAGGGGAAAAAAGTGAGTAGGGTTCCCCTGTATGTTCCAGAACCAGCACTGGACTTTTTCTAGCAGTTGGCGGATGCCACAGCCAGGGGAGCCCTTTTACCGGGCCCCCTAGCCGCAGCATCAGCCCTGACCGCTAGTCAGCCCAGGCCGGGGATCCCTGGAGAGCTGGGGACCCCCCCAATAAAGGGGTCACCCTCTCCAGGGCACCCCATGCCCAGGCTGATAGCCCTGGTGGCGGTGGGTGGCGGGTTGATAGTGTGGTGTGGTGTAAATAAAGAATATCAAACATTGTCTTTACAAGTAGAACTGCAAGTCCCAGCAAGCCTGCCCTGCATGCTGGTACTTGGAGAACCACAAGTACCAGCATGCAGGGCATTAAGGGCCCACTAGTACCTGTAGTTCACCTGTAAAAAAATGTTTAAAAAAAACAAAGGACACACACACCGAGACAGTATAAGTTTATTAAACATACATACACACACACACATGTACACATACTCACCTATGTAACCCTGTAGCATCGGTCCACTTGTCCGGTAAAGTATCCATAGGGGACCTGTGAAAAAAGAACATACTCACCGTCTCCTATGCAAGGTTCTGTCCTCTTCATTCCAAAGTAGGCATCCCTGGACATCAACCGCAGGGTAAACTTTAATAACCTTACGGCTCCCACCATTGACTACAATGGAGGGAGCCGTTCATTGGCTGAGAGACGGGAGATGACCTCTCTCAGCCAATGAACGCTTAGCAGCGGTGTTTCCATGGTGATACCCCGCCGCTAAGCTCTCATTCGGGAAGTACCGTTCCATAGAACGGTACTAAGTTCGTGGATCGGGTTTTCATTTTTTTTTTTTGTGCCAAGACCGGGGATGCCTTCTTTGGAACGAAGAGGACAGAACCTCGCATAGGAGATGGTGAGTATGTTTTTTTTCACAGGTCCCCTATGGATACTTTACCGGACAAGTGGGCCGATGCTACAGGGTTACATAGGTGAGTATGTGTATATGTGTGTGTGTGTGTGTATGTATGTTTAATTAACTTATACTATCACGGTGTGTGTGTCCTGAGTTTTTTTTAAACATTTTTTTACAGGTGAACTACAGGTACTAGTGGGCCCTTAATGCCCTGCATGCTGGTACTTGTGGTTCTCCAAGTACCAGCATGCGGGTCAGGCTTGCTGGGACTTGCAGTTCTCTTTGTAAAGGCAATGTTTGATATTATTTATTTAGACCACACCACACTATCAACCTGCCACCCACCGCCACCAGGGGTGGCGGGGATAGCCCCGGGCTATCAGCCTGGGCCTGGGGTGCCCTGGAGAGGGTGACCCCTTTATTGGGGGGGTCCCCAGCTCTCCAGGGATCCCCGGCCTGGGCTGACTAGCGGTCAGGGCTGATGCTGCAGCTGCGGGACCCGGTGAAAGGGCTCCCCTGGCTGTGGCATCAGCCCCCGCTAGAAAAAGTCCAGTGCTGGTTCTGGAACATACAGGGGAACCCTACTCATTTTTTTCCCCTGTATTTCCAGAACCAGGACCGGATCAGAGCCCAGAGCTGGTTGCGCAGAATACGGGGGACCCCTACGTTGTTTGTCCCCCGTATTTTAGCAACCAGCGCTGGTTCTGACTAGCCCGGTGCTGGTTGTGCTTAAGTACAGGGGACACTTACGTCATTTGTCCCCTGTATTTAAGCACACCCAGCTCTGGGTCACTAATGCCCAGGGCTGGTTGCTCTTTTTTGGGGGGGGACGACGCCATTTTTTACTTTTTTTACACAGGTTTTTTTTTTTTTTTACCACAGCTGCACAGTCGGGTCTCACGGACCTGCCTCTGTGCCAATCACACAGATGCATGCAGCATGGATTTCCCGGGTCCGTGCTACATGCAAATGAGCACCATAACGCTGATTGGCTTCCTGTGCCACTGCAGTGCCACTCCTAGATGGGCCACGTGTTTGTGCCGCCCACTTGTGTTGCTTAGCATAGTCATCCAGCTTCCTCGGTGCAACCTTTTGGCCTGAAAACAATATTGTGAGGTGTGAGGTGTTCTGAATAGAGTGGAAATGAGTGGAAATTATATATTGGATATGTTATTGGGGTTATTAATAGTGAAGGAACAAAAAAAGGCCCATTTTATGTGATTTTAGTATTTTTTTTTATTTTTTAAGAAAAAATCCAGATCCAAAACACAAAACCCAGAACCCAAAACACGGAAGGCTGGTTTTGGCAAAAGCAATCCAGATCCAAAACACGAAGAAAGATCCAGATCCAAAACCAAAACACGAAATGTGGCTGGTGCACACCCCTACTTTTAAGTATTACTTCCCCTATCTCAGTGAAAGAGGTGACACTCACAAAGCATTAGCCCTGCTAATTCACAAGGTGATCACAGTCTGAGGCTGACTTATAATTACTTACAGTACAGCCATTGGGAACTTGGAAAGTGCCACAAACCACTTCTGTACTGATTCCAACCACCTGATTTCTGCAAGCTGCTTAATCCATTACAACAGCACCCACACATGCCTGTAATGGAATCGGTATGAATTACCGCTGGACCCTTGGCCGGCGGTTCAAATCCCGACAGCGGCTGGCCGACAGAGGAGGAAATCCCAATCATCCCTAGGTAAGTATAAACTAACCTATTTTTCCCCCTAACCCTAACCCTCCTTTAGGGTGACTAACCCTAACCCCAACCCCCCCCCTGTGCCTAACCCTAATCCCCCCTCTAAGTGCCTAAACCTAACCCCCCCTTCCCCGCCGCCTAAACCTAAGTTCCCCGGGGGGGTGCCTAACCCTAACCTCCCCCGAGGGTGCCTAACCCTCCCTCCCCCTATCCTAACCCTAACCTCCCGGGGGGTGCCTATCCCTAAGTCACCCCGGGAGCCTAAACCTAACCCTCCCCCCCGCGGCTGTCCGCTGCAGTGCCCGGCATCTGCTCGATCAGGATGGTGGGCGCCGGTCTTCCAGCATCGGTAAAATGACAGGCATCTAGATTTAGACGCCTGTCATTCATCCCTCGTCGGGATTAAATTGTCTGTAAGCCGGCGGTCGGCATTCCTTCCGCCGGCTTCCTAAATGTATACCCCTGTAACGATACATTTAAACAGCCCCCATAGGGTTTATTATTTAAATTGTTTACAATTGTTAGACAGACTCTCATTGGCTGCTGCACAATGGAGGGAGCCGGCTGGAGCTCACTCATGAGCTCCGCCTTCCGGCTCCCCCGGCAGCGTGTGATGGGAGAGACGTCATGACACTGACGTCTCTCCCATAGTGAAGGAGAAGAGCCGGGACCCAGAGCTGACTGCGGCAGTCGCGTCAGGAGCGGGGATTCAGGTAAGTTGTGATTTATTTTTGTGTGTATGTGTGTAAGGGGCACTGCATGGGGGGGGGGCGCTATAGAGGGCACTGCATAGGGGGGCTCATTACAGGTGCACTGCATATGAGGGGCCGCTACAGGGGGCACTGCATAGGGGGGGCCCCTACAGAGGGCACTGCATAGGGGGGGCACTTCATGAGGGCACTGGGGGGGCGCTACTAGGGTCAGTGCATAGGGAGACTACTATTTGGGGCACTGTATAGGGGGGACTACTACTGGAGGCAATGCATAGGGGGGTACTACTGCTGGGGCACTATATAAGGGGCACTGCATAGGGGGGGACCACTACTGGGCCTGGGGGCACTATATGAGGGACACTACTTGGGGACTGTATAGGGGGACCACTACTGGGGGCATTATATATGGGGCACTGCATAGGGGGACCACTACTGCTTCTTGGGCACTATATAAGGACCACTATTGGGGGCATTATATAAGGTGCACTGCATAGGGGGACCACTACTGGGGGCACTGCATAAGGGGCATTATTACAGGTGGCACTGCATAGGGGGGACTACTACAGTGGGCACTGTATATGGGGGATCATTACTGGGGGCACTGCATAAGAGGCACGGCTACTGGAGACATTGCATAAGGGGCACTACTACAGTGGGCATTACAAGAGGGGCATTACTACTGAGGTGAATAAAAAGGAAAAAAAAAATTCCTAGGGTGACGAGAAACTGTGGTATATAGGGGAGCCCACAAGTTTGTTGCCCAGGGGCCCCCACAGACCTTAATCCGGCCCTGCGGCCTTTAAACTGTGTGTTGGCAGACTGACATGCTTGCATTCGCACATCCACTCCCCCGTTCACAAGCACCTTCCCCTGTTACCACCCACAAACGGCACTATCTGTCATTCAAAGTAGCGACCTGATAGTGGCTTATGAACAACCAAAATGAATTATGCGCATGCGCAGATGGGCGAAAATCGCTCACAGCGAGTGATCGCGCATTAGCGAGTGGGTCTGAATCAGGTCCTTGGTTTGAATCAAACCTATGTACCGGTACTGTGACACAGCAATGCTAACCACTGTGCCAACATTGTAACTTTCAAAAGCCTTGTCTACTATATTTTTTAATTATTTATATTAAGTTTGCTATATTTTAGTTTATATTTCACTTAGAGAAAAAAATTGTTTCCATGCATAGTTCAAAACATTCTCAATATAACATGGCATGCTATAGTTTTATATTGAATATCATGTTATATAACTCTTTATAGTACTGGAAAAGTGAGTTAAATGACTCCCAAATGTGTTATTAACATATGGACTGTATGAAAATGAGCTTCCCGAATGCATTCCATTGAAAATACAGCTCCATAACTCAGCCGTTGACTATGTGAGATTCATTCAGTGAAACATATTTCTGAAGATCAAAATTCAGTTTTTCCTAAAGTATTGTTCCATTATTTAATTGATGATGATATTTAATAGGGTGGTGAAAAAAAGTATAATACGTTTTTATTCCTTTGAAAAAAAAAAGGAAAATAACCTTATTGTGTATGATTCAGTGTATGGGCAAAGTTTACAGTATATACCAGCTTACTTTCCACTTAGATTTTAAAAAAAGTTTTCTCCCTTGCAAATGGAAATACCACAAACTAAGAATTCCCACAAATCAGAGTGATAAACAGAAAGTGACAGCAGTCTTACTACTTCTTGTCACACAACATGTTCCTACTAGCAATGTATCATACCTAGTCAGTGATATGGCTCTTAAAATGGGATGCAGTCAGGAAGCCAACGGCCGAAATGCCGACTGCCGGCTTCCCGACTGTCTAATCCTGGCAGGGGTCTAATGATAGGCATCGAAATCCCGACGCCTATCATTATCCCTACGCCAGGAGCCCAACACCCGGCATACTGAACGAAGCTAAGCTGGGCGGCGGGCGCGGACAGCCATGGGTGGGAGGGGTTAGGGTTAGGCTAGGGGAAGGGGGGGTTAGGGTTAGGCACCCCCGGGGGGGAGGTTAGGGTTAGACACCCCCCCGGGAGGATTAGGCTTAGGCTGTGGTGAAGGGCGGTTAGGTTTTGGCACTTACAGGGGAGGTTAAGGTTAGGCACTTGAGGGAAAGGTTAGGAATAAGCACCCCTAAGGGAGGGTAAGGGGGGGGGACAGGGTTAGTAATAGTAAAAAAAACTTACCTGTCGGGATTCTGTTGCCGGTCTTCCGGCGTCTGGATTTGAACCCCCGGACATGCGTCCGGCGGTGTTTCATATCAATCCCCTTAAAATAAGGTGATAACTTGATGCCCTGTTGTGCTGTCTGCATTGGATACATTTGTATGCAGAGAGGCACTTGATGTTATATCCAAGGGCTACAAAAATAATCATCTTTAACTGGTGATATAATTGCATGTCTGAAAAGCAAATAATGAATCTAGGAATATAAAATACTGTTTAGAAATGATTTGAGGATTGAGTGCAGAAGACTTCGGGGTGGAATGTAAAAGATTTTGGAATGAATGTAGAAGATTTCAGGATAGATTGTCGAAAGTTCTCGAATAGAATGTAGATTGTACCAGGATGAAATGTAGATTGTCCCATGATGAAATGTAGATTGTCCCAGGATGAAATGTAAATGGTCGCAGGTCATATGAAGTGTAGAAGGTTCTATGATAGAATGTAAATAGTACCAGGATGGAATGTAAATTGTCCCAGGATATAAGTTAATGTACAGTAGGAGGTTCCATCATAGAATGTAGAAGGTGTAAGGATAGAACGTACTGTACAATGTCCCAGGATGGAACGTAGAAGGTTCAAGGATGGAAAATAGAAGGTCTCAGTATGGCATGCAGAAGCTTAATGATGCATTTTACATTGTTCACTGTAATAAACTGTACTCCATACAGTATGTGATTTATATTATCCAACCTTTGTGCAGAACAGCCTGGTGCCTCACATGTGAGCACATTGGCTGAACAGTAAACAATATAATTGTGGCCTTTATTTGATGACATTTAATGTTGATAATGTATTTTACAGCTTTAGGCATGGCATATAATAAAGGTTGAACAACCTGAATGGTAGTGGCTCCATGGCACTTTCTATGCTCATGATATACAGTATTACCCACAAGAACCTGCCATTTATATATTTCCTATAGCCAGAGACAGCCTGTTTACCCTGGACAACCCTACTAGCCTGCACCCCACACCCATGCTTGCCTTACCTTGTGTGGGTGGCATCTTCTTTTCTTAATAGTGTGGCACTGGACTGTAACATCATAATTCAGTACTGTACTCACAGGTCATAATAACCAACATGGATTAGAAGCAGCTTTTACAGTTCAGAGCTGCCTGTGCTCCATGAGGGGAGTATAACAGTGAAATAAATACATGAATGAGCTTCATTGTCTTGCTCATTCAGTGTTTTTTGGCACCCTCTAATACGTAGCGCCTTAAGCGGCCCATATATCTGTTTTGCAATTCTTCAATCCCCTGAAGCTGATCCGATCCACCAATCAGGGATCAAAACCGACAATTGGCAGGCCTCAATGATCGGTGATCCCAATCATTTTGTGTTTGGGAGGGGCAAATCAGGACAACTTAACATGTTGAGCCAGGCGCCTGAGGCCTAGGAAATTGCAACAATCCGCCGCTGATGTATTATATGGTGAAAAAGTCAATATTAATAACTAAGGTAATACTTATTGATACAATAAAAGCTAAACTTGATGGCACATCACATAATTAGAACACAATTAGGTATTAATCATTGAGTATTTTACAAAGATAGTGTGCAAAACAGGACACTTTCTGTTATACAGTGTTTAAAGCAGGACTGAGAATTTGGGCCCTGGTACTGGGAGGGGCAAGCATGTGTGGGCATAATTACACCCTGTTGCAAACACGAGGGCACCCTCTAGATTCTGAATGGATAACACTATCTTGGGAATGGTCATGCCTCCTGGGTAAGTCCAGGTCCCCAGACAGGCCAGGGCATGGAAACTTGGTACTTTCTAACTAACCCTTCTCGACAACCCCTAATTGCACAATTGCACCTTTTACATCAAAGATGTATTAGGCCAATTCACAGATCCTCAGACACCAGGGTCGGGGGATCTGTAAAACCAAAATGTTGGATTTCACCAGTTTGCCGATCATGATGAAAATATGATAGTGATCAGCATATCAGGGATTTTAACATGCAGATTTTCACAAATCACCTGACGGATTGATGACCATCGATGGCCACCGGTCTGCATTTCTGACAGGAGGAACGGCGGTTCCGGACTGATCATGGCATCGGTGAAACTGCTGTTCCATAAGTCATTAAATATATATGTAATGTGGGAGGCAATCATTTTTAGATGGGTTGAAGTAATGCTAGTGAGGGAATCTGAGTCATCATCTGCTGATTAGCTCAGTGTATGAAGCCAGTACATTCTGCTGAATGTACTGTACAGTACATCTTATTTACACCCACAGTTCAGCTGCACTGTAGCTACAGTAGTTACTTTCAGCCCTGCTGGAGAAAACTCTTTGATCATATGTCATCTGCAATATTACATGTTTTGAATTTTGGCTAAAGTTTCTTTGTAATTGATTTATACCAGTCATAAAACTTTTCAGTAAAATGAGTAAATATTGTTAGTATGGAGAGCCAGTAAAAATTACTGAGAGTAAGATGTTATATGTCAGCAAGTGACCAAAGCAGAAGAAACATATGCGATAAATTACTTTTACATTTTTTCCTCATTGGGATTTATAGTTTTCCTTTAGTCTCTTCCATATGCTACAATTTGCTCATGTTTTCTGTTATCACCACAAACAGTAACATTGCATGGTTATCAAAATGTATTAGGTGGTTTGAATAATGTGGGTAATTCAGTCAGTACTGGATGGAATTGCAAAGCTGCAAGCAAGAAGCTGAGCAATTCTGTCCTTGCAAACATGCAAATGCAGCATCTCCTGTGTATGGCATCCCCTGCTGTCATGGGTAGTGGCTTTTCTACATGCACAAGATTATCAGCTATGAATGAGTGGAAATGGTGACCTCACTGATTACTTTTAGCATGAGGGACATTGGAAACCCTTAGAGGTACAGTATGTAAAAGGGTAAAGCTGGATATACACTGATAGACACCCCCCTAATTCTGGGAACGCCAGCCATTACAGTCCCCGCACCACCCCTTAAATGCCTCTGCCTGTCAATTAGGCAGAGGCATAGAAGGGGCTGCATGCAGTCACGCACATGCAGATTCCTGATAATCAGGAATCTGCGTTCGGCATTGCACTTGATTGAAATGCTGAATTAGCCCCAATTTGGGCACCACTTTTGTTTTATTGCTTTGGAGGGGTTTTGTACCTGTAGAAGAGATAAGGCTTATTGCTGTGCAGCCAGATATGAAAATATATGTAGCATTCTCATTGTGTAATGACACACAATGCACTGTGCAATGTAATTGTATGACTCTACACAAAGATTACTTGTCAAGTTTAATGATAATAATTTTGCCCCTTGCTGCCAGAGGTGTAGTAACTTGGATTCACTAAAAAGTTAAAACGCACTATGACTATTTCTTAAACTATTATAGAACTACAAATAAGAAAAGGATATAAAGCTTTCTAAAGCTGGATACACACAATGTCGACCTATCTGATGATTGGTAAGTGTATACACACTTACTAATCATCTGCCCAATGTGCCTGGCATGACAGCTCAACTAGGGGGACAATTAAATTGCCCGCCCAGTTGAGCTATTAATCACCGCCGTGTCCCCATATCATGTGTATGGGTGATCGGCAGGTTGTCCGAACACACCAGCAGATGACTGATATATCTGTGCTGAACAGCAGATCGCATTTGTCTGTGAATGATGTTGTTCACAGACATATCCGCTGTACACATCCGGTGATGCACTATAGATATATCGCCCACTCAATGGAACGGACGATATATCTATCAGTGTGTACCCAGCTTTACCCATTTACATACAGTTCCACTAAGGGTTTCCAATGTCCCTCATTGTCTCCACGCTGCAAGTAATCAGTGAGGTTATCTTTTCCACTCTCATAGCTGATAATCTTGCACATGTACAGCAACCACTACCCAGACAGAATCCTCCTACTATACTGCTTATATGCTGATATGGGGCCTGACTCAGAGATTTACGCTAATGCAATTGCAGCTGCGATCTCTTACGGACCGCAACAGCGAAAATATGGTAATGTAACCAAAAGCTTACCCGAGTATAGGGACGCCCACTGCTGCCTTCTCATATGTGTCCGACGACATGCAACAACGCAAACATCAGTAACATCCACGCAGATCAGGCAGTCACACAGCTTGTATGTCAAGTCTGACCTGCCTCACATTGCGGCTTTCCTGACACGCTTTATGAGTGAATTCTCTATAGAAGCCTGATCGCAATACAATCACTGCGCGCTTGAAATGCAGCTTTCGTGAACACGCAATGGCTAACAATTGCTTGATCTGCGTAAATATCTGCCTTATGTAAATCTCACATTACAGATGATGCCACTATCCTTTATCATCTGCCTAATGATGAAGGTAAAGATAATGGAGACACTAACCAGAATGGGAGAGCAACAGTTTAATGTACAATAAAATAGTAAGAACTATTGTTATTTACGTAAAACCCCTTTAGAGTGAGTGCGTGATCGCGCCCATTAGTAACGTGATAGAATGGGAGTGGTCAAGTTGTTACAGTTGGTAACAGAGACTATAAAAACTACTGTATGTGACATTTGGGAGTAAGAGTCATATAAGAGCTGGGGAGCCAGGAGCTCCTGCTCTCCCCCAGCATGGCAAAAGGTCATGATGCATGAGCCTCGATGCCCATCCAACACCTAGGAGAGATAGAGAGGAAAAGAGGCCTATGAGAGAGCCTATAGTGGGAGAGAGAGAGACTCCCAGGAAGAGGGGTAAGAGCTCCAGAGGAAGATAGTAGGACAGTATTCTCTTATCTAAAGAAGCCCAGCAGCCATTAAAGAGGGAAGGATGGCACTGTAAGGCAGTGTAACTACAGAAAAGTCTATGGGTCTAATTCAGAGGTGCAGGTTATTGCAGCCGTGACTGTGCCTTTTGCAGCAGCATGACGGTGTCTTTATGCTAAAGCCATGGACAATTGTATCATACAGAGACGCCCACAGGCTGTGTTACTAATCCACCACTGTGCGTATTAAGATGCACCATCGGCCCCACCATCGAACATTGCACCAAAACTATGGAGGTGCAGATTATGCATCAGAACATGGCTCCTGTGTCAGTGCAACTACATCTTTAGATACAGTCACTGATAGCAACATGCCAGCCACGGGCAGATTAATCATGAAGCATATGAAGCTTCAGCTCCAGGCCTCCACATAAAAATAGGCCCTTCATCAGCATGACAGACACAGTCAGCCATAACTTCTAAGTATTACATTTGTTTTTCTAGTTTTCTTACAAAATTATGCATTTTTCTATTTTTATATATTTAGGGAGACAGCGGGGCTGGTAGTGTATGAAGCGTACACACACACTTTGGCTCTGGTCACACCCACACAGCACTGGTTACAGCCCCATCTGTCTCAGTATTGGCCCTTGAACAGTTTAAGTCCTAGGCCCGTGTAGCCCTTAGTCCGGCCCTGATGGCAGCATCTTTTTATCCACCCCCTGTAACCTTCCAGGAATGCCCACTGAAACCCCAGCATTTGGGTCCAAATTTGTTCTGTGGCCATCGGGGTGCTGGAAGCATTGGCCACTTGCATCAGACACTACATAGTGTCTATATAGTGCAATTCGATAGCTAATACATGGGATGCACAGAGATAGACAGACCTGGGGGGGGAAGACATATGTATGGTGTATAGTACCTTGAGAGGCAAAGAGAGGCACAGTGTGAGAGTGCCCCTTGTGAAGACTAATTCAACTTTTTAAGGTTGGAAAGGCGGATGAAGATACACTGTGGAGTAATGTGAGCGTTGCATTGTAAGAATGGTGCAGGAGGAGCATACTTGTATACTTTTGCACTCTCTCCTCTGGAAGAAGCCCAGAGGAGAGATGCAACTGACTGGGAATGGGGGCGGGGCCCGATGTTATGCATTACTAGGCCCTGCCCCCTTACAGGGAATGCTAATATGAAGTGGTTTTAATAGAAATACGTCATATCTCCTCCCCAACAGACACAATTTGCAGCATTATCCATCTCATAGTGCCCACTTTGCTAGGAAGTGGGCAGTATGTGGGAGGGCTGCCCACTCTTGCCCGCAATTTGGGAGTCTCCTACAACTTCTGGGGGAGTAGTGAAGAGATGTATATATTTATTTACACACTGCAATCTAAGCCACGTAAGTAGTGGAAGTATCAAAGTGTAAATAAGCTCAGATGGTTAAAATTAAGAGATAGTCTGGGTACCTGTGTTACACTGCATTCATCAATTACCTGTACCAACACCTGTGTCTAAAGTACATCTAGTGACTTAGGGTCTGAGGGCCTGATTCAGAGCCGGACGCTATTTGCGGTCGCTCGTTCAGAAAAAGGGGCCGGCTATTTAAATTAAGCGCTCGCTCTTTGTGGTCTGTTGACGCCTCTATGTCTGAGTGAGCGAACGAAACATGCGCTCGCTATTTTGTAAAGACGCCCCCTGGCCGCTCGCATCCTACATCATCACCGCTATTTATTTGATTAATCGAGTACATTGAAAGGCGTCTGAACTGCTCGCAGTGCTTGTGGTTGGATTTTCCTACCGCAGTCATGCGAACAGTTCAGGATAAGAAACAACCAAGTGACGTGGTCGATGACGCTGCTTTGTTAATTATGCACACCCTTAAAACGCCCGTTTTGACCGTTTGGCACGCCTGCGTTCGGATCACCACTCCCCGTTTTCATGCACCTTCCCTTGTTACCACCCACAAACGCCTCATCCTGTCATTCAAATTAGCAGGCACTCGCTATTTTGCAAGCGCTCGCTTTCCGACCGCAATGACTGGTTGGTGCATGCACATTACGACCCATACGCATGCGCAGTTGTGCGAACATCGCTTGGAGCGAACGAGCGGCCGCTTACAAGCGGGTCTGAATCAGGCCCTGATTCAACAAGGAACGTAACTGCAAATGCAATAGAGATTACATATGCAGTCTCACTGCGATAGTATGCTAATCCATTGCTAATCCATTGCGATCGCAATGAAATCTCAGCACAACATAAGAACGCCCACTTTACCTTACACACATCCGTAATGTTTAGCTAGACTGCGATACCATTGGTACAATCGAGTACCATTGCAACCTCACGCATACTTGCACAAGCACTGACCTTACTCAGTAGTTGCTAACTACCACACAAGCTATCAGGCCTCAGGCTGCGCATGGCATCGCAGTGGATAATTTATGCACGCCCCTGCAATGGTGTTCGAATGCACTGGCATGCCTGTGGTTGGCCTTCTACCCCCCCTCCCCCATTACCACCCACAAATTGCACTTCCTTTGAATCATTCTGCGATGGGTCTGCGTAGCCTCTGCAATTGCAGTCCCAATCGCAATGGCTAGTTCACGCACTGCGATGCATACATTATATAAATACTGGACCCCAAGCTAATATTGCTGTATGACTGGATCATATAACCCTATTAAGCACTTTTTTTGAGCACTTGCAGGCATGTCAGTACTGTCGCTGATACTTCCATCCACGGGAATGCAAGAGCTGGAAGTCCAGGCTGTTGTGCAGGAGGGGCCGGCGCAAAAAGTCCTCCTACTGCAGCCATATTAATGAAGTCTCACCTAACAACAGGTGTTAAGTGACACTTCGGTCACTAACTCCTGCATCTTAGCCATAGTGCTCTATTTGTTGGATACCTGCTGTCTGACCCAGATTTTCCTATGACCTGTTTATTGCCTAAGCCCTAAATTTGCTGGATACCTGTTGTCTGACCTGGATTGCCTCTGACCTGTTACTGTCTGAAGTGCAAAAGAGACAAGCAGGTATCCAGCAAGTACAGGGTTCATACTCTGAACCCTGGACTTGCTGGATACCTGCTTGTTTCTTTTGGACTGTATCTAACCTCCTACTGTTGGTGCCATCAACCGTGCTGCATACCAACTGCTTATTTGCCTAAGTCCAGTGGTGGTTACCAATAAGTCGTCTAAACAGGTAAGAAATATATTTGCATTTGGTTGCTACCTGCCTGTTTCCATACTGCTGTAACACTCTGAAATTGGAAATTAATATGTTCATTTAGAGACAGGTTCTCAAACTCGGTCCTCAGGACCCCACACAGTGCATGTTTTGCAGGTCTCATCACAATCACAAGTGTAATAATTAGCTTCACCTGTGGATCTTTTAAAATGTGTCAGTGAGTAATGAGTACACCTGTGCACGTGCTGGGTAACCTGGAAAACATGACCTGTGTGGGGTCCTGAGGACCGAGTTTGAGAACCACTGATTTAGAGTATATCTTTAGTATCCATGTGACACTTATCCCCATTGCAATCTGTAGCATTTATCATATGTACATCACAACTTTTAAGTTAGACCACGAGGACAAACATGCACACTATAATGGTGCTTAAAGCAGCTTGTACCATTGTTTTAATACTGTTTCTTTCCAACTGTAACACACTGCAGGTTATACTTTCACTATATTTTGAATAAATGTTAATAAAAATACACTGTATATAATAAACAGCTTCTGTGCTGCATTGTATCATCTTTAAATTTTTCATGAGAAGTCCACTTGAAGCATCCATATTTGTTACTGTTACTGTATATTTGTTATTGGTCAGCAATGTCATTTGCTGTTAAGTTTCCAGAACTCTTTGATCAAAAGAAGAGAATGTTTGTTTCTACTGCATGGATGCAGCACTCTATATGATACAAATTACTAACATTATGGGTTAAATTTACTAAAGTGAGAGTTTTTAGAAGTGAGTTTTAGAAGAAATGTTGCCCATAACAACCAATCAGATTCTACTTAATATTTAACTAGCACCTTTTAGAAGATAAAAGCTAGAATCTGATTGGTTGCTATGGGCAACATCTCTTCTAAAAATCACTTCTAAAAACTCTCACTTTAGTAAATTTACCCCTTATAGTGGTACTTTTACAATTTCTAAAAAGAGAATGTGAAGGGGTTGTCCCCACACCCATTAGCTGTGGACACTCTAACAACTGCATGTCACGTTCCTGCCACTGCAAATGTTCTACCTCTGCAACCATTTTCATCAATGTACTCTGCTGTATTTATTAATGTGCCTTTAAAACAAAGTCGTTTCCTGTGCTGTATACCAGATTAGAAAACCCCCTATAATACTGGCCATTTAATGAAACCATTACATGCCACCAAGAATCTTAGGCTTCTCCAACCCAGGAATTATCGGTAATTATGACGTTGGGTAGATGACTAACACCTTTAATAGTTTTGCCACCAGTAATGTTTAATGGGTTCTTTTATTTCGGTTTTCATAGACACAGAATAAAGCCCCTTTAATTGCTATAGATAGAGCAAAGATCATGGGATTTGGGGGTATGGAACGTTCTTCACTTATTATATGCTTATTGGTTACAGACTTCAGAACTGCGACTGCAAAGAACTTCACAGAGGCGCTCACTTTTTACAAGCAGATAAAGAAAGAATCCTTTGTAAGACTAAATATACAGTGCATCTGTTAACCTTATTGAAGCTGACATTCCCAGGATACAAAGGCTATTTCAAAGTATTGCATATAATAAAATTAACGACCTGGAATTACAGTACTTTGCTTCTCACTTTAATAGCTTAAGCTTGATAAATTGTAGAATGGAAAAACATACATCTAACACTCAATATATAGACCATTATCTAGAACCTTTCTGAATATTAGCACATTTTGTGCTAAGACAACTATAACACAATTATGTGGTTTTATATACCATGTGAATCATGCTTAGAAGAAGCACTGACTAAGGGGCGCAGAGAAATGTAATTGTGTTTTTTTTTATCAAGGGGCTTATGTAATAGAGTGCGATATGAAACTTCTGCGGGTGCTCCTGCGAGCCTTCCAGTATTTTTAAAGTAGCATCTTGGTTTTGATTAAAAATGATTGCCGCTTTAAAAAGGCTTAGAGCCTGATTCAGACATGCTCGCTAGATGCGTATGGAAATCTTGCAAAGTGACGTCAAGGCAGCCGCTCGCTCGGCAAGGCATAAGCACGCCCTCTATTGGCGAGCGATCACTTTGTGTTTACAGACGCCCACCAGCCTGTCTTTAGCCACCCACTAGCGTACGTCATCTCAGAAAGTATATTCAACCATCGGTACATCGGATCTGACCGCAGCGCTTGCGGTTGACTGTACCCTACCCCAAGCACTGTGAGCACTTCAGTGTATTTTTTAACCAGGTGACGTGTACTATGACGCTGCTTGTTAAATATGCATGCCCCAGAAATGGCGTGGAAACACTCTGACATGCCTGCGTCCGCAACTCCACTCCCCCGTTACTACTGCCCTGCCCCTGTTACCACCCACAAATGGCCTCTCCTGTCACTCATTCCTCTGGGCTGTCTTTGCAGGGTGAGCGAGCAAAATTCGATCGCTCGTACTAGTTTGCTCACGCGCACTGCAAACTACACGCATGCACATTAGCGAACATCGTCTGCAACGAGCGGCCGCTTGCTAGCGAGCAGGTCTGAATCAGGTCCTTAGTTCACCAGCCTCCCCTTCAGTTAATGTGACTCATCTTGCGCCAATTGCTGCACAGCTGATATAGGTGCTAGCGCTGGGGCTTAGTTCCTCATCATCTACTGCGCCTCTCCCTTCTCCTGTCCTTTCTGATGTTCCTGTGTTGCCCCCTGTCACTCATGCTGTTACTCCATATTTGCCTGTGTCTGTTTCTCTTCCAGGTGCTCCTGTGGAGACGTGGTTTAGAGGCCCAGATGGTTTTCACACCACCGGTACCCCCCGTGCTGCTGACACCGCTGGCACCCTGAACTGAGAACACTACCAGCACCCCCTGCACTGCTGTCCCCCATACTGAGGAAACTGTAAGCACCCCCGCACTGCCAACACTGCTGGCACCCCCCGCACTGAGGACACTGCCGGCACCCCCGCACTGAGGACACTGCCGGCACCCCCGCACTGCCAGCATCCTCACACTGAGGACACTGCTGTCACCCCTGCACTGCCGACACTGTATCCGGCCTGCACTGTATCCAATCCACACTGTATCCCACACTATATCAGTCCCGCACTGTATCCCACACTGTATCCGACTTGCACTGTATCCAATCCACACTGTATCCTGCACTGTACCCGACACGCACTGTATCCAACCCACACTGTATCCCACCTTCACTGTAAACTGCACTGTATCCGACCCACACTGTATCCTGCACTGTAACCAACTCACATTAGTATCCAACTGACACTGTATCCCGCACTTGATACGACCTGCACTGTATCCAACCCACATTGTATCCGACCTGCACTGTATTCAACACACACTATATCCCACACTGTGTCCGACCCGCACTGCATCCAACCTGTACTGTATCCAACCCACACTGTATCTGACCCGCAGGTACGGAACGCTGTTTTTATAGTTAAGGAGATTTTGGGGAACTGCTAAGCAAAAAGGCTGATTGATCGGGGCTTTATGTGGGCACAGAGTGCCAATCATCAGTGGCCCAGCACCCCCAGGAGGGAAATAGAGATTGGGCACTAAGAATAGGCATGTGCTGGGGGCATGTGCACTTGTGTAGGGGACATTCATGTCTGCTGTTGCTATTTACACATGGTTTAGGGTTTTTTTGTTTGCTGCTTGTTAACTATGACTACTTGTTTTGAGCAAGGATATTCCACGCACGATTTTTAGTAAATTCCTGTGTTGTATTGTTTTCTTTTGAACGTACTTGTGAGTTAGTCTGATTGGTTATTGCTAATACATTACTAATTTGCAAAACATTTGTAAACAGAAATAACTGCTGTATGTTTGTGCCGCTGCTCTGTTGGTTGCTTAGTTTAGCCAGCCAGCCTTTGGCCTATGTTGGTGAACAATATTATAATCTGTGAGGTGGTCAAAATTGACTGGAAATTAATATTATTGAGGTTAATAGTACTGCAGGAACAAACAAAAAGCCCAAATTATGTGATTTTAGCTGTTTTCATAAATTTTTGAAAAAAAAATAGAGATCCAAAACCAAAACAGTACCAAAACACGAAAGTATATACAGATCCAAAACCAAAACACGGGAGTCGGCACACATCTCTAGTTTATTCTGTATGATATTACTATTAAATAAGGGGTATATCCATGTAATATTTACAAACTACTCTAACAACTAAAGGTGCGTATCCACTACACGAGAGTGGAACGACTGTACGATTACAATATTTTAATCATGCAATTGTTCTTCATCCTGTGCAGTGGATAATGTGCCCAAACCCAAAGTGAATGATATGTCGTTCAGTGCAGGCAGCCTCCTTCATCCTCGAACATGCACAACCTGTTGATATTGACAGGTTGGCATGCATGTTCAGGCGATGACAAATGCTAGCAATGACCAGCGGGAATGGGCACGATTACTGCATGATTAATGAGCGATTGAACGATTATGATGTCATAATCGTTCAATCGCTCATTTTTCTTGTCTAGTGGATACGTGCCTTAAGGGCGGTTTTGGAGTGAATATCCAGCTAAATGCAAACACAAGGATCTATACCCTGAAAAATCCGGATATAAAGATAAATTACCAGAGGAAAATATTGGCTCTTATACAGAAGGAAAAGAATAGGGTATATAATACAAACTTCTAATATAAAGAAGTAGAGATGAGAGGGTTCCCAGAGAACCGAACCCACCCGAATTTAGCATATCTGAGTCGGATCCAGGCAGGCTCGGAGGCTCCCGCCTTACTCGGTTCTCGAAACTGAGGCAAAACCATACAGACGGAAATTTCACGGTTCACGAGCTTTCGTCTCTGTGATCAATGTAGTATATAGGGACTACACGACAGACGCCATTTCACTCCGGCTGTGGAGACTGAACAGGGAGGGTGGGTAGTGTAGGGCTTGGAGAGGTGCTGGTGCTATCTGCTGTGTCCTGGGCTGGTGCTGATCCATTCTGGTCTCTGGTCATGGTGCTGTCACTGTCACTGTGCTGTCTGCTGATCCATTCTGGTCTCTGGTCACGGTGCTGCCACTATCACTGTGCTGTCTGTGCTGATCCATTCTGGTCTCTTTTCATGGTGCTGTCACTGTCACTCCACCACTGTTCATGGTGCTGTCACTGTGCTGTCCGGTGATCCATCTGGGCTGTCTGCTGTGTCCTGGGCTTGTGCTGTGTCCATCTCTGTGCCCAAGTTCTGGACTCCAAAAAAAAAAAAGTAAAAAAAAAAAAATCAAAGTGTCTTTTCTAATATTTTTCTGTCTGTGCATGCATTAACAGGCTTAACCACAGTAGTGCACAAGAGCCAGCCAGCAACGCACGTTGCAACCTTGTGCTGCCTGACTCCTGTCGTTCTTAAAAAAAAAACAATAAAAGTGTCATATTTTTTCTTGTTTGTGTGGCTGGGTTTTCGCCTTAACCACAGTAGTGCACAAGAGCCAGCCAGCAACCTTGTGTTGCCCGACTCCAGTCGTGATCAATCGTTACTCTGGGCCCAAGTTCTTCTGGAGCTGACAAAAAATATAAATCATCATTTGTTGTTTTTTCTAATATTTTTTGTGTGTGCGCATAACTGCACGTGTGTGAATTTTGTAACCGCACCTTGGCTACACTATTGGTGATTGTGACACTGCTTCTAGACTGCAGAAAAAATATGGAGGGCTGTCACATGACAGGAGAGCAAGGCCAAGAACCACATGTTTAGCTGCCGCCAGCAGTGCAAGGCCGTCAACTTCCTCGAACTCTAGGAAGGCCCATGCCCCAGGGCTTAAGTCACGCCATCGACATGGTAAAGCAGGTTTTACTGAAATTAAGAAAAAAAAATGTAAAGGATATTTGACTTTAGATAAACAAAAAATTGGCAATATGCCATTCACTACACGAAGTGGCAAGGAAAGGATAAGGCCTTGCTGATTCTGATAGCCCTTCTGCTTGTAGTAGTAGTGGTGATGGTCCAATTAAAAATGTGAAAGTTGTTAAGACAGCTCCGGGAAAAACCAACTGTATGCCCTGAGAAATCGAAATCACAAATCCCCAAGGAGAGTGCAAGTGTGTCCGCGGTTGCCATGTGTGAGCCCGACCTAAATACTAGGTGTACTGGAGGATCCTCCAAGTTCCAATATTTGTGTGCCCTCTGTAAATGTGGGGAAGGGCAGTCAACATCTTGCACACGTAGTCATTGAGGATGCTTCTGTGGAATTGCACATGCAGGAGGAGGATATTTTGGTGGATGAAGGCGCTAAGGATGATGAGGATGTTGCTGATGAAGGTGTTGGTGATGAGGATGTTGATGCCGAGGATGTCCTCTGTGTAAGTAAGGCAACAGCTGTTGCCCATGGTTTGAAAAAGCCAAAGCCCATTGCTGTCATGCCGGGACAAAAGACAAAAAAAATCTACTTCTCACATGTGGAATTATTTCCATCCTGATCCGGATAACAGTTATCAAGCCATATGTGCTATGCAAGAGTGAGTAGAGGGAGGGACCTAAACCACCTAGGAACCTCCTCCTTGTTACATCACTTGGAGCGCATTCATCAAATATCAAAGTGTACGTTGCCAAGTTCCAAAACTCAAAAAGTAACAACAAGTCCAGTGTCACCTACCTGCTCCCTCTCTGTGAGATCCAAGCGCCTTCGATCTCCAACACCAACACCTGCATCATCAATACCCTCATTCATCATTGGGAGTAGTCCTGCTGCATCAAATGTTGGTATTCCAAGCATGATTGACTCCTCTCCTATCCGTGATTCCTCAGAAGGATCCTTGATGACTACGCCCGTTGCTGCTGCTGCTGCTGCTGCTGTCAGTGGATCTTCACCCCAGAAGGGGACCAGGAGGAAGACTACTTGTAGCATATCCTCCAAAAAACAATTAACTATTAAACAATCGTTTGCAAGGGCAAACAAGTATGACAGCAATCACACAGTTGCACAGCGGATTACTGACGCAATAACAGCTATGCTGGTATTAGATGTGTGTCCAGTATCCGCCATTACTGCAGTGGGTTTTCAACAGTTAATTCAGGTCCTGTGTCCTCACTACCAGATCCCCTCTAGATTCCACTTCACTAGAAGAGCAATTCCAAATCTGTACAAGGACATAAAAAAAAAACCTTATTAATATCCTCAGAAATGCCGTTGTACCCATTGTCCACTTGACCACTGATATGTGGACAAGTGGGACAGGGAAAACTAAGGATGACATGACTGTGACAGCCCATTGGGTAGGTGTATTGCCTACAACAGCAGCAGCAGCAACATCTCCCAAAAGACAGCTGATACAGAGGCAGGCTACTCTTTGTATAAATGGTTTCACTAAGAGGCATACCGCTGAGAACCTCTTAGAAAAACTAAGGAAAATCATTGCTAAATGGCTTACCCCACTTGGACTCTCCTAGGGATTTGTGATTTCGGACAATGCCACCAATATTGTGAGAGTATTACATGTGGGCGAATTCCAACACGTCCCATGTTTTGCTCACACAATTAATTTGGTGATGCACCATTTTTAAAAAAATGACAGGGGTGTGCAGGAGATGCTCTTGGTGGTACGCAAAATATCCAGACATTTTAGACATTCAGCTACCGCTTGTCAAGATTGCAGAACCAGCAGGTACAGTTAAATTTGCCCTTCCATCAGCTGAAGCAAGAGGTAGTAACTCGGGGGAATTCTACCCTCTATATGCTTCAGCGGATGGAAGCCTATACAGCGGACTATGACATAGGCCGTGGAGGGGGAATGCACCTTACTCAAGCGTAGTGGAGAATAATTTCTGTGTTGTGCAAGGTTCTCAAACCCTTTGAACTTGCCACACGTGAAGTTAGTTCAGACCCTGCCAGCTTGAGTCAGGTCATTCCCCTCATCAGACTTTTGCAAAAACAGCTGGAGAAACAGAAGGAGGAGCTGAAAGTATGTCGGACTGGTGGATCAAGCCCTTGATTCAGTTCACCAGGATCCAAGAGTCGTCAATCTATTGAAATCTGAAAAATATATTTTGGCCATCATTCTGGATCCTAGGTTTAAGTCCTACCTTTTGAGTTTTTTTCCAAAAGACCAAAATCTAAAACTAAAACTGTTGGTCAAAAAATTGTCAGCTGCAGCCGCATGTGAAACGCCTTCATCTCCTCCTTCAGTTTCAACAGCTGCCAGGAAAAAACTACATTTTCCTTAGAGAATGCCTGCTGGTCATGCAGATCAGTCACCAAAAAATGACACCTGGTCGAGCCTGAGAGAACTGCCTACTAGTGACATGTCTTCTACCGTGATTATGTGTGATACGGTCTCCATTCACAGAATGGTGGAGGACTATTTCAGAGATAACATCCTAATAGACATGTCAGACAGTTCCTTTCAGTACTGGCAGGAAAAAGAGGCAATTTCGAGTCCCATACACAAACTGGCTTTGCATTACTTAAGTTGTCCACCCTCCAGTGTGTACTCCAAAAGAGTTTCAGTGCAGTTGGCAACCTTGTCAGTGTTCGGCGTAGGAGGTTACTTCCTCAAAATGTGGAAAAGATGATGTTCATTAAAATGAATTACAAATTCCACGGGGAAGACCTCGACCAACAATTATATCAAAAAATGACAGAGGCGCCTATGGTGGAATCCAGTGGGGATGAATTGATATTGTGTGAAGAAGAGGATGTACACACTGATGGGGATGACGAGGATGAGGATGATGACAACTTGTAATGTAAAGCCAGTTTGTGTATGGGATTATTTTCTTTTCCATGTCCAAAGCACATTGGCAGCTTGTTTTATGGGGGTCCAAAAAACCAATAATTTCAGCCACAATTGGCAGTCCTTGTCGTTGAAATGATTGGTTTGTTAAACTGTCCTGTTTCGTATACAACATAAGGGTGGGTGGGAGGCCCAAGGACTATTCAATCTTGCACCTTTTTCCTTTCCATTATGTGCTGGTTGGGGCATTGCTGTCTGACATTTTAAATTAATGTTATGATTGGTTTAGGAACCAATGATTTATTTTTAAATTAATTTATGATCAATTTAACAGCCAGGGGCTGCACCTAATGAATTATTTTTAAATTAATTTACGATCAATTTAACAGCCAAGGGCTGCACCCAATTAATTGTTTTTAAATAATTTATGAACAATTTAACAGCCAGGGGCTGCACCCAATGAATTGTTTTTAAATTAATTTATGATCAATTTAACAGCCAAGGGCTGCACCCAATGAATTGTTTTTAAATTAATTTATGATCAATTTAACAGCCAAGGGCTGCTCCCAATGATTTGTTTTTAAATTAATTTATGATCAATTTTACACCTGGCTGTCACTGTCATCGGCGTAGCTGTGCAGGGGTGCTGTGCTGCTGTCTGTCAAGGGGCTGCATGAATATTGCAATGAAAACTTTTTTTATTGGGTTACAAAAAGTTTTTTTTTAATCTTAAACATAGCAGAAATTAGGGGTGAGCAGTTCGGATTTCTGAAATCCGAACCCCCCCCAGCCCCCCCCCGAGCCGAGGCCGATCTGAGTCAGGCTAGACTTTTCCCGTCTGACTCAGATCTGAAATCAAGGCAAAACTTCATCATCCCGCCTTCCGGGTCTCGCAGGTTTTGGATCCTATATAAGGTACCCGCGTCAGCACCATTTTCTCACTCGGCTGTGGACTGTGAAGAGGGAGGGTGGGAGTTAGGGCTGGCTGGGCTGTGTAGTGTAGTGTAGTGTTGTGCTGCTGTTGTCCATAGGGGCTGTGTCCACTCCTTCAAAGTCCATAGGGGCTGGCTGGACTGTGTTGTGCAGTCAGTTGTCCATAGGGGCTGTGTCCACTCCAAAGTCCTGTGCAGTGTCCCAGTCCTAAAGGGGTGCTGTAGTGTTGTCCATGTTGTCCAGGGGGTGCTCTGTCCATCAGGGGTGCTCCCCCCAAGTGCAAAAAAAAATATTTTTTCTCTGTTTGTGAATTGTGTGCACTGTGGCTGCACGTGCATCAACAAAGGAGCAGCGCCAAGCGTGCGCCTGTGTCCCATAAGTAAAGGGCTGGCTGGCTTGTCCGTTAAAGGGTGCTGTAACCCCCAAAGTACACTCCAAACAAAATAAAAAAATATTTGCTCCCCCCAAGTGCAAAAAAAATAATATTTTTTCTCTGTTTGTGAATTGTGTGCACTGTGGCTGCACGTGCATCAACAAAGGAGCAGCGCCAAGCGTGCGCCTGTGTCCCATAAGTAAAGGGCTGGCTGGCTTGTCCGTTAAAGGGTGCTGTAACCCCCAAAGTACACTCCAAACAAAATAAAAAAATATTTTCTCTGTTTGTGAATTGTGTGCGCAGTAGCCGCACGTGCATCAACAAAGTAGTGCCAAGCGTGCGCCTGTGTCATAAGTAAAGGGCTGGCTGGCTTGACCGTTAAAGGGTGCTGTAACCCCCAAAGTACACTTCAAACAAAATAAAAAAATATTTTCTGTGTTTGTGAATTGTGTGCGCAGTAGCCGCACGTGCATCAACAAAGTAGTGCCAAGCGTGCGCTTGTGTCCAATAAATAAAGCACCAGCTGGCTTGTCCATTAAAGGGTGCTGTAACCCCCAAAGGGCACTCCAAACAAAATAAAAAAATATTTTCTGTGTTTGTGAATTGTGTGCACTGTGGCTGCATGTGCATCAACAAAGGAGCAGCGCCAAGCGTGCTTCTGTGTCCCATACATAAAGGGCCAGCTGGCTTGTCCGTTAAAGGGTGCTGTAACCCCTAAAGTACACTCCAAACAAAATAAAAAAATATTTTCTGTGTTTGTGAATTGTGTGCACTGTGGCTGCAGGTTCATCAACAAAGGAGCAGCGCCAAGCGTGCGCCTTTGTCCCATAAGTAAAGGGCCAGCTGGCTTGTCAATTAAAGGGTGATGTAACCCCCAAAGTACACTCCAAACAAAATAAAAAAATATTTTCTCTGTTTGTGAATTGTGTGCGCAGTAGCCGCACGTGCAGCAACAAAGTAGTGCCAAGCTTGCACCTGTGTCCCATAAATAAAGGGCCAGCTGGCTTGTCCGTTAAAGGGTGCTGTAACCCCCAAAGGGCACTCCAAACAAAATAAAAAAATATTTTCTGTGTTTGTGAATTGTGTGCACTGTGGCTGCACGTGCATCAACAAAGGAGCAGCACCAAGCGTGAGCCTGTGTCCCATAAGTAAAGGGCCGGCTGGCTCATTTCTTAAAGGGTGGTGTAACCCACAAAGTGCACTAGTCTCCAACAAAAATAAAAAATTATTTTCTGCGTTTGTGTGCGCCTTAGCCGCACGAATATATCAATATAACATAAATGGAGGACCAAACTTTCTCCGATAAAAATAAAATAGGGAAAGATCAAGAACCACTTCCTCCTAGTGCTGTTGCTGCTGCTGGGAGTTGTTCATCATCCCAGAGAGGAAGTAGGAACACCACTACTTTTACTAAACAATTGACCCTCCAACAGTCCTTAGCGAGGAGGATGAAGTACGACAGCAGTCATCCTGAAGCATAACGTATAACTGAGGCCTTGACTGCTATGTTGGTGTTAGACGTGCGTCCGGTATCCGCCATTAGTGCAGTGGGATTTAGACAATTGATGGAGGTAGTATGTCCCTGGTTCCAAATCCTGTCTAGATTCCACTTCACTAGGCAGGCGATACCGAGACTGTACAGAAACGTCAGAAAAAGTGTCCTCAGTGTCCTGAAAAATGCGGTTGTACCCAATGTCCTCTTAACCATGGACATGTGGACAAGTGGAACAGGGCAGACTAAGGACTATATGACTGTGACAGCCCACTGGGTAAATGTATCACCTTACGCAGCAACAACAGCAGTGTCACCAGTAGCAGCATCTCAGAAACGCCAGCTCATTCCAAGGCAGGCTACGCTGTGTATCACCGGTTTCAGTAAGAGGCACACCGCCGACAACCTCTTAGAGAAACTGAGGGAAATCATCGCCCAGTGGCTTACCCCACTTAGACTCTCCTGGGGATTTGTGATATCTGACAACGCCACCAATATTGTGAGGGCATTACATCTGGGCAAATTCAAGCACGTCCCATGTTTTGCTCACACAATAAACTTGGTGGTACAGAATTTTCTGTAAAGCGACAGGGGTGTGCAGGAGATGCTTTGGATGGCCTGTAAAATTTCTGGCCACTTTTGCCATTCAGCAACTGCGTGCACCTGTGTCATAGGTAAAGGGCCGGCTGGCTTGTCCGTTAAAGGGTGCTGCAACCCCCAAAGTGCACTCCAAACAAAATAAAAAATTCTTATTTTTTTCTGTCTTTGTGAAATGTATGCGCAGTAGCCGCACCTGCATCCTCAAAGTAGCAGCGACAAGCGTGCATCTGTCTGTTAATGGGTGGTGTAACCCTCAAAGTGCGCTCCACTAACAATAAAAAAATTCTTCTTTTTTTCTGTCTTTGTGAATTGTGTTGGCTGTAGCCGCACCTGCATCATCCTCTAAGCAGCAGCGACAAGCGTGCGTCTGTCTGTTAAAGGGTGGTGTAACCCTCAAAGTGCGCTCCACAAACAATAAAAAAAAATTACTTTTTTTTTTCTGTCTTTGTGAATTGTGTGGGCTGTAGCCGCACCTGCATCCTCAAAGCAGCAGCGACAAGCGTGCGTCTGTCTGTTAAAGGATGGTGTAACCCTCAAAGTGCGCTCCACAAACAATAAAAAAATTTCTTCTTTTTTTTCTGTCTTTGTGAAATGTATGCGCAGTAGCCACACCTGCATCCTCAAAGCAGCAGCAACAAGCGTGCGTCTGTCTGTTAAAGGGTGGTGTAACCCTCAAAGTGCGCTCCACAAACAATAAAAAAATTCTTCTTGTTTTTTCTGTCTTTGTGAATTGTGTGGGCTGTAGCCGCACCTGCATCATCCTCAAAGCAGCAACGACAAGCGTGCGTCTGTCTGTTAAAAAGTGGTGTAACCCTCAAAGTGCGCTCCACAAACAATAAAAAAACTCTTCTTTTTTTTCTGTCTTTGTGAAATGTATGCGCAGTAGCCGCACCTGCATCCTCAAAGCAGCAGCGACAAGCATGCGTCTGTCTGTTAAAGGGTGGTGTAACCCTCAAAGTGCGCTCCACAAACAATAAAACAATTCTTCTTTTTTTATGTGCCTTTGTGAATTGTGTGGGCTGTAGCTGCACCTGCATTCTCCTCAAAGCAGCAGCGACAAGCGTGCGTCTGTCTAAGGGTGGTGTAACCCTCAAAGTGTGCTCCACAAAAAATAAAAAAATTCTTTTTTTTTTCTGTCTTTGTGAATTGTGTGGGCTGTAGCCGCACCTGCATTCTCCTCAAAGCAGCAGCGACAAGTGTGCGTCTGTCTGTTAAAGGGTGGTGTAACTCTCAAAGTACGCTCCACAAACAATAAAAAAATTCTTATTTTTTTTCTGTCTTTGTGAAATGTATGCGCAGTAGCCGCACCTTCATCCTCAAAGCAGCAGCAACAAGTGTGCATCTGTCTGTTAAAGGGTGGTGTAACCCTCAAAGTGCGCTCCACAAGCAATAAAAAAATTCTTTTTTTTCTGTCTTTGTGAATTGTGTGGGCTGTAGCCGCACCTGCATCCTCAAAGCAGCAGCGACAAGCATGCGTCTGTCTGTTAAAGGGTGGTATAACCCTCAAAGTGCGCTCCACAAACATTAAAAAAAATCTTCTTTTTTTTCTATTTTTGTGAAATGTATGCGCAGTAGCCGCACCTGCATCTTCAAAGCAGCAGCGACAAGCGTGCGTTTGTCTGTTAAAGGGTGGTGTAACCCTCAAAGTGCGCTCCACAAGCAATAAAAAATTTCTTCTTTTTTTTTCTGTCTTTGTGAATTGTGCGGGCTGTAGCCGCACCTGCATCCTCAAAGCAGCAGCAACAAGCGTGCGTCTGTATGTTAAAGGGTGGTGTAACCCTCAAAGTGCGCTCCACAAACAATAAAAAAATTCTTCTTTTTTTTCTGTCTTTGCGAAATGTATGCGCAGTAGCCACACCTGCATCCTCAAAGCAGCAGCAACAAGCGTGCGTCTGTCTGTTAAAGGGTGGTGTAACCCTCAAAGTGCGCTCCACAAACAATAAAAAAATTCTTCTTGTTTTTTCTGTCTTTGTGAATTGTGTGGGCTGTAGCCGCACCTGCATCATCCTCAAAGCAGCAACGACAAGCGTGCGTCTGTCTGTTAAAAAGTGGTGTAACCCTCAAAGTGCGCTCCACAAACAATAAAAAAACTCTTCTTTTTTTTCTGTCTTTGTGAAATGTATGCGCAGTAGCCGCACCTGCATCCTCAAAGCAGCAGCGACAAGCATGCGTCTGTCTGTTAAAGGGTGGTGTAACCCTCAAAGTGCGCTCCACAAACAATAAAACAATTCTTCTTTTTTATGTGCCTTTGTGAATTGTGTGGGCTGTAGCCGCACCTGCATTCTCCTCAAAGCAGCAGCGACAAGCGTGCGTCTGTCTGTTAAAGGGTGGTGTAACCCTCAAAGTGCGCTCCACAAAAAATAAAAAAATTCTTTTTTTTTTCTGTCTTTGTGAATTGTGTGGGCTGTAGCCGCACCTGCATTCTCCTCAAAGCAGAAACGACAAGCGTGCGTCTGTCTGTTAAAGGGTGGTGTAACTCTCAAAGTATGCTCCACAAACAATAAAAAAATTCTTATTTTTTTTCTGTCTTTGTGAAATGTATGCGCAGTAGCCGCACCTTCATCCTCAAAGCAGCAGCAACAAGCGTGCGTCTGTCTGTTAAAGGGTGGTGTAACCCTCAAAGTGCGCTCCACAAGCAATAAAAAAATTCTTCCTTTTTTTTCTGTCTTTGTGAATTGTGCGGGCTGTAGCCGCACCTGCATCCTCAAAGCAGCAGCGACAAGCATGCATCTGTCTGTTAAAGGGTGGTATAACCCTCAAAGTGCGCTCCACAAACAATAAAAAAAATCTTCTTTTTTTTCTATCTTTGTGAAATGTATGCGCAGTAGCCGCACCTGCATCTTCAAAGCAGCAGCGACAAGCGTGCGTTTGTCTGTTAAAGGGTGGTGTAACCCTCAAAGTGCGCTCCACAAGCAATAAAAAATTTCTTCTTTTTTTTTCTGTCTTTGTGAATTGTGCGGGCTGTAGCCGCACCTGCATCCTCAAAGCAGCAGCAACAAGCGTGCGTCTGTATGTTAAAGGGTGGTGTAACCCTCAAAGTGCGCTCCACAAACAATAAAAAAATTCTTCTTTTTTTTCTTTCTTTGCGAAATGTATGCGCAGTAGCCGCACCTGCATCCTCAAAACAGCAGGAGCAGCGCCAACCGTGCGCCTGTGTCCCATAAGTCTATTAAAGGGTGGTGTAACCCCCAGAGTGCTCCGAAAAATAAAAAACTATTTTTTTTCTGTGTTTGTGACTTGTGTGCGATGTAGCCGCTCGTGCATCAACACAGTAGCAGCGCCAAGCATGCGCCTGTGTCATAAGTCAAGGGCCGGTTTGGACATCTGGTCCAGACTGAAGGACGTGCCAACAATTTCTGACAAGTCTACTGTCACTGCATATGATACTGTCCTCAAAGCAGCAGCGACAAGCATGCGTCTGTCTGTTAAAGGGTGGTGTTACCCCCAATGTGCGCTCCAACAAAATAAAATAATAATCTTTTTTCTGTGTTTGTGTGTGAGATGTATGCGCAGTAACCGCACCTGCATCCTCAAAGCAGCAGCGACAAGCGTGCGTCTGTCTGTTAAAGGGTGGTGTAACCCTCAAAGTGCGCTCCACAAACAATAAAAAAAATTACTTTTTTTTTTCTGTCTTTGTGAATTGTGTGGGCTGTAGCCGCACCTGCATCCTCAAAGCAGCAGCGACAAGCGTGCGTCTGTCTGTTAAAGGATGGTGTAACCCTCAAAGTGCGCTCCACAAACAATAAAAAAATTTCCTCTTTTTTTCTGTCTTTGTGAAATGTATGCGCAGTAGCCACACCTGCATCCTCAAAGCAGCAGCAACAAGCGTGCGTCTGTCTGTTAAAGGGTGGTGTAACCCTCAAAGTGCGCTCCACAAACAATAAAAAAATTCTTCTTGTTTTTTCTGTCTTTGTGAATTGTGTGGGCTGTAGCCGCACCTGCATCATCCTCAAAGCAGCAACGACAAGCGTGTGTCTGTCTGTTAAAAAGTGGTGTAACCCTCAAAGTGCCCTCCACAAACAATAAAAAAACTCTTCTTTTTTTTCTGTCTTTGTGAAATGTATGCGCAGTAGCCGCACCTGCATCCTCAAAGCAGCAGCGACAAGCATGCGTCTGTCTGTTAAAGGGTGGTGTAACCCTCAAAGTGCGCTCCACAAACAATAAAACAATTCTTCTTTTTTTATGTGCCTTTGTGAATTGTGTGGGCTGTAGCCGCACCTGTATTCTCCTCAAAGCAGCAGCGACAAGCGTGCGTCTGTCTGTTAAAGGGTGGTGTAACCCTCAAAGTGCGCTCCACAAAAAATAAAAAAATTCTTTTTTTTTTCTGTCTTTGTGAATTGTGTGGGCTGTAGCCGCACCTGCATTCTCCTCAAAGCAGAAGCGATAAGCGTGCGTCTGTCTGTTAAAGGGTGGTGTAACTCTCAAAGTACGCTCCACAAACAATAAAAAAATTCTTATTTTTTTTCTGTCTTTGTGAAATGTATGCGCAGTAGCCGCACCTTCATCCTCAAAGCAGCAGCAACAAGCGTGCGTCTGTCTGTTAAAGGGTGGTGTAACCCTCAAAGTGCGCTCCACAAGCAATAAAAAAATTCTTCCTTTTTTTTCTGTCTTTGTGAATTGTGCGGGCTGTAGCCGCACCTGCATCCTCAAAGCAGCAGCGACAAGCATGCGTCTGTCTGTTAAAGGGTGGTATAACCCTCAAAGTGCGCTCCACAAACAATAAAAAAAATCTTCTTTTTTTTCTATCTTTGTGAAATGTATGCACAGTAGCCGCACCTGCATCTTCAAAGCAGCAGCGACAAGCGTGCGTTTGTCTGTTAAAGGGTGGTGTAACCCTCAAAGTGCGCTCCACAAGCAATAAAAAATTTCTTCTTTTTTTTTCTGTCTTTGTGAATTGTGCGGGCTGTAGCCGCACCTGCATCCTCAAAGCAGCAGCAACAAGCGTGCGTCTGTATGTTAAAGGGTGGTGTAACCCTCAAAGTGCGCTCCACAAACAATAAAAAAATTCTTCTTTTTTTTCTTTCTTTGCGAAATGTATGCGCAGTAGCCGCACCTGCATCCTCAAAACAGCAGGAGCAGCGCCAACCGTGCGCCTGTGTCCCATAAGTCTATTAAAGGGTGGTGTAACCCCCAGAGTGCTCCGAAAAATAAAAAACTATTTTTTTTCTGTGTTTGTGACTTGTGTGCGATGTAGCCGCTCGTGCATCAACACAGTAGCAGCGCCAAGCATGCGCCTGTGTCATAAGTCAAGGGCCGGTTTGGACATCTGGTCCGGACTGAAGGACGTGCCAACAATTTCTGACAAGTCTACTGTCACTGCATATGATACTGTCCTCAAAGCAGCAGCAACAAGCATGCGTCTGTCTGTTAAAGGGTGGTGTTACCCCCAAAGTGCGCTCCAACAAAATAAAATAATAATCTTTTTTTCTGTGTTTGTGTGTGAGATGTATGCGCAGTAACCGCACCTGCATCCTCAAAGCAGCAGCGACAAGCGTGCGTCTGTCTGTTAAAGGGTGGTGAACCCCCGAAGTGCGCTCCAACCAAAATAAAATAATCTTCTTTTTCTCTGTTTGTGTGTGAAATGTATGCACAGTAGCCGCACCTGCATCCTCAAAGCAGCAGCGACAAGCGTGCGTCTGTCTGTTAAAGGGTGGTGTAAGCCTCAAAGTGCACTCCACAAACAATAAAAAAATTCTTTTTTTTTCTGTCTTTGTGAATTGTGTGGGCTGTAGCCGCACCTGCATCCTCAAAGAAGCAGCAACAAGCATGCGTCTGTCTGTTAAAGGATTACATTGGTGACAGCATCCAAGTAGGAATGTCAGACAGTCCGTACCTGTACTGGCAGGAAGAAGAGGCAATTTGGAGGCCCCTGTACAAACTGGCTCTATTTTACCTGAGTTGCCCCCCTCCAGTGTGTACTCCGAAAGAGTGTTTAGTGCAGCCGGGAACCTTGTCAGCGAAAGGCGTAGGAGGTTGCTTCCACAAAATGTGGAGAAGATGATGTTCATAAAAATGAATTATCAACTCTTCCAGGGAGACCAGCCTCCAGAACGTACAGAGGGACCTGTGATTCCAGCAGGGACGAATTAATACTCTGTGAGGATGAAGATGTACACAACACTGAAGAGGGTGAGGAATCGGTGGATGAGGAGGATGAGGACGACATCTTGCCTCCGTAGAGCCAGTTTGTGCAGGAGCAGATAAATTGCCAGCTTGTTTTGTGTGGGCCCAAACTAACCAATCATTTCAGCCACAGTTGTGTGGCAGACCCTGGCGCTGAAGTGATTGGTTTGTTAAAGTGTGCATGTCCTGTTTATACAACATAAGGGTGGGTGGGAGGACAATTCCATTCTTGCACCTCTTTTTTTTCTTTGCATTATGTACTGTTTGGGGTCTACTTTATCAAACTGCCATCCTGTCTGACACTGCAGTGTCACTCCTAGATGGGCCACGTGTTTGTGCCGGCCACTCGTGTCGCTTAGCATAGTCATCCAGCTACCTCGGTGCAACCTTTTGGACATAAAAACACTATTGTGAGGTGTGAGGTGTTCAGAATAGACTGGAAATGAGTGGAAATTAAGGTTATTGAGGTTAATAATAGCATAGGAGCAGAAAAGCCCACAAATTCTGTGATTTTAGCTGTTTTTATGCTTTTTTTAAAAAAAAATACAGATCCAAAACACAAAACCCAGAACCCAAAACACCGAAGGGTGGTTTTGGCAAAACCAATCCAGATCCAAAACACGAAGAAAGATCCAGATCCAAAACCAAAACACGAAAAGTGGCCGATGCACACCCCTAGCAGAAATGTTATCTTAACAGCTTATAAAGTTATATGCTCTAAAAAACTAAAGCCTATATTTGTAAAAAAAAACTAAAGCCTAATTCAGCCAAAAGAGACACTGACACCATGGCTAAACATAAGAGTCATCTTCTGGATGAGAATTGTCTCATTTGCATGGGGAAAACACAACCCTCAGATGAGATGGATCTCAGCCAGTGGACAACATTGAAATCACCATTAAAAACTCACAATGGAAGACTACAGTGTGGAGAATCTTTCTTCACAGTCAGGAACGGCCTCAGAGAACATAAAAAAAGATGCTCTAGGTGCTGAACTTCAAGGGATTTCTTCATCATGTTCTGCAGTGTGGAAAGTTTATTTCACATGTTTTCTATAAAGCAGTTCAAAGTTAAAGCCTTCAAAGTGACTGGTAATTCCTGGCAAAGGTGGGTGTTATATATAGCCAAAGATTATTACAAGCAAAGTATTCATCTGTCCGGAATCTGTCTGGGAATTCATGGATCGTATTTGGCCTGAATGCACTAAGACATCCAGTGATTCTGTGACTGTGTTCTGTAGCCCACTTTATTCCTACCTGAATCGCAAACTGAAATACGGAATAGTAAGCACAGACAACATGAAGACCTTTGTTATTCCACTGCCTGCATGCGATTGCCAACCAATACCTCCCAGACTACACCCACTGGCAGGACCAGGTCTTGATAATGACCATCTCCATCTGTTGCTAGGCCTTCTTCTTCCAAACCATCCATCCTGGACTTCCTGTCCAAAAAGGGCAAGCAGGGTACAGAAAGAGGAGCTAGATGTCCCAATGACATTTTTTTCTTCTATCATAGATGATGTGGAGAGATAAGAGCTTCAGATGTTGGACTTGGAAGAGGGGCACCCACCTATTTGGCTTCCATCCAGAGAATAGAGCTCTGTTCCTTATGAACTGTCTATGACTGAGCTGATAGGTAGGTAGTCTCTGTCTGTTGGTAAACACCCTTCAGGAGTCGGCAACCCAGAATAACAACAACTGTAATAATAATGTGTCCACTGATAACCAGCCTGATCCCTTAACAACATACCCCATATGGCCAACTCATCATAACATGACACCCAGTTTGCAGCCTCCTCTTCCTTATGACACTAATCCAATTGCCATGGTTGATCAATCAGCCATGTGTAGTCCACCCAATTTTTGGCCTTCTACATTCAAAGTTTCTAACATTCACATATCTAAGAGAAGTGGGCAGTGGGAACACTGCCAATTTGAAGGCCACTAACTAACTCTGTTTTTCTTAATGTCCCTCTACAGGTCGGAAAATTCCGTAACAGAAAAGAAGGTTTGCAAAGGATTATTTAAGTCAATTGTCTATATATTATTTTTGGAAAGCACGATTCCTGGTCCCCTTATGGGGACAAAAATCAACTCCCAGCAAGCAGGCATGGCGCTGCTGCACAACGTAATACTTAAACCTTAGGTCTGAAATGTTGCATTTGCCGCTTAGTTCCGCTTATTCACAATATATCTCATATGGTTAAGTGGACAGTGGGAACAACGGCAGTTTGAAGGACACTAACTAACTATGATTTTTTATGTCCCTCTACATGTTGGGAAATGCCAGTTTAGAGAAGATTTACAAAGCATTATTTAAGTCATTTGTTTATTTTTGGAAAGCACACTTCCTGGTCCCCTTGTGAGCTGTGAGGTGGTCAAAATTGACTGGAAGCGAGTGGAAATAAATGTTATTGATGTTATTAATACTGTAGGATTTTAGCTGTTTTTTTTATTTATTTAAGAAAAAATCCAGATCCAAAACCAAAACACGAAAACAAAACAGGGAGGTGAGGTTTTGGCAAAACCAATCCAGATCCAAAACCAGGGGAGATCCAGATCCAAAACCAAAACACAAGGGTCGGCGCACATCTCTATAAAGAAGGGATATGTCTGATTGCAGAATATATCCCCTCTATACGTGAGGCAATTAACAGACATTGGGCTTAATACATCCAAGATTGCTATTATGATTACGCACACAGACGGCCGATTGCATCGCAGTGCTTGTGCATGAAAGGGGTGTTGATGAGGAGGTGGTTGGCGATACGCAGGCGTGCCAGTCCATTTGAATGCCATTACAGGGGGTTGCATAAATTATCCACTGCGCTGGTATACGCAGCTTGTGTACTCACAGCATGTGACTAGGTTAGCAATTTCTGAGTACGGTCAGACCTGTTGTAATTGTGTGTGAGGGGCTGATGTTACTCGATGTTCCCGAAGTAAATGCAGGCTTACAAAGTATTACGCATGTGTGAAAGCAGTAGTGGGCGTCTCTATGTTGGCTTTGGGTGTCTCTATAATAGATTTGCGATTGCAGTCATTACCATATTTTTGCAACAGACCTGCATGCGTAATCGCAGCTGCGATCGCAATAGCGATCCATAATGAATCAAGCCCATTGAAAGCAGATAAGGTGGCCATCAGCCTTCTGAGTAAGTTTAAGCTTTTGCAGACATAGTGGGTCTCCAGACATCCAGAGAGCTTTCCTGATGTGAGTAAAGATGCAGTGGCTAATTTATGGATGCCCAGAAAACCGTGTTTAAACAATCCAACACACTTCCGTTTTTCTAACCACCCCCCCATTACCTCCCCTAAATGCTGACTACCTGTCACTCACTTTGTGAGCGATACTTCTGTGTGAGCGTATTCGCAATTTAATCACTGTGCATGTGCAGCTTCCATGCATGCACAATGGGAAACAATTGCTCAATATGTGTAAAAATATTGGCATGGCACCTACCACTGAATCAGGCCCATAGTCCACTGCGCTAACATGGCCATACCTAGGGGTACATTTACTAAAGTGAGAGATTTTAGAAGTGAGTTTTAGAAGAGATGTTGCCCATAGCAATCAATCAGATGCCCACAAAATCAACTTGGTGGTTCAGAATATTTTTTCAAATTAGAGGGGCATGCAGGAGATGCTGTTTGTGTCCATAAACATTTCTGAACATTTTTAGGCATACAGCAATCGCATGTCAAAGATTGCAGACTGTTAAATGAGGTTCTGTGTCCTTGCTACCAAATCCCATCTAGATTCAACTTCACTAGAAAAGCAATTCCCAACCTGGCAGTAGCCCCTTGATGAACAACACATCACCCCTTTATGGACAACAAAGCACACCAGCAAAATGTGCAGACAGACCACCTACAGAGTCACAAATATGTGGATGATAAACTGTGGTCTGGCCAGCAGTGTCACCGAACAACACTAGCGTAGTTAATACACACAAAAAAACCTGAAAAAAATATATATTGTATTTGTTGTGGAATGATAATTTTGTTTTTTTACAATGGGGAAGAGCACCCCTGGATTGACAGAGCACCCCCCTGGACAACACAACACCCCTTTATGAACTGCAGCCCTAACCCTTTGATGGCCAGAACAACACAGCAGCTCCCCTTTATGGACAACATAGCAGCAGCCCCAGCCATTTGATTGATAGGACAACAGTGACACAGCAGCACCCCTTTACGTACAGATTACTGAAGTCCCCCTTTATGTACTGCAGCCCCAGCCACTTTATGGACAACACAGCAACAGCCCTTTATGTTCTGCAGCCCCAGTGCCTTGAGTGACAGGAGAACAGCAGCACCCTTTTATGTACTGATTACTTAAGCCCCCCACTATGTACTGCAGCCCCATTATGGACAACACAGCAGCAGCCTGCAGCCCCAGCTCCTGACAGGAGAAAACAGTGACACAGTAGCACGTGCACAGACAGAGCAGCATGTCTGTTCTGTACACTCTCCACAGCCTGAGTGAAAATGGCGCCGATCACCGGGACCTTTATACAATCCAAAACCAGCAAGAATCCGGCAGCGGAAAAATGACGCGTTTTGCCTTGTTTTCGGATCTGAGTCAGGCAGGAAAACCTAACCCGGACTTAGATCTTGGCTCGGACACAAAAAGTTCAGATGGGTCCGGTTCCCGGAGAACCGGATCCACTCATCTCTATTACAAATATGATTTGATATCAATACTAGTTGATTGGGCCTTTTCTGATACCCCGTAAAATAATTTGATTTTGTCCTCAGTACGAATTGTGCCCAACAAGATTTTAGTGAAGTTTAGATTGCTTCAGCATCTGTGTTATCCTGAGGGCTCATTGATTAACAATGCGATTATGGAAGGCCTCTTTTGATGATGCCTTGTCTATTGTGCGGTCTTTTGGAGTTGGGGCACTCATAGGTAAGATTATTGTGGAATCCGCCTTTCAGTTGTTGCCCATGCATCCTGATTCATTCAGGTTTATACGTTTTCAGGTGAAGGTTGAGTTTTATTTGGATAAATGCCTTGCTATGGGTTACTCGGTCTCGTGAACATATTTTGATCGGTTCAGCTTGTTTCAGCATTGGCGTATTTCAGCTTGCAATGGGGAGCTGGATGTTGCTCATTGATGGGAATGGGATGCCAGTGCTTGGGATCCCGATGGTCAAAATCCTGATGTGGGTATCCTAACAGTCCTATCCTGACACTTGATGATGAGTATCCTAACCCTCCCGCTCTCCCTACCTTAATCCTCCCTCCCTGGTGCCTTAGCCTAACCATACTCCATAGTGCCTAAACCTAACCTCCCCCTCCCCACACCCTAAATCTAACCCTCCCTCCCTTGTGCCTAATCCTAACCTTCCCCCTAGTGCCTAACCCCTAATCCTAACTCTCCCCCCAACCCCTCTACTTACCTTTGGGATGCCGGCAGCTGAAATGCCAGCGCTAAGATTCTGACAGGTGTCAGGATTCCAGTGCCAGTATTCAAAGTGCCGGCATCCCCTGTGTCAGGATACTGAGCGTATCCTGTTGCTTACTATTTAGATGACTTTTTGCTTGTGGGTCCTCCAGACTCCACTTGTTGCACTAAGCTTCTTCATAGTGTTGAAGTTTTTTTTTGCTTAGTTCAGTGTTTCCATCCCCTTTGAAAAGACTGAGGGGTCAACGTGTGTTCGGTCCTACCTGAGCATCAGGATATAGTCGGCTTCCCTTGGACAAGGTGGCCAAATTGACGTGACATGCTCCTTTGGATTCAGGGTTTATTTGTTTGGGAGTTGGTGTGCATCCCCATGGCCGGGTAAGTGGATTCGGGATGGCTTGACAAGCAATCTTCTCCTTTCCAATCTCTTTTCAATAATTTATCAAGGTATTCCTTGAATTTTGGGGTGATTAGTTGCACAATAGAAATGTAGTATTCTGGTTTGAAAATCTAGGTGTGGTTCATGCTGTCAACCGTCAACTTGCTACTTTCTTTCAAGCTATCTGCTTGATAGCTCAGATTGATCTACTTAATCTTTTTAGTTAACAACTCTTTCCATGCCTGGCAAGTTCCAGGTGTTGAAAATAAAGTAGTATTGCAGGTGCATTGTCCCTTTTTGATTGGGTTCATTTTAATGGACCTTGTATCCCATGCCGATCAGGTTGGTGAATTGTACCCTTCTTACAGTATGTCTGGCAGATTATCAAGCCAACACATAGGGCTAAGTCCACAGAGCGATTGCACCTGGAATTCTCAGGCATCATGGTCAGATTGGCTGAGGTTTTTCGACTGCGGCTCCAGTAGAGGTAAGAGGTGTCACAAGTTAATGCATTCCATTGTTTGGGAATATTATTTATCGGGTAAGTCCAGCATGATTGTCGTCAAGATGTTAGGATTTTCACATTTTTGTGCTTGCATGAACATTTGGATCTGACCAAGAGCTTTGTGGTTGCCAAGCCCCTGCAGGAGTGGGCCAGAATGGCTCCCTCAGCCCTTGATTCTAAGCATCCTATTGACATTTGTCTTCTCCCACCATTGCTCTTCATCATTCATTAAATTTTTTTCCCTCTAATTTGATGACTTTACTACCGTTTGGACTTTTCTTTGGCATTTTACAGAGCCATGTTAGAGTTGGTTGCTCCTGCAAGGCAGGCTTTTCCTCCTCTGCCTGGTTTGTATATTTTAGTATCTGACTCCTCCATATTAGTTTAGATACAGCACTCCAAGAATAATCCAGTTGGGAAAGGGCCGTTGAGTGTCCCTTTTGACTTCTGATGATCTTCGGACTTGTCTGGTTTCATTAGCTAAATTATATTTGGCCTGTAGGCCCATTACCATGGGAGCATGACTTATTCACTTGGATGGTTAACCAGTGACTAAATACCGGTTTGGTTGGGTGTTGAAGTGTATCATGGCCCTTGCTCTTTCCCTGGTTGAGTTTGATACCCATTCCTTTCGGATTAATGTGGCTACGTCATAAGCAGAGGCAGTTTTTTTAATGTCAAGTGTAAATGTACCGTGAGTATTGGATACAAAAAATAAATCTTTTTTTTTTCCCTGTATAAACTTTCTCAAGTATGCTTTGCTTTCATAACATGAGTGCCAAACAAAACCTAGGATTTCATAGTTTCAGAGAAACCAACATTAGGTGCAGTAGAGATAACAAGGTATTGTGTAATAGGCATAAAACAAATCTATTCATTACTTAATTTATTTTTATTTTGACAGTGCGCAGCTCTGCTTCAGTCACCATTACTGTGCTCAGCCTGCATATGTCCTGTTGCTTCTCTTCCTGGCTTCACTTCTTTTGTCGTACAGTGTTGAAAGTGTAAAATGTGACCAAATCTGTACACAGACATACTGTTTGTGCATGCATTATTAATGTGCCTCCGAAGCAGGGAAATGCATGTATTACACACATAAAACAAGAATACATCCAAGGCTATGTTTGCCTCTCAGTGTATTATAATTACATTAATCATTAATTAATTTCAAATTCAGTTCCTTTTTTTATAGTAATTATATCTATGAAGTTATTTACAAATCATCCATTAAAACATAAAATGTTAATATTGAAGATGGAAATGTTCTGAGTTAATTAATTAAGAACCATAGTAATCCTTGGTTTAAATGGAGAAGCAAAGACATCCTATAGACATGATCTCCTGCCTAACTATTTTAACTATTCATATTATTACTGTTAACACAATAAACATGAACTGAGAGGCTTATTCAATAATGAGGACAGATTGGCCCTTGATGATTAAGTATTCAACACAGTGTTGGTTACGAGTGTGGAGCAATTTAATACTGGTTGGTGTGGGACAGCTGGTCTTAAGAATATCTGTTCTCACGATACCTACCACTGCTGATTTTACACTGCCGGGTCTGGCCTGGCAGTGTTAGTGTGCATGCATGGACCAAGCATGCACACTGCTGGAGGGGACATAAGACCGGAGGGGTGGAGGGATCCAATCGGATTCCTTTTCACAACCCAGACCTCCATCTCATAGAAAGGTTCCTACAGATAAACTCAGAAAACTTTCAGTTTTGATAGTTTGCTGAATATTGGATGTCCATATCAGGCCCCTAATAAAAAATAGGCACAAACTTGTGTAATGTGTAATGGGGCCCAATTGATTGTCCTCATTCACCTATAGTTTTTGCGACATATTGTATGGTGCAAGGTGTTTGGTGCAGCTTAGATGCCATGCCACAGATATCAATTTTTGCACTGTTGCACTTTTTCATCTTTTTTATACTGCAGCCACATACCAATAGACTTGCACTTTTCTCACAATTTTGGTAGTGTAAATTTGCACAATGTTGTATGGTGGCATGCATAGCACTGCTCAGTCATATTGGCCCCCAGTTTCTTGCCTATGTTTTAAGGTGAGCAGCTTTTTTGCACTGCTATAGTATGCATAGTGGTGTATAGGGTATTGGTACAAATTGATGTGTGTGCTGTACCCCACTTTATTTGTGTTTGTTGATATGGAGAATGGTCAACTGAGAGGAGAGCAGGAACCACATACTAGTGCTGGAGCTGCTGCCAGTGCCACCAGTCATGATGATACTAATCCATCTATATAATCTACTAAAGCCAATGCCCAAGGGCATACAGGGCTTGTCAGGGCATTTAAAATGAAGATCCAATCTTTTACAGTAGTAAAGAAAAAAACATCAAGTGACAAGGAAAGGCTAAAGCCTTGGCCTTTATTTATGACTGGTGGTTCTGCCTCTTATGATGATGTAAGCACAAGTGAACATGCTGACATAGAAATCGAGGATGCTTCTGATTGAAGTGCACCATGATGAGCAGGATATTTGTGTAGCTGACGCTAATAAGGATGTTGTTGATGAGGATGTTTTTTGTGTAAATCAGGCACCAGTGGAAGAAACAGTTATTGTCCATGATAGTAAAAAGGCCATTGTCATTCCTGGGCACAAGACAAGAAAATCCACTTCTTATGTGTGGAATTATTTCTACCCAAATCTGGACAATTGTCAAGTCATCTGTAGCCAGAGTACTGTAAGTAGAGGTAGGAACTTTAGCCATCTAGGAATCTCCTACCTGTTGGGTCATCTGCAGTGCATCCATCCAAAAAGTTTTTGTGTTGACTTATCACCAGAGGATCTTTTGGGAAAGATTTTTCTTGGCAGATGTACTTGCTGGAGAAACTGAAGGAGAAGCAATCACTGCATCATGTGCCACTTGAGCTGACAATTTGCTTACCTAAAGCTCTTTGCATCTTTTCAGATCTGTGTCCGTTGGGAAGTACAACACAATGTATTTCTTAAATCTTATATCTTAAATCTTGCGTTTGCTCTGTTCAGCTGGTCCACATATCTGTGGTTAAGTGAACAGTGGGTATAATGGCATTTTGGAGACCACTAAGTTTTTTTTAATGTCCCTTTACAGGTTGGGAATTGCTTTTCTAGTGAAGTGGAATCTTGATGGGATTTGGTAACAGCCACACTGGACCTCAATTAAATGTCTAAAACCCACTGAATTATTGGTGGATATTGGATGCACATCTAATACCAGCATAGATGTTATGGTGTTAGTGATTCGCTATGCAACTGGGTGACTGCTTTCAGACTTGCTCCCCATTGCAAAGGATTGTTTAAGAGTCAGTTGTTTTTTAAAGTCTTCCTGGTCCCCTTCTGGGATGAAAATCCACTCCCAGCAACAGCAGCAGGCATAGCACTCAAGGATTCTTCTGGGGCAAGGACAGATGTGAATGAGTAAAATATATTTTTTTAAATGGCTAACCTCCTCCCTCCCCTCCTTCCTCATAAATTTGCTTTAGAATCAGAAAATTAAATTGAATTTACTACTAATCAAATCTTCCTTACCCTGCCTTCAACTACATACATACTCCAACTCCTTTAGGGCTCTTGAATAATAAAAAAAATTGTTTCCTGATGTGCCATGTTGGAAGTTGAACTGCCACTGCTGCTGCAATCTTTGACATGCGATGGCTGAATGCCAAAAATGTCCAGAAATGTTTATGGCCACAGAAAGCATCTCCTGAATGGTATGCAGTCAGGAAACTGACTGCCTTAATACCGACAGCCGGCTTCCCGGCTGCTTTATCCCAGTGTGGGATAAATGACCGGCATCTATATCTAGACGCCGGTCATTTACCCGATGCCAGGAGACTGGCGCCTAGCATCCCGATCAAAGGGATGCCGGGTGCCACGAGCGGACAGCCGCGGGGAGGAGGGTTAGGTTTAGGGCACCCGGGGAGGACTTAGGGTTAGGCACTCCCCAGGAGGGTTAGGGTTAGGCTAGAGGAAGGGGGGTTAGGCACCCCTGGGGAAGGTGAGGGTTAGGCACCCCCCCCGGGGAACTTAGGTTTAGGCAGCGGGGAAGGTGGGGTTAGGGTTAGTCACTTAGAAGGGGGATTAGGGTTAGGCACTTGGGGGGGAGGATAGGGTTAGGCACACCTAAGGAGGGTTAGGGGGTTAGGTTTGGTTAGTTTATACTTACCTTAGGGACAATCGGGATTTCCAGCGCTGTCGGGCTTCTGCTGCCGGGCTCTGCTGATCTGTCGGACTGCCGCTGCCAGGAATCGAACTGCCGGCCATGCGGCAGCCAGGATTCCATACCGATTCCCTCCTGAATGCCCCTTTAATTTAAAAAAAAATACTCTGAACCACCAAGTTGTTTTGTGGGCAAAACATGGCACATATTATTCACCCATGCTCTTCTCTCCTCCCTCATATATTTGCTTCAGAATAAAAAAAATAAACTAAATTTACTACCAATCAACCCTTCATTTCCCTGCCTTCAACTACAGTACATAAATACTCCATCTTCCTCAGGTCTCTTGGTTGATGAAAACATATGTTTCCTTATGTACCATGTTGGAAGTTGAACTGCCACGTGTTTGTGCCGCCCACTGCTGCCACTTAGCTTAGTCAGCCAGCTAGCTTGGTGCAAATTTGGGCCTACACCTGGATGAAAACAATATTGTGAGCTGTGAGGTCATCAAAATTGACTGGAAATGAGTGGAAATTAATGTTATTGAGGTTAATAATATAATACCGTAGAAATAAAAAAAACAAATTATGTGATTTTTGCTGTTTTTATAAATTTAAAAAAAAAAATACAGATCCAAAACCAAAACACGCAAGGGTTGATTTTGGCAAAACCAAATCCAGATTCAAAACACAAAAAGATACAGATCCAAAACCAAAACACTGGGGTCGGCGCACATCCCTACTTTATAGTATTAGCCCGTTTTAATAATGGATGTTATGTTTGTTATCACTCATTTCTAATCTTAAATGATGTTTCAACCAATCAGCTCCTGTCATTTTACAGGCTGTGTTTTAAAAATGAAAGGAGCTTATTGGTTGGAGCACATGCAATTAATCAGGCCCATAATGTGGCTTATGCTAGGTACACATTATACAATTATCAGGCCGATCCATGCAATATCTGCGGATCACCCCAATAAAATTGTGCCGATGCTAAAACACTGATTGGTCGGGTATGCAGAATTGTCCAGCATGTCCGTCCGATGTGAAATTTTGTAGATTAAAAGACAGGCAATGTATGCCCAGCTGTGGCTTACCACCAGACATTTCCCCTGTTCCTTCTCAGGGAAGGAACAGGGAAATATCTCCTTCCCAGGGGAGGAGCGCTGATATTGGGGCCAATGCACAGTTTATTCCCTTGTTATCTGCAGGGTATCAGGCTGCCAGATAAAATGTCTGTCAGTCTGACAGGCATTTTATCTGGTAGTGTATGCCCAGCATAAGTCACATTTGTGGAGAGGTATATGTGGAGTTGTGGACACATTTTTATGTGATCATAAATAGACCCCTATGATAGAAAATGAGAGTAGAACACTCGTTGATGGATACAATACAAATGTAAGGCAAAAAGAAACTTTAGCACTTCCTTGATTCTATCCATTTTTGTATTGCAGATGATGGCTTCATGCGATGCATTTCGAAAGTTCTCTATGAATAAAACACATCATCTAGGTACAACAATTTGCTGCTGTTTTTTAATCATGTGATTAATCATTTCACTTTGGAATTTGTACTAAAAAACAATTCTGAGCTTTGCCTGACTATGGTGGGTAATTCCAGGTAGGTAATGATGGGTCAGTTGTAAACTTCCTAAAAAAACAGCATTAGTATTGTTATATTTGGCTGTGTGCACAGGGCGTGTTCTCAGCCACATACTCCCCTGGAACACCCTCTTAGGTATGAATTGCAACGCTGCTCCCTAGTCCCTAGTCTATCTCCTTAAAATATACAATGTGGCTATACTATCCAAGTTCAAATTTTATCTTTTTCTCTGATTTATCTTACAGTCTGGCATTTTAATACCTACTTATATTAAAACACTGTTGTCATCTGTTATTACTATTTTTGCTCAATTTACACTTCATCAGCTGTTTTTAACTGAGAAATGACATTTCAAAGGCTTATTGATTTTTCAGCATAAATCAATGAATTATTTGAGTCCAAGTCACCAAACAACATATGTTTGAAGCATCCATATTTCAACTAGCTGTAATATTCCTTTTTTGTAACCTTCAGCCTTATTAACAGCCCTCTCAGAGAAAAAAAAATGATTTGAAGACGAGAGAATATTTGGACATAATTGACAACAGGATTTAGACAATCCAACAATCAGCAAGCAATCACTGTGAAAAAGTCTACCTCATGTCTGAAAGGTGATAGGTTAAACCTTGCAGATTAAATTCCCCTAGTGACTACAGGTCACATATCCTCCCTTGAATTCTTGTCATGAGTGAATCTGTTGCACAATTTCTATATCTGTTGAAACTTTCTATGGTTCACAGTGGTTTTATTGTTGTATATTTTGAGGCTTTAAAATAGAACTTCAAAATAAATTCTCTTGATTTCCCTCTCCACAAGTAATAGAACCAAGAAAGTTCCATGTTGGTATTTCCTTGGTATGTTGGTTCCATGTTGGTTGGTATGGAGGTGCCTCAGCTGCCATTGTCTAGGATCACAGCCAATCTAGAGAGGTCTAAAGAGACTTCAGAGCTGCCAGGTTAAAGCTGACTAGAAGAACTGTGGATCTGTTACTCAGTGGAAGTAGAATCAGTGAAATCTAAAGGAATTACTAATACCGCTTTTCCACCCGAGTCTGACCCGAGATTTGGAATACAGGGCCTGATTCAGAGCCGTTCGCTAAGCTACATTCACATGTAGCCTGCCGATGTTTGCAATCTGCGCATGCGTATAAGATGCAGTGCATGTGCGCGAACCAGTCAATGCGATCACAAAGCGTTCGCACCCTGTACACAGACACTCCGCTAGAATGAGTGACAGGATGTGCCGTTTGTGGGTGGTGACGGGGTGTTCGATGGAAATGGGGGTGTGGTGGTTTAAACGCAGGCGTGTCTGTGCATCTGATCGCCATTTCAGAGGTGTGCATGATTAAGACGCAGCGTCAGCCTACACGTCCCATGGCTGAATTACACTCTGCAGCACTCGCAGTGCTTGAGGTAGGGTATGGTCAGCCACAAGTGCTGCGTATGGGTCCGATGTTACCCGATGTTAACGATTGTTTAATACACTTCCTGGTTATGATGTGTGTTACTAAGGGAAAGTGGACATCTTGTGACAGGTTGGTGGATGTCTAAATACATACTGCGATCGCACAGCAAGACATAGTGAGCGTGCTAATGTCTTGCTAGCGATCGCGGTATTTGCATACTTTGGCAGCTGACAGCTACGTGTGAACGCATCCTAGCGAACGGCTCTGAATCAGGCCCACAGTTCCAAAACTGGTCAGAGCTGGGACAGACCCCTTTTCCACTGCATTGCCGATTCAGGTTATTCCCAGATCGGCGCCATACGCACTGCACACGGGTGCAGTGGAACACTTCTCCCATCGCTTGGAAATTACATCATCTTCAAGCGCCGAGAAACCCGGAAATCCCCATGCTGTAAACGGGACACAGATCACTGCAGGGTTACACGGGTTGCTGCCATGTTAAACCCTGCAAGCTACCCGGATTGGATTGCCAGGTTACTCAGAATCCAACCCTTGTCCCTTTTACACCTAGCAGCAACCTGGGTCAACCCTGCAATAACCAGGGTATTAGCTGTGGTGTAAAAGGGGTATAACGTTGGTGTACCTTTATAGTATGTACAGTATCAGATAATCTATCTGTAATTTTACTGGAATATATTGAATTACTGCTTCTATGTAGTAATTTAATACTGTATGATGTCATGCTAAAAGTAACACAACAGGAGAGTATTAATTGACATCTAGGATTTTGCCACAATGCATCATGTTGTTAAGATCTGTCTGTACTTTTTCTATGCAGCTATGGAGTCTTTGCGGCACTTTAAAAATAAAAAAGATGATAATATTTATATTGTTAACATTCACTTGCAGTCAGTTTTACAGTCACCAACTCACAACAGTCAATATTCACACCAATACTGGTACAAGGCTGCAGCAAGTTTATTAACTAAAATTAGAGGCAGCAGCACCCACACATAGTAGTTTAATACAATATATGAACATCGTTTTAGATGTATTAAGTGGTTATAACCCCATTTTCTAGTGATTTCACCAAACAAGGGGTTATTACCGCTTCTCTGAACTGTAGTAAAATGGAGACTGTAGATAAATTAGAGATTTGTCCAACGACACCTTTGGTATCTGTAAATAATGCTGTCACCATGGCTGGTTATGGCAACAGTGTTATTTACTGTACAGAAGATTGTCAGCATATCAGCTGTTTGTTAAGATGAAACACCGCACATTTCATCTGGTAATATATGTTGTCCATCAGGCTTCGGTTCGAGAGGTCTCTTAATGTAAATTAGTAGATTGGACAATTTCACCCATACCCCCTGACTTAATTAAGACCAATAAAGAAAGTTAAGGTTTGAATAAACCTCTAGGATTATTGTTTTTAATTTTAGATACTGAAAGGTACAGGTGATTGTAGGGAAAAGTATTATATCTAATTGTATTAGCATAAAGAGACATCCCCAACAAATTGTAACACTAAGCATAATAAATTCAATAAACTTAAGTGCAGGTAAAGTATTTGCAATATGTATTCTTTCTTTTAAACAAACACTGTGTGGTAACTATCATCGACAGCTTTGTAAACTGGACGGATAGTAAATCTACCCCTGTAAGTCTTTGTTAACCTTGGGGTAAAAGCTTAATTGAAATGTTAATAGATAGACAGATCACAAATAAATAACTAATGACTACTTTCCATAATTTCTTTCCTAAAAAATTCCAGAAGTGACATATTTTCTACAATTCATTACAACACTAAACATGGTTGCCTAGCAACACCCTGAGTTCCACATTAATTAAAATATAAACAGTAATCAACCTACAAAATAAATACAGGTGGATAAAACATATAAGCCAGCTATAGTAAGATATTTTTGGGGTTACAGTATATTGTCCACTGGTCCATTTCCACTACTTAATGGGATACCCAGGTTCCTTCTAACTATTTGAGTGGCTTATGTGACAAAGCCATCTATGTGGTACGGAGACTTTCTTAATTTGTTTTTTTTAATAAAAATTGTGGTTTGCATTTTAAATATTGCAACTTGAAATTTTTTTGGGTTGTATTTTGGCCGGACTACAACATGGAAACATATGGTTTATTTGTTATAAATGGCAGAACTATACAAAGAAACCTTTATGTGCATATCCACAGTGTTTTTAAGTACACATACATGTAAGCATCTATACACAATGTAACCCATTTATCACATCTGAGGTGCAACATAACGGATGGTGGCAGTTGTGATATTTAGAGGGGACTTATCCACTGTTTCCAGACTCTCCAGACACGTGTGGGGAGTCATAACATTTCATCAGGGAGTCATAACATTTGTGTTTCTTTTTCCATTCATTTGCATATAATACTGGACAACATCCATAGGAAGCATCTAAGAAGTGGATATATGGTATACCACCCTCATTAGGACACTATACGTATATGCTGGGGCAATCCATAGCGCAAATATGATCCATTTTTTTACTGACTTGTATATTGTGATATAAGTTGAAATGATAGTGGTTTGTGCTGCTTTGGAGTGCAGAGCCAGAAGATAGGTAATTGGTTTTTTAAAGGATTACTACGTTATCTCTGTGTTTTGGGTTCAATCATGCATCTACCAATAGGGTGTTTATTAATGCCTGCAGAGTCTGAAAGTAACATAAATTTCAATTCTACCTTCAATTCCACCTGCCAATTTTCCCTTTCTCAGTTTACAAACAAAGAACCCTATAGTCTCTTTCACTTTTTCTTTGTACGCTGTTCAGCTTGTAGACTGAAAATATTGAATAGTCAATGTAAATGTAATTTTCGCACCAGATGGCTTTACATAGTTAGTAGCAGCCAGTACTATTAAGTTTTCTGTGAATTTTAGCAGCACTACTGTAATAAAAAAGCTCTGAAGAATTTGTTCCCTGGACCATGTGAACTGCAAACCAGCATCCCTGCAAGTTGAGCCTTAGCAGTTGATGTAGGTTCAGACTTGTGCATACTTGTTTGAGTCATGCTGACCTTGTTTGGATAGTTGATAGTGCTAACTTCTGGATTCCTGACCTTGTCTTGTTTACCATTTATTCTTCTGTCTGCTAAATTCCTTGAACCTGGACTGTGACCTGTTTAAAACAGCTTTCCGCCTACCCTGAACTCACTCACCTTTAGACTACACTTTTGTGACTTTCACCAGTCCTCAGTTTACTCCCTGGTATCCTGGCCCACTCTATCTGGTCACTCTCATTACTTACTTGGAGGGCTATGAACTGCATGAATTTTAGAGTCAAAGTCCATACTTCCTTGTGAGGGTCCTGGCAAAAATCTGACCCTCATTAAACTCCACGCCTCTGGGATAAGCAGCACTAAACTGGCATAACCCCTTTAGCACTCACTAAAGGGGTTATGTCATCTATTCTGTATTCTTAGGCAATCTAAGATTACTGCTGTTTGTCACTGCCGGCAATGGGGACCCAGCACTGCCTCTCCGGCTTCAGTAAAGCCTTCCAGGCACTGCCAGGTCCCCTCCAGGTTACAGTGCCATGCACATGCACAGACGGACCATCGTGTATACGCATTACACTGTAGCCCGTCGCTGGCAGCGTGGAGGACTTCCAAGATTAGGAGGACTTTGCTGGACCGTGGCAGAGGGTTACATATTGATGAATACCACTAGCATTTTAATTTGTATCACTGTGATACTAAACGAAAAATATGGCTGGTATTTCGGATTGTTCATAAATGGGGCCCTCTGCTGGCTCAGTCAGAATCCCATCACAGCAGTTGAGATTCTTAACTGATACTCTCCATTTTCAGCTTCAGCTAGCTCTTTCTCATAGTTGCCATTGGCCAATCGTGCATTTTAACAGGTTATGGTGTTGTCTCTCTTCATTTAACTCACAGCACCTCTCATCACTTATCTCCTCCCTTCAGACTCTTATCACCACCGGTTCTGACTGTAATCTCTCCCTTTTTATTTCTTAGGGGGCACACAACCCCCCATTGTCAAGCTCAAGCTCACATCCCATCCTTGCAAGAACCTTATGCTATCTTCAAGCTCTCCACTGTTTATCTCCTTACAGAGGCTAGGTAGCTATGAGAGAGATATGAAATGTTCTAAAGAGAAAAAGTATAGACATTGCCCATAGCAATCAGACCACTAACCGAACGATGGCTCAGCGGCGGGATTTCACTATAAAAATCCCAGTACTGAGTGCTCATTGGCTGAGAGAGGTGAGCCTTCCGCCTCTCAGCCAATGATCGATTCCCCCCATTGTCCTCAATGGTGAGAACAGCTAAGGTTACAGTACTTAATTGAAAGCTGTACTGTAGGTGCGTCTGAGCCAGGTTACTTAATTGAAAGCTGCAAACCACCAACACCTGTGGGTGCATATTAGACCCTGAACCCCAACACCTGTGGGTGCATCTGAAACCAGATTAAAATGACGGGTACAAATGGCCAACATGGTCAAATGGTCGACACATGATTTTTTTCTTACTTATTGTTATTATTTTTTTAGAGTTAGGGTTTGGTCAAAAGTTTGACAAAAAAATGGTCAACACGTGATTATTTTTTAGGGTTTGGTAAAAAGGTTGACACACAAATGGTCGAAACATGATACTTTTTTTTTTAACGGAGGGTTAGGCACTTCCCCGACACTTAATGTTAGGCACCAGGAGGGAGGGTTAGGGTTAGCCACTTAACAGAGGGTTAGGCACCTACCCCCGACGCTTAGGGTTAGGCACCATGAGGGAGGGTTGGGTTAGGCACCAAGGCGAGGGTTAGGGTAAAGATTAGGGTTAAGGGTTATGAAAAAAAATGAGACACAACACCCATGGCCGAGAGAGGATATGCCTGGGTAGGCACAAAACAATATCCTAACAGTATAGTAACAACCCTATATTAACCCTAGATCACTAGCAAGAAGATATTCAAGTGGAGAAGGACTCACGGTTACTTGAGAAATCACCAGAGACAGAAGGCACACAAGTAGAGATGGTATACACTGCTGCACGGATATTCACCAGAGACGGGAGGCACACAGGTAGAGATGGAATACACTGCTGCTGTAACACATGAAAAGATGGATGATTATTGTTAAAAATAAAGAATATAAAAACTCCAACAGGACGGCCACAGCGCAGAGCACGCAGCTGGTACAGCCCGTTCCCAACAGTCGTCAGCGGACTTCAGTCTGCACCGTCAGTAGAGTAAGATAGGGTGAGTAACAAGACCGCTGCTCCGCTCTCAGTGTACAAGATACGGGACCGCTGCAACAGACTTACCATTTTTTCTAACACAAACAGTTTTCAATGAAAGAGCTATGAACATCCTTGTGTTTCTATGTATCTTTTTCAGCCCTCTGTATACTTAGCATTTGCCGATCTTATTAACATGTAATTGTTCTTATATTTTATTTACACACATTTATATTCTTTATTTTTATTTTTAACAATAATCATCCATCTTTTCATTTTTTACAACTGTACTCATAATCACTAGTGCGTCCAAACCCCCCTTTTATTTCTATGATTAGAGCGCTAATCAGGTATCTGATTACACCCAACAGGACAGCTGCTAATTCACTAATTAAGCGCGCAGGATATATCTGTAACACTGCTGCTGTAACGAAAGTTAGGAACCTGGACCGGGAACTCAACTAAGGCACGCTAGGAGACAACCATTGTTCAGGCAACTTCCTGTAACCTGTGGAACAGTTATATACCCAGGGGAACCCTTTGGTAGATGCACAGCGTCAGCTGATCACTCACCTTTCCTGGGAAGGAGATACTGTCACATGGGCCGACTGTCATGGCAGCGCCCATGTCCGGAATTGCGATGCCAGACACCAGCCCACCCGGAAGCCACTGCATGCGGGGAGAATGCTCAGTTTCTCCCCCACCGCCGTGCCAGCTGCCCGACCACCCGGGATTTCAGGGGAAGCCAGCGGAATGGTAAGAGAGAGCCGATCCCCGGCTGAGCCCTGACACCAGCCACACAAACACACAACTGTGCCTGGCTTTAGGGGCTGTCCTTCTGTGACAACCCGTGAGTAGTGTGTCAGTCACTGTAAATGTTGGAGTCCAGCAGTTTACTGGCGCCCGCCCACCCGTGCTTGTACTCCCACCGGTTTCCATTCCCTGCCCAGGGCTATATCTTAGTATGATGGCGCCATCCCCCTACCTTGCTGCCATGGCCGATAAGTAACAGACACCACTCTCCGTCTCTTGTAACAGGCACTGCAGCCACGGCCGGTAACAGCCACAACACCCTGCCACTGGCCAGCCGCTACCTTACCCGGACCCCCAGAGCATGCATTACAGCCGCTTGGCAATAACAGACGCCACCCCTCCAGGGGCCATCATAGCATGCACTGCAGCCAAAGCCTCCCTGCGTGCAGCTCCACCCGGCTGGGTGATGTGCTGCTCTTCCTCATCAGTCTTGACTTCTGATAGAAGCAGCGGTAAGGTGGCACTCGCAGCAGCCTGATATTATGCATTATTGCTTTATACTGGATAAAGTATACAGTGGGCTTGATTCAGCATGACTCGCAACTGCAACAGCGTACGCACACAGTCAATTGTTGCATACTGTGCATGCACCATACTGTGCGTGCGTGACGGTAGCATTGTGATCACATTGCGATCACGCAGACTTCAGAAGCCATAAGTGAGTGAGTGACAGGTAGTCAGCATTTGGGGGTGGTGACGGGGGGCGGGGGTAGGAGAAACGCCGGCATGCCAGTCCATTTAAATGTCATTGCATGGGCATGCGTTGTTTAGCCACTGCAACGCCATACGCAGCTAGAGTACGTACTGTATGCATTGTGGTTAGCAATTACTGAGTAAGGTCAGACCTGCTGTAATTGTGCATGAGGGGCCGATATTCCCGATGTATACGCAGCGCTGCAAAGTATTATTTATGGGAGATAGGGGTAGTGGGCATCTCTATGCTGGCTGTGCGATGGCTTTGCAATAGCAAACATTAGCATAATTTCACAGCAATTCTGTGTGCGCAATCGCAATAGGAATCCATAGTGAATCAGGCCCAGTGCAGGTGCAAATGGTGAGAAACAAAAGGAAGGAATGAGAGATGAATGCATCACACACCCCCATTTTGAGTTGTCACATCCCTCAAGACACATAGCCACACCCCTCATTATGTGTGGCCATACCCATTTTTGAGGCACGTGCACTTAGTGCATCCCCATACCCCCACTTTGACCACTGCATATATATATATATATATATATATATATATATGTGTGTGTGTGTATATATACATATATATATTTCATCTATATATATATATATATATATATATACATACATACAGTGGGCCTGATTCAGAGCCGCTCGTTCGCTCCGAGCGATGTTCGCACATCTGCGCATGCGTATGGGTTTTAGTACGCATGCGCGAACCAGTCAGTGCGGTCGAAAATCGCGTGCTCGCAAAATAGCGAATGCCTGGTAATTTGAGTGACAGAATGAGGCGTTTGTGGGTGGTAACAGGGGAAGGTGCTTGAAAACGGGGAGTGGAGATCCGAACGCAGGCGTTTCCCAACGGTCAAAACGGGCGTTTTAAGGGTGTGCATAATTAACAAAGCAGCGTCATCGACCACGTCACTTGGTTGTCTTTTAGCCTGAACTGCTTGCGGTAGGAAAATCCAACCACAAGCACTGCGAGCAGTTCATACGCCTTTCGATGTACTCGATTAATCAAATAAATAGCGGAGATGACGTAGGATGCAAACGGCCAGGGGGCGTTTTTTCCAAAATAGTGAGCGCATATTTCGTTTGCTCGTTCAGACATAGAGGCGTCAACAAACCGCAAAGAGCGAGCGCTCAATTTAAATAGCCAGCCCCTTTTTTCTGAATGAGCGAGCGCAAATAGCATCCGGCTCTGAATGAGGCCCAGTGCTCGAAGTGTGCCGGTATGCAACAGTATAGCATACCGGCACTTCAAGCAAGCACTACTTTTTTTAACTAGCTTGGAAGGAACAGATCATGGCTACAGCCGCAGCGCTGAGAGAGAAAGCTACAGTACATGACTCTGCCCACTACACTGCATGACAGTGGAGGACAGCCCCGAGGACCACCCTAACCCCTAGTGCCGCTGACGCCGCCCACCCGCCAGTGTGCTCGTCCCCCACGAGCAGATCCCCCCCTCTGCGAAGACTGGGCTGGGCAGTGGGTTGGGCGGGGACGGGGGGCAGGATGACATCTTCCCCCTGGCCGCTCCCTTTTTAAAAATAAGGGCCGCTGTAGCCGCGCGCTGCAGTGCATTACATACCCTGCGGGCTGCAGCCGGAAGACAGAGAGAAGACGCTCCCCTACCGTTACGTTCAGTCAGAGCGGCCGGGGAGCTTCTTCTCCCTGTTTCCCTGCTGCCTGTCACATAACTGTCCTGCAGCTGCAGCGTTCGACGATGTCAGATTGGTGGATGGCTCTAGTCCCATCCACCAATCATAGTGGTGGGATGTCTCCCCACACTGATTGGTGGCTGGCTGAAGCTATCCACCAATCAGAATTCAGAAGGCTGTTTAATGAGGGGATATTTGTGGCATTATTTTTCATTTTGTAACGTGTATTTACTGCATTATTTTTAATAAGGGGAGTGTGTGTGGGAGGGTGGCAAATCTGTAGCTTGATTCTTCATGTGGAGCACTACTATAGTGGGCACAACTACTATGGGCAATGTATAGAGAGCAATACTACTGCGGGCAATGTATAGAGGGCACTACTATGGGCATTGCAAAGGGTGCACAACTACTTTGGGCAATGTATAGAGGGCACCACTATGGGAAATGTATAGAGGGCACTACTGCTGTGGGCATTGTATAGAGGACACTACTACTGTGGGCATTGCATAGGGGCACTGCTACTGTGGGTATTGTATAGAGGGCACTACTACTGTGGGCATTGTTTAAGGAGCACTACTACTGTGTGGCATAATGTGTATAAGGGGGTACTATGGCGTGGTGCACTACATTAAGGTGCACACCTTAAGGACACAACCCTTTTAAATGGCCACCCCCTTTCCCCGCCGCACGCCAAAGACGCGCGCATAGGTACAATGTTATATTTTACATACCCCTACTTCAAAATTCCCACTTCGACCACTGCATACATACATATATACAGGGGCAGATAGGCGGTAAACTTCCAGGGGGGTGCGGCCCCCCTTGTTGTTTCTGCCACTTTTAGCAGTACGCTAAATGTCTAAGAAGCATTAATGGGACATGTGAAACCGTAAGGTTTTTTATTTATGGAATATATATATATATACACAGTATATATATATATTTGTAAGATGTTATTAAACCATGATATAATTGTGTGCTCTATGCCAATTTTTGCCCTATCCCTTTATATTATTTTTTCTTTGTAACAACAGAATAGAAGAATATTGTTTCAAGTGTCATGGTTTCATATGTTATTTTTATTTATATTATCATCCATTATCAGATGCATTTAGAGGGTGCAAAAATCTTTCTATTGAATTTTTCCTTTCATGTTAAATAAGGAACAGGTTCCAAATAGTTTCTCCTTGTGTAGTTTTCACATTTGTTGTTTTGCTTAACTTTACAGGCTCTTCATGACTATAAAACCAAGTAACAAATTGTTCTACCAGTTCACTAACCTGAACATAAAAGGTTTCTGAGACAGATGCAATATTCCTAGAAGTTGATATCGGAATACTTGAAATATTTGTGTTTTAATGCTTTGCAGCTTTTTTTCCCTCCTGAATTATTTGCTGACCAACTGATTTTCTGAAAATGTACAGTAACTGCGTGTAACCACACTTTTTTGCTATGATGGCTCTATGGGCCTGATTCAGAGATCTATGCTAATACTATCGCAGCTGCTATGCGAAAATAGACAATTATCACAGACACCAAAGAATGTATTGAGATGCCCATCTGCGGCTTTGCAAATCCAAGGATCTGCATGCAAAGATGCAGCATCAGTCACAGATCATTCAAATATCTCTGTTAAGAGTAAACCTATGGCTACTCAGCATGGCCTGCGGGAACTGAGACTGTGTATGGGACTGCAGTCGCAGGCTGTGACATGCCCCGAAAAACGACTCATCTGCATTCTTTGCAGCCACTGCCGGTTACCTCCCACAAACACTGTCTAAATGTCAGTCATACTGCGAGTAAAAAGTTGCTGTGAGTAACTACAGTATTGTACCTTGACGCATGCACGGTGCAACTTAGATGCATGTGCAATTTATGATAATCACTCAACTGCGTGAATATCAGCATTGCGTACTCCACTGAATGTAGCTGATGGTATCATGCGGATAGATAATTGGCCTGAATAACGTGAGGCTCAGAATCTAGCGAACATTGTAGTTTTTCAAAAGGATCTCCTGCAGAAATGTTACCCCTTGCTACCACTCACTAGACTCTCAATCCAGGGGCAAGGGCAGGCAGATCTCGTATATAAACTAGGGATGTGCACCGGCCACTTTTCGTGTTTTGTGTTTTGGTTTTGGATCTGGATCTTTATTCGTGTTTTGGATCTGGATTGGTTTTGCCAAAACCACCCTTCCGTGTTTTGGGTTCTGGGTTTTGTGTTTTGGATCTGTATTTTTTTTAAAAAAAGCATAAAAACAGCAAAAATCACAGAATTTGTGGGTTTTTCTGCTCCTATGCTATTATTAACCTCAATAACCTTAATTTCCACTCATTTCCAGTCTATTCTGAACACCTCACACCTCACAATAGTGTTTTTATGTCCAAAAGGTTGCACCGAGGTAGCTGGATGACTATGCTAAGAGATACGAGTGGGCGGCACAAACACGTGGTCCATCTAGGAGTTACACTGCAGTGGCAGACAGGATGGAAGTTTGAAAAACTAGGCCCCAAACAGTACATAATTCAAAGAAAAAAAAGAGGTGCAAGATGGAATTGTCCTTGGGCCCTCCCACCCACCCTTATGTTGTATAAACAGGACATGCACACTTTAACAAACCAAACATTTCAGCGCCAGGGTCTGCCACACGACTGTGGCTGAAATGATTGGTTCGTTTGGGCCCCCACAAAACAAGCTGGCAATTAATCTGTCCCTGCACAAACTGGCTCTACGGAGGCAAGATGTCATCCTCATCCTCCTCATCCACCGATTCTTCACCCTCTTCAGTGTTGTGTACATCCTCATCCTAACAGAGTATTAATTCGTCCCCACTGGAATCCACAACCACAGGTCCCTCTGTACGTTCTGGAGGCTGGTCTCCCTGGAAGAGTTGATAATTCATTTTATGAACATCATCTTCTCCACATTTTGTGGAAGCAACCTCCTACGCCTTTCGCTGACAAGGTTCCCGGCTGCACTAAACACTCTTTCGGAGTACACACTGGAGGGGGGGCAACTCAGGTAAAATAGAGCCAGTTTGTACAGGGACCTCCAAATTGCCTCTTTTTCCTGCCAGTACAGGTACGGACTGTCTGACATGCCGACTTGGATGCTGTCACCGATGTAATCCTTTAACAGACAGACGCATGCTTGTCGCTGCTGCTTTGAGGATGCAGGTGCGGCTACAGCCCACACAATTCACAAAGACAGAAAAAAAAGAATTTTTTATTTTTTGAGGAGCGCACTTTGAGGCTTACACCACCCTTTAACAGACAGACGCACGCTTGTCGCTGCTGCTTTGAGGATGCAGGTGCGGCTACTGCGCATACATTTCACACACAAACACAGAAAAAAAGAAGATTATTTTATTTTGTTGGAGCGCACTTTGGGGGTAACACCACCCTTTAACAGACAGACACACGCTTGTCGCTGCTGCTTTAAGGATGCAGGTGCGGCTACAGCCCACACATTTCACAAAGACAGAAAAAAAATTTTTTTTATTGTTTGTGGAGTGCACTTTGAGGGTTACACCACCCTTTAACAGACAGACGCTCGCTTGTCGCTGCTGCTTTAAGGATGCAGGTGCGGCTACAGCCCACACATTTCACAAAGACAGAAAAAAAAGAAAAATTTTTTAATTGTTTGTGGAGCGCACTTTGAAGGTTACACCACCCTTTAACAGACAGACAAACGCTTGTCGCTGCTGCTTTAAGGATGCAGGTGCGGCTACAGCCCACACATTTCACAAAGACAGAAAAAAAAGAAGAATTTTTTTATTGTTTGTAGAGCGCACTTTGAGGGTTACACCACCCTTTAACAGACAGACGCATGCTTGTCACTGCTGCTTTGAGGATGCAGGTGGAATCTAGACGGGATTTGGAACCGGGGATACACTACCTCCATCAATTGTCTAAATCCCACTGCACTAATGGCGGATACCGGACGCACGTCTAACACCAACATAGTAGTCAAGGCCTCAGTTATACGTTTTGCTTCAGGATGACTGCTGTCGTACTTCATCCTCCTTGCTAGGGACTGTTGGAGGGTCAATTGTTTAGTAAAAGTAGAGGTGTTCCTACTTCCTCTCTGGGATGATGAACATCTCCCAGCAGCAGCAACAGCACTAGGAGGAAGTGGTTCTTGATCTTTCCCTATTTTATTTTTATCAGAGAAAGTTTGGTCTTCCATTTATGTTATATTGATATGTACGTGCGGCTAAGGCGCACACAAACGCAGAAAATATTTTTTTATTTTTGCTGGAGAGTAGTGCACTTTGTGTGTTACACCACCCTTTAAGAAATGAGCCAGCCGGCCCTTTACTTATGGGACACAGGCGCACGCTTGGCACTGCTCCTTTGTTGATGCACGTGCAGCCACAGTGCACACAATTCACAAACACAGAAAAAAAAATTATTTTGTTTAGAGTGCCCTTTGGGGGTTACAGCACCCTTTAGCGGTCAGTCCAGCCGGCCCTTTATTTATGGCACACAGGCACACGCTTGGCACTACTTTGTTGATGCACGTGCGGCTACTGCGCACACAATTCACAAACAGAAAATATTGTTTTATTTGGTTTGGAGTGTACTTTGGGGGTTACAGCACCCTTTAATGGTCAAGCCAGCCGGCCCTTTACTTATGACACAGGCGCACGCTTGGCACTACTTTGTTGATGCACGTGCGGCTACTGCGCACACAATTCACAAACACAGAAAATATTTTTTTATTTGGTTTGGAGTGTACTTTTGGGGTTACAGCACCCTTTATCGGTCAAGCCAGCCGGCCCTTTACTTATGACACAGGCGCACGCTTGGCACTACTTTGTTGATGCACGTGCGGCTACTGCGCACACAATTCACAAACACAGAAAATATTTTTTTATTTGGTTTGGAGTGTACTTTGGGGGTTACAGCACCCTTTAACGGTCAAGCCAGCCGGCCCTTTACTTATGACACAGGCGCACGCTTGGCACTACTTTGTTGATGCACATGCGGCTACTGCGCACACAATTCACAAACACAGAAAATATTTTTTTATTTGGTTTGGAGTGTACTTTGGGGGTTACAGCACCCTTTAACGGTCAAGCCAGCCGGCCCTTTACTTATGACACAGGCGCACGCTTGGCACTACTTTGTTGATGCACGTGCGGCTACTGCGCACACAATTCACAAACAGAAAATATTTTTTTATTTGGTTTGGAGTGTACTTTGGGGGTTACAGCACCCTTTAACGGTAAATCCAGCCGGCCCTTTATTTATGGGACACAGACGCATGCTTGGCACTACTTTGTTGATGCACGTGCGGCTACTGCGCACACAATTCACAAACAGAAAATATTTTTTTATTTTGTTTGGAGTGCCCTTTAGGGGTTACAGCACCCTTTAGCGGTCAGTCCAGCCGACCCTTTATTTATGGCACACAGGCACACGCTTGGCACTACTTTGTTGATGCACGTGCGGCTACTGCGCACACAATTCACAAACACAGAAAATATTTTTTTATTTGGTTTGGAGTGTACTTTGGGGGTTACAGCACCCTTTAACGGTCAAGCCAGCCGGCCCTTTACTTATGACACAGGCGCACGCTTGGCACTACTTTGTTGATGCACGTGCGGCTACTGCGCACACAATTCACAAACACAGAAAATATTTTTTTATTTGGTTTGGAGTGTACTTTGGGGGTTACAGCACCCTTTAACGGTCAAGCCAGCCGGCCCTTTACTTATGACACAGGCGCACGCTTGGCACTACTTTGTTGATGCACGTGCGGCTACTGCGCACACAATTCACAAACACAGAAAATATTTTTTTATTTGGTTTGGAGTGTACTTTGGGGGTTACAGCACCCTTTATCGGTCAAGCCAGCCGGCCCTTTACTTATGACACAGGCGCACGCTTGGCACTACTTTGTTGATGCATGTGCGGCTACTGCGCACACAATTCACAAACAGAAAATATTTTTTTATTTGGTTTGGAGTGTACTTTGGGGGTTACAGCACCCTTTAACGGTCAAGCTAGCCGGCCCTTTACTTATGACACAGGCGCACGCTTGGCACTACTTTGTTGATGCACGTGCGGCTACTGCGCACACAATTCACAAACAGAAAATATTTTTTTATTTGGTTTGGAGTGTACTTTGGGGGTTACAGCACCCTTTAACGGTCAAGCTAGCCGGCCCTTTACTTATGACACAGGCGCACGTTTGGCACTACTTTGTTGATGCACGTGCGGCTACTGCGCACACAATTCACAAACACAGAAAATATATATTTTTTTTGTTTGGAGTGTACTTTGGGGGTTACAGCACCCTTTAACGGACAAGCCAGCCGGCCTTTTACTAATGGGACACAGGCGCACGCTTGGCGCTGCTCCTTTGTTGATGCACGTGCAGCCACAGTGCACACAATTCACAAACACACAAAAAATATTATTTTTTTAGCACTTGGGGGGAGCACCCCTGATGGACAGAGCACCCCCTGGACAACACTACAGCACCCCTTTAGGACTGGGACACTGCACAGGACTTTGGAGTGGACACAGCCCCTATGGACAACTGACTGCACAACACAGTCCAGCCAGCCCCTATGGACTTTGAAGGAGTGGACACAGCCCCTATGGACAACAGCAGCACAGCACAACACAGCCAGCCCCTATGGACTTTGAAGTAGTGGACACAGCCCCTATGGACAACAGCAGCACAGTGCAGCACAGCACAGCACAACACTACTCTGCACTACACTACACAGCCCAGCCAGCCCTAACTCCAACCCTCCCTCTTCACTGTCCACAGCCGAGTGAGAAAATGGCGCTGATGCGGGTACCTTATATAGGATCCAAAACCCGCGAGACCCGGAAGGCGGGATGATGACATTTTGCCTCGATTTCAGATCCGAGTCAGGCGGGAAAAGTCTAGCCTGACTCGGATCGGCCTCGGATCGGGGGGGCTCGGGGGGGTTCGGATTTCAGAAATCCGAACCCGCTCACCCCTAATATAAACATGTCAAAGATCTTGAAGTGGCAGTTCCCCAGCAGACATCAGGGCTGTCAGAGCCGTAACTAGACTTTTTGGTGCCCTGTGCCAGAAAGAGCATTGGTGCCCCCCTCATTTTTCAAAGGGACATAATGCACCCAAAAAAGGGCCATGGCTTCATGGGGAAGGGCCAGGGAAGAGATAGGGGAAGCAATAGATGCTGGGGATGAAATAAGAGGAAGCTACAAGCAAGAATGATAATAAACAGAAATTTCACAGGCCCAAACCGCGCCCCCTGACCTGTGGTGCCCTGTGCGATGGCACCGGCCGCACTACCCTAGCTACGGCCCTGAGGGCTGTAACCAGAGGCGTCACTAGGGTTGGTGTCACCCAGTGTGGTAGCTCATGGTGTCACACCCCCCTCCCCCCCATTGGCCTTGTATCACACCACATGGAATCCTTAGTCCTGTTTTTGTACTATCACTAAACGCAATGACAATAGAAATAAAGTAAACAGTAAGATCATATTATAAATCAAAGTTTGATTACATGTAAAGAAATATGATCTCTTATGCAATAATACAAAATGGACCCTCTCTCCCTCCCTCTCTTATCTGCAGCCAGGTGTTTATTCAGGGCAAAAGTCTCCTTTTGCCCACCCACCACCGACCTGACCCAACAAAATTTAGACTAGTACAATGCTTTTAACGTATAAATGTGTATTATGTATTTTACGTCACACTAACCATACTGTACAATATCACTGCAAACATACTCAGACTTACAGTGCATATTTCTTGAAGGTGAAAGCAGAAACTAGGCAGCACTTAATTCCAATAGTGTCAGGAGTAGGGTTAGGCTGTCTCCTCCACACTGCTATGAAACCTCTCACTTTATTCTCTGAAAATATGTTTATAATAAATGAGTAACTCTAATATATGGATCATTTATAAAGCACTATTATATATGTTAAATCAATGGGCAGCAAGAGTTTCCATTTGCAGATGAACAAGCACTTGCATTACCTCTATGGAATGCCCCTTATTCAATGCCCACAGTAGTAGTGCCCCTTATGCAAGGTATACAGTCGGGAAGCCGGCGGACGTAAGCCCAACAGCCGGCTTCCCGACTGCTTTATAAATGTAGACGCCTGTCATTTTACCGACGCCGGGAGACCGGCGCCCAGCATCCCGATCGAAGTGATGCCGGGCGCCGCTGCGGACAGCCGCGGGGGGGTGGGTTAGGTTTAGGGTGCCTAACCCTAAGTCCCCCCCGGGAGGTTAGGGTTAGGCTAGGGGAAGTGAGGGTTAGGGTTAGGCACCCCCGGGGGACTTAGATTTAAGAGGCGGGGAAGGGGGGGTTAGGTTTAGGCACTTAGAGGAGAGATTAGGGTTAGGCACTGGGGAAGGTTAGGGTTTGGCACCCTTAAGGAGGGTTCGGTTTAGGGGTGGTTAGGTTAGGTTAGTTGATACTTACCTGCGGATGATCAGGATTTTCAGCCATTTCGTCCAGCCGCTGTCGGGATTTGAACCGCCGGACTTGTGTCCAGCGGTAATTCATACCGATTCCTTATGCAATGCCCCTGTAGTTGTGCCTATTATGCAGTTCCCCCTGTAGTAGTGCCCATTTATGCAATGCCCCCTGTAGATGTGCCCAATATGCAATGCCCCCTGTATTAGAGCCCATTATGCAATGCCCCCTTTATTAGAGCCCCATGTGCTGTACCCCCAGTAGTGCCCTTACATAGTACCCCCAATAGCGCCCCTTATACTTTACCACCAGTAGCGCTCCTTATGCAGTGCCCCAGTAGTGCCCATTATTCAGTGTGCCCAGTAATTTCCCTTATGCAGTGCCCCAGTAATGCCCCTTATGTTGTGCCAACAGTAGTGCCCCTTATACAGTATCCCCAGTAGTGCATCTTATAAAGTGCCCCTTATACAGTACCCCCAGAAGTGCACCTTATACAGTGCCCCCAGTAGCGCCTCTTATGCAGGGCCCCAGTAATGCCCCTTAAGTTGTGCCCCAGTAGTGCCCCTTATACAGTGCCCCCAGTATTGCCTCTTATACAGTCACAGTGTCCCCAGTAGCATCTCTTATGCAGTCACAGTATCCCCAGTAGTGCACCTTATACAGTCACAGTGCCTTCAGTGGCGCCTCTTATGCAGTGCCCCAACAATACACCTTAAGCTGTGCCCCCAGTAGTGCCCTTATACACTGCCCCCAGTATTGCCTCTTATATAGTGCCCCAGCTATGCCCCTTAAGCTGTGCCCCCAGTAGCTCCTCTTATGCAGTGCCCCAGCAATGCCCCTTAAGTTGTGCCCCAGTAGTGCCCCTTATACAGTGCCCCCAGAAGTGCCTCTTATACAGTCACAGTGTCCCCAGTAGCATCTCTTATGCAGTCACAGTGTCCCCAGTAGTGTGCCTTATACAGTCACAGTGCCTCCAGTAGCACCTCTTATGCAGTGCCCCAACAATGCCCCTTAAGCTGTGCCCCCAGTAGTGCCCTTATACACTGCCCCCAGTATTGCCTCTTATACAGTGCCCCAGCAATGCCCCTTAAGCTGTGCCCCCAGTAGCTCCTCTTATGCAGTGCCCCAGCAATGCCCCTTAAGTTGTGCTCCCAGTAGTGCCCTTATACAGTGCCCCCAGTATTGCCTCTTATGCAGTGCCCACAGCAATGCACCTTAAGCTGCACCCTAGTAGCGCCTCTTATGCAGTGCCCCAGAAATGCCCCTTAAGCTGTGCCCCCAGTAGCGCCCCTTATGCAGTGTCCCCAGTAATGCCCCTTATGCTGTGCCCCCTCCCCTGTGGAGTCAGTCGGTACTTACCTCTCCTCTCTTCACGACCTGCTGGCCTGCACTGGGTGTGTCTGGGTGGGTTGCACACTTTGAGTCGCTCTTGGCAGTGTGCTAACAGGCCCGTAGTCTCCTTCAGGCCGAGCAGCACCCAGAACTACTAACGGAGCCAGCGTGCGCAATGACGTCATTGCGGTCAGCATCCAGAACCATGTGCAGGTACAGAGATTCTATGTGGCTGTGTGTGGCTTAGAAGCTGGTCGCGGTGAGAGAATTCACAGCTGACTCACAGCGGCAGCGGGCAGAGTAGAGGACCGGCGGCAGGATGGACCAGTGGGATATACAGTAACAGACAGTGTCTCCGGCTCCAGCAGCTCATGGTCGGCGGTGGTGCCGTTAGTGTGCGGCCCACGGGTGTGACATGCTGCGCTTCTTGGTGTTACTCCTTTAAGGGTGACACCTGGTGCAGGCCGCATGCCCCGCACCCCCCTAGTGACGACACTGGCTGTAACTAGGGTGGTGCAACATGTGCCACAACACAGTGAGCCGCAGGGCAGAGTGCAGTGTTCGGTGGCACCTATCAATTTTCTGTTTTACTCATTCTAACATGTAGATTCTGGCCACTGGTGAGTCCGGAATTCATGTCAGCCAGCCCATCTCAGCTCTGTCCGGCTTCCCCTACTTTGTCCCATCCCCTCCTCCCAGTCCTGCTTTCAGGTTCCTTCTTACCAGCCCACCTCCTTCTCCTCCCCAGAGGTAGGATTACACAGAGTGGCCTTGACACACTGACAAGCCAACTCCCAGCATTAAGTGCACAGCACCTGACAGCACTATAAGCACCAAAATGCTTCTGTGTACTGGCACCCCAAACTGAGTGCTGGATTTGCACTACAGTCTTGGCAGCACACCTGCCACTGATGTGTTGTTTCTAGAGACTGCCCACCCCCAGGGCTGATGCAAGGTTTCAGGGTGTCCTAGGCAAAGCTTCACAATGCCGCCCCTGTTTTCCCCCAAACCCTCCACACAGCTCACAGACACATACAAGATCTAATAATATTCACATGACCCGAATTAAAGGGATGAGTCCCCCTGCAGTGCACCTAGTAGTAAGGGCCCCTGTAGTGCCCCCAGTTGTAATGCCCGTGTAGTGCCCCCAGAAGTAATGCTCCCTGCAGTGCCCCCAGTAGTAATGCTCCCTGCAGTGCCACCAGTAGTAATGTTCCTTGCAGTGCCCCCAGTAGTAATCCCTTGTAGTGTTCCCAGTAGTAGTGTTCCCTGCAGTGCCCCCAGTTGTAGTGCTACCAATAGTGCCCCCATATGATGCCCCCAGTAGAAATGTTCCCTGCAGTGCCCCCAGTAGTAATGCCCCTTGAAGTGCCCCCAGTAGTAAGAGCCCTTGTAGTACCCCCAGTTGTAGTACTCCCAATAGTGCCCCCATATGATGCCCCCAGTAGTAGGGCCCCTGTAGTGCTCCCAATAGTAAGGCCCCTGTAGTGCCCCCCATATGATGCCCCCAGTAGTGTCAACTGTAGTAAGCCACCCCACACGCATGCACACACACACATGCACACAAAACAAAACTTATCTGAAACCCTGTTCCAATGCCTGCTGCCGTCCGTCCCCGGCGCCCGCTCCTCGGAACTATGGAAGTGACGTCATGATGTCACTCCCATAGTGCACTGTGGGACCCGGAAGCTGGAGCTCAGGAGTGAGCTCCGTCCTCCGGCTGCTGCTGGCTCCGGGGGGGGGGGGGAGAGAGAGAAGCCGAGCGCCCGCTGGTAACACAATCTCAGCGGGTACCCAGCAAATGGAGGGTGCAGGGGGTGCGGTCGCGCTATAGCAATCACACACCCCCTGCACCCTCCGTAGTTAGGGTGGACTCAGAAGCACCCTCCAGTGGCCAGCGCCCCTTGGAAGCTGTCTAAGTTTGCCTACTGGAAGCGCCGACCCTGCCCACCCCAGACTGTTGTTGATGCTGCACCTGATGCAGGTGAAGTCTGGTGGTCACAATCAAAGTTAGACTTATGAGCTCCCCCTCCAGAAAGGTAAGACATCTACTGACTTGCTGAATCCCAATACCGGGTGAGCAGCAGAGCTGTACAGGTGACTACTCATTATCAATAGTAGACAAATTCCTTCAGAAAAGATTCCCCATTGGTACATAACTGAAGTTGGAACTTTATTTGGGTTCACTGCAATCAGAGTGATTTTTAATTTTAGGAATATATTTTTGATTTTCTGATCAGCTATCATTTTATATTGGACTCTCATTGAGGGACTCTATTTGTGTTTCCCTTGCGCTGGTATTTACCATCAAGGGCTACCATCCTGGACTTCCCCAACAGATCTAATCTAATTTATCTTTCTATAAGCGATGGATACCTCTCTGTGCTCTCACACCCCTGTCCACATCTATCACAGCACACAGGGGAGCAGAGAAGGCAAAGGGGCTACCCAGTCAACCCTGATTTTCATACTCTCTCAAGACTATTTGAGGCTTTTGACAACTCCCTAAGCATAATCATGATCCCTTTGGGGCTATAAGAGATTGCTGCATAATAATATAGAGATTTTTTTGTTTGGCAACAAGGATACAGCATATTAAGGCATTGCACTTAAGTTTGCTAGTCACAGTCATTAACCTGCATCAGCAATACGGGTATAGTATATTAAGAGATACTGGCCCTCATTCAGAGGCGCTCACAAGAAGCGAGCGCTCATTCTGAATGAGGGCGGCCGCTTCTATTTTTAAGTGTGGCCTCCTGGTCGCTAGCTAAGCTGTGGGTTACCACCCACAGCTTTAGCAACCGACCAGGCTGTTGGTCGCGATGGTCAAGACCATCGCGACCATCGGGGCTTGCGATGAGACAATAAGGTTGGGTCTCGGCGACCGGGTCTGAATGAGACCCCCTATCTTTACTGATATTATAGTGTTGTTAACCAGCTGTAACTGTATGATACTCGAATTGTGCAGGCTATATGACTACCGCACTATTTATGGGTGCGTTTGTAATTTTGATGTTTACTTAGTTGTCTTGGGAAACCAGGGAATTGCTGGAAGACTGATTACTGTCATAGATCGCCGTCTATGCATATTTATTGGTTTGTCTATGTGCATTTGTTCAATGCCCTGTGATTCTGTTATCATTGATGTTTGCTATTCATATGTTTTCATGTGGTTTAAACACTATTATACAGGGGCGTTTCATGAAAGGAAGGGGCCCGTGTGCAGTCTCTGTCACGGGCCCCCTCCTCTCAGTCCGGCACAGCAGGAAGCTCTCTGGGGCATGCGACGGACGAGACCCTACCACAAGGGTCTCGTCGCAAGCCCTGATGGTCGCGATAGTCACGACCATCGTGACCATCACCTGGCCGCTCACAAAAGCTGTGGGTGGTCACCCACAGCTTAGAGAGCGGCCAGGAAGCCTCAACAACAACAAAAAAAAACGGCCTGATTCAGAGCAAGCGCTCTTCAAGAGCATCCGGCTCTGAATCAGGCCCAGAGCGCAGTATTGCCAGCACCGCACTGATAGACTCTGGGCACTAGAGTGTGCCCAGAGTCTATATTGCATGCGCGGGTCACCAGGAAATGGTCGTGGTGGCCATTTTCCCTCTACTGCGTATGCGCAAAATGATGGGAAAATGGCCGCCATGGCCATTTTCCCATCATTTTGCGCATACGCAGTAGAGGGAAAATGGAGATCCCCGGTGGGCTCCACCGATTTAAAGCCACGCCCACAATTGCAGGTGGGTCGGGCCTAGCCTATGTCTCCAATGGCACCGTTTATACTGTATAGCACTTTGCACTGAGCTGGAGTGCTTTCCGAGCACTGCAGTCATGTGAACTGCCAGCATCCTTTGCATCAATCTAAGCACATTCTGCAGAGGCTGCTGGGAAATGTAGTCCCTTCCACCTCTGTGACCAGTAGTTAGAGAAGTGGAAGGGACTACATTTCCCAGCAACCCCTGTGGAACATCTCATGGCTGATGCAAAGGATGATAGATGGCTGGTGTAGTTGTCGGCGGGGACAGGGACCAGCGGTATGAATACACAAGGGTAGGTCTCTCTGCAACAAGCTCCTGTCTGGCTACTTCTCTCCCCTCCTGCATGCAGAGACCAGGAAAGGGGCTAATGGTAAGAGCTGACTACAGTAATTCCCCAGTGGGGGCGGCACTGTGATCCCAGAAGCGATGCTGTCTACCCCTGCTGCTAACTTCTGTTGTGTGTATGTGTTGAGGCTCCATGTGTGTGTGCATGTGTTCTGAGACTGCATGATGTGTGCATGTGTGATTGGACTGCACGGTGTGTGAATGTGTGATGAGACTGCATGGTGTATGCATGTGTGCTGAGACTGCATGGTGTGTGCATGTGTGCTGAGACTGCATGGTGTGTGCATGTGTGATGAGACTGCGTGGTGTGTGCATGTGTGCTGAGACTGCATGATGCGTGCATGTGTGCTGAGACTCCATGGTGTGTGCATGTGTGCTGAGACTGCATGGTGTGTGCATGTGTGCTGAGACTGTATGGTGTGTGCATGTGTGCTGAGACTGCATGGTGTGTGCATGTGTGATGAGACTGCGTGGTGTGTGCATGTGTGCTGAGACTGCAAGGTGTGTGCATGTGTGATGAGACTGCGTGGTTTGTGCATGTGTGCTGAGACTGCATGATGCGTGCATGTGTGCTGAGACTGCATGGTGTGTGCATGTGTGCTTAGACTGCATGGTGTGTGCATGTGTGATGAGACTGCATGGTGTGTGCATGTGTGCTGAGACTGCATGGTGTGTGCATGTGTGCTTAGACTGCATGGTGTGTGCATGTGTGATGAGACTGCATGGTGTGTGCATGTGTGATGAGACTGCATGGTGTGTGCATGTGTGCTGAGACTGCATGGTGTGTGCATGTGTGATGAGACTGCGTGGTGTGTGCATGTGTGCTGAGACTGCATGATGCGTGCATGTGTGATGAGCCTGCATGGTGTTCAGTAAGAGAGCATTGTTTCATCTACACCTTCCCTTCATCACCACCCCCTTCTAACCAAGCCATTCTCCACTAGCTTCTACCTTTATGCTCTCCGATACCCCATTTCTTATGATACGTTTTGCACCCATAGCTACATCCATCCCCCCACCTTTTCTAAAAACAATACACCCCTTACCCATAAATCTTCATCTGATGGTTCCATCACCCCTTCTGTGCTCCATAGGCAATACTACTCCAGGAAAAGGAGCCCTGATTGTCCCTCCCACTGCTCCTACTAACCCTGCTCCTCAATCTTACCACATATTCCCAGTTCCAGCTCCCCCATTCTTGTGCACTTTCTGGAATGTTAGATCTGTCTTTAGGATTTTGGCCTCTATTCATAATTTTTTTATTTGTAATTTCCTAAAGTTATCTGGCCACACCCCTCCAGTTGATGACCACACCACAGCGGGCCCCTTCCGTTGCATTTAACTGGTGGGCCCTTCATGTCCCAGTCCGACACTGCTAACACAAAAAATTAAAATGCAAAAATAAATGCACAAGGTCTTTATGTTTTTTTTCTATGTAAGAAGCTTTGTTAAATATGCCTCTCACATTGTTCATGCTAACAGAACCTTTGTAATGTATGGTGCCTGACATTAAATCCATCCTGAGCAAAGGAGACTCAGCTTTAGTTGTAAATTTACTAACCATCGGTTTTGTATCATTTTTAAAATTGATGGAAACGACTGCTATAGACAGTGTATTTGTGTCTAAAAATTTGTATTTACTATCCAGCGTGTTTCAGGGTCAATTGAAAACCTATGGCGATGTTGGTCAGTTTTGACATCTCTGATGAAAATAGAAGTAAAATCCAACTAAAAATAGACCACAAATATTTGTTGAGATGGAGGGATACTGGAGGAGTAGAGAGGACCCACACGCACAAACCCTGTAGACCCACCTCCAGCCTCACTTCCTAAAAGAAAACAATAATGTCCAATTATTTATTGACATTAAGTTTAGACTTCAGCATACTTACCATTAAAAAGTTTATTTAATTATTGGTTCTATGAAAAATATGTTAGCACGACAAACAATAAATTTTGTAAAGGTACACAAAATGTGGTATTCTGGTTTTGTGCAATGTTTGACATAAAGAGGGATGTGTATAAAAACTTGGAGAGTGATAAAGTGGAGAGAGAAGAAGTACCAATCAATCAGCTCCTAACTGCCATTTTTCAAACACAGCCTGTAATGTGACAGTTAGGAGCTGATTGGTTGGTGCTTTATCTCTCTCCACTTTATCACTCTCCGAGGCTTAGTACATCTCCCCCAATATATTTCAACAAGCAGAGTACAGTAAAGCCTATTTTAACAAATGCTTTAAACAATTGCCGGTGTAGATATCCATCAAGCTCCTATCCTGTATATGGTAACATTACTGTATTTTTAGTTTTTCAATAACAAAACACAAAGGGAACCCAAACATGCCTGTCAGTTTGTAGGCTACTATTTGGGTGGGTTAGCCTTCTGTTTGTGGTCATTTTATGGACTGTTTGTAAACCAATGCTTAGTAAATCTGCATTTTGCATACTTGTCTATGTAAAAAAATCGATAGTTGGTCTGGTGTTCTAAAGTGCTTTAAAGTCGATCATTTGGTCAGTTTCTGTTGGTTTTGCCTATAGTAAATGGGTGGATTGCAAAAACGATGGAAAATTGCCCAAAATAACAAAACCAACACTTGCTGTAGTAAATTTACCCCGAATTGACAACAACGGACATCGACAGGGTTTACAAGTGTAAACTACTCATAGTTATCATCTGTCATGTTTTAGCTTCAGTTGAAGTCCGGCAGTGATGTCAGTTAGATTTTGGAGCTCTAAATGCTGTTGATTTTGACCTTTCAGTTCTAAACTTACAGCAAATAGAAGTTAAAACATGACGACAAACCCATACAAACAGAAGCACTGCACAGATCACTATGAACTGTGCAGGCTTTGTTACAGTAAACAGTAATGAAATGGTTAAAAACAAATTTTAAAAAAATCCATAACCAGCACTTGGCATTTCAGCCACATACTGTTTGTCTCTCTGATATAGTCTAAGCCCCGCCACCTGGTTCAGCCCAGTGCTGGTTATTGGAAAAATGCAGTACCAGCCCAAGCTGAAATTTCCAGGGCTGGTTATGGATTTAGAGTGGGACCACATTCATTTTTTTTGTAAATTTTTTAAACTATTTTATTACTGTTTACTACACTGATGGTGGCTGTAAGTCTTAGTGGTAAAAACCAGACTGGTGTACAAGATGGTATAGTAGACATGTTTACCAGATATAGGAACTGGATATAACTGACTGGGGGCAAGATTCAGTAAGCATGCAGTCTCACTGTGAAAATATGCTAATGTTTGCGATTGCAATTACACACATCAGTAATGTTTAGGAAGACTGCAAAGCCACAAAACCATTGGTAGCATTGACTACAATCAGAGCCTCACTCACACTTGCACAAGGTAAGACCTTACTCAGAAATTGCTAACCTAATTGTACGCAGAGAAAGCCCTATCTGCATATGGCATCACAGTGGCTAATTTATGCATGCCCCTGCAATGGCGTTCAAATGCACTGGAATGTCTGCATTTTGCCGACCACCCCCCGTCACCACCCCCAAATGGTACTTCCTGTCAATCACTCTGCGATGGGTCTGTGTAGTCACTGCGATCGCAGTCCCAATCGCAGTTGCTGGTTCACGCATTCGCACTGCGATACATTGGCCGATTGTGTGCGTGATTGCAATAGCGATCCTTGCTGAAGCAGGCCCTGGAACAGTTCAAATACAGAGTACCTGGGAGCCAGAGGCTAGTCTGGAAATGGAATTTATAGGGAAGGATCCCCAGGGATTGGATGCTGCGATCAGCTGGTCTGGGAGGAGCACTCTGAGTGGAGGAAGAGCGTCAGGTGACATGGCTGCGCCCATACTAGTCTTTTAGTAGGGAACTCTGGCATGAAGCCTGTGTGCCATCATGCTGGGAAAACATGCTGTGAGCAAGAGGTTGTGGAGAGTCATCTCCATGCTCAGGTGCAGGACACTGAGCTGCTTGGGGCAGTAGAGGCACAGGCAGACCTCAGCACCAGCTGGGAGCTAGGTGCAGTGTGAGCGGACCTCTGTGCTATCCTGGACAGGCACCGGAGAGGTAAGAAAGTGGTTTTAATAGTCCGGAGCATGACATGCACTCAGAGCCTTATTCAGCAGTGCATGTGAACACAGGCCCCCGTATGCCTCTGCAGAGGCATTTTTGGGGTGGTGCAGGAGTGCCTGTTGCCCCCATTTTCTTGGAGTGATAGGGCCAGGATCTGCTTCCACGGATGCCGATTCATGGCCTCGCATGCCGGCCAGCATGCGGAAGCTAAGGCTTATTCAGCAGGCTGGCGCCTTATAACATTGCGACCTATGGTCGCAGCGCAATGGTGATCTCAGGATGTGACCTCGGTCGCAGCAATGAGATCGCATTTTATTAAATGAATTGCAAAGCAGACACACAGCTAATGGCTGGCTACTCCCAGTGGCATCACAATCCAGATATTCAAGTTGTGGCTTGACTTACTTCCCTTCGGATGGGAAACCCGGTGGTGCATCTGAAGCCAGATGCACTCCAGAACCTGTGACTCGAAGGGGGCTCAATTGAACCGGATGAACTAATCTACAACTGCAAGTGCTCTTAGAACAAATCAACAAGAATGACAACCATCTTACATTTACGGCCAACTACAGCAAACAACAAGTGGAATTTTTAGATCTTGATATCCACATAAAAGACAACACTATACAAACCAAAACCTTTAGAAAAAAAGTAGATGTGAATAGATTCATCCTGCACAGCAGTTGGCATCACCCATGCTGGCCCAAATCCTTACCCAAAAGCCAGTTCATTAGATTAAGGAGGAACTGCTCCAACAAAACAGATTATGAGACACAAGGCAAGGAACTAACCACACAATTTTTAGAAAAAAGATACGATACAACCTCCATGGAGCAAGCCTTCAAAGAAGTGGCGTCACTAAACAAAAATGACCTCCTACAATACAAAGAAAAAAGGGGATACAGAGAATGACACCAAAATCCTTTATTTTACAAACTTTTCTACACAGTACAAAGATATAAAATATATTAAAGAAACATTGACTCATATTATTAGGAGATGAGGTGCTGGCAGATCTTTTACCCACTTTACCAAACATAGTATTTAGAAAAGCTCCAAACCTCAATAGTAAGCTGGTACATAACAACATTTCCCCCAAACACACAAAACAAACCACGAATAACAACAGGATACCCAATAATGATTTCTTCTATTGTGGCACGTGTTCTGGGTGCTCCAACCAAAGGAAACAAAGCACTAAACCAATTGACATCTTCAAGTCAAACCAGACAGGCACCATTTATAAAATAAAAAAAGATTATCCTGCAACAGGAAGGAGTGGTAAACTTACTCCAATATGGCTGCCACAAACAACATGTAGGCCGTACGATATAACAACTCAAAACTCATATCAATGAACACATACACAACATTAGAAAGGGCCTAGAAGACCACAATGTATTTAACCATTTCAAAGAGTTCCACAATGGTGAACACAGATCATTATAGTTTATAGGGATACAAGAAGTGAAACCCAACTAGAAAGGGGGTAATTTTACAAATAAGATAAATAAACTGGAATTAAGTTGGATGTACATACTCAGAACTTTTGCCCCAAGGGGCCTGAACAAAGACAATGAGGTTAAATCAATCATATACAAACAAGTATGAGAGAGTCAGCATTCACATTATTTCACAATCCTAGACAATCAGTCCACCATTATCACACAAGACTGAACTAAGACAAGATACAATCACTGCTATACCAACCCTACAAACTATCAAAGCTGGCCAATATATGAACATCTTACTGAATCAAAATGCACGCCAGCCACCCCAATTCTATGTATTACTAATGACTTCTTACAGCATTAGACATATGTGAATTTGATCTCTATCATAAACCTCACCTCCATCATGGATCCCCCCTTTTTTTCTTCCATGACATATAACTGTATATTGACTCAAAACAAATAATTTTCTTGTTATTCTAAAACCAACGTACTGGGACATCCCTACCATCCCCACCATAAAACCACAATATATCTTATTATACACAGCTCTTTAGTTATTTTCTGACCTACTGAATTACACATTCATACTACCTTCAGCACCCAGTCTAGTACTCCAATTTCCTATTACAGCTGACCATACAACAGCAAATACAAATAACCTAATAGATCAGTCCATATTCCTAGTGATTATTTTAGGTATAGAATGAAAAAAACTACCAGATACAATGTATAGATACAAGGTATAGATTCCTAACATAAAGGATTATTGGCATTTAGACCCCATATACATATGGAACACCCTATACATTGGTGAATCCACACCTGATGTTGTCTAACGTGCACCATTAATGCAAGCTCAGTTATACGGTATATCTTCCATATATTATATTCCATAGACAAAAAACCTTTTGGTTTCACATGTCCCATTAAGGCTTCTTAGGCATGATCTGAAATTTCACAAAACCTATAGAAGTTTTGCCAATCAAATTTAAAAAAGCAATGAAATGCCAATCATTATAGCTGATGCCTTAATGGACGTGTTCCTTGCGCAATACAGATATGGTATGCCATCACACCATGTGGTTAACTGCAGAATCAGCACTCTCACAGAGTGAGATTGCTGTCACTCACAAAATGGTGGAGTTGCTAATTCACAGAATTGTGTGCTCATTGGAATACAAACATGCAGTCTATGCAACTGAGGTCTGAGTAGAAGATAGAGCTGCGCAGATGAGATAAGAGTGGTGTGGATGGGGAAGAAGACAGAGCGGCATGGATGGGTGAGACAGAAAGGCGTGTAGAGGGGGGAAGATTAAGCAGCACAGAGGCGGGGGAGCAAAAGTGATGCAGATGGGTGGAAAACAGTGGTGCGGATAGGGGGGATGAACAAAGTGATGCAGATGGATGGAAAACTTTGGTGTGGATGGGGGGAAACAGAGTGGCATGGTTTGGGGGGACAGAGTGATGTGGATGGAGGATAGAGTGTGGCATGAACATTGGAAGACAGAGTAAAGCAGATGCTGAACCAGGAACTACCAGCCTCGGCCTCTGGAGACCTAGTACTGGTTGTGCTATATACAGGGGACAAAAGTTGTAGGGGTCCCCCATATGAGGCACAACCAACACCGGGCTTTTCAGAACCAGTACTGGTTGCCAAAATATGGGGCACAAATGATGTAGGGTTCCCCCGTATTCAGCGCAACCAGCACTGGGCTCTGAGCCAGTCCTGGTTCTGGAAATACAGGGAAAAAATGCAAAGGGCCCCCCTGCATTTAGCAGAACCAGCAACGGACACTTTCTAGCAGGGGGCTAATGCGACAGCCACCGCGGGAACACTCCACCACTACCGGGTCACCGCCACTGGTTCTGCCTGCTGCCATTGCCGCGTCACGCCACTACCATCCACACTGGACTGCCACCTTGGTGCACCCAGGTGAACCACAGTGAGTACACCTGCTGAAGGCACCAACTGAGGCTGCCAAAGACTTGAAACTTCCTATCTCTATAATGGTGCAATTGTTAGGTAATAGTTTAAAAACTGTAACTTTCTCAATTACCTGAACCCCAAAAGTCCCTACCCTGGAACAATTGCTACCTAATAAAATAAACCCCAAGTCCAAGTTTGCCCCCTACACTGAGTTATGTCTTCCCTAATATCCCCCATAGAGAACAGCTGAAAAGTTGTCCTAACTGAGAGTGTCAGAAAAAACTGACAGTTGGAACTTTAGATTGTTCCCAAATCCTCGATTCAGCCTTTATAATATCTAATTTCTGATTTTTACATGCATGAATACTGGACTTTTATAATGATTCTAATATCTCAGATGTATGATTAATTTAATAGACACTACAACACCTGATTCTTTAGGCTTGTGAGCCCATTATGAAACGCAACTTGTATATATTAGCACAGCTAATGAATCAATACCACTTAGAGTAACGGAAAAATGACCAACAGGTGTGAATGGAGCACCAACCAATCAGACAACAATCTCAGATAGATTTGCATAAACTGAGAACACCTGTCAACTTTTAGTAGAGGTCTCGTTATTCATCACCACACTATCTCCCAGAAGAAGGCCAGAGACAGTTGAAATGCGTTGGCGCATCATACCAGTACAGACAGACGTAATAGACACTTCACATTCCCGAAACCCGCAACCTGAGCAAGCCGCAGTCACGTGACCAACCTGGAAGCAGCAGCAACCCAGGAACATGGAGCACAGACAGTGAGCCAAAGCAGGTGCCTGGCAACCAGTTCAATTGAGCCCTAGCTGGTACATCCCCTCCCCAGGCACTGACGAGCCCCCTTAGAGTCATTGGCCCCGAAGTGCATCTGGCTTCAGATGCACCACCAGGTTTCCCATTAGAAGGGAAGTAAGTCAAGCCAGGAGGCTCTCTCCATTGCCCTGGTAACCTAGCCCCAGTCCTAAGACCACCCCTGGCACCGACAAGTAACTATCTTGCTACCCACCTGACAAGAGGCAGACTAGCGGGACGCCGCGGTCTGCCTAGACACTTGTACCCAATTAACAACCTGGACTTTCCATCAATACCAACAGAGGCTATTACTATATAGACCCCGCATATTTATGGGGTATTCTCTTCATCAAGTATATTATTACTGGATGATTATATACTACCATCATCCGAATATCATCCACTATTTTTTACTGCTTTGCGTTTATAAACTCTATGGCCTGTATTCAATTACTTTCGCACCTGCGACACTTTTCCGCCTGCCGAGAGTTTTCATCTACATCGCGTGTTTTGGGCAAGAAAATTTTTTCACCACCAAAATTAAAGTACTTTTTTGGGGTGTTCTTAAGTTTTTGTTACGGATTTTTTTACAGTTATTCTTTGGTGGACTGTCCCAACGGTTCTGAGTAGTTTCCCCACCTTTGCACCCCAAAATAACGATTTTGCACTTTTTTTCACTACCTATTCAGAGGCAAAACTTTTTTGCCTATTACATTGCATTGACTTTCCGCAGGCGCGAAAAAGTTTTGCAATTGAATACAGAGATAAATTTCTGCCAGGCGAAATGACGTCATCCTCGATACTTTTTAGCTGATTCCGATTTTTTGCCGCTAATTGAATACATGCCTACATGTGTTATGTTATAAAAAATTGTGGTATAAGTAAAGTTGTTTTATATGTATTAATTATTGGATATAAATCAACAGGGATAAGACACATAAACCCTCATGCAAGCAACCATTGCTATACCACACAATACGAAAAATTACAACTTCGCATCAAACAGGCTGGGCGCTACACTTTTTCTCTTTTTCTATGTTTTTACTGAATAGGTGAGCGTACCTATTGGTTGTCAGCAGTTTGCCGCGATCACAGGGTACAGTGCGTAGGATAAACCCACTAAAACTAAGGGCCTGATTCAGACCCGCTTGCTAGATGCGGCCGCTCCCTCCCAGCCTATGGAAATTCAGCTAAGTGACGTCAAGGCAGCCGCTCGCACGGCAAGTCACAAGCACACCCACTATGTCTTGGCGAGCGATCACTTTGTGTTTACAGAAGCCCACCAGCCTGTCTTTAGCTGTCCACTAGCGTATGTCATCTCCAGAAAGTATATACAACCATCGGTACATCGGGTTCCATCGGATCTGACCGCAGCGCTTGTGGTTGACTGTACCCTACCGCAAGCACTGCGATCGCTTCAATGTATTATTCAACCAGTTGACGTGTACTATGACGCTGCCTGTTAACTATGCATGCCCGAGAAACGGCGTGAAAACACTCTGGCGCGCCTGCATCTGCAACTCCACTCCCCCGTTACTACTGGCCGGCCCCTGTTACCACCCACAAACGGCCTCTCCTGTCACTCATTCCACTGGGCTGTCTTTGCAGGATGAGCGAGCACATTCCGATCGCTCGTACTAGTTTGCGCACGTGCACTGCGAACTACACGCATGCGCACATTAGAGAACATCGTCTGAAAGGAGCGGCCGCTTGCTGGTGAACAGGTCTGAATCAGGTCCTACGTACTGTAAGATCTAGTTTGCACTGAATCTGTGGTTTTGTTAGAAAAAGGGTAAACCCACCGAAGAAACCAGCATCTCCCAAAGGTAATATTAGATGGAATCAAAACAAACAAAAATTACAAATTGAAAATAAAGTTTACATACAGTATTTGGTCTCATAATAAGAAATCCTAGAGGACTACTTACTTATGTGAATTGCACATAAAATATATTTTTTATATATATCTTTAATTTAAAGTACTATTTATTTCCAGAAAAAAAAGTATATGGAATTTCGTTTTGTAGATAAATCAAGAAATGAGAAAGTTGTTTCAGACAAAACTGAGACAGCTCAAACTGAAAAAAATACCAAAAAATGGTTATGGGAGGATAACTGTCTGGTTATAAAGTGGTTAAGGAGTGATTAATATATCTCATATCTTTGAACTTCTTGCCATAAAAGATTTAGGGAGTGGTCGCAAATTATTTTAAGTTGGTGGTATTATGTGAAGACAGAATGTGCTGAAAATATTTAGGTGGAGTACAGTTTTTGTACAACAGAATGGCTTTTATTACAATTGCTTATGTTATAATAATATTGCAGTATAGAACTGTGCTCCAGGAAATTTTAATTTGTTGTTGAGTCGAAGCTTTCAAACTTGGCAAATTTTTAATAACTGGCAGTGACAACCATTTAAGTATCATTCAATGAAATTCTTGACCATCACGACCATCTTCCTGGCCGCTCGCTATAGCTGTGGGTGGTCACCCACAGCTATACAAGCGGCCAGGAGGGCGTCCGGCTCTGAATCAGGGCCTGTGTTAGTAAATAATACTACTTGACACACAAGCTGGCTAAAGATATACACATATATAAGAACTGCCTTATAACAACTATAAATATCTTGCCTCTACTGGTTTGAATATGCATATAGCATTTTCAAGGAAATAAAGTATTAGCTGAGAATGAATGCATTTATTATCTGCATAGCTTGAAGCTAGATAGGATTGGCAGTGACTATATAATTTTGCAATATTATGACTAAAGACTAAATATTTTCTAGAAAAAAAAATCCTTCTTGTTTTAATGAAACTATTTTAGTTACCTACTGTATATTATACCTTATTTTATTGAATTTACACAACTCTAATGGAGACTTTACAAGATATATTCTTTGCTGCATGCAAATATAATTGCTGATCCCTTATTTCACACTACATTATCTCTAATTTAATTGAAACTAGCTGAAACCAAATTATTAACTCATCTTGTCAAAATGACTTTATTAGAGCAAACCTATACCTAAAGTAGAAAATTAAACTTATACTGAGACATGCAAAGTAATTTATTTCTGAAAAATGTGCCGAGTCAGATATGTTAATTTTCCCAGTACTAAGTTTGTAGAAGCAATTTAATAGGGAATGCTGTAGTTTAATCACTTTTTGCTTATAGTATAAAAAGAAGTAAAAACAGAAATGTATTGAGAAATTGTCAAACAACAGTTTTTTAATTTTCTTGCTTCACTAACCACGAAATGTAATCTTATAAATTAAAGTCATTCTGTTGTTAAAATGAAAATGGAAAACATGCAAGATTCATTGCAATGTAATATTAATGTCGTGAAAATAATAAAAAAATATACACTTAGAAAAAATGCGGAATAAAGTGTCAGTTTGCGAATAATGTTAAAGTTTAGCTTTTTCGATTATTTTATTAATGTAGTGCATACATTTGGAAATAGTTTCCTTTAAAGAATATACATATGTAAAACTTACTGTATAGTCAATACTCGTTCTTACTGTTCATGTGTTTTGTTTCTAAAATGGATGTGGCCAGCATTCATAAATGTAATAATGATGCTTCCTAGACCTTCCATGCTTTCTACTAAGCATACATGAATTATGAATATACAGTATCTGAGAGTGAATTAGATAATATTTTATTTAAAATGACCAAAGGACAGGGAATTCATCCAAATTGTTTATACTTCACATTTTATAGTAAATAGGTATTGTATGCTTTTTATTTTAATACCAAGATAACACTGATGTATCAAGTTGTTTAAAAATTAATGTTTGTAACATTACACTTATTCAGTTATAAAACTGGTTAGATAAATTCTGGGAAAGATTCTAGTAAAATCAACTTGCAATTAGTGTGTTGTGTGTACATGTATATATATATATATATATATATATATATACATACAGTATATACTGTATATATATATATATATATATATATATATACTGTATATATATTTGTGACCTTATATTAAAGCTGAATAGAAAAAAAGCCATTCTCCCACAGAGAACTCTCGAGGGGGCATGGTGTTTAAGGGGCTACACCTCAAAAGCTATTAGAGTTGCCGAGCTGAAATTTGGCATGGACGGGTAGAGCTATCGTTCGCTGCTACATGCCAATTTCAGGGCAAAAACATAAAAAATTAGGATTTGGGAGTAATCTAAATTCCAACTGTCAGTTTTTTCTAACACTCTCAGGGCCTGATTCAGAGCCGCTCGCTCTGACAGAGCGCTCGCTCTGACAGAGCGCTCGCTCTGAATCAGGGCCAGGCTTTTTTTTTTTTGGAGCGGCCTCTTGGCTGCTCGCATAGCTGTGGGTGACCACCCACAGCTATAGCGAGCGGCCATGATGATGGTCGCGAATGTCAAGACCATCGCGACCATTGGGCTTGCGATGAGACCCATGTGGAAGGGTCTTGTTCATCACAAGCCCCAGAGAGCTTTCGGCTCTAACAGAGCCGGAAGCTCTCCACTGACATCACTCGTGATGTCAGTGGGGCCACCCCCAAATGGCAGGCGTTCTCATGGGAATGCCTCCGTTTGGGCAGCCACCCCCCCGGCCCGCCCACCATCGACCCAGTTGCGCTGTGGGCCACCATCAACCCGGTTGCGAGCGCTCAGTGCTTGAGACAGGGTCTGAATCAGGCCCTCTGTTAGGACCACTTTTCTGCTGTTCTCTTTAGGGAATTTTTGGGACTGCATAAGACAGGGTACAGGGCAAATATAGACTTGGGGTTTGTTTTATTAGGTAGCTATTGTTCCAGGGTAGGTGCTTTTGGGGTTCAGGCAATTGAGAAAGTTACAGTTTTTAAACTATCACCTTACAATTGCACCATTATAAAGATAGGAAGCTTCAACTTGTTGCGCAGCCTCAGTAGGTGCCTCCAGCAGGGGGGGTGTACTCAAAGTGGCTTCACTTGGGTGCAAAAAGATGGCTGTCCCTTGCGGGCGGTAGCAGCGGTGGGACTCGGGGGAAGGAAGCGGGCATTAGATGCTGCAGGGACCCGAGAAAAGTAGTGGGCTTTAGCTGCATCATTGCGGGCTGCAGGACCCAGGGGAGGTAGCGGGCATTAGTGACGGCGATGCAGGCGGAGGTGGAGCAGCAGACAGATGCAGGCTCGGATCAGGAATATCCGTTATGCCTGCATCTGTGTATAAATAAACAAACACAGAAGCATGGATGGGATCAGTGAGATCCGTCTTTGCTTCTGTCTAATTAAAACCTGTGTAAAAAAAATGCATGCCCCCTCGAAAGAACAACCAGCCAAGGGCTTTGGAGACAAGTACTGATTGTGCTAATTACAGGGGACAAATGACATAGGGGTCCTCTGTATTAAGCACAACCAGCACTGGGCTCTGAGCTGGTCCAAGTTCTGGAAAGACAGGGGAAAAAAATGTGTAGGGTCCCCCTGTATTATCCAGACCCAGAACCTGACTTTTTGTAGTGGGGAGGTAATGCCACCACCAGGGGAGCCCTTTCACCAGGTTTCTCTGCCAAAGCATCACCACTGACCGCTAGTCATCCCAGGCCACCAATATTGTGCGGGCATTACATCTGGGCAAATTCCAGCACGTCCCATGTTTCGCTCACACAATAAACTTGGTGGTACAGAATTTATCCATTGTGAAACATCACTAGTTTTAATAGGCAGTCATCACTGTATCTCCTGCCAAGCTGTCATCTCTCTCTCTCATAAGTACATAGGTTTCTCCTTCTGGTTGTGATAAATAAAGTATTATGTATGCTGGCCTGCCCAAAATATTTATATGTGTTCTTAGTCATTATAATTAAATGAACCCCATCATTGAAAAAAGAGTTTCGAAGAGTCCCATATTAAGGAATAATTTACTAACTTTGGGCCCCTGTTAGACAGAGGCATATTTTGTACTTGTAAAAGACCATACACTTTAACTATCTATTTCTGTCTGTTATGCTTCCTCCAGGATTGCAACATTTCAGTAGAGATTGAGGGGGGCTCTGACAACTCCTGCTGACTCTTGCTGATTTGATTCAACCTCACAATTGCAACAGACTCCACTACATGCAGTGCTGCTGAGCATCCTACGCACCATGTCTAATTGATTGGAAGGTCTTCCTATCCAACTTCCACCCCCAGTTCTGATATGACAGCACCTCTCATTTGCACATAGGTTAAGAATGTCACATCATATTTCAAAGTTCTGAATCTGAAGAATAATGTCTTGATGTTCTGATTTAGCTGCATAATTAATAAATATGGATTTATTTTTCAAACCCTATGGCTCAGGTGAATCTTTGCATTGATTATTTACTCTAATCTTTTATCAAGATTTAAAATGTTGCATCCAATTACAGTATGGAGCTGATGCAGAGGGAGTAATATATCAGTTGGCACAGTGTATCATGCATGTATTTTGCAGTGCACATGCCAAGAAAAGAGGGCACATGCATATTCACCCATGCAGATTTGTGTGATTCTGTCACTTATGACTGTGCTTGGATGGGTAGGATGAGACATTCTAATGTCCAAGTAAGTATAGTAATGAGGTATTCACACAAGTGTAAACACATATAGACCCGGAAAGCCATATTATTTGCCGATAGTCAAGCAGGTGCATATTGCAGATTATATTGATGACGGTTACCTGCACTAGAGAAAAGATTGTGATTTGCATATATAAAGTATTACTTTCAAGCCAATCAATATAAAATATTGATGGTTAAGGCTGTATTACCATCCCCTTTCCAGTTACTTTTGGGTTTGCTTGAATCTCCGGCACAAGAGCTCCTCTCTACTTCATGACAAAAGAGCATATGGTCTTTTCCTATTTACATTTTGGCCGAGGAAGACACACTTGAACATATAGGAGCTTCTCATCAGCCATTACTACAGTGCCTGAAAATACTAACTGAGCCTTGAAATTCATTGGTTTTATATCATATTGTTGTAAACTAGGTGTAAGTACAAAAGTACTCTATGTCATGGGGCATACTAATAGGAGACACTCTGGTAAGCCATGGTTAATGCTGGAGTTTGTTACTGTTATAGGATAGTTAGTGATCTACTGTACAGTATGAGAAAAGGCGAGTGTGATATATCTGAGATACTGCACAAAGTGTTTAAAGCAACTATGAGAAGCAGTGGTCTTGTTATATAGAGCGGTGAGCATGTGCAGTTGTAGAGGCCTGCAAGCAGTGCCATTATCAGGGGGGTACAGGCAGTACTAATGTACCGGGCATGGGCTCAGGGGGTCCACAGTGCGCCAATTATCCCACCTGTAAACTGCTTCTGCTTAACAGGTAGATGTCTGCCTGTGACTAAGAAGAAGATTGGTGATTATCAGCGCTGTGGCTTACCTGCTAACTGACACTGATCAGCAACAGCTGAAGAACCAGATTCAGATGGGGGCATGGGAGTATAGGGGGCTCTCATAGCTGACTTCAGTTAGGACTTAGGAGTGAGACCATCTATCCTATTCCTCTTTTCCTTATATCCTTCTCTTTGATTTTCCTCCCCCCCCTGCTTAGTGCTCCATTGTACCTCCACTGCATGCCATACTGCTGCTTCCAGAGTAATGTCATCAATTCCGAGGTGTCCTATATGTACCTCTGACCCATCCCTCCCCAAGTGCGCTTTTGCCTCTGTGACTCTCTCCCCAGTTGAGCCTCTTCCTGTTCCTTCCCCAAGGGTGCTTCTGCTCCTAGTCCTCCACACGGACTCCACCTCCAAATGTGTGCCTCTGCCCCCCCCCACCAAAGGTGTGCCTCTGACCTCTACTCTACAGGTGTGCTTCTGACTCCCCTCCAAATGTGTGCCTCTGCCCCCCCACCAAAGGTGTGCCCTTGACCTCCCCTCTAAAGGTGTGCCTCTGCCCCCCCACCAAAGGTGTGCCTCTGACCTCCCCTCTAAAGGTGTGCTTCTGAACCCCGTCCCTTACAGTGTGTCTGACCCTTTTCCCCATGTGTGCTAACCCCTCTACCTACCCCATCTCTGACTGCTACCGCCCTATTCCCAACTGTAACATTGACTCCCTGGTGGGTGCCAATTAGAATTAGTGTGGATGAAAGGAGGCAAGACTATGTACAACACTAGAAAACTGAATGTATAGCGAGCAGGTAAGCACAATATATATCTATAATAATTTATTTGGACTTTTTGTCACTTCAAATTTTATTTGATATTTTTAATTTATTTTGTAGATTGTTTTTTACTTTTTCATGGTTACATGTATGTGTGTCTGATGAAATGTGGATAGATCTAAGGGACATGTTAGTACTGTGGGGGGGGAATCATAGCATGTGCTTGCGCTGGGACCCTGGACTCATGCTGCATCTCTGCATACACTGGGTCAGAGGTCAGGGGGAGGATGAGAGGGCCCTGCCTGTTACATCTGCCTGTGACATATATAAATGAGTATTATGTGAATTTGTTGTGATTTAACATATTGATACAGATGTGTCCTTTCTTGCTGCTGCTCAGTAATGCCTAATAGTCCACTCGGTGCGCTAGGTGGTGTGCATCTCTGCCGTACCAAGTGTCTTATCCACTCAAAATGTGTATCTTATTTGAATAATTGAAACTTATAAATGCAACAAACCGACATTACTAGCTTATACTGATCAATTTGGTGTGCAACAGTTGAATATTTTGGTGCGACTGAGTCTGATTCTGTGTAAAAGGTTCCAAGTGGCCGCGGCTTTTCCTCACCCACAGTTCTATTGTGCTTTATCTGCAACTATTCCAAGTGTGTAAAACCAATTCACGTGTAGTTACAGTTGCAGCCCAGCATCCCCATTACAATCTGGGTAGCTTTTCGCACAACTCCTCTTGGACGGTCTCAATCATACCAGGTGTCCATATGACATACCGAAACCCATAATTGAAATGTGCATTTGTACTGTGAGTTATAGTGTTTTAATTTATGTTTTGATGAGAAGCAACATATACAGTAATTAATGATCAGCTTGCAATAGTGTCTGTGACACCTCACTCATACATATGCCCCCACACATACTTTAAACCTGCATACACACACAATTAAGATACATACACACATAAATGTGTGCAATCTTTATGATTGTATACTTTCTCTATGATGTGTTATAGGTACAGTATTTAAGCATGCTTTATTATTTATTCATATTGTTTCATAACATACTTTCCAACTATCGACCCATCTCTCTTCTCCCATTTGCTTCCAAATTCCTTGAGCATATTGGCTACAATCGCCTTACCACCTTTCTTTCCTCCCACTCCCTCCTTGATTCATTTCAATCATTTCTCTCCATTCCACTGAAACTGCCCTCACGAAAGTCAGCAATGACCTCCTTGCTGCCAAATCCAAGGGCCACTACTCTCTGCTCATTCTCCTTGACCTTTCTGCTGCATTTGACACTGTAGACCATCCTCTCCTCCTGCAAATCCTTTACTCTCTCGGTTTACGTGGCACTGCCCCTCCTGGCTTTCCTCCTACCTCTCTGATCGTTCCTTCGCTGTGTCCTCTCATGTATATACATGTAAGTTACTTGTTTCTTGTTCACCTATTAGTTCTATGTACTATGTAAGGCGCTGAGGAACACTTGTGTCACCATATAAATAAAGGATAATAATAATAATAATAAAAGCGCAGAAAAGGAATAGTATTTCTCATACTAAAATGAAAAGTACCTTTGCGAGTAGTTAAGTAATGTGATTTGTTATAAATATTTATTGGCTCTTAGCATATTTTTCTCGCTATTAGCCTCTCAGTGTGTTTAACATGTTATTTTATAAATATAATAAAATTACATATTTGGGTCACTTCATATTAATATGGTGCCTATTTCAACATTTTTAAAAACACTTTATTAAACTAATAAGCATACTAAAGGTGTCATAGGTTACATGTTTCTTGCAAGTGTATATAATATCATATAAATCACTTGAATATGCTATAATACATTTTGGTACTGTTTTTTTAAACCTTTAACACTTTTCTGATTTATTCTTCCAAGAAAAAGTATAATTAAACTATGCAGCATGTAAAGAAAGGACAGACCTGCCACCATTAATATACACAGGCCAGTGTTGCTTTATCATTATAATTTTAGTTTCTAGCTTTTTAGGTCAATGTGGCAACCTTTATTAACATTCTCTTCTTTGATATACAGTATTTCAAACTTTATTATAACTGAAAGGAATTTGTTGTGTATGGCAATGTATAAAAGACAAAAGAAATTATGCTGCATATGTAACCAATTGAAAAATAGGCTATGAAACTAGTTTAACATTTCATTCCATTAAACTGTTTTTTTTACAAACTAAATTAGTATGTGAATTATGCAATGTATTGGCAAGAAAACTGATTGGGGAAGATTTTGGGTTTCAGACTTTGCAATTACTCTTAAATGACAAGTATGCATAATATAGCCAAATATGCAAGGAAAATAGATGCTATACTTTCCTTTAGCCTGTTGTCAAATGAATTAATGACAAATACAAATTTCAGGCATTGCAGTAATGTAAGAATTCCATACTTTTCTATCACACAGAAACTAATCGCCGGGATCCCAACATGGGTCTAATGCAACTTAGAGCACCTAAACTGTGTGGGTGTTATAACTTTAAAAATGCCGGTAAGCCGTATTTCTAAGTTATAACAGATACATGGCTAAAATGCTGTAAGTAGCATTACACCCCAGTCTGGATCCTGGCATTGGTATTGTGACTTTGACATATTCACTGCACACTTAGTGAGTGCCGACCTCCTGACCGCATCCCTTAAAATAGATACTACAAAAAGAAAAACTTCAAAATCATTGGTCCCCAGAAAAATCACTAGTCATACAAATTTATTAACTTTCTCATTAAAGTCAGAGAGTAGCTTTCGACTATTATCTTTCATTTAAAATTTCCTGTCACACACAATAAAAAGGCACTTTAACATATTAATAATATAGTGTATAAATCTTTAAAACAGTTTTAAATAGGGCGCTCTGGCTGCTCATTGGCCCTACTGAACATGTGTCAGCACCCCGGAGGTTTGGTTCATGGTTAGTGAGTTGACAACATTCTGTTTACATTAAATATTCTCACAATCCAAGCAAGGAACCTGTGAGGGTTAGTCTACAGAAAACTCAGGGTATACCTTCTAACCTGGGAGAGTGTATTTTGCCTATCAAATACCCAAATGGACGAGAAATAAAAGCTGATGTTCTGTGACATCCAGAGTCTCATGCAGTTTACACCACCTGTTTATGCTCCATTTTATCAATCCTTGAAATCTGAAGAAAGTCGAGAAACACTAGAACTTGAAAACATTGATGAGGAGTTGATTGTGATATAAAAGTTTAGATACGATTGATATTAAAAATGACTCAATACCCATTGACTTTATATACATCATTTTTGAATTTAAACAAATAAATAGTACCTGTAATCTATATTAATTAGTATTTTATGTATTATTTAATTATTCAAAATAATGCAACAGGACCATCCTAATAGAAAAATCTACATAAATAAGAAACCAGTCGATTGTTTATGATTTATTCAATAAATAGTGTTTAACATGACAATAACATGATTTTTTTTATCCAAGAATTGATAATAGCAACAATAAATCCTCTAATTTAATTCCAGTTCAGATAAATACAAGCAGGCACCAACTCTCCACAGGTAACTTTTTTCCTATAACTTGTCCTGTAACAAAGTAAATTTGTGGCATGTGCCCCTTTTCCACTGAGCACCTCATTTGTAGACTTGAGGACTGTCACAGTGAGTTTTGCTTATCTTACTGAGGGAGCCTTGTTCTACTTGTGCTGTTGGAGGGTTGTTGGTTGCAGTGAATTCCTCAAACACTTAGGTTTCAATTATTAAAGAGTTTGAGCTCATTTCTTGTGTTATAGAGGGACGTGGTATTTATCATTGTAAATAGCACTGGTCCTCAGCTTCCTGCCAGCGTATTTTTTTTTTCATATCCCCATTTCAATTGTATGCATTGTTATATTTAACAACAAGCGGTATTTACAACTTGCGGCTTGTTGCATACAGTATGTTATATTTTTTATACTAATACAGGGACTTAAGGGGTATATTTACTAAATGTCAAATTGATCCACATCGATGGAGAATCTAACAGATAATTAGGAATTCCTGTTACACTGGTACTAAACAAGCTGTCAAGATTGACATCCCCACCTGAAAATGTCACCATATTCCCAAAGAACTAATACAACAACAGTTTGGGGAGGGGGGGCTCAATCCACAGCACTAAAATCATAACACATCTTACTATTTCTGCTCAATCATAAAAACATAGATTCTATAAAAAAACAAGATTTATCTTTATTCATAGTACTCTAAACTACACTTCTGAAGCTTTTCAATATGCAGTGTGGTACAAGTAATTCAAATATGCATATCTCAAAAGCAACATAGTATTGATCATATGTACATAGAATAAATATAACACAATTTGGAACATAGTGTAGTTAGTAAATGTAGCGATTCCTCTTGGCACAGTTATGCAGACACCTAGATTGAACAATATCTTTTAACGACAGTTTTGAAATCTGTATGCTGTGGTTTGCAAATCATAACCTTCGATCATCCGGCTGGCAGCCACATAATAGTATGAAGTCCTCAGGGACTTGAATTATTTTTTATAGAATCTGCGAATATTTTCGTTCACACAACACGCCTTGCCATTTTTTCCCAATCTAGTACTAGCACCTTTGTAAAAAGGGGAAGGGATCCCCCCAATTATCTGGGAAAAGGGGCAGCAGGGATCAGGAAGATAGGAAGCACAGTCATATATCCTATTATTATAAGAACATAGAAGATAGGTTATATAAAACGTCCCTTATGGTTTGGTTGGGCTCCAATGTCATTTTATCTCCTTTACTCACAAACAGTCAGATGTTTATTACCCCATAAGCATGGGAGTGGAGTTAATGAAAATAAATAAAATACAACAGAAATGTGTAGAACAGTCCATAAAATTGGTATCAGTGAAGATACAACTTTATTGTGAGACAAAAAACATGTTAGCAGAAGTTACAGTATATCCAAATCATACCCAGACTTATACTTAATAAGTGGTGAAGTGCATATACAGTAAAGGTTTCTTTCACATCACAGTTATCAATCTTACTCACAATTGACTCCTTATACACGTCTATCAAAGATTAAGAATGGATGGGTACCCCACCCACTCTCTAGATATATATATAAACAGGCATATAAAGGTTTAGTTTACACATGAACAACTTTCAGAGGTAGATAGGCATACCATCACTAATGGGATTATGGGTAGTGCAATGCACATAAAGGTATTTTTAGTTTGGTCATCCATGTGAAAATCACAAGTGTTGTAATCATATCCCCGTTATGTAAAAATCAATAAGCTGTTTTAAACATCTTTGTGATCTTCTGTTTTCAAGATGATGTTACATTGTTATTTTATATTGAGCACCCTATAAGGTATGCTTGCCCATGCATGATGAGCCCAACTGGAGACCTATCATGGCGGACAACGCACTGCCTATGTTCCCTTTATATTTTAAGTTTGCACTAATGCAGTTCAGTATACTAAACACCAGTGCCCAATACCGCTTCTCAGGCTGCTGATATGTCACTTCCGGCAGAAGTATGTGCATTCCAGAATTTGGAACGCATACTCGTAGTTTACAAGTTAAATACCCTGTATAGGTATATTTTATGTCCATCAACCCTTAGTTTAACTAAACAGAGGATTAAGTATACATTCGAGGTTCTCTCAGACCCAGCACATCTATATTACGTTAGGTCTAAGTGCTAATGGTAAAGTCCTTGCCACCACCAGTAGGGGAAGCCCTGAGGGTTTATAAAGTAGAAAAGGGGGAATTGATGACATGCCTTGTTAAAGACCACCTGGTCGAAACGCATTGGCTTTGAAAGACTCAGCATATATGGACTTGTTCACATGACCACTGGGACTTCTTACAAAGATATAGACAATTTCATTAACTTGTCCGGAGAGTTATTGAATGTGAGAACAGCTTATTTTACCATTGTGCCTTGGAAGCCAGGAGTCATATGTTTTATATAGGATGATGATAAATTTTATCAAATAAAATACTAATTTTAAATTTGAAGCCATCCTATATCATTGTTGGGAACTGCTGTACATTTTAAAAGATACCTTTATAAGAGAGAAACGCCATTATTTTCCATGAATATGGTATGCAATTAGGAAAAAAACCTTTACTTACCTGAAAACACCTGTGCCAGAGTGAGTGGAGTATGCCCCTCTTGGTACTTTTATTCACTGGGCGGTGGGAATTATATCACCGCAAATACACACAGCACCACTTTAGAATATGTTATATTTATCACAATTATTTTTTTGTTATCTCACACTCTACTTAATATTTGGTGAAGTGGGATAAAGGAACCTTTTAGCTTAGCCCAAGAGAACTCCCTCGAAATAAGAATGATACAACACATTGTTGTTGTTTTTATCCCTTGTTTTACATATATCTACATCCTGGAGGGGAAGGAAGAGCCTCTAAAGATTCTCAAACTTCAAGGGTCTAAGAATATCACTACCCCATCAGAACCAAGTACTGTTTCCAGTAGATATATATTCTACAAGAAGTGCCCTCATCTGAGCTTCAAATTATATTTGTGTTTCCAAAGAGTGGGGTGTTGGGTGAGGAGGGCAGCATCTAAGTGCGCAGAGGTGTAGTTCTCTTTCCTATTGATAATAAAAATTTATTGAAATTTATTCCAAAAAAATCAACAAATATTCCCACAAATTGGGACATAAATAAGTAACGATGACAGTGCAAAATAGTGAAAAAAATAAAACCAATAAAAGTCTATTTAAAAACAGGATAATCCAAAGATAGTCAAGCAAAGCATAACTTATCTAAGGTGTAAGAGAAATAGAGTTTGGCTGTTCATGCTCCTTCCAATCAACACATTTCAGTCATAAGATGACATGTATCAAAATGTGGTATGAGTGTGGAAAGCCAGATATTTAAAGGATATATCAGCCAATCTGGATGGATGATGAATGTCCTCATTAATTAACTAGCTCATGCATAGTTTAATACTAAGCATGATTAGAAATAATTGGAATGTGCATTAAACATAATACACAGTTTATTGCTGTCAATGATACACATAAAAATCATATAAACATAAATAGACATCCTGTTGTTTAACTGTTGCCATGGTAACCCGTGGGCTTTAATAAAAAAAATAATAACTCCAATTGGCCAACCATGATAGTTTATCCTAAGTGCACAAACGTCATTCTAGGAACACATAAAAAGTCCATGATTAAAAACCGTAGCAACAGACTCTTTAATCTGGATAGATTTATTCTGAACTGGCACAGATGGGAAATCCGGAAACGATGCATCTATGGAACACATCAGCGGGGCGGGTGTCTGTAGATCATTTGCCATAATTGACGTAATCCAGAAATGACATCGTGGCCTGGATTTAGCAACATTGTGGCTTAATTTCAACTGTCAAAGAACAGCATAGTGGCCATTATTTTTAATGGTATATTGTCCTGGCAACAGTTCACATTTTATCAGAAGTGATGCTTCTGCAATTAAAAGTTTCTTATTTAATCTGGCACCTTCTGGTTTCCTTTTAAAGGTTACAGTGCCTACAGATATGATATAGTATAAAAGCATAATTAATGATAAACAACATTAGATGATGACTAAGATAAACCAATACGCCATAGACATTAAAAGATAACAAAAGAAAACAATGTCTCAAAAGACTGGGTTAATATCACAGCAGAATTAGTAAAAATAAAAAAATTGCAATAAATATAGATAAATAGAGAATAGTAAAAGCACCAAAGAACCATTTGAGCTCAAAGTCACTGTTGAGACCCTGTGGGATAAGGATTCCACAGTTAACAATCAAGCCCATCATGACATCTCTTATTGCCCTTTATGACATTAATACCACACAAATTTTAAATTCCAGAGGTAGAACAACCATGCTCCTCTTTAAAGTGGAATGAGAGAGCATGGGATTCTAACACCTTTTTAATGTTACATAGATGTTCTCTTAGACATACTTTAAATGGGCACGATGTCCTCCCAATATAGCATTTATTACACATGCATTTTATTGCATTAGCAATTTTATTGTGTTTCAAGTGATGAAGCCATATTTGAATCTCTTTCCCATTAATTTAAATCTGTGCTATTTGCCTTGACCATTACTATATTATATTATTTTAATATTTTTACAGCCTATGCATCCGCCACACATGTAACAGCCGATGGAAGTGATAGTAGATAGTAAGGGTTTGGATATATAGGAACTAGACACTAATTAAGATTTCAGATTTGGGGCTTTCCTATATATGTGCTTAGGGTTCTCTGGAAGCATGGGGCCTAAAATGAGTTCCTTTTTAATGGGTGCCAGTGTTTTTTAAACACCTTTTCTATGTTTTTATGCTCTGTTGTATACTTGGTAATGAACTGAAATTCATATCCACCATTTATTTTGGGGGTCTTGTTAGTCTTCAACAAATCTTTATGTACCCTATATTTATCATAACCACAGGCTATAAACTTATTGCCCACAACAATCGCTTGTTCGCTAAATACTGCATCATTAGAACAATTTTTCCTTAATCATTTTAGTTGACCATTAGTGATAGAGTTGATCCAATATTTATGATAGCAACTTCAGGCTGCAATGTATGCAACAGAATCAATTGGCTTATTGTAATTTTTTAAGTTGATCCTCTGTTCCTATATATAGACAGTGATATCTAGAAAATGAATGGACTTATCCTGTATATCAAAACTTAATACAATGTCTTATTGTTATCAGTCAAAAATTCACAAAAACAAATTCATTGCTTCCCTCCCTCTTTTCCAAATGAAAAAAATGTGTCAATGTACCTTGCATAGGACATTAGGTTCACTCCAAATAGGTTATTTGCCTAGATGCATTGCAACTCCCATACTCCAAAATAAATTTACATACCTTGTGGCAAACCTGGTGCCCATTGCTGTGCCTCTCTTTTAATGGAAAAACTGTTCCTTAAATAAAAATAAATTGCTATGTAAAATAAAGTTAATGCCTTCAATAATTAATTCTTGAAGATTAGAATCAAGACCGGATGATTCCAAAAAATATCCAGTTGCAGTGAAATAGCAGACCCCCTTTCCCTAGTACACAGCACCTCTCCATTCACCCCAGTCCTCCACAGCACCCTCATCCCCAGCAGCACCTGATCATCCCTCCTACTCTTCCTCAGTGCACACCATCCAATTCCAGCACCTCCCTCTCCCCAGTACACCATCCAGTGAGAGGTTGCTGCCATGGTCAGGCTTGTTTTTACTGACCGATGCTGATAACTGGCTGCCATTACACCTCAGTTACCCTAGAGGGGAGGCAGCCAGGGACAGATAAACAGATAAGGGTAGTCCCATGGGAATCAGCATTAGCCCCCATAAACAATATGACTCCCCTTCCAGATCTCCTCAGCATCTGGTCTGCTGAACTGCGCATGCGCACAATTCACTCATGAAAAAAATCTCTAGCACTCATCGACAAGTCCTCAATGATAAATTCTGGATTAAAAAATAAATAAATTGTGGTGAGTGCTAGTGTTAAATAGCTTTAATGTAATAACTCATTAGTAAATGGAGCCCCTAGACCATGTTTCTTCTCATCTTCTCCTGATTTCAGTTGGAGAAGCAGTAGCAATGACAGTGAAATAAATGTTATCATTATATATGTATATAAAAAAAATCCTGGCTTGCCAATGTAAGAGCTGAGAAAAGGAACAGCAAGGCACTTTAAAGCAATTGATGACACAGATATAGATATAATATCCTCAGAGATTGCTGGGTTACAACTTCTGGAATTTGAATGAAACAGGACAGCTGGAGGGCACATACCTAGGGTGGTAAGTCAGGCAAATAAGTACACCGGAGGGTAAATTTACTAAAGGTCTATTTCAAATTGATCAACATTGATGTTGTATTTCTGGGGCTAAATCACACTTTTACTAACGCTTAAAAAAACAAATAAAAAATTGTCTGTTAGTAAATATGTGATTTAGCCCTAGAAACATAACCTTGATGTTGATCAATTTGACCCTTAGTAAATATACCCCCCAAGTCCCTGTATTAGTATAAAATCCAATTTTCCCATCAGAGATTTAAAATGCACATTTCAATTTACAGTTTATGATCTTAGAAGTCACCATATGAATATCTTGTGCTACATTTCAAACCTGGAAAATAACCAAGGGGCAGGTCTTTGGAAAAGTTTCAGTTATCCTGCTATAATGAATTATTATACTATACAATATACAGTAATTTATTTCTAAAGATGAATAGAAACTAACACACACATGTACACATTAGAGCCTACTTAGGGCCTTATTCCAAGATTTACTCTAATGCAATCGCAACTGCAATCCCTTACAAATCACATTAGTGAAAATATGCTAATGTCTTCCAAAGCCTGTCTGAGCAAAGGAACACCCACAGCTACCTTCTTATATACATCTGACGAGGTGCATCAGGGTAAACATCAGGAACATTTATGCAGATCGGGCAGCCAGGCAGCTTCTGAGTGAATTTATAAGCCTGCAGGTTTTGCACAGATCGCCCATAGCAACATGTGCACTTTTTGATATCTCTTTCTGCTACACAGAACTAATGCAATATGGTATGGTGCATCTGTACACACATTTGAGACAAATTATTAGCTTGTAGATTTTGCACAAGGCATCAGAAGCAGCACTTGCACTTTATAATTGAGATCTAGCTTTGTGCCACATATGAAGCAGATCCCAGTACAATTGTAGATATGCATAGTGTATTTGTGTGTTATTTTCGGGGCTGAAGTGAAATGTACACCTTTGGTCTCTAATAAGCATCAAATCGTCTTTTAAACAATTGAAATTATATTTGTATTAATTCTATTAACCAGCAATATGTCATGGTGCCCTTCAACAGCTTGTAATGAGTAATGGGTCAATATTGAGTCCTAGATAATCAAGTATCGGTTCTATATCTCTATTGATTGATGACTATTTCAGTGGAGTAAATCTCTAATTGGATGTCCAATGCTTTTCAGTAAGACATCCAATAGCAGAAATGAAAAACTGAGTAATGTGCCAGTTACACTGTTGTTTCTAAGGGGAAACAGCTCGCCTCATAGATAGCAATTGGGCAACGTGAGGAGCAGCAGAATGTGGAGTAGCAGTTTCTTTACCTTGACCATAATGATTTTTCTCTATACTAGTGTGTCAACGTTTTTTGATCATACAATAAGTACAAACTTGATGCATTTAAAATTGTGCTAGTGAAGCCTTATATATGAAATTGATGTTATTTAATATTTCGCCATATGACTGGGATTAAGGAGGCACACATGCCTCCCACCTCCTGAAATCTCATTCGTCCCAGCTGGGACTAATAATTTTAATATCAGTGTCATGTACACATTTGTTATGTATATTTTGTATTGTTTGTCTGTCTGGTGTCACAGGTAAACTTACCTTCATTTTAGGAATTTAATATTAAAAGTTACATTTTAATTAATTAATCTTTAAAGAGTGCTCACAAAACAGAGATCTTTCCTCTCTCCTCATTTTTCCAGCTTCTGAGTGAAGTCTGACCTGTCTCAAACACTGCGTCTCTCCTGACACGCTGAGGGCTCTCATGTTGAGAAGATCATAATAGTTAATTTATGCTCTCCCATGAAACTGAGCTTAAATGGTCAAAACACACCTGCATTTCCCTAGCCCCTGCGATACCTCCCCCAAATGCTGTTACTCACATTGCAATTGTATCCCGCACGAGCATAATTGCAAATCAATCACTGCGTGTGCACATTATGGCTTTCACACATGCACAATGGTTAACAATGGATCGGTCTGCATAAATATCGTCATTGTGTAAATTTCTGAATCAGATCCTTCGTAGGAAACCAATGAACTCACTAGTAAGTGTTTTGGACTGTTGAAGAAAATAGCAATCCACAGGTATAAAGGCGCAAAGATAGAGTCCTGTAGTGTCAGAAGTTTAGCCGCTGTAACACTGAGGTGCCAAAGAGATTCCATTAATGCAATCATTACCACTACTTTATCTACTATGCCTGAATATTACAGGGGGAATCTGCTGGGTAAAAAGTTTGGATACATGGTCATACTCTGTAAGCTTACAGGACCTGAGGATCTCAGGGTTTCATGAGGATTTATCCACTAATTCACACATTAACACCTTGGTGTAGAAATGTTTTATTCCTTACAAACCTGGTGAATTTATATCTTTTTCTTATATGCCTCTTCTTAACAGGTGTTTGACTAGATACAGTTTTTGTTATGATTCTTGTTAACTTTCTTGATCTTCTTCATACTCTATGCATCCCGCGTGGTTCAGGTGGTGAAAGAATTCAGATTATCATATTCCCCACAGAAACATATAATATTTCATGAGAGGAGTGGGCTAATCTTATGGAAGGCAGGGACCTCTCCATTAATGGTATTATGTTAGTGAGAGAAGGGCTTTCTGTAACATTCAAATTTAAGTTAATGAAAGGTGAGCCAAATGTGATAGTAGGACATGGTGACGCTTTTGCTGATGTCAATATTGATATATGCTATTGCTGTGGAACCTGTAAGGTTATCAATTGGTACTAGTGGAATGTGAATTATGTATTTAGGCCTCAAACTGTTCTTTAAACAGGTAACTGGGTTTATTGTGTAGTATACAGCAGGTACAAAGTAACAGTGATATATGCAGGAGTTAAAAACAGTAATGGTATTGAGGTGTAAGTCTGGAGCACATAGGGGTTGCTGGGAATTGTGATGCACCTGGAGCAGAATGCACTATTAGACTCTGTACTCACAGTGAGGTCAGGGGGGATCTAGGTCACCTAAGTAGTGGTAGTATAGCATATGTCCTCAGCCCTTTGGGCTGTAGTAGGGTCCGGAGCTTTTGGGGCACGCCCGTGCACCCAGGACTTGGAGGAAGATGCACAGTAGCGCATACTGGAGGAGAGACCTCCAGAGAGAGTCACGAACAGTCCTAGTGCCCACCAGCTCAGGCAAACCACTGGTCCCCTATTTCTCAAGCCTCATTCCCCCACATACCCTCATCTGCGCACTTCACTCTACAGATGTGTCCTCATTCATCTAGCATTTTTGCACCATGTGGGAATAGAGGCTTGGCACAACCAATACGCTCCTCCATGGGTAACAATCCCCATACTTTCATAATTCTCATAGCTGCATACAAAGTGACTTGTATTGTACTAGGCTCACTACAGTAGTGCTTTTCTCACAAAATAATTGGTATAAATTTGGCAATTAAACTTAACGATACATGGCGCGAGTCACTCACATCTGACCTCTGTCTTTTGTCTTTTTACCCAGATCATTGCTGTATTAGCAGACGGCATGTATATGAAATCCCATCATCAGTTTTCTGGGAGATGGGTACGGGAAGTCGGCGCACGGGATCCCGGTGGTCAAAATCCTGATGACTTCATTCTAACAGGGTTACGATACCAACACCTGATGGTAGGTATCCTAACCCCACCTCTCCCTACCCTAACCCTCCCTCCCGAGTGCCTAAACCTAACCTCTCCCCTAGTGCCTAAACCTAACCTCCCCCTCCCCACACCCTAAACCTCACTCTCCCCCCTAGTGTCTAACCCTACTCCTCCCCCCAACCCCACTACTTACCTTCAGAATGCCAGCGGTCAGGATGCCAGTGCTGTGATTCTGATAGGTGTTGGGATTCTGGCCCCATTATTCTAAGCAGTGGCATCCCCTGTGTAAGATTCTAAATGTATTCCATTTTCAGGGTACACCTACATTTAACTTTTGTTGCATTGGTGATGCTAATATATATATTTTTGGAAAAAAAATCTGGTGGGGCTATTAGGTGTGATTTGAGGGTTGGTGTATATGGATACATCTGTACCAATGAATGTCATATCTTCCTCCCTGATCATTTCCTCTAATGCCCATCTCCAAGATTTGTACCATGCATCTCCAAGCCTATCAGACAGCCTCACAGTCTCCTAAAAATCTACCCTGATGTAATAATTGGTAAGAAAGCTTAAATTGCTTTGACCAGACACCTCTGGTTTCATTCTGAACACTTGGTAGCTTTAGCATTTTTTGACAATCGAGTGTCTACAAAAACAAAGAAAAAATGGTAAAAAATCTGAAATGTCCACAGCTACCCGATTTTCCACGACGTAGTCAACTATCTGAGGACGCAGATCTAAGTCTAGAAAAGTTCAATATAGGGCGACCCCTATATATTGTTGTTTGGAAAATGTTGTGGAGTACTCCCCATTGATATACTAAGGAATAAAAATAACCTTGTAGAGAGAGAACATTTTAATGTTATATTTTTTGGACCACCCTAATGTGTATATATATATATATATATATATATATTCATATCCAAAGTCCAGCACTCTCATCAATTAAAGTCCATACTCATCAAAGGGGTGCACATCAGCCATATTACCGTACTCCCAGGTTCTCCAGCAATTCATATGTATTTAAAGGATGGCACTCACCAGTAATATGCAATATTTAATAGAGAGGGCTTACATACAAAGCGACGTTTCGGTCCACCACACGGACCTTTCTCAAGCAGTTATGCCTCAAATATAACGGACACCAGGTACAGTTCCCCGATCTGCCTGATAAAGTGGAAGTAGTGCTTAGCAATTAAATGGTTTTAGTATGACTTTTAAAACAACTATTGCACAACCATAATAAATAACATTCAAAATGGCATAAGAGAAAATAAACTAAACCTTGGTATGGAGAAAAATATTGAAAAACAGCAAGTTAATAACAGCAAGTTAAAAATGCTTAACTTCATAGCTCATTAAGGCAAGAGGGCAGCCCCCAACGCGTTTCGTCCACCTGGGACTTGATCAAGGGACTTCCTCAGCCCCTGAGGAAAACCAATTAGGATTTGGTTGAAACGGGCTGCTGCTGCTGACTATTGGACGCTGTATTTTTCATATGTGACCTTCACAATAAATCTACTAAACGTGAGAGCTGGATCTTTCTTGCTTTTTTTTCCTAAAAAAAGTGAGTGCATATATATATATATATATATATATATGTATATATATATATATATTCCACAGTGTAAAGACGCGGAACTCAGAGACTTCAGTATAAAGTGAAAAATAACCCACTTCGGGGTGACTTTATTGTAGCATACAGGTGACGTTTTCCCTTTTTGTTGTCTTGAGAAAGGGGATATGGTCCTGAAATGTCGACCTGTATGTCACAATAAAGTTACCCCGTAGTGGGTATTTTTCACTTTATACTGAAGTCTCTGAGTGCCGCCTCTTTACACTGTGGGTTATCTGTGGGGGAGCAATACCCCCTAGGAGGGCACCGGAGCCTGTTGAAGTTTATGGACTGGTGAGTGCCGGGTTTTCTCTGGATATATATACGCATTGGGGTTGGAAGCAGCCTCTTACCCCTTGAACTTTGACTCCTTTTTTACTCAGATAAGCTGATATCCTCCTTGTATCCATTACTTGTCTTTATGTTTTTACTTATTAATTCCTCTATGTCCACATTGTATTGAATTATGTATTATTGTATTATTATTATTTTTATCATGTGATTATTTTCTATGCATTTGTTTTTTAACTTCATAGAATAAATTATATATTTATATATTTTCACTGTTGCACTTTATATATTTTTTTAAAAACCACCACATTATGTTGAATGTGACTTATTAGCTTGTTAGTATATGCATTAGCACTTATTAGCAAACTGGTCGCCCACTTGTCAATCACAGTATTCTTTTAAATTCTTTGGTAATAATTAAACACCATTAGCTCACGATTATTGACTTAAGGCTGACACCCATTATCTTAGGGCAAGGGTTGCTTAATTGATTATATATGGTTGATTTAATCTGATATATTGACAGATCAACCACCGTGTATCTTGGCATCATATCCACATATTGTTTTCAATATATAAATATACTGTATATTAAAATCTGGAACAAAGAGGTCAAAAAATTAGCATAAAAAATTAGCATAAATATGAAACCGTGCACCGTGTAGTGCGACTGCCGGGATCGTGCTGTCACCGCCGGCAATCGTGCGGTCCCTGCTGACCACACAATATGTCCGCTTCCACCTCCTCCATCTGAATGGGATCATACATCGCATCCAGATCAGATGAACATGCGTGAAGATCTGGGGACGCGATATACAATCCCGCGGGAGCACGCAGCATGATATCAGGTACAATATCGTGCCCATACACGGCACGATATAGCACCTTTATCGTGCCGTGTATGGCCACTTTCACAGTTTTCTATTCCACAGACAGTCTCCTTCAAGGAGTACTTCTGAAGTCTCGCCCTCCTGAAAGACTGCAGGCTCGGTATTCCACTCTCTTTGACACCAGCCACTGACTTCTTTATTACATACCTATATGCAACTTTCTGTACCACTACTTGATCTTATTAGTTACTTGCATCATCCTTGGGCTTTCTTGACCACAGGACCATTATTGCCTAGATATTATTTGTGTTGTAGTCCATTTTTTTAAATCTCATGACACTATTATGCTTTAAAATTCCACCATTTTTGCTTTACCCATATAAACACATATGGCACCTACTAACATCAAACATACTTAATTTGTTTGTCTTCCCACTCATCAATTTATTTTACATAACTATCTGCTTTATATAGTACTCCAGCTTCCCATCCTGTTCACATTCTGGATTTTCTTACGTGGTATAAAAAGACATATGAGCTTGCTAATGAAAAATAAAAACAAATGCATTTGTGTGAGGGTGAGAAGTACTAACGCTAAAATGTGGTCAAATTCAGAAAACTGTGGGTTTCCTCCAGGTACTCCGGTTTCCTCCCACACCTCAAAAATATACTGGTAGGTTAATTGGCTCCCAACAAAATTAAGCCTAGTGTGTATGTGTGTGAGCATGTGATAGGGAACATAGATTGTAAGCTCCACTGGGGCAGGGACTGATGTGACTGGCTAATTATCCTCTGTAAGGCGCTGAGAAATATGTGTGTGCTATATAAATAACTGGTTATAAATAAATAAATAAATTTCCTATATGTACCAAGCTCTGTAGAGCTAAACTTTCCAGAGCTTTTTCCTGATAGGCAACTCCATTAATAGATGGCATTGCCTAATAGATGCCTGTTGGATTCCTTTTGCAATATTCTCAATAGGGTCCGTCCGAGGGTCCCCCGCTTATAGCCACGTGTGCGCAGAAGGGCTCACCACAAAGGACAGCTCTTTTTGGAAGAGCTGTCCTTTGTCATTTCAATCACATTGTGCAAACATACCAGCATTATTAACGACTGGATGCATGCAATCACTGGCGGGATGTATCGCATCCAAAATGCGATATTTGACACATCTGGCTCTGAGGTAGAAATAATATATCTATTACATTGACCACGCCATAAATTTAGGAAATTTACTGAACTACAGTTTAAGAATAGGACAAAAAAAATTACTTTAGTCTAAATGATTTGTATACATTAGGTATAACGCAACTATGTTCACATAACTTCTACAAATTGACTAAAAATACAGTATATCTGAATTAGAAAATAGTAAACAAAACTAGCTGGAGATATGCACCAGGACAACAGGACTCCCAACTTCTAAAACCATTAACATCCAAGAGATCCTCCATTGTGATCTTATGCAAACAATGCTCCCACTACAAACACTGGTTACAGCCTGGGTTGACAGACACCCCAACTTTGAGGTCTTCACAGTTCCCACCATTAGCTAACCTTACTAAGCACACCCACCACGGCTAGCTCTATAAAGGTCTTTTAACCTTAGAATTCCAAGCACATGATATATTTCTTTTAATCAGGGTTAGAAAGCTCAGACACATGTCACTGTCAGGCTCATCTGTCAATTCAACCCCCAGAGTACAATGTATAACTGAATAATTCCAAAAGCTGATCCTCCCCTCCATTAACAATGCTTTAGCTCAACTATTCTTAAGATCCAAAAACTGCAGGCACACTCTCTAATCAGTCTAGATGCTACTTTTTTCAGTACACACATCATTGCCCACAACAGATGCCAACAAAAAGCCATCCCCATTGTCAAGAATTGATAAACTTTTAATGTTCTAACAATGAGTCGAACAAATAAAGCAAAACCTTTTACTGCCTTAAGAATAGCACAAATTCCACAGATTGTTTTAGTTTTCTCATTTATTCCATAGCAAGAATATCCCATTTATAACACTAGACTAGTGATTCCCAAACTTTTTGTAATCACAGCACCCTAGAGTATCAACATTTTTTTCCATGGCACCCCTGGGCTAATAGTTTCTCATTGAGAAATTCAGCAAAAATAAATTGAAGTAATCTGTGCTAATGTGTCACCCTTACGTTCAGTTATGTAGTGGTTGCCAGGGCTGTGCTTCTTTTGTCCATATATTTTTGAATGGCAGCCATTAGCACTGGTTTTGCCTATCACACTGACTTAAAATCATTTTATTTGGTACTGGACCACCAACCCGAGGCACCCCTGCAAGTGCCCTGAGGCACCCCAGGGAACCACTGCACTAGACTATTTCTGATTGCAAAAGGATACTGTACCTAGTACCACATTCATTCATTCAAAACTGAAATAATAAATGCTACAAATGTTCATATACTGTAAAAAACATTATTCATGGATTATCCATGAGGTTAAGAAAGATAATGATACAACTGAAGGGTCCCTGCATTCTCTTATAAAACCTCAAACAAGATACCTGAACCCTTTTCATAGGCTCTTTTCCAATGGTGGATTCAACCTGTGCCAAAACCTGATATTGAAATACAAATATTAATACTCACATATACTTTAAATATAGATTCAAATATGTGTGTGACAAGCATGCCTAAAATGTGTGTATTATGGAATAGTATTGTAAGCAAGGGGGGGGGGAGTGGATGTACTTGGAATTGGTTCCCATGTTTTGGGATAATTAACTATCTAACATGGTCACACCAAATATTATTTTGATCAATTACTTTCCCTATGAGCAATGTCTGTTAATGAGATATATCTCATGGTAATGACCTCAGCAACAATGTTGGCAGATATTAATAATGTGTAACTTAAAAATACAGTTTAATTAATTTAGTCACCTTGCATGGAGCTCACATGATATGCCAAACTATCAAATCATATAAGGCGAGTATAGATTCTGCTGTACACATGTCCATTGGATATATTATCAATTCAATTTTTGCTATAAGAAACAGTTTAATATAATAAATTGCACATAATTAATATACTGAAGTAAATGAGTGATATAAAAAGTTTCCTCAGGCATGTGGCCTACATTTCCATAGGATTTTGCCTGACTGAGGCGTCAGTATCATACACATATAATTTGTACAGTCTACAAATAGTTAATTCCAATTTAAGAAACTGAACTGTTACCTGTATTACCTTCTAATCTCACATTGCACCAGAATTACATTGCACAGATTCTTGAGGAAATCCTATCATTGAAAAAGGCAAACAATTTAAGGAAAAAGTATGTGATGAGAATCCTCAAAACATCAAAGAATATTACTGTAGACACAAAACTAATTAGCAAATAACTTCCTACATCTATCATCATGTGTAATTCACATTCTGTTGAATATTGTGGCTTCATTAATTACATCCTAGATATATCTTTTGTAATAAGCAATACCAAAGAGCTAATAATGCACATTCACTGAAGGCTTTACTGTGAGTTTGCCCAATTTAATAAGATCAATTTGTTGTAAACACTAATGACCAAAATAGTGTAATTAGTTGTCTCAGTAAATAAATCGTAAGTTGTAAGTGGCGTACTACTTGATTTTAGGTGTCACATTTATGCAAAAAACAAACAAATCATATAAAACATCTTCGAAGTTGGTAACTGATAGTACAGATTAGTGTAAGCCTAAAAGTGAGATGACAAGAATATGGCCAAACTTTGACTAATCTCACTCTTATTGTATGCTATATTCAATCTAGATATTAATGCATTTTTATTTCAGTTAGCAAATGAATCAATAATTAGTCACTGACCGAAATATTTTATTTTATTATATTAACCCTGGCATTCCAAATGCACCAGATACCTGCAAAAGTGTTAATGAACAGCTAAGCGACAGTGAAGGAAAATCACGCTGTAAGGCACAGTTCCTCCATTTCAAATTTATGCTTTCTTCCTACAGTGCTATACTTTCCCTCTCTGTAAAATAACAGTCATATTTCTAGAACCTTGCCTCCTCCCAGTCTTCAAAACCCTGGCATCTCTTCACCACTTTCAACTCCCTCCTCTGACTTTGCCACCTACTTTACATCTAAAATTTACTCCATACATCAGGACGGGTTGTGTATGAAATGCCGCTGGTTCAAATCCCGATGCTGGAAGCCCGGTCAGTGAAGATCCCGACAGGGGTGGTAAGTAACCTAACCCTTCCCCTCTCCCCTCCCTAACCCTCCCTTGGTGGTGCCTAACCCTATCCTCCCCTGGTGGTGCCTAACCCTAACCCCCCCATCGGTGATGCCTAAACCTAACCCCCCCTTTTCACAGCCTAAACCTAACCCTCCCTGGGGGGTGCCTAACCCTAACCTTCCCCCGGGGGTGCCTAACCCTAACCCCAACTCCCCGTAGCCTAACCCTAACCGCCCCAGGGGGTGCCTAATCATAATCTCCCCTCGGGGGTACCTAGCCCTAACCCCCCATCCCCAGGGAAACTTTAATACTTACCAGAGTCCTAACATTCTGGATTCTGGTATTAAGGATGCCGATGCCGGTATCCTGATCTTCTTCAGGATAGCGGCGTCAGCATTTTGCCGGGTGGTGAGATTCCAGCATCAGTATTTTGATGGCCGGCATCCCGTCCGCCGGCCTATTAACTACATCCCCATCAGAACATTGCATCCCACCAGACCCTCAGCACTCTATCTACTCCTTTCCCAGACCACCTCCCCCCATCCACCTACCCAACTCTGATATATTTCTCCCCTGTATCTGGAGAGGAGTCAAGGTTCTCATCTGGTCCTCCCCACTTCCATCCACCTTCAACCCTATCCCCTCCAGAATTCCACTGCTACCTCTCTACTTTTGTCTGTTCCCATCTTTCCCACCTCCTCAATTTCTCCCTCTCATCAGGCACTGTACCTTCTGCATTCAAGCATGAACTTGCCTCCCCAATCTTAAAAAACCTACACTTGATCCTAGCACTCTCTCCACCTACTGACCCATCTTTCTCCTCCCTTTTGCCTCTAAATTCCTTCAGAATATTGGTTACAGTCACCTATCCACTTTTTTTTCATCCAACTGGCTGCTTGACTTATTTCAGTCTGGATTCCATCCACTCCACTGAAATTGCTCTCACAAAAGTCAGCAATGAACTTCTTGCTGCCAAATCCAATGGCCACCTCCACCTCTCTGCTATTTTTGACACTGTGGACCACTCTCTCCTCATACAAATCCTTCTCCCTTTTTCTACATGATAATGCATTCTCCTGGCTGTCCTCCTACCTCTCTGACCATTTCTTCTCTTACTCCTATCATGACTCCTCTTTCCCCCCACTTCCACTAATGGTAGGTGTCCCCCAAGGTTCTGTTCTTGGACCTCTCCTAATCTCTATACATCTTTTTAGGTGAACTCATCAGCTATTTTGGCCTCCAATTTCATCTTTATGTTGATGATACTCAGATCTACTTTTTCTCCCCCTCTCTTCTCACTCATATCTCCAACTGTCTCTCTGTTATCTCTTTTTGGATGTTACAGCACTTTTTTAAACTTAAAATGTCTAAGATTGAGCTGAGCATCTCCCCACTCTTCCTCATAACCTCATACCATATACAACAATTTCATTATCTATTGATGGCACAACCATATCCTGTAGACCCCAACTGCACTGTATTGGAGTTGTCCTTGACTCCTCCCTCTCCTTCAAGCCACACATTCAGTACCTTTTACAGTCCTGCCATTTCCATCTAAAAAAATATTTTCAAGATTAGACCCTTTCTTACCCTGGATGTTACTAAGACCCTCATCCACTCACTGGTCATCTCCAGATTGGATTACTGTAACCTCCTCCTATCTGGCCTTCCTGACTCCCGCCTCTGGGAATCCAGGGGATTGATTTATTTCATTGTATTATTTATTTATTACCAGTTATTTATATAGTGCACACATATTCTGCAGCGCTTTACAGTGAATATTTGGCCATTCACATCAGTCCATGCCCCAGTGGAGCTTGCAATCTATATTCCCTACCAGATGCAGATTAGGGTTAATTTCTATTAGGAGTCAATTAACCTACTGTACCAGTATATTTTTGGAGTGTGGAAGGAAACCGGAGTACCCGGAGGAAACCCATGCAAGCACAGGGAGAATATATAAACTCCACACAGTTAGGTGACTAGATTCACAAAAAATTGAGTCAGTGTGGCACTGCTCCAACTTTATAATATTGCAAATTGTGAGACGGGGCAAAAATGATGCAATCACAGTGCTACACCCCCCTCTGGTCCTTCCTGCTATGTCATGGCTCCATCCTGTTCTCAACAATTGTTAAGATACAACCATGATTTTGAGAACACGAGGGTCTGTTTACCACTATCATTATTTAGGGATGGAAAATAAATTATTTCATTGCTTCGCAGTGATAGAAAATCTATCACCAGAAGTTAACAAGAAAACTTTATTGGAGCTGCTGACCTATACTGGCTTCCAGTAATAAGAACTTTTACTGCTTCTCTAACCAGTTTTGGGTATTTCTGCATAAGTAGTAGAATTGGAAGCAAGGACTGGCCTTCCAGTACCACTTCCATAGAAATTAAATTGATGAGTAAATAAAAATAAAAGCAGTAACAAATAGGAATTTTTCATTATACTTTTGATAAAAAAAATCTTTATTCAATTTAATAAAACTTTGATTCTTTTTAAATTACTTTACAATTCTGTGGATGCAAAATGTATTGTCAGAAACCCCCAGCATTGGCTACTGTCGGCAAAACTTAGTAATAGCCACTGCCAGAGGTATTCTTAGAATTATTAGTTAAAACCCTGTCTGTTCAAATATCTGTTTTAGCCAGAGATAGGACCTTTAATCCTTTCATAAATAGACCCCCATAGTTCATTCTCATGTTATACAATAACTAATTTATTAAATGGCAATGAACTAATTCATCATAAAATAAGTTATTAAAATTTGTAACCATTGTCAAAATACTAAACAGAAAAACTTTTGCTATCGGCGCTAATTATAATATACTGCAAATCTATGTGTGTGCAGCAAATAAAACCAAGGGAATTTGTCATGATTTGATCAAAGCATTTAAGCCTGCAGCCCAGCAGCAAGGGACCCCTTTTTTCTGTAGGTCCCTACACTAGCATATATGCCGAGCACACCATTACATTGGAGTTAAATGTATTCACCTCCTAGATACAGAAGGGCACATCAATACAGGGGCTGGCTGTGAGCCACACCCAACTAGGCTTTTTATAGCCTTTATTGAAAGCTGCCATGATAGCACAAGGCAAAATTTTGAAACAAAACAGAAAAGAAAAATGCCCATGCTCGGTTTTACCCATATTATACATGGTACCAGCAGCAAGGCAATATTAATGCCATAAGTGTTTACAAAACAGAAAAACTTTTGCTATCGGTGCTAACAATAATATACTGCAAATCTATGTACAGTATGTGCAGCAAATAAAACCATGGGGATTTTGTCATGATGTGATCAAAGCATTTAAGCCTGCAGCCCAGCGGCAAGGGACCCCTTTTTTCTGCAGGTCCCTACACTAGCATATATGCCCAGCACACCATTAAATTGCAGTTAAATGTACTCACCTCCTAGATACAGAGGGACACATTTATACAGGGGTTGTCAAAATACTACCTAAGAAAACTGCTTTACTAAACCAGAACAAAACAGGTCCCTTCACATTTAAAATGTTATTGAATAGACTATAAAATATGCACCTGTTTAAAACATTTGTGATGTTGTGTAATGGAACACAGGGCCTGATTCAGAGCCGGATGCTATTTGCGCTCGCTCGTTCAGAAAAAGGGGCCGGCTATTTAAATTGAGCGCTCGCTCTTTGTGGTCTGTTGATGCCTCTATGTTTGAGCGAGCGAACGAAACATGCGCTCGCTATTTTGTAAAGATGCCCCTTGGCTGCTCGCATCATTCGTAATCTTCGCTATTTATTAGATTAATCGAGTACATCGAAAGGCATCTGAACTGCTCGCAGTGCTTGTGGTTGGATTTTCCTACCTCAAACATGCGAACAGTTCAGGCTAAGAAACAACCAAGTGACGTGGTCAATGACGCTGCTTTGTTAATTATGCACACCCTTAAAACGCCCATTTTCAAGCACCTTCCCCTGTTACCACCCACAAACGCCTCATTCTGTCACTCAAATTAGCAGGCACTCGCTATTTTGCGAGCGCTCGATTTCCGATCGCAATGACTGGTTGGCGCATGCGCATTATGACCCATACACATGCACAGTTGTGCAAACATCGCTCATAGCGAATGAGCGGCCGCTTACGAGCGGCTCTGAATCAGGCCCACAGATCATACTTGTCAACTCTCCCTGATTGTCAGTGAGACTACCTGAAATAGTAGCAATCTACCTGACTCCCTGAAGAGTCTAACATCTCCCTTATTGCACTTTTCCCCCATTATGTAGCTGTTATATACTTGGAAAAAAAGAAATCAGCGATATACTGTATACATTCAAATGGTATAATCAGTGCCATTTTCCTGCTTTGGTTATAAGGCACAATGGGGCAGATGTATGAAGCTCTGGGAAGTGATAAAGTTCAGAGTGATAAACATCCAACAAATCAGCTCCAAACTGTCATTTTTCAAACACAGCCTGTAACATAACAGTTAGGAGCTGATTGGCTGGTCGGTTATCACTCTCTAGTTTATCACTTCCCAGAGCTTCATACATCTGCCCCCATGATCCATATGGCTACATGCTTTTCATATAAGGTATAATAAAGTACTGTATAATTGTGTTTTCATGAACAAACAGACTTTACTAACTGCTTTGGAGCTCATTTACATTTGGATATAAGTAAATTTCATGGCACATCTCTCAGATGTAGCAGTACACGTCCAATTTACTGCCGTGCTTATAGGTGGCATTTTTACAATCTCCGTGAAATGATTTTTCAAATGTAGGAAAGTATGACACAGATGCTGGTGTGGGTGTTTAGTCTATTCTGAAGATGAACTGATAGAAAAATGCATCTTTTAATTTGAATCTCATACAGGTACAGAACATTTGAACTGATTACACATGTAAGAACTTTTCTTATATAGAAAAAATAATAAAAAAATCAGTGGTATATAGACCATAAACAGGCTTTAGTAAAGTAAATTGGAAAATACAAGTCCCAGCATGTCCTACTGTCAGAATCTGTAGTTGCAGTAGATGCCGATCTCCTCAATATAATTAAATTCAACAATTGTAAAGTGTTTTTAGTATTAACATCCAAATTATACTTGCCAACTCTCCCTGAGACTCCCTGAAATTGTAGCAATCTCCCTGACTCCATGAATAGTCTAGCAAACTTCCTGATTGCATCTGACCCCCATGATTAAGCTGAATTTTATATATATATATATATATATACATATACACACACACAGGCCCGTCAAGAGCAGCACCGGGCCCCGGTAAAAAGGGGGCATGGCCTAATCACAGGAGGTGTGGCCACACACCCGTAAGTAAACCAGTGGGGACGCATAACCAGTGGGTGCGTGATCAGCTTGATCGATACCCCCACAGGCATAGGAGACTGCTGTGGCTGCTGCTTTAGCTAAGAACAGTCTCCCAGTGCAGCCCAGCACACAGCAGCTTGTGCTGGGCTGCTGTGATGTAAGAGGGGGGGGGAGTGGTGCCGGACCCGGGCCCCCGCCGAGCCCCTCCAGCAAGCCCGGGCAATTTGTACCTGCCCCCCCTCTCTGCACCCCTGTATATATATATATATATATATATAAAAACACAGAGATATATTTTTGTGGTGCATGTAAGAACTGTAGAGAGGGACACAGCACAACGAAGAGAATTAATCACTTTAAGTCTAACGTCACAAATACAACATACAAAGTACGGCAGCATATCAGCTGTAACAGTACTGGGGTCATTTACTTGATTCAATGTCCCTGCGGCCTCCAATATGTTGGACGGACCAAACGATACCTGAAAACACGTATATCAGAACACCGCTGCAACATAAAGAAAGGACTAGAAACACACTGTCTGTCCCTAACATTTCAAAGAAGCACATGGACAGGACCCTAAAGGAATGAGATATATGGGTATTGTCCACATAGAAAAGAATTGGAGAGGAGGAAACTTTGAGGGTACACTCAATAGAGAAGAGTTAAAGTGGATATACACACTTAAAACCCTATGGCCTCAATGCAGATAATGAAGTGAAGTCCATTATAACACAATAAACCACCATCATAATATACCACTTTCCCCCCTTCCCCTTCCCCCCCTCCCTTTCCTTCTATCTTGAATACGGAGATCGTATTCCAACATGGTGTATATTACCACACCAATAGATTGGTACCACCAATATATATATATATATATATGTAACATATACATTTATATGCACGTATAAGCAGAGTGCATATCATTACATCAATAGACTGGCACCACGAATATGTATACGTTGACATGTATTTATACATGTATTTATATGTATATATACACGTGCATAGAGTTTTAGGCACGGTACAGTTTTGACCACTAACCTATGTACGGAGATTATGGGATAACTAACATTGATGCCATATATATCTATATGCCCACAAATAAGATGGCCGCTGCCCATACATGACTAATAAGACCATAACAAAGATGGCGGCCGCAACAGACTATATAAACCACAATTAAGAGGTCAATCATTAACCCCTGAGGAAGGCAAAAGCCGATACGCGTTGGGAACTACACACCGATCACACCGATCTGATCAGAGACTCATCAACACAGCAGAGTCCCACTCCTTAGTCTCCTCCCGGCAACGAGTCGAACCGCCGTGCAGTGTCTGCTGAGCCCACGAGTTGCACAATCTCGAGACAGTGCATACACCCAGAAGTCTCGCGGACCGCCGGAGCTGACAACGCTCACTAGCGGCGCGTCCTGACACGCGCTGCCCTACACAGCGGAGCCAAGGACTGGAGGACCCCAGAGGGGAGAAGAGTATTTCGTTCACCCGGAGGTGAATAGACAAGCACGTCGAGGGTAAGTTTTGTGCACCTGGGGGATACGGGACGCCGCCCCGCCAGACACAGACTTGGATACCGCGCGTTTAGGACTTCGATTGACTCACAGCTACATCTCTCCATGGTACACTACCCCAGGTAGTATCACTGACTGCTCTGTATCCCAGCTGATACATACCCCCACCATCTTATATATACCCTGCCCCAAATTCCAGTTCCCCTACTGAGATTCACCGCCATCTTATATATACCCTGCCCCGAATTCCAGTTCCCCTACTGAGATTCACCACTCTGCAACAAGCTATATACATAAGGGGCATTGTGACCCCCAATCTTATTAATTAATAAATTAATCCCTTTTTATACCTTCATCCACTGTGTCAGTTTTACGTACCACACCAAGTGTAGCGCCGACCTCTAATCCACAATTGTTTATCCTATATAATTTGGGGTGGGTATCCCCAGAGAGGTTCGCAGCAAGCACTACAACATATACAGCCACATAATTATCCTAGCGCAGGTCTCCACCATTTCCTTGATATTAGCTATACTGTTTAACAGAGATATATACATTCAAATGGGAACATTAGTATCACTTTCCAGCATTGGCTATAAGGCACAATGATCCCTATGGCTACATGCATTTTCTGAAAAGTATCAGGGTGTTTTCGTCAACAAATAGATCTTACTAACTGCTTTGGGCTCATTTACATTTGGATGTAAGTCAAATTTATGGCATGCCTCTCAGATGTAGCAGTGCAGTCCACTTAACCGCCACGCTCATAGGTGTTACTTTCACAGTCTCCCTGAAATGCTTTTTCAAAGTAGGCAAGTATAATATAAATTGTGTCTCTTATCCTGTTACCAACACTAAATCAGAATTAGGAAGAAAAATAAAAAAAAATAAAAAAAATGCCATATACTGCAGTGCAAATGAAATAGAGAGTAAACACTCATTTTCACATGAAGAAACACAATTTACTTTTCAATCACATATGGAAATGCAGCTTTGTGTGAGAGACTTTCAGAGGAAATCAGAGGGAATGGGAAATTACTGAAGTCAAAACAACCTGGTACATGACAAACCATAACATCTGTTGTAGCAATTACAATGAGTTAGTGAGAGATTTTGCTATTCTCGGTTAAACTACTGTGGTGCCGTTAACACATTGTCATTATTTATTTAATTATGTTCCCGCTTGGTTTCCTGTAAGACATGATAAGTGAAAGAGAAGCAATCCATTTACCACACAAATTTACAGAAGCATGCTTTATTTTTGTAGGTGGAACATCATCTATTTATTTTTAGAATAAAAACATTATACAAATCATGCATACACACAAATACGTATATATTCAGCACAATTTCTGATTGCTGCTGTCCTTGGCAAATTACTTCTTGTTGCATTGTTTATTGGGGCTCCTTGCAGGGTCTAGAGGAAGAGACCATAATATCTGTCTATGGTAAATTACAGATTTTTACATGTACGTACATACGGGTAATGTGATCATATGTGTGAGTATATATGTCACTCCCAAGAATTATTATTTCTGGTATATTTATACAGATGTGTCCTCAAACACCTAGCATCTATACACTATACAGCGCAAGACGCCTGGCACGACTATGATGTTCCGAGAGGAATAGCGTGCCATATTTTTCTTTACATTTGGCATTTTATTTGCATTGCAGTTGCAGAGAAAACCACTCAAAGCGTACTAGAGATTCTGGGCTGCGACTTTAACTGCACAGGAATTAGTTTTAAAAATATACATATCTCAGATGGAGCAAAACGGAACTTGACGTTAGGAAAAGCTGCTTCCACTGGCATTAGAGCCATTCTTACACAGATTCAGACTCGGTCACACACAGATATACAAATGTCACACATATGATGAGATCAGTGCAAGCTAACAATGTACTGTACTCTTGTTGTTCTCAGTTGTTTGATGTACGTGAAGAAGATACACAGAGGGTTCTCTGACATGCAAATGCCTATGGAACAGAAGGGATAGGAATACAGATAACACTGTAGATGTAAGAGAAAAAATTTGACAAATGATCCTAAACCCCAATGTCCTCATGTAAACATAGACAACAGTACTTTTTGTTGCACTTGCTAATGATTAAATGACCAAAATAAGACATTAGTATATAGTCATTGTCTTTGGAAACACACATTTATTATTGACATATACTGCAGGTCTGATATATTGGCTAATAAGTAGAATTGTGCAGAGCTATTGACTTTACTATACAAATATTATCCAGTATGCCTGAAGCAAGGGGAGATCTCATTTCCTCAGCAGTCAGACATTTGTGATAATTACAGTTTATGTCAAATCTCACTTTCACATGGATCATTGTAATGAAATAAACAACTTTAACTTGCTGTGTGTCTGTTGTAAGATTTTGAAAGTAAAGAAAAACAGTTAATATAATATCCCGATGCACAGCCAATGGGGGGCGCGATAAGAGACTACCCTGGCTGCTGCTTTAGCAGCCATGAGCAGTCGGGACTTAAGAGGGAGGGGGAGCGGTGCCAGACCCGGGCCCCTGCAGCAAGCCTGGGCCTGGGTAATTTGTACCCACTCCCCCCCCTCTCGGCACCCCTGACAGCAGGCAGTCATGCAGCATGAAAGTCAAGTCTGACCAGACGCAAACACTGCAGCTCTTCTGACATGCAGAGAGGTCTTATGCTGCACTGGTGAATGCCATGGCTAATTTATGCACGACCACAAAATAGCGTTTAAACGGTTAGACAAATCTGTGTTTTTCTTTCCACCCCCTGCCGTTACCACCCCCAAATCCTGACTACCTGTCACTCACTTTGCATGTGTGATTGCAAAGCAATCGCTGTGTCTAAGCGCAGTGTGGCTTTGCGCATTAGCAAACAATCGCTCAATCTGTGTAAAAATCACCAATGCGCCCTTCTCTTAATCAGGCCCTTTATTCATTGAATGGATTTCAGCATGTGTCAACTCCCCCTTAGTTCAAATGAAATGAAATGAAGTTGCTGCATCCAACTTATTTTAAAAGAATTAGATTACCTTCTGCATCTCCCATTTATTTATATATTTAGATTTTTTTATGTTTTGTTGGGAAATTAATTTTTCACTTTAGTGCTTTTTATGTGGATGTTTATAGCATGCTACTGTAGATGTTATCTTGTTATCTTTGATATGCTGACTATAGAGTCTGTAAGAATAAAATAGTAATGGCTCAATCTTTGTTTGTATGTAACTAACTGCATGTTAAAAAAGAAAGATAAATCCATAAAGTGTTTAACCCATTTCATGCATGAGAAGCTTTTATACTAGGCAAGTTTATGGAAAACCTTTTGATGCATCTGTAGGATATACCATGCGGAATTTACTTCATATGCATTGAATCATGGGGACCTAAGAGTTTATGTCCACCAAAGGTAGTAAATCTCTTCAGAGGCTTAAAAATAAAGATATACAACTGTGTAGATAATACGATTGGTATTTCCCTAAGGTTTATTATTATTAAAGTAAAACATCTCACTATACATTACACATTATCACCAGTCATAACCTGGCTGTGGTGGCTGCAAGCAGCATCAATGTATGCTATTGCAATGTACCACTATTTAGTAAATGGACACCTAGGGGTAAATTTACTAAGCTCCATGTTTGCCCGAATTTGCATGTACAGGAGTATTATTTCATATTTACAAACACAGGAATTTACTATGACAAAAACGGGGGTATTCTCAGTCTTTTCGGAAGTGAACACAGGCTTTCTGTTACTTTAAACAGTAAAAGAAATAAATACACCATCGACTCAACAGGCCAGTACTTTCCATAGACATTTTCGAAACACGGGCAGTTACCATCACTTGTGTTTTTAAATTCACCCATAAATGTGAAACACAGTGTTGAAATAGAACTCTCAAATGCACCACCTTTTGGCCATCGATTTGGATATGCAATTGCTTTTGGAATAGCCTTTTTCACATGTGTTTCCATTTTAAAGCATTCTAAAAACAATGATGATGCCTATAGAAGGGTGCAAAGCTACAGCATACCTTTCTCTGTTTCCAAGATGGCAGAATATGTTTATTCTGGTTTCATGCAGGGTGCTGTGGGATTCTTGAGACTCTACTAACAGGCTAAAAGGACCCAGGACCAAAATCAAGGTCAGCAGGTTTGAAGGTTCTGCGGATGCTGCGCAGGCCTTGCTTTTTTTAGAGGGCATGTGAACCTGAATGCATTTGCTGATGGTGAGGTCATACAGGTATTCCGGCTCAATTGAAACAACCTACTCCATTAGTATGACCCGTGTCAAACTTGAGCTAGACCCTAAAACAGCATGCTCTATCTCAGGCCTGCATAAACTCATGGCTGTGTTGCACTTTCTGGCTACTGGGAATTTTCAGTCTGTCACAGGTAGAGTTATTGGGATCTCACATTACATTCCAATTGAACTCATTGGCTCTTAAGGCCAACACACATGTCTCTGTGTAAATGTTTTTCCATTTAATTTATCTTTGTGTAGGGGATTCCGGGTAAGGCTGTTTCTCCTGGCTACTGACTCAGTAGTTGCTTCCAGTTTCCCCCACTGAGCACAGGTATAATGATGCACATAAGGCCACTACAGTGGTGATAGAAAGATTTTTTTGGCTACTGAAATCTTGGTTCCACTTTCTGGATAGCTCGGGTGGCATTTTGTTGTACAGGCCATCTAAATTTTCAGACATTGTGCACAGCTGCTGTCTTTTACATAATCTGTACTTGCAGCAAGGTGCAGACCATGATTATAAATTACACAGTCAGCAGGCAGAGGATTCTGTTGTATCAGGTGACAATCTGACATCAGCAGGAGCTCATTGAACACCATTTTACCAGTAAGTATGTGTTTGTTTTCATACAATATTAACAATAATTACATGTTATTTTTGGTAATATATATCTGACATGTGGTTAGTATAACAAAAAAAATTTCAACTTGATTACATATTTTCTTTGTTGTAGTTTGTGATATTTATATATTTTTTAAAATATTGGCATAAAACCACTCAAATATCAGTGTCATTTGTCCTACTGTCACATTTTACCCAATAGTCCCTAAACATGTTTAGTGTACATGCCTTTTTTTCCCTACGTTATGGGCTTGCAACTAAAATAGTGCACAATATTGTGGGATTTTTGTTTATTTTGTTTAGCCCTGCATATTAATTTGTACATACTACAAGATTCATGTGTGTTTGTGTTACCAAGAAGTTGTGGTCAATGTATCTACATGTGTTTAGTGGTCTCCAGGGTCGTGTTGGGTGGTGTACTGGCAACCACAGAAATACGGCTGCTGATTGGCTAAGAGCAGCTGAACTTTTAGTCAGTCATTGCTATTGTGCAGGAAACCCTGTGGGTTAGCTGTCAGTTGGGAAGCGCTATACTGTACAGAGAGTATAGCTGCCCATAGGATTCAGGTAAATCATTTTATTTTTAGAAGACCAGATTCTACATAGAGAAGAGTACCAGCCAGCGCCAGGGTGTAGATAAGTATGTACTGTGAGGGTGAGTGCGGGTGAGTGAATGAGCAATTAAGTGTTAAACATGAGGTGCCAGTGTACTGGCTTTTTATTATATTTTCTTCACAGTGGGGGTAGAGGTGCCAAGTTGTTGGGACCTGTAGTCCCACTGTGAAGAACAATATTATTACCAAATTTAACTAATAACCCCTGCACCAACTGCCACTAGGGAAGCATTGAAGAGCCCGAAGCTAGCCCTGAGGTATTCTGGGGAGGGGGGACCCCTTTTTTGTGGCTCCCCACTTTCCGAGGAATACCAGGGTTGGGTTGACCAGTTCAGGGCTGGAGAATGATTTGGCAGGGGGGAATCAACACTGTGTATCCCCCCTGCTGTGGCATTATCCCCTGTATGGTTAAGCTCAGTGCTGGTTACTGGAAATACAGGGGAACCTAATGCTGTTTCCCCACCCATTTTTCCAGAACTAGATCGGCTCAAAAGTTGGATGCTGGTTATGTTTTTGGAGGGAGGACCCCATGCTGGTTTTTTTTATATTAACGCTTTCTTTACACTATTACACAGAGGCACTGCACAGATCACATTTTGTGCTAAACATGGTGCTGAGGAGGGGGTTTATTTGAAACTTCCATTTTGGCCCAAACTTGCTCCATTTACGATCGTGTTTGCAAACATGATTCATGGTAAATCCCTGTGTTGGATTCCTTTCTATGATAAGATGAGTTGTTTTGCTAGTGTATTGACTTGTATTTGTGTGTTCGGTAGTGTTTTGTAGATCAAATCATGTTTTTGCACCCGTGTTTGCATTTGATAAATATACATGTTTGAAAATCAGGGTAAACACAGCTGGGAATGCAATCTCGTACAGACACGATTCTTTCTAAATATACTCCCAAGTGATTAAATACAATTTTATTTTTTATTTTTAGCAAGAACAGGACTCCACTGTTGTTTTGCCAATAGAGGTAGAGCTGGGCAAATGTATCTGATTGATCTTGGAAATTGGGCATTTTTGATGCTTTGCAAATCAATTTTAAATACTGTATGTGCCAGATTAGCGTAAACTTTTCAGAACAGGTTACTCCAACACCTTCTGCTAACAACTGGAGATCACTTCTTACTCTTGAACACAGCTGTCAGCCAAGATGGTTGATGCTGCATAACTGGAGGCCATCTTGATTCCTGTTTTAGTCTTTAAATGGACACATTATGCTAGACCAGTGGTTCTCAAACTTGATCCTCAGGACCAAATACTGGCCCTGATTCAGAGCCGGATGCTCTGACAGAGCGCTTCTTGTTTTTTAGAGTGGCCTCCTAGCCGCTCGCATAGCTGTGGGTGACCACCCACAGCTATAGCGAGCGTCCAGGAAGATGGTCGCGATGGTCAAGACCATCATGACCATTGGGCTTGCGACGAGACCCTTGTGGTAGGATCTCATTGCCGCAAGCCCCAGAGAGATTTCGGCTCTTACAGAGCCGAAATCTCTCCCACTGACGTCACTCGTGATGTCAGTGGGGCCGGCCACTCCCCCGGCCCACCCACCAAAGGGGGCGTGCTGTCACTCAACATCGACAGCACGCCCCCTTTGGTACGAGACCCGGAGCGACGGTTTGCCCGTCGCTACCCGGGTCTCGCGCATACGCACGGTGGAGCCGGCTCCATTGTGCGCATGCACACTTGGCCACCATTGACCCGCTTGTGAGCGCATAGCGCTCGCGAGCGGGTCTGAGGCCCATAGTTCATGCTTTCCAGATCACCTAGCAGGTAAACATTTTATTCCTTACTCACTGACACATTTTAAAAGATCCACAGTTGGAGCCAATTATTTCACTTATGAGTCTGCGGGGAGATCAGAAAAGCATGCACTGTTTGTTGTTGTCCAGTGGACAGAGTTTAAGAACCTATGTGCTATACATATTGCTAGTGTGCTTTAATCAATTCAAACCATTTTGCTACTTGCTTTTCAGCCATTGTTTTACAGCACATTATACCAGTACATAACCAATCAGCAAGGATCAAGAAAAGTTGCATGATTGTAAAATAAAAAGGCACTTAGGGCACTTCTAGGGGAGAGATTTATGAATGCTACTATTTGTGATTGTGTTTTGTGATATGAGCCAATGGCCTGGCCTTTTATTATTATAATTTTCACCTTCTCACCTGTGCACAGTTATTTCACATCAAGTTTTACTTTAAATCTCATGGCTACAGTATCTCTCCAAAATCTTGCCAAGATCATTATATCAAAGACCACTATATTTTGGCCTATGTCTATCTATCACTAGTGACTAACATGCACACACCAAAAAAACAAATGATGACAGAAGGATGTAGAAAAAATGATAGCCAGCAAGAGCAGTCCAGCAGTAGAGAGCAAAAATAACAAAGTCACAGTAGTTGTTGCCCAAATAAGGGAATCAGTATATTTGACGTGACGTGAGCCTGGCGGATGAAATCCCGACGCCGGCAGCCCAATACAGAAGATCCCTACAGCGGAGGTAAGTTAACTATTCCCAACCCTCTTCCCCCCGTAACCCTAACCCTCCTTTAGGGGTGCCTCACCCTAACCTCCCCCCATAGTGCATAACCCTAACCTCCCCCCATTAGTGCCTAAACCTGACCTCCCCTACCCACACCCTAAACGTAACCCTCCTGGGGGGGTGCCTGACACTAACCTCCCCCCTAGTGCCTATACCTAACCCCCCCTTCCCTTAGCCTAACCCTCCCTGGGGGGACTAACCCTAAGTACCCCCGGGGGGTCCCTAAACCTAACCCCCCCCATCCCCGGTTACATGGATACTAACCCCGGCATTGGATGATCGGTCCAGCATCCTGTTGGGGTACCGGCGTCAGGATTAACATAGGCGTCGGTATTTCAGCGCCTATGTTAGATCCCTTGCTTGGATTATACTGTCAGTATTGACACTGGCGACCATGCGGCCGTCGGTCTCATAACTACATACCCAAATAGTATGGGAATAGATGAGCAAGAATAAAGCACAGTACACAAACAGAGGACAAACCAGATGGCATATAATTAACAGTGTTGAGGCTACAGGCAGCAGTTAGTTCAGGTGACATTTAAATAGCAAAGTTAGGTTACACAAACAATGGTTAGTGCAGGCAGCAAACAAGCAACAGAATAGGGGTATACATTTAGAGGTCAGGATGGAAGGCAGACACAAAGCTTGATTCTCAGCTGGACTCATTTGCGGCTTTTATTCCATTCGGCTGCAGCATTTTTCTTACTTCATGATGCTAATGCAAGAATCCAGAGTATGCCGAAAATCCATACAACTGCATTTGGAAGCCTACACTTCCCATTGTTTTTCTGTCCACAGCCACAGCCATCCTCATTAGTATCTGGACTTGCACCTATGATACTCTAACGAGATGGTGCAATTCCATTAGATCACATGCTCACTACCCAGTTACTGCCCAGAAGTGATCAACTCTGAGAAAATGTTCTCCATATACATGTATCAATCCATTGGTACTAGTGATCTTGTACAGTGAGCATATGGCTGATCTGGCATATGCACAGTTGCTGATTTCTCTCTTTGGTGCATGTGCAGTATACTGAAATTGCAAGATCCATCTGCAATGGTACTTATGTCCAATTCAGAATTAGGCCCACAATGAGCACATTGTTGTAGTACTGCACTGTTATCCTCATCCTTACACTGGAGTAAATAGTTACTATAGGGCCTGATTCAGAGTTGTATGCAAAACGTACAATGATGGCTGCCATTCTGCTCATACGCAGGTTCTGTACTGCACATGTGCCAATTTGTGTCTGCAATGATGGTCGCAGTACCCCTTAAGCCACATCATGTGCCAGTCAAGTGCTCAGAAGGGGTGGCAATGGCCAGCATCCCAGAAAATGGGGGCATGTCAGCCCCAGTTTCCGGGGCATGCCATGGTCAGTCAGTGTCTGCGTCTTCCAAGGCAGCTTCATTGGCCCCAGAAGCGTGAACTTCTCAGCCATCCTGAGTAACCTGAGAGTTGATCCGATTGCAGAAGCCTGTGGCATTATGGCAGCAGAAGTTTGTGACATTATGGAAGCAGAAGCCTGTGGCATTATGGAAGCAGAAGCTTGTGGCATTATGGAAGCAGAAGCTTGTGGCATTATGGAAGCAGAAGCCTGTGGCATTATGGAAGCAGAAGCTTGTGGCATTATGGAAGCAGAAGCTTGTGGCATTATGGAAGCAGAAGCTTGTGGCATTAGCATAATTTAGCAAATTTTCCAAAGATGCAGTGGCTGCCAATACAACTAGCATACAACTGTGATCAGGCCCATAGTTACTAATGTACAGTATACTATGTTGGCTTAAATCTACACTTGTCCCATGCTCAAAAGGTTTGAGATGAAGTTGAAAATGTATTACCAAGTAATAAGTTAAAATCTGGTTGGTATTTTTTTAAACAAGGCTGTACCCAACTATACATTGACACTAAAAGACTGCTGTAATTTAATTTTCAAGTAGGTTTATTAGCTTTCATTCCACTCACCATATTGTGCTGCCCACCATTTACACAAACATTGTAGACGGCTGATAAGGAATATTGAAAATCTTAAGGCACACATCCACTAGAAGATTAAATTGAGCGATTGAATGTTAATGATATCAGGTTCAGCATGTTAGGAGATGATTGATGTGCCTACACTGAACGACTGAACATTCAGTGTAGGCACATCACAGACTGACAAATGACTGCACGATTACAATGTTGTAATCGTGCAGTCGTTTTGATGTCTTTTAGTGGATGTGTGCCTTTAGCCCTGGTGAATCCAAACAAATTGTAATAGGCATGAAAAATTTCCCCAAAAATATTTGTCCCTGGATTTTGCCCATACACATCAACATGCTTTGTGCCTATATGCGCACCCTCTGATCAGTGAATGACCTACTTATACAGGGCTAGATTAAGGTCTGTGGGGGCCCCTGGGCAACAAACATGTAAATGATCAAAGTTGATTTTATATATCTATATATATATTATATATATATATATATATAAATAATCTATACACACATACATTTATATATATATATATATATATACTGTATATAATATATGTGTGTGTACATATAGATAGCTCCCAAAAAACGGCACTCAGAGACTTGGATACATATAGCAATATATTATGAAACAGGCAATGTTTTGGGGTGCAACCTCCTTTATCAAGCCTACACCAAATAGTGTAGGTCTCTGAGTGCCGTTTTTTGTGAGCTATGAACATTGTATTCTGAGCACCTAAGCATATTGTCTATAAGAAAAGCAGTGCCGACAAATTGGGCTATATATATTTATGTATCCGCCATATGCTGGTTTTGGATACAATCTAAATATATATATATATATATATGAATGAATGCATTGAATGAATTGAATGAAGACCAAATCAAGCACAGGTGGAAGGAATAAACAATGGAATTATATGCAGGCAATCTACCAAATCACCCAACGATCAGGAAAACCCAAGCGAGTATGAACCAGATGTTCTAGAGGAGGAGGTTGCCTGTGCTTTAAATCAACTACCAAACAGGAAAGCCCCAGGCATCGACGGTTTACAAGCTGAATTACTCAAGCCGGTACCTGTCTCAACACTAACAGCACTTTGCCAGCAGATATGGAGAATTAACTCATGGCCCAAAGATTGGACTAGATCAGTCATTTTCCTGCTTCCAAAAAAGGGCAATGCACAGGAATGTGGCAACTTTCTGACTATTGCACTCATATCGCTTATTATATCATATCATATCGATTATTCAAAGACGCATGGCCTACTTTGTAGAGAAGGAGCTCCCAGACACGCAGGCTGGATTTCTCAGGGGTCGGGGGACCAGAGATCAAATCGCAAACCTGCAATGGATTATGGAAAAGACACGAGAGTATCAAAAGGACGTGTACATTTGCTTCATTGACTACAGCAAAGCATTCGATTGCGTTGATCACGACAAGCTGGCAGATGGGCATTCCGGAGCACCGGGAGAAACTGATGCGATCACTCTACATGAGTCAAGAAGCCACAGTCAGGACAGCTTTTGGCAACATGGATTGGTTCTACATCAGAAAAGGCGTTCAACAAGGCTGTATTCTCTCGCCAGCTTTATTCAATCTTTACGCTGAAATGATCATGAGAGGATGCAGTTTGGACGAGTCTACAATTGGAGTAAAAATCGAAGGGAGGAACATCAACAATCTACGATATGCCGATGCCACGACTCTGCTTGCTGAAAGTAGAAAAGACCTGGAATATCTGGTCAGAAGAGTCAAAGAAGAAAGCGAGAGCATGGGACTGTACCTCAAAATCAAGAAAACAAAGATAATGACTACGGCAAGTGACGATGCAGTCCATATTGCAATCAATAATGAGGAGTGGAGAATCATCTACTGAAATAAAGCGACGAATTGCACTTGGCCGCAATGCTATGCTAGGAATGACGAAGATATGGAAGAGCAACGATATCAGCAGCGCAACAAAAGCATGGTTGGTCAATGCAATTGTTTTTCCGATCTTTATGTATGCATGCAAAACCTGGACACTCGAGAAGGCAGATTGCAAGATAATCGACACTTTTGAATTGTGGTACTGGAGGCGAATGCTGCGCATACCATGGACAGCAATGAATATGAACAAGGCAGTCCTAGAGCGGGTCAGACCAAAAATATCATTAGAAGGCAAGATCACCAAACAACGACTTGTATTTTGGACATGTCATGCGCGCTAATTCCCTAGAAACAGAGTTAATGCTTGGATTCGTCAGCGGGTCCAGAAGAAGAGGACGCCAAAGAACTCGTTGGCTGGACACAATAAAGGCTGACACGAACATGCCCATAAATGACCTGAAGGAAGCGGTCAGAGAAAGATAAGCATCGACTTTCGGACACTTTACGGATCAGTGAACGCCCATACACATCAACATGTGTCCGAAAGTCGATGTCAACTAAATGGATAATCATTATATACATATATATATATATATATATATGTATATATATATATATAAATATATATATATATATATATATATATTAGTTCAATCTGAACAGGCACATAACAAACTCACATTCGACTGGTGCAAAGTCCATATGTATAGTAAAAATGCACACTCACCCCTTCCTTCCAGAGAAGATTCCAGGCGTTGCACTCCACCACAAAAAAAAATGGATTTAATCCAATATGAAGGTTACATAATACAGACCAATTCAGAGGCCCAACAGTCTGTTTCAACTGCTCGCAGGCAGTTTTCATCTGTGCACATATATATATATATATATAATATATATACTACCACTCACACTTATATTATGAGGACACCTCAAAAGCTAGTGAATGTACTGAGCTGAAATTTGGCATAGACTGGTAGATGCTTGGTGCTGCATGCCAAATTTCAGGGCAAAAAAAAAGAGTATTTGGGAACAATATAAAGTTTAAACTGTCATTTTTTTCTGCCACTTTCAGTTTAGGTCCACTTTTCTAGTTTAGTCTATGGGGGGATTTTTGGGAAGGCAGTGTAAGTGCTTTTGGGGTTCAGGTAATTGAGAAAGTTACAGTTTTTAAACTATTAGCCCAGAAATGCCCCATTATATAGATAGGGAATGCACATGCTCAGTAGGTGGCTCACCTGGGTGCACAAACATTGTTGGCGTTAGCGGCAGCGGGACCGGATGGAGGAAGCGGGCATTAGCATCGGCGGGACCTGCCGGAGGTAGCAGGTGTTAGTGGTGGTGGGACCTTGCTGAGGTAGCAAGCGTTATTGGTTGGGGGACCTACCAGCAGTGTAGGTGCTAGTGGTGGTGGTGCGGGCATTGGTGGGACCTGCCAGAGGTAGCAAGCATTAGCACCAGTGGGACCTGGCTGAGGTAGCGGGCGGTATTGGTGATAGGACCCAGCGGCAGTGCGGGTGCTAGCGGTGGTGCAGGCATTGGTGTCAGCGGGACCTGGCTGACATAGCTGCCATGGTGGCAGGCCTGGATCTGAGAGGATCCTGTCCCTGCCAGCCATTCTGCAGAGTTTGGCAGTGATGCCAATTTCAAAAATGGTGGATGGAGCATGGAAGAGCTCCTGTTGAAAGAAGACGGCTAAATTCCTAGTGGGCATCAGCCATTAAAGAGCTTATAGGCCGCTGCCCCCCCAGATGAAGACGCCGGAAGCTCTGGTGGGTTGGCGTCCACCAGGTTGAAGATGGCAGAAGCCCTGGTGGGTTGGCACCTGCCAGGTAAAGTTGCTGGAAAACCTGGTGGTTTGGCACCCGCCAGGTGAAGACATCAGAAGCCCTGGTGGATTGGCGCCCAGCAGGTAAAGATGCCAGAAGCCCTGAGGAGGCAGTGGCCCCCCAGGTGAAGATGCCGTGGAAGTCCTGGGGAAGGCAGCGGCCATGTAAATGAGCTTAAAGGCTTCCACCTCCCAGTGTTATGAATCCCAAAGACTTCTCTGAGTAAGCTCCTAGAACCTGGTTTAGCGAGGTCTACCGCCACTAACAGCCACCCATTGTTCCCTTAGAACTATAGACGTTCATTGGTACTTAGTTGGCCACCAGGACTTAATAGGGTAGTAGCAGCTTACACGAGTGCTGGCCACTGCCCTGCACACCTGCAGCTCGCCCCTGTAGATATCTCTCCCTCTGCATCCCCAAAACACCTCCTGTGTGCTGTCCCCTCCTCCACTGTGTAGTATTTTGTTGTTCTCCCCTGCAGGTAGCCCGGTTTGCTCCTCCAAACCCTGATGGTTAATTATGAAAAAGCAGTGAAATTTCATAGACAAAACACCTTATGGTTTCACATGTCCCATTAAGGCTTCTTAGACATGATCTGAAATTTCACAAAACCTACTTAATTTCTGCCACTCAGATTAAAAAAGCAATGCAATTCTGATCATCAAGGCTAACGCCTTAATGGATGTGTTCCTTGCGTAATACAGGTTTAGTATGCCTTCACACCCTGTGGTTAACTGCAGATTCAGCACTCTCACAGAATGAGATTGCTGTCACTCACAAAATGGTGGAGCTGCTAATTCACAGAATTGTGTACTCATTGGAATATACACATGCAGTCTATGCTGCAACTTGATGTCTGAGCAGTTATGTGGCTCCCACATCCCACTCAGTGCCCACAATGTTTCCATTCGGTTACCACAACAATCCCACTGGGTTCCAACATTCTTCTCACTCCATACTGTACATCCATCTAATTCAGAATACACATTCAGCTCCTTAATTCCTAAAATTATCATACTCTGTCTATGCATGTACACTTTCTTCCCCTATATGCCTCCATGCTGCTATAACTTCTCCAGTTTACCCATCCCCAAAGGTAAGTGGGTGCTGGCATCTAATGAGGTATATGTTATATTGGTGAAAATGGATGTTTTCTCTTTGGGAGCATGTGGAAAGTTGGAAACTGGTATAAGTTCAACAAAGCATCAGGTACTGTACATTATGTTTATTAGTGCACACTCTTTGGCTGATGCAGAGTTGGTAGTAGTTGTAGGGCACAACCTGCATCCAGAATAAAATTAACACAAATGATTTTTTGCTTTGGGCAACTTTTCCACTTTATCATTCTCCAAGGCTTGATACATCTCCCCATTGCCCTGCCTCTGTTCTGAGCTGGTGTCGATCAGATCTCAAATCATTATACCATATACATTCAATAATACTAACTTTCCATTTTTCTAGGTGCATTTGAAGAAGTGTCAAGATGCATTTCATACACAAAATTAACATTTGCAATAATGATAGTCCTCATGTCACCACATTCTTAAGATGTTATCAAAACAGTGCTGTAGTTTAGGATAAAAGATAGCAAATGATTTAACTGAAAGGATTGGTAGTAAAAGGGTTTGGAGTATACCTCCCAAAAAATGTGTCTACCTTTCTGCACACCATGCTGCACTTTTACTTTATGGGGAGCTCTAGAGAGCTGAGCGAAGGTGCACATACTGTAGGTGTGCGCATGGGGTATGCAAGGTGTGCACCTGCACAGCCATAATGCAGCACCAACCCAAATAATCAGTGAATAGCCATGTTCCTGAGGAAGGAGTAGTGACATCGACGGATGCTCCAATCCAGTGCCGCCATAACTTCAGCCGACCCCCAGTAAGAAGTAAGTGGGCTAAGTTGGGGGCCCCGTGCATGCCTACGAAGGTTTACACATTCAAGTGCACTCACGGTGAAACTGTGGGGTCTATTTAGTAAACTAAAAAAGTTTTTCTCCAGCATTTTAGCCGTAGAAAGTGATTATTTTTTTGTTTACTCTATGGGGTAAATTTACTAAAGTGGGAATTTTTAGAAGTGAGTTTTAAAAGATATGTTGCCCATAGCAACCAATCAGATACTACTTAACATTTAACTAGCACCTTCTAGAAGATAATAGCTAGAATCTGATTGGTCACTATGGGCAACATCTCTTCTAAAACTCACTTCTAAAAACTCTCACTTTAGTAAATTTACCCCTATATGTCTATATATGAATAGTGCGGCTAAATCTGTGACTTTTCTGCTTTTTCACTCATCTTGCAGCCCCCATAGCTTTTAATAGGGACTGTTGTGACAGTATTTATATAAAGGAGAGAAGCGAAGCTGAAAAAGGTAAGAAAAATCGTCCCTGGGGCAGTCCTTTATGGCATGGTCTGTCCCAGCATGGACTTTTACATAAATATAGCAGTAATTCAAATCCAATAGATAGGGGTAATTACCTCTAAACACAAATACTGTTTATGAAATATACCCCTGTGTTTTGCTAGTACAAGAAGCAGAGTGCTCCCTTTACTGTGCATTAGAGTGGAAATATTCCCCAGGGCAAAGACTAGTCCTTTAAATCAATTCCAAAATCTAATTGACTCTTTTCTATACAATTTTTAAAACATTTAGATATATTTCTAAAATAGTAATTTTGCTAAATAATTTTACTCTGGTCTAGAAATTATACATTACAAAGTAAATATTTGTTTTTCTTTTTGTGAAGGTCTTTACCTTGATTCCACACACTGGCTTGCGTATTAATGGGAAGTGGTACTGTACATTCAGTGTATGCTTGTGTTTACTTTTGATCTTGCTACTACTGTATAGCTGTAATCTGCAGTTCTAACCTGAAGAGAGTGTACAGTAACAATGAAATAATGAAACAGTAACAGTTTCATTTGTGGCTACAGCTAAAGACATAAAACACTTTGTTGAAATAGAGGGAAAACCACATCCAGTAATTGTTTTGCTTATCTCATGAAAGAGAAACATTTATTTTAGCTATTTTCACGTTAACCCTTTTGTCACAGCTTGAGGTAGAACCAGGTCATTCTATGCTGAACTCATATCATATGCATTTCATCAGAGAGGCTAAGAGAGCTGTCCATCGAAGGGTGTAAATCTACTGAAAGGCTTGGAAATGAAGATGTACTGCTCCACAGATAATGTTATGGCTGCCGTTTCCTCCTCATTTTGCTCAGCGAAAAAGCATATTTTAAGGCATGACCAATTTCAAAGTGAGGAATCATATTGTGCAGATCTGTAAAATATTAACAAGAAGTAGTAGTGCATAAAGCATTCACAGGATGAAAATGCAACATAAAAATTACAGCCTGTCAAAAGATGCTAATAAGTTAGCGGCATTACAGGAAGCTAACAGGACCGATAGAATTTGTGAATTCTCCTGAGTTAATTTCATCTGGAAGCAATTGCATTATGAATTGTAGGATATGTGCTTTATAGGAGGTATTGTTTCATCTGATTTGTTTGAACAGTAAGTGTTGGTGCTTGACTAATATTATGCAGGAGTTCTGGAGATGGATCGATATGGGCTGAAAGGTAATGTTCTGCTACCATGTACGTTCAATTACAATTGGTTCTAGACTATAATTAAATTATATCTTAAATTGTCAGAAGCTATTTTTGTATTATTATATAGAGACAATTATATAGAAATATGGTAATTTACAGTGCAGCACATACTGTAGTACAGTATATGTACCTGTTAGTCTCTTTCCATCTATCAGTCGGCCTAAAATAGGAATACAGTATGTATTACTAATGTTATAATGAGAAGGTACAATATAGCTCTGCACCATGTCACGTGCATGCACACATCTAACCTGGAGTAACATCCCAAACTGTCTATTATCCACCCTCCTCTACTATTCACATATTTCAGTGACCATAATGTAAAATGTAAATTTATGAAAGCTGCACCCATGCAGATTTTTTCGTATGAATTACATATAGGAATAAACTAAATATACTCTATCCAGATTTTAAATATGCATGCAAATTTGTATCTAGCCTTTATTTTCAGTACTATCTGCAAAATGCATTGTAAAAAAAATTGTTACCAAATGCTGCAATGCAGTTTAGTTAAGGTTACAAACATGTTACTGGTTTTAATCTTTTGTGTCTGTGTGGTTACTCATGAAATGGCTCTTACAGTAAGTGATACAGATCTAAGATATAATAATCATCATTAGAGATGAGCCATTTGGTTTTGCTGAAAACCGAACACACCCGAACTTTGGGGTTCCAAGTCAAACAGAATCCCGGCTCGGAACACTTTGGGATTCATAGTAGAATGAGTGCCATCTTGGGTCTTCTCATCAAAATCAGGACTCTAGTATAAGAAGCAGATCTTGCGTATTTTGGATTGCATGTAAGTCATCCATCCCTAGATGCAAGTGGGCAGTGATGGTGTCGGAGCCACAACCCCTCACAATGAAATGCCGGTAATTACGGACATTTGAGTAGGGGTGGATCCAAATGATATGAGTATCATAGAATCACATGATTAAGCCTCACCCCCTCCTGATGGATTGCGGAATCACTGTAAGGTTCTCCCCACTCTGCCCACTTCACTAGGAAGTTGGTAGAATGCGGAAGAAGTGGCTACTTTTCTGGGGGGGGGTGAGGGGGGGTCTACTAAAAAAATTGGGAGGGTCTTGCAGGTCCCGGGAGAGTAGTCAAGTATGATGTAAGTCCCTCCCTCATGATTTTAGGAGAGGTGAGGTGGTCAAAATTGACTTGAAATTATTGGAATGTTATTGATGTTAATAATACTATAGGAACAAATACAGGTCCAAGATACATGATTTTAGCTGTTTTTATAGATTTTTTAAGAAATCCAAAACCGAAGCAAAACACTTGAGGGTGCTTTTGCCAAAACCAAAACACGTGGGTCAAGGCACATCTCTAATCATCATCATGATGTTAATATGAGTCTAATTAAGAGTGGCACATAATTCCGAATGCGGTTGGATCTCGTACTTTTTAGCAAACTGCGCATGTAATGTGGCCTGCACATTTACGAATAATTAAGTCATATGCATCACAGTCATTTTCCATTTATGGATGAATGGGCTTTAGAAGGTAGCAACAGGGATGTTCCCACATAGACAAAGCACTGCAAGCTATTTTGTGGTGAGCGTATGTAGATAACCAAGTATGGGGCTGGTGCAAATGCAGACGAGGGACGGTGGCTGCTCTCACAAGTGTAGGGCTGGGAGTGATGCAATAACATCTATGCGATGACTCAGATAACAGGCAGATATTCACATGGATTTCTGATGGCAGGAAGCAGATGGAATTGCGATCCCTCAGAATAGAGCCCAATGTGTGTAATCAATATTGTTCTATATCACATAACACAGCTAATGGCCCATACACACGGTCAGATAAACTGCACGATTTTAATGATAACGAACATTATCATTATCTGATGGTCTGACCATGTGTACCTTCCATAAGGTGTATCTGTGGCATCCATTCTAAAATTAGTAAGAGCTTACCATTGATATTGTTCAGATAACCAAACACTTTTATTATAATTTATTTGCTTTATATGGGATTCATATGCCTTTTTCATAAGGGATTACGCTGTCATTTATGTGAAAATCATTATTACAACTTAGATGCAATTTGGGCGCATCAAATCAACACTCATATTTTTGTCTTATCTACAGTTGGGATTTCAAAGAGACCTAAAGTATGGTAACAACAATGAGAGGGCAGCCCATGGTTGGCATAGTGGTTAAGTGTTTACCCCTTATGGCTAGCGATACCTTAGGCAGGTGCGTAGCTATAATGGGTGCAGGGTGTGCTGTGCACACGGGCCCCTGGGTCCAGGGGGGCCCACACCGCACACCCTGCACCCATAATTTTATACTTACCTGTCCGTAGTGCTGCTCTGCAGCATCGAGTTGGCACTGCAGAGCAGCAACAATCATTGGGAAAATAGCGGTGGTTATTTTCCCAGTAATTCGTGCATGTGTGGTACTGCTGTCCGCAGGAAAACAGTGCAGGCACCATTTCCTCTGAGACAAACACATGAGCAGTAGATTCTGGCACTCAGTAATTGCACCGCAGGACCGCCGGTGAGAGGAGGGGCCCCACATTGAGTCTGCATATGGCCCCCTCCTCTCTTAAAATGCCCCTGCCATTAGGTGAACCTAGATGTTTGCCTAGGATACAAATGGTTAATTATTATTCATTAACAAAGAATAATAATAATAACAATAAGAAATAATGTTAACCATCCAGTGTTTTTAATGCCTCTGAGGTGTAATCGAAAGATCACGGGACAGTTGATGACTTCTTACCTGTGAAGCTGCAGCTCCTTCATGTTTATGATGTGCTGTGAATATGGCCATTGGCTATGATGTTACAACCAAGGGCCACACTCTCACCCTGGGAAGCAGAGGATATTGGGCCTGATACAGCAAGCAAAGCAAGTAAGAGAACACATGGTGAAGCCGATGTTTGTGACCTATGCATGCATATGCATCGCATTGTGCATGTGTGAACAGGTTGCTGAGTACGCTAAGGGTTCTCTCAGAGTACGCAGGGAGCCCGCAGAGACCTTTGATGTTGATTGACAGAAAGTGCCGTTTGTGGGTGGTGACAGGGGGGTGGTCGGCCGATCGCTGGTGTGCCTGTGCATTCGCACGCTGTTACAGCGGCGTGCATAAATTAATCTCAGTGGCGCAATACACAGCTGGCTCCTCTCTGCATGCAGGAATCTCTCAAATCCTGCGGCAGGGTCAGGACTACCATTACACAAGTTTGTGTACATTGAACCATCAAAAATCAAAGGTTTCATTAACTCAGTCATGCCAAAATTATTCCGTATTTCGGAATATTTGTATATGGGAGACTCAACCTGTATAGTGATATGGTCTGATAAAAAACCTTTCCCACTGGACAATGTTTAGATAAACCTGCTTGCATAAGAGCTGACACCTTTATATGATACACAACCATATATTTAATCCTTTGCAGCTGTGATGAGCTTACCACACTCGGAAAACCTCTTTTGGACAACATCAAAGAAGTCCAATTATGACAAAAAGCATTCACTAGGGAATTACTACACATTGCAAATAAAAAAAAACCCATGTATAAAAATACAAATAGGTTTTTACAATACATATATGAGTTCGACACAAAATAAACCATCAGTATTTTCGTAAATAAATTCACAATTGCAGTGCACGGCATATCCTCATCAGCATTAACAATTCTAATAAAGATCCATTCCTGTGTGTTAATTTACACTGGCCAGAAGCCAATAAACAAATTTGCAGATGCATGTAATGAGACCAAACACCATGTTCTGTGTTATTTTCCTTTGCTGTTTAAAATAATTCAGGTGAAAGGACACCACAAGCAATTGTGATGAGTGAAACAGTCCAATTAATTTGAAATTCATGTTGTTCTGCTCATCAAAGGCTTGTCAGACTCTTAAAAGAAATGAATACAACATATTAGCTTATTCCTTGTTACAGAAAATATCATTATGGAAAAGAGACTGGTAATTAAAAATAAGCTGTCTTTCCATTATTTGTGGTTACTCTACTGAATTAAATAATGTTACATTTTAATCTTAAAATAAGCACAGGGAGATGTATCAAATATCACAAATAAATTGCGTTAAGCTGGGTACACACTGACAGATATATTGGCCCATCAATTGGTCGGCCAATATATCTGCTGCCCGTCGGCCAGCGTGCACCCGCAATATGTCGGTGATCGATGTCGTTCACAATGGACAGATATATCTGCAGACCGCCCGTACACACACAGCAGCAGCCATGGGGAGGGGAGCGGGACGCGCCCCCCAGCCGCCGATACCTGCAGCCAGACACAGATGATGGCCGTTCAGTGCGTATGAATGACCATCATTTGCAGATATATCTGCAGGTCACTTGATCTGCAATAATATCTGTATAGTGTGTAAACACCATAAATCTCTCTGTCTAATCACCTGCATACTGGTATTTTTGATCGCCAGTATATTGGAAAAGCTAGTGCAGCTTTTCCAATGCAGAGCTGTTCCTGCAATGGGCCTATTTTGGATTTGCATAGAACAGGTTTTGCATAGAACAGGTCCTGTGTGATCGCTCACAGTCCCCCCTTAGCTACAGCATGATTGACATGCTGCAGCATCTGAGTGGTGCCCAGGACCGTTCTTCAAAACGGGGGCATCACCCCCATTTTGAAGGTGTGCTGAGCCCATGGTCTGTGCTGGCGAACGCAGACTTCTTGGACTCAGTTGTGACTCAGGCCCAATGTACAGACTTATGGGATTATGTCCTGGGGGTCGAATTGTGCATGCTAAAGAAACCTATAGGGTACTACAGCTAACGGCATGGCATTAACTAGTGGGCAAAAGCTCTAAAAAGTTACCCTTTCCATAGCTTGATGCATGCGGCCACATCACAGCCTCCTTTTGGGCTTTTTGTGCCGCTTGACCACAGCAGTAAACCATATGTATTGCAGTATATCTATGAAAATGGCAGTGTTGGGATGATTTACCACATTTCCTTCTTTAATACTTCCCACCTATAATAATAAAATTAGATTAATTTGAAAGTTAACATTTTTTAATCTTGGGCTGCTAATTGATGGTGGTTTTAATGTCTAATAGAAGCTATTCAACTTATTATTGAAGAACAACTTGCCACTTCCTCTTCCACTTTGTGGATTTGGATGAGGTTTGTGAGGAGTTTAAGTGGAGATGGAGATAGTTGTATGAAAGTAGTAGGAGAAAAATATAAAGTGATTGCTGATTGTGGTGAATTTTTTTAAATTTGTCTTCTGTATTTTGTCTATTTCAGTTGTTTTCTTTATTGTCTGTTTATTTGTTTTGTGTGTGCTTTTTGTGTATGAGCATAGTGTAATTGTGTGTGTTGTATTTTATTTTATTTCTTTGCTTTTCATAAATATTTTTGTTTGTTTGTGTATTGATTTTAAAGTCTAGTCATGTCTGGTGAGAGGCATTATAATCCTCCATAGTCCAATTGGATAATATTTCTGTAAGTATATACATTATAAACTCCACTAGAACAGGGACAAATGTGAATAAATAACATTCTCTATACAACACTTTGTAATATTTTGGTACTATACATATAAAGGATAATAATAATTAGAATCATCATTAATAGGTAGAATAATGAGTAAAACAAAGAACAGCATAAGCACAAAGAAGAAAGAGAAACAAAAATAATGCATCACCTAACACAGCGGTAGCCAACATGACAATTTTCAGGGGTCTCATCACATTATGAGGTCAAAACACCAAACAGCATGAACAGTTTACACAGTCCAAACATTATGTTAACCTAAGGATGGCTAGTCAATCTGGTAAAAAGACATTGCCACAAAGTCATAGACTTTTCTGTTCCATTGATTGTATTAATATGCAGTCAGATAAAATGATTTAGATACTAAGGAGTTAATGTACATAAATGGAATTATTAGATAATATTGGGGCTAATTAATTATGGGGTTTATGAATTAATTATTTTAAAGAGGTTAATTATAATGAATTACATTGAATGGGTTTTTTTTACGATGATACTGGAGTAGTTAATAGTTTTCGATGTTAATTATTGATGAGGAAATGATATTGCAAGGCAATTAAACACACTGTCTGTATTGCATGTCTGTCACTGATCCTCTCTGTATTATATGACAGTCGCTGTAATGTTCTCTGCATTATATTGCGGTCACTGTGATGCTCACTGCTATGCTCTATGTATTGTCTGGTGGTCACTATGATGTTCTCTGCATTATATGGTGAGCATATGGTTAAAGAGTGACTACTAAGTACTGGGTCAATGGGGAAGGGGCACCAAGCTGAGACTTTGACCCAGGTGACAAAAGTCTAACTTTCACCCCTGCACTCAGAAAACCCTGATCCCGGTTCTCCCTGATGATGACTATGACAAACACAGCTTACAAATTTAGCAATAGCATATAACTGTGTTCTTCTGGATAATTTAAACCCTGGATATAAGCTTCTAAAGGTGAACTCTTCCTGCAAATACTTTTTTGAATAGCAGGTTCTGCTCATTTTATATAACCAGCACCACTATTCAATTACTATCCAAACCTTATTTGCTAATGATATTTATTCCGCCTTGCTCCCATGTGCAAAAATGGACCCGACTTTGATTCAGCACAGAAGGATTTTTGCAATGGTTTGAACATTAACAATTTCTCAAAGTCATTTACCGTGCGCCGTCATTTTGCACTAGTGTGCCACGTTGGGCTCCTCAGCACAGGTCAAGGTTTCTCTAAGTATCAGTCTTTATAATCTAAAAATACATCACTATGAAAGCAGCAGAAAGGTCTTTAGCAGATGCACTGTGTAAAGTTTACATAAAATTCCCACCTATTATCCCATTATGTTACCCCTTTCAATTGAAGAAACCTTTAAATTTTTTTCTCCTAAAATTCTGCTTAGTTTAACCTTATTATGGCTTAAAGAAAACATGAGAAGTTTTTTTTTATTATATGTCAACACTGTTTGTGTGAAACTTTTACATTACTGTACTTTAAATGAACTTTTAGTGCATTCATCCAGCAAAGGTTGTTGGAGATCATCTCTCATCCTACACTTTCCATCAAACTCTATATGGTGGTGAAAAACATTCCAGGCCATACACAGTTCACCGTGGGCCTGATTTAAACTAAAGCAGGATTCCTAATTTTCATGGTCTCCCTGTTATAGAGATCAAGCTGTCTAGCACTGTAGTTGGAAAAGGATTTGGGAACTGGGCAAACTGATTGTTTATAAATGTTTATATTTATTTATTTTAGACATGCACTTTGCATGAGAACTGTTTTTTTTTTCAAGTGTTGTGGGGACACCCCTGAAAATGAGCTTGCTCCCCCCCCCCCAATCTTGCCTTGCAAAATGAAAGCTTATATCTGCACTTAGGGCCGTCATCAGAAATTGTGGGGCCCAACACAAACAAAACAGGCTGGGCCCCTACCTCAAATTTCCCCCACCACAGCGACCTAGTAGATGCAGCGATGTATCCTGATGCCCAGAGCAAACAAATACTATGATGCTATCACACTAGTGAGAGGTTTAAGTGTCACAAGGTGTTAAATTAGTAAGAAACAGCAGCTATATGTTGAGATTGCTTCATTGGTGAGAGGTAATAATTAGAGTGTACAAAATCAAAAGGTGTTACACAAAAAAACAATTTGGGTGCTAAAAAGGTGCTAGATTAAATGTTACAATGTGATGCCCCAAAGTAGCCAGCTGATACCAACCAAGGGGGCCATGTGCCCCAATCTCATCCCTAATGGTGCATATCCACTTACAGACATAGAATTGAGTGCACAATTACGACATTGTAATCGTGTAGTTGCACATCAATCATCCCTGAACATGAGCCACCTGACATCGTCATCAGGTACACCAGCATGTTCGGGCGATGATAGATGTCAAAAACATCTAGCGGGCGTGACCATTGCTGGTCGTTTTCGACATTTACATGGCCTATTTGCGAACGATTAACAAGCGATTGAACGATAACGATGTCGTTATCTTTCAATCGGCCTGTTTAATCGCTAAGTGGATACGCACCTTTAGACTGAAAAATTGTATACATTTATGCAGGACTTACCCTACATAGTGTCTTTTCAAAATGCAGTCTGCAAATGCCAGAGAACCATGCTAATTAAAAACACCCTTGGGCAGATGGAAGGGTGCTAATTCAAGCTGAAGGAGTCTCCATCTTCAAGTGTACACATGTATACAATATAGGCTGTATATGGGGGGGCTAGGACTACACATCCTAATTCTAAACATAATGAGAGGTGCTACCATGCTGAGACTTGTAGTCCCACACAGATAAACGAGAGAATAAGTCCTGAATAAATTTATTGTCAGTCTTTGGGATGAGTTTGTGGCGCGGGCCCCCTGGGTTGGTGTGACCTAGCTGCTTTGGAACATCACATAGTAACATTTAATCTAGCACTTTTTTAGCACCCACATTTTTTTTGTGTAACACCTTTTTGTTTTTATCGTTTTTTACACTCTAATTATTACCTCTCACCCAAGTCACAATTGTAACACATAGCTGCTGTTTCTTAGTAATTTAACACCTTTTAACATTTAAACCTCTCACTAGTGTGATGCATTGGTTTGGTTGGCTTGTGCTGGCCTGGGTGGTCCCATGCCCTGGACTTGAACCTCAGGATTAGGGCCCCATCTGATGATGAGTTCACCAGTATGTTATAGATAGGCCCATATTTTTGGCCAAAATTATGCTAAGCACCTTAAATTTTCTCTATGTTATATTACAGAGTTTATTATAATTATCCTGATTGGCAGTGTTTAGTATTTGGAGTGTGCAGCTGCATTTTCTCTTTTCTCTGTTTGGAAGTACAAGTCTCAAGCATGGTAGCACCTCTCATTATGTTTAGAATTAGGGTGTGCAGTCCAATGCCCCTTCATATATTATAGTTCTTTTATGCAGCTTTGAAATGATCTTGACTATGTTCATCTGCACCACTTCTGATTGACAGCCACCAGTCATGGGTAGAGGGCCAACAGATGGTGGTGGGGGAGAGGGGAACAGAGACACAGATGGGGTAGGGGGATATAAAGTGAGCGGGTTGAGACACAGATAATGGAGGAGGGCAGAAGTATAGACAATGGGTTGAGGGGCAGAGGCACAGATGAGGAGGGGGATGCCCATTTGGGAAACTTCTGCCTCTATAAATTTGTAAATTATTTTTCCAATGGAACAAGGAGGGAGAGAAGAGCAGATGAAGGGATCTGAGGGTATGGACAGAGAGAGTGGAGGCTGAAGCCCCCTAAGAGAGACAGGTCACAAGCACGCAAACCTGTGTCCCATATCAATCCAGCAGCAGCTTAGATGAAGTAATCTAGGAGGTGGACAGAGAGAGGAGGCACTGAAGCTCCCTGATAAAGTGGCTGCGTTGGGCCCATTCACACAAACCATGTCCCCCATATCAAGTCAGCAGGAGCTCTGATCACACAGATGACAGCTGTCTCATGAAACTGGCGCTGGTTGTCAGTGTTAATTAATTATTCATCAGCTTCTCAACATTTGTTCCATTGATGAATCATTAATTAACTCTGCCAGTGACCAGGTCCCCTTGGTAATCCAGGCCCAGTACAAGAGTACTGGCTGTATCCCCCTGATGGCAGGCCTCTCTGCAGTGCTCAGCTAAACAAGACCATCACATGCACCTACTCATAATTTGCTTAGAATGTTGTCACTCCCATCAGCTCCTGCCCTCTGCTGTGAAAACCTCTACTCCTGTCCAATTTGCCCATCTTGCTCCTCAAAACTATGCACCCCAACGGAACTGCCATTTTGATCTTAGTACATTTTCTGCATTCAATTAGCTGCGGTAATTTACTGTGGACTAATTGACCCCCCTAATTAGCTGTCACTCTGGGAGGTGGGTCTTTGAAAGCTGAGGCCTGAGGCTGCGGGAGGAAACGAAGGCGAGGGGCCTGGATGTACGATCTCCGCATCCACAGGTCTTGGTTGTTGGCGAGACCTAGTCAAAGGTGCGGAATCTAACCCACTTGGTGGTGTTCACCAGTGACCCCTCCAATCGGGATGTGGGCTTGAGCTGCACCCCATGAGCAGGTCGCGGTCCTTTGACTAGGTGACCAAAGCCCGCAGGAAAAGGAGAGACAAACACTCGTGGCCCAATGGGTCGGTGCCAGTAAGAGGCACGTAGGGACTGGGGTGGAGCCCCGAGTTCGGGATACTGTACTTGAGGTACAAGAGAGTGTGCACTGCGGACACACTCTACCGGGTTGCCGGTCAGAAGGAGTGCACCACGGTGTAATACTGTAAAATGTAGGTAGGAACCACGGAGTCCAGTAACGAGGTGGGTAGTGGTATTGGGCCCGGCCAGAGATGATAACACTGGAGAGGTGGATACGTTTAACTATACTCAGGCTGTGATGGTAAAGCACTGGTGAAATAGTATACTGCACACAGGTGACGGTGCTAACGCACTGGTGAAATGGAGGTATACTGCACACAGGCGAGGTGGTAACGCACTGGTGAAATGGAGGTATACTGCACACAGGTGAGGTAACACACTGGTGTGATGGACGATATAGCTGCACACAGGCTGAGGTGGTAACGCACTGGTGAGATGAACAATATAGCTGCACACACTGGGATAGCTCACTGAAAGCAAGGGAACCTGGAACAAGAGACCACTAGTAACACTAGCAGCAACAATGGTTGTTCAGGCAACTACCTGATACACAGTAGCCAGAGTTATACCCCTGGAAACCCGCTGATTGGTCCACAGCGTCAGCTGACCGGCCAGACTGTCAGGGAAGGAAGGCAAGTCAGAGGAGGAAGTGTCATGGCGGCGTCCATGACGGAGACTCCGATCCCCGTGCACCAGGTCGCCCGACACACCAGCATCAGGGAGAATGTTCAGCACCTCCCACGTCGCCGCACCAGCCGCCCGACTGCCCGGGAAGTCAGAGAAAGCCAGCGGGACGGTGAGGGACGGTCGATCCCCGGCAGAACTCTGACATTAGCTCCGAAACAAAAAACAGATAATTAGCCTGTTTTGGGGAAGCCAGCAGTGAAAACACATAGGTCCATGAATTTATCAGGAATTATATGTGTTTTTGCCCGAAAACAGATAATATTATGGGTGCGCAAAACAGGCTCTAATTGAATTGCCCAAAGCTTAAAAATACAAACGAATCCAGTTTTTTGCCCCAGAAAAATTATCGAGGCTAATTGAATTCCCACCAATATTTTTCCCAAAGTTTAACTTATTTAAATGTACTCTAAACAGTCCAAATTTGTCCACATTTCTCAAATGTATAAGAAAAATATCTGTGGAAACAGGACATTGCACTGTTCTCTGAGTTATATGGCAGCTAAAGCAGTTCTGAATGCCAAAGAAGCATTCCTATAGCATTGTCAGCTACATTGCAGACATATCAGTTTGTAGAACCATTTCCAGTGTAAGCAATCTAAAATATTTATGGACAAGAAAGAGTAGCTTAATTTCAGCTGTCTTTAAAAATGAGCGTAGACATCGTAAGATCTCTTTTCAGGGCTGATTCTGCCAGAGAACTTGCTATTAAACTATAAACAATCATAAAACATGATTTTTAATTACAGCTCTTTTAATATTAAGAAATGATTTAGTTGCTGACAACATATTTTACTACAGACTCATTCCAAAAAAATTATTTATGTAAAAGGGAAAATGCAATAGTAATTAAGTTACAAGCAAACTTTTGAGGAAAAAAACGTGAAGGGCATGTAAAAAACAATAGTTAGCAGTCCTAGTAAACCACTGGTAGACCAAAAACAATATGTAAAGTGTCCCTCCTGATGTCTCCTTCTTAATAGGCTATAGCCTGGCCAGAATTTTTGGGATTGAAATTTCAATCATAATGATCCCACATTTTTCAAACAAACAAAGTAACCAATATCAAACAAAGTAACCAATATGAGTGTAATAAAGGTGGCAGTGCTGCATTAGTAAAGAGCATTATGGGCTTAATGGGCTTCATTCAGAATTGGATGCAAAAGTGCATCTGGAAAAAAAGTTGAATTTCTACGAAGTATTCAGAGTCGGTCGCATAATAGTGTTCACTCTAGGTGCAGGGTGCTGACGGCATATTTTAATTTTGAAGTGCAAAAATGTAGGCGTTGTGTATTGCTACAGCTACTGTCACTATAGAGATACATCACATCTAAAATGTTCCCTTCAAAATTAAAATATGCCATCTTCACTGATCAGCACCCTGCACCTAGAGTGAACACTGCATAAGCAGGTCAGCAACTGCGGCTCCCACCCCTACATGTACCTGTGTCAGATGCATCAGGTATATTACTAGAGGTGTCGCTCAAGTGTGCATACACTAAATGCTAAAAATTGCAGTACAGAATGCATACATATTAAATGGCGGTAAACTGCAGATAAATACCCAAGTGCCTTGGACCATCTTGGACCATGTTAAGCGAACAAGACCTAAATATACATTACTCAAGAACAAATAGAAAGCACGTCCCTTTTCCAACAGAGGGCCGTATTCAATTAGCAGCGAAAAGTCAGAATCCGCTAAAAAGTATTGTGGATTACGTCATTTCGCCAGATAGAAAAATATCGCCATATTCAATTGCAAACACTTTTCGCGTATGCGAAAACGCAATGCAATGTAATATGCGAAAAAGTTTTGCCTATGAATAGGTGTCAGAAAAAAGTGCAAAATTTATATTTTGGGGTGCAAAGGTGGGGAAACCACTCTGCACCCTTGGGACAGCCCCCCAAAGTAACTGCGTCAAAAAAGGCCTAAAAAAAGATAGAGGAACACCATAAAAAATGCCTTTGAAAAAGGGGGCAAAAAAGTGCAAAGTGGGGGTACAAACCTAAAAGGTAGCGAAATAGACTTTTAGGGGGTCTACAAGTAGGGGTGAGGTGTTTTTTTGATTGCAGTAGCTTGCAGAAGGGCAGTTTTTTATGTGTTTTTAAACAACAAAATAACGACTTTTAACTATGCTTTTCCCCATTTTCAAGTACCCCAAATTTGACAGGACTACTTATTTTCACCACAAAAATATGCAAAATGATATTCTTCACCACTTAAGCAAATTGGGGACATCTGTATTGATCCCCAATGTTAGTGCGTCTTTTGGGGGGTGTCTGGCTGATTTCGCCATTATTGACAGCACTGTCCGCCTGTTCAAGTAACGCCGGGTTGCATTTTCACGTCCTTTGGAATTGGTGAATTGCGGGGTCACGTGCGATAAGTTTCCGCACCTAAAACACGCAATGTAGGCAAAAAGTCCGGCAGGCGGAAAAGTATCGCGGGTGCAAAACTAATTGAATATGGCCCAGAGTGTAAAATGAGTATTTATTGCAGAGTAGTTTGACTTTAAAACCCATTTGTTGCACTGGCTTTGCATTAATGGGTTAATTTTAGTCACTTTTGTCCAATCAGAGAACGTTCAACATTATCATCAGTGCACAACTTGTAACAGGGTTTTAGTGCCTGCATGTTATGTCCTTCTAGACAGACATGATTGCCTCTTTCAGGTCAACCTGTCCTTCCCTTGACCTTATTGTACTTTGTCCTCCATAATGTGATGGGTGTCTTCAAATAAAACATTGTAAATGGTATGTGCTCTGCATAAATTTATATCTATTCGAACAATCCCTTCAAATTGTTCCTTGAAAAAGCTAAATTAACAATTTTAAAGTTGCTAATTAGGGATGTAACTAATATGGGAGCAAGGTGAGCTGTTGTTATGATGAACAGACCATTTTTGGAGCCTCCTTCACCTGTGACCACCTAACGATGATGGCCAGGACACTAGGAAAGACTGCAGAGGCAGATTATGTAGGTAATAGATCACCGGCACAAGCTGCCATACATAAAGTGGGTGACCAAATAGGCTGGGACTGTGCTACATGTTGCATAGTGCTTTAGTGCACAGCCCAGGCCCTACCGCCTCTATTGGCTCCACCCATTACACTTAGTGGAGGGCTTCTGTATGGCGGTGACGGTGGGAGCAGCTGAGGACAAACGGAGAAGACACATAATCAGCAACAAATGAGTGTGTATGTCTTAAATAAATATTCCTTTTATGATAGATATCATTTGACTGTCTTTATAATATTTTGCACTAACTTTTAAAATTCTTAATTTTCGATGATGTGATGTCTTAAGTGGGCTATGGCTCCCCAAAACCTTAATCCAGCTCTAAGAGACTATGACTCTTCTCCCGGCGTTCCCAAAGGTCACATTTGTGTCAGCCAGTGTGGACAGAGATGGCAGCTGGACGAAAGTCATCCCTCTCTTTCACAGGCTGTCAGCAAGGAGCAAGGTAAGCAGAAGCTTGCAAATGTTAACTGGGGGTACTGTGGCTTAATGTAAACTAGGGGCCCTACAATGTACAATGTGAATAATATGAACTGGGGCATAGTGTTACATAATGTAAACTTGGGAGGCACTATAAGGTGGCATAATGTAAACTAAGGCATGACAACATGGCATAAGGTGAAATATGGGAACTACAAGGTGGCATAATGTGCCCTGGATGCAATAGAAGTGACACTACTATAGGTCATAAAATGAACAACCACTGTGAAGAGAAGTATATCTACAGAAGCTCTGGGGTGTATCCATTCAAAATGTTGCTATGGGGCCCACAAGTTCTAATTACATCCCATTCGTATTACCAACTCTACTACAATCTGCATGTACTGTACAAGTTTAATTATACTATTAAAGTTAGAGATGTGGGCTGGACCATTTTTGCTGGATTTGGATTTGGCTCTGATTCATCGTCCGGTTTTGGATTTAGATTTTCCAAACCGCTGTGACTGGTTTTGGATTTGGATTTGGATGTTTTACAAAAATTGACAAAAAAAGCTAAAACCACATTTTTTATTTTTTTTTTGTTCCTAGAGTATTATTAACCTCAATAACATTAATTGAAGTCATTTGCAGTCAATTTAGACCACCTCACAGCTCACAATATTGTTTTCACCATTATTAGCCAAAGGCTGCAGTGAGCTGGCTGGTTACTAAGTAATAGAGCAGCGGCACAGACACATCTATGAAACATTGCCACACAGCAGTGGCAGAAATGAAAGGTAGTGCAAGATGGAATTGTCTTTGGGCAGTGGGGTACGGCCAGCAGAGTCACAGTAATTGTACAAACAGTGGGCTACGGCCCAAGGAGTAACAGTGCTTGTGTACACAGAAGGGTACAGCCCAAGGAGTCACAGTGCTTGTATACACAGAGGGCTATGGCCCAAGGAGTTATGGTGCTTGTATATACAGAGGGCTATGACCCAAATAGTCACGGTACTTGTATACACAGAGGGCTACAGCCCAAGGAGTCATGGTGCTTGTATACACAGAGGGCTACAGCCCAAGGAGTCATGGTACTTGTATACACAGAGGGCTAAGGCCCAATTAGTTACAGTGCTTGCGTACAGTATACACAGAGGGCTATAGCCCAAGGAGACACAGTGCTTCTATACAGTACACAGTGGGATACAGCACAAAAAAAAATAACTTTTTTTAAAAAAAATATTTATATATATATATATATTTACACTGGAGCAGATGGGCATGAGTACAGAGCAGCATACATAAACATGCCTTGTACACACAACCACTTGTGAGTCTGGACACAACCACTTTAATCAGCAGAGTATAGCGCAGCATACAGATGTGTCCACATACACCTTTCCTAAAATCTAGCCATATGGCCAAATGTGCCGTGCCTTTAAATCTGCGAATTAGCCATGCCGTTTTCTTAAAATTTGCTACTTTAATCTGATACTTAATGCAAATACTTTTGCAGTAAAATAAAATTTTGATCTATCTAATGGCTACTCGTCATGGTGCATCTTAGCTGTGCTGGCATCCCGTGCCAAATGAAGCAAAAAAGGAAAGGTGTATGAGGACACATTTGTACATCAGTGTGCCGTGCAGTGTGCCTCCCTATACAGAGTCACTTAGCAGCACAGCAACTTGTGAGTCTGGAGTCTGGACACAGGCTACATCCACTTTAATTAGCAGAGTAGTGCAGCATACATTAGCGTGCAGTATGCCCCCTATATAGTCACTTAACAGCACAGCCACTTGCAGTGGCAGGCTGGGCCGGGGGGCAGGGTGCCATCTGCCCCCCAGGCCCATCTTCCGGCTCCCGCAGTGGGTAATGGGAGAGACGTCATCATGATGACGTCTCTCCCATAATGCAAAGCGGCCGGAGGAGCTGGTAGAAGCGTCGGGACCAGGAGCGGGAGTTTCAGGTAAGTGTTTTTTTATTTTTTTATTAAGTCTCTCTCTACTGGGGGGGGCTACTGGGGGCACTACCAGGGGGGGATTACTATGGGGGCACTACCAGGGGGGATTACTACTGGGGGCACTACCAGGGGGGTGGATTACTACTGGGGGCACTACAAGGGGGGGACTACTACTACTGGGGGCACTACAAGGGGGGGAGATCTACTATTGGGGGAACTACAAGGTGGGACTACTACTACTGGGGGCACTACAAGGGGGGGCTACTACTGGGGGCACTACAAGGGGGGGCTACTACTACTGGGGGCACTACAAAGGGGGGGACTACTACTGGGGGCACTACAAGGGGGGGACTACTACTACTGGGGGCACTACAAGTGGGGGACTACTACTACTGGGGGCACTACAAGGGGGGGACTACTACTACTGGGGGCACTACAAGGGGGGCTACTACTGGGGGCACTCTAAGTGGGTACTACTACTACTGGGGGCACTACAAGGGGGGGACTACTACTAGGGGCACTACAAGGGGAGGGAACTACTACTAGGGGCACTGCATAGGGGGGAGGGGACTACTACTAGGGGCACTACATAGGGGAGGGGACTACCACTGGGGGCACTGCATCGAGGAACCACTGCTGGGGGCTCTATATAAAGGGCAATACTGGGGGTACTGCATAGGGGGGAGACTACAACTGGGGCCACTATTTAAAGGGCATTGCATAAGGGTTACCACTATTGGGGGCACTGCTTGGGGGGTGGACTGCTACTGGGGGCACTATATAAGGGGCACTGCATAGGGGGTACCACTATTGGGGGGACTATATAAGGGGCTTACTACTGGGGGCACTGCATAAGGGGGGATCACTACTGGGGGCACTACTGGAGGCCTGCATAAGGGTGTTCTCTCCTGTGGCACACGGGGGCACTATGACAGGGGGCTGCCCCTAATCTTTATTTTTACCTTACATTAATCCCATATGACCCGCCTCCTCCCTGAAACACTTGAGGGGGGCGGTGCCATAGCACGCACGTTCTTCGGTCACCCTGGCTACACGCTACTCATCTGCCATAGCCGCCTGCATGCATTTGCCCCCCAGGCTAAAAGTTGCCAGCCAGCCCCATGCCACTTGTGAGTCTGGTGTCCGGACACAGGCTATAACCACTTTAATCAGCAGAGTAGTGCAGCATACATCAGCATGCAGTGTGCCCTAATATACACAGTCACTTTGCAGCATAGCCGCTTGTGAGTCTGGAGTGTACACAGGCTACTACAGCCACTTTAATCAGCAGAGTAGCGCAGCATACATCAGCGTGCAGTGTGCCGCCTACAGTCACTCTGGACACAGCCACTTTAACATATGCAGAGAGACATTGCTGCAGAGCAGTGCGCAGCGTGTGAGTGAACAGTGAAATGGTACCGAGTCCTGGTCATGGCGCCTTATATAGAAACGAACTTTCACGAATCTGACGTTGGGAGGATGACGTTCCGCCTCGAAGTGGGATCCGAGTCAGGCGGGAACCCCCAAGCCTCGACTCTGGTGGACTTGGATCCCCGATGCTCAGAGCGGTTCGGATTCCACAGAATCCGAACCGCTCATCTCTAATTAAAATACAATCACAATGTGGACTCCTGAAATATATGTAACATACTGTAAAGACAAAAAGCACCACATGTTTGTTGTGTTTATGGGAAAGTCTTACCTATTGGTTTATTGTGTAAATAGCTATATTAGCATTTTATATGATCTAAAAACAAGGTGCTTCACAGTTTTCCCCAAATGTGTGGGGGAGTCACCACAAAGATAAAACCATATTACCTCTTCTTTCATGGAGTGTGCACTGTAATCTTCAGGAAATGAAAGATAACATTTTAGTGCATATTTTAATATATAGTATTATATAACTTACTCCTTAATTGTTAATCATATTGAAATGAGATATAGTTTTGGAAGGTTTCAATTTGCTTTAGATTAAATTTTCTTGAGACCATGTTTTGTTTGACCTTCTATTTTATTGTATTTAATTATACATTCAAATTATCCTCTTCTCCTTACTGTGCAATGCTGCAGAATATGTTGTAGGTATTTAAACATGTTATAGAATACACCAAGTAGAGAGTATATAAAAAATAATAAGAATAACAATAATTTTCATTGTTGAAACACTAAAGTTAACTGATACTTTGGAATCTGTGTAATTAGAAGAAAAAAATGCTACAAATTAGCTATATCAAATTGAAAAACAATATGGATATTTTGTCATTTCATTTGGGAATGTTATACTCTTTGAAACAATTTAAATATTTGTAAAAAAAAAAGTAAAAAATGTTTCTGTCTTTTTTATTGCATTACTATATTTCAGATGTAAGGAAATCCTTCTTTATAAAAAAGAATATAATGCAATTAGAGAAAGACCACTAAAATAACTGAACTAGCAGTACAACAAAAATTGTTCTCAGATGATGCTCTGTAATCCCAGCCCGGCTTTAGAATAATTTATACATAGACCATAAATATAAACTGAGGATCAAGGAAAATAGATTCCATTCACATCTACCTTTCAAGTTTTCTGAGTTTTTTCCTGTTGGAGCCCATAAATTTTCTCATGTATTTAGTCTCCCTTTAAACTCTATATGCAATTCTTACAGTGGTATTTAAATCAGGATCACCTTACTGTGTCAACATGTGGAGAAACAAAATATGGCAAATATGCATAAATAAATTACTTTGTTTATTGACTATATAATTTGGTAATGGACTCTGTTTCCATTTTTAGAATTTTAAAAAGATAGGAATGAGATGTAAAATTTAAATTAAAAATAGTTAAATAATTTATATTCAATTGTGACATTTTGTTTATATGTTCAGAGCCTTGCATCCAAGATAGTCTCCACTTAATATGTGACTACCAGACCTAGTAATTACGTTGCCAACTATTTGTTGTCATGGAATGCAGGGAATTGTAGTACATGAAGCTCAGCACAGCCACAGGCTGACAAACATACTGTGCCAACCTATGGTTGGTAGATTATACTGGGGTTTATAGTTCCACAATAGCTGTAGAACATTAGGTTTCCTAATGTTGTATTATAATATAAAACTGTATGGTATACTTTTAAGCGACTATTTTCAGCCTTTAAACGGCAGCTGATGTGGCTGAATAATCCAATTAAAGAGCATTCATTATTTATTGAAGATATTGATACGGGTATTACTTAGTTCTTTACCAGAACTATACCTACTTTAGCTAATCAGCAGTGGCAGACAATAACAGGCTCATTCATGTACACTTCCAGCAGTAGGCATAAAGTCCCAGACTGTATGCAAAATAAAATGACATTTACTTTAATTTTCAAAACTGCACTATAAAATTTATATTTACTGTATGAAAACCTGCTAACATATACACTGACTAATTTCACTACACCCTTTAAAAGGAAATAAACCCAGCAAATGTATAAATTCAATTAAATAAATTAAATTTAGAATGACCACATATTAATTTAAAAAATCCTGCTAGTCACAAATAACGGAATAATTTGAAAACCCTTATTAGAAACAGCAAACATACAAATGGATTTGGATAGGGATATTGAATGAGTTAAACTTGTAATATCTCATTCCATAGCTATTTAGTGATTCTGCCTTTTGATTTACATTATTAATGTGACTGTTTAATTAATGCTGCCTCAACAATTGTACAGTATGTGTAATGATTTCAATACATAACAATTATGTCGCATTACAATATCTAATAATAGTCTAATCTTGAAAGCATTGTCCCAGTTTTCCTTATTTTGGACACCAAAATGTGGGTGTCATTACACAGATAAAGCTAATTGAAGGCATAATATGCCTTCAATGGTTGGAGCATATTTTCCATCATTTAGTCTCTTTGAATGTTGGGGATTATACTTTGCAGTTTGGCACTATATTGTCACATTTAAAAATAAAAAAAGCTTCAGACACTGTAACACAAGATTTTAATGTCATGCTGTAGGGTTACTTATTCAATTATGTCCATATAGCTTAAAGAATGCTCAGAAATCGGTATAATTTAAAGTATTTATTTAGTATTGTCAAGCCAAAAGGTTTACTCTACATCTGAGAGGAGTTTTGAATTTATATTATCCAAAGAGCACCTTGGGAATGTGTCACTGTTTAATAATCATCATAGTAGCAACATAGACACAAATCAACAGCTAATTTGTAATGTAATTCTGTGTGTATTTTATTGCTGAAATGTTGTAACAAAAGGTTTTATTTAGGCTGTCAGCGGATCTGCTCATGGGATAACCATCAAATGCAAAACAATAAATATACAGTACATCCAGAACTTTTATGAGTTTTTTTTATAAGAACTACACCTGTTTGTGTGCATAATGTTGCTAATTATGTTTCTGTTAAACTTTTCATTCATGTTTTCACAGATCAACAAAAAATCTGTCATGTATAATATCTATATATTTATTTTCTGTATTTCATAACACAGCATGTTTTTTTTTATACATTAGACAAATCTCTTGGTTTAAATCTAGTATAGTGTACAGGTTTTTGAATAAAGAACTCCCATCTTAAGATACAGTATACATTTTGAGTTCTTATGTTTATCATTGATTCATTACAATTGAAACAGTTAGTGAAAGATCACTGTGAAAAAGATTTCGGAAGTCGAAACAAAATTTTCTTTCAAACTGTTGCTTTTATAATAGACTCAGTAAAATATGAAAATATACTAAACTGATTGTTGCAGTCTCCTAGGACTCACCATGTAAGACCTCTAGAATCATACAGACGAGGCCTTCACCAATAACAGCCACATGCTGTTCCCCTAGAACTGGACGCATTCATCGGTACTTAGGTGGCCGTCTGGACTTAACTTGAGGGGATGCAGTCAGGATACTGGCAGGCGCCTATCATTAGCCCCACTACAAAATACTGACACCCGGCATACCTAATGAAGGTAAGCTGGGTGTCTTAGGGTCTAGCCGTGGGGGGGAGGGTTAGGTTTAGGGACCCACTGGGGGACTTAGGGATAGGTACCCCCTGGGCGGGTTAGGGTAGGGAAAGGGGGGTTTAGGGTTAGGCACCACTAGGGGGGTTAGGGTTAGGCACCCCCCAGGAGGGGTAGGTTTAGGTTGTGGGGGGGGGTTAGGTTTAGGCACTAACAGGGGGAGGTTAGGGTTAGGCACTAGGGAAGGAGGTTAGGGTTAGGTGCCACTAAGGGAAGGTTACAGGGGGGAGAGGGAAGGGTTAGGTTACTTACCAGCCCCCGCTGGCATTAAATAGCGATTCCAACTCGAGATAGTAGAGGCTTACACGATAATCCTAAGGCCACTAGAAGTTTCCAAGGTAGAGCTTGCATAGTTGAGAAGCGGTTAGGACAGCCGAGATGCAGCTAGAATGCGAGAGGTGACGTTGAGGCCCGAGGTGCCGCTATGACTGCTGGGATGCAACTTTGAGAGCTGATATGGAAATAGGATGAGAGGTGGCTTTGAGAGCCGAGGTGTGGCTAATGAGCCGGTAGTACACAGATTGAAATGCAGCTTAGAGGACAGAGGTGCAGCATTGACAGCCAGGATGTGGCTTTGAGAGCTGAGGTGGTAATAGGGTGACGTAAGGCCTTGTGGGCCGAGGACAGCTTGGATGCAGCTTTGAGAGCCGAGGTGGTAACAGGCAGAGAGATGGTAATAGATGACAACCATGAGCGGCATAGCCACAGGCATAGCACAACTCAGGAACACTGCAGAGTATTAGATGAACACTCCACATGACATAGTGAGAGTATAGAACCAGAGTTCTTAGAAACACAGCATGAAAGGGCACAGACGAGCAGGACCACGACTGGCATGAACCGGAAGAACACATACAGACACGCTATATCTAGCAAGCCGGCGTTGAACCAACAGGCTTAAAAAATATAAGGAACCAATGAGCAAGCAAGCAGGTGATTGACGATAATCCATAGGTGAGAACACAACTTCAGCCAGTATTCTAGCACCACGTGCCACAGTCCGGCATCTTGGTCTCCTGGCAACAGTGAGCGTCGTCCCAGTGCGGAGAGTACGTTGTACCGAGGGAATAATCTGGACGTGAGGCTGCAGTACAGGAGAACCCAGAAGAGGGGAGACGGACGGAACCTGAATATGTAACAAGGCACCAGGGACTTCTGACACTAATATGTACATTTGAAATTACTTTTTATATCATTTTAATTGAATTCTTTTTTTCAAATTGCTGAGTATTCTGGCCCAGTACTGCAAATTTGTTTGCATATTGAACAGCGGAACAGTCATTCACTGATTACTATCTATTGCTGCATGCAGGGGTTTTTGCTGGAAAAAAGGTGTTAGATTTTCTCTCTGCAGACTTCACTTCACTTTGCTATTCCTTTCCTGTCATTGCCTTCATCCTCTGGTCCTACTGTTTCTTCCTTCTGTCCTCTCTTTGTTTCATCCCCCTTTTCTGTCTTTGTTGTCTCCTCTTTTACTCTTCTCTCTGTCAACACCATCTCTCTCCCAATCCATCACATATGTCCTTCACATACACCATGTCCCTATCTCCCGCAACACCACCTTTAATCAAATTCACTACCTACATTTGTATGTCCACTAACATCATGTCCCTGATTCCCCCAACAAAATTTTTCTCCCACTCAATAAAATCTATTCCTCCACAAACACCAATCTCTGCTTCCAGCAACACAATCTATTTCCAATCCACTACATGTTCCTTCCACCAACACATGTACTGTCTGATCCAACAACACCACTCTCCCAATTCACCACATCTTTCCCTTTACCAATGCCATGTACCTGTCTGATCCAACAACACCACTCTCCCAATTCACCACATCTTTCCCTTTACCAACACCATGTACCTGTCTGATCCAACAACACCACTCTCCTAATTCATCACATCTTTCCCTTTACCAACACCATGTACCTGTCTGATCCAACAACACCACTCTCCCAATTCACCACATCTTTCCCTTTACCAATACCATGTACCTGTCTGATCCAACAACACCACTCTCCCAATTCACCACATCTTTCCCTTTACCAATACCATGTACCTGTCTGATCCAACAACACCACTCTCCCAATTCACCACATATTTCCCTTTACCAATACCATGTACCTGTCTGATCCAACAACACCACTCTCCCAATTCACCACATCTTTCCCTTTACCAATACCATGTACCTGTCTGATCCAACACCACTCTTCCAATTCACCACATCTTTCCCTTTACCAATACCATGTACCTGACTGATCCAACAACACCAATCTCCCAATTCACCACATCTTTCCCTTTACCAATGCCCATGCACCTGTCTGATCCAACACCACTCTCCCAATTCACCACATCTTTCCCTTTACCAATGCCCATGCACCTGTCTGATCCAACAACACCACTCTCCCAATTCACCACATCTTTCCCTTTACCAATACCATGTACCTGTCTGATCCAATAACACCACTCTCCCAAATCACCACATCTTTCCCTTTACCAATGCCCATGCACCTGTCTGATCCAACAACACCACTCTCCCAGTTCACCACATCTTTCCCTTTACCAATACCATGTACCTGTCTGATCCAATAACACCACTCTCCCAATTCACCACATATTTCCCTTTAAAAACACTATGTACTGTCTGATCCAACAACACCACTCTCCCAATTCACCACATCTTTCCCTTTACCAACACCATGTACCTGTCTGATCCAACAACACCACTCTCCCAATTCACCACATATTTCCCTTTACCAATACCATGTACCTGTCTGATCCAACAACACCACTCTCCCAATTCACCACAACTTTCCCTTTACCAATACCATGTACCTGTCTGATCCAACAACACCACTCTTCCAATTCACCACATCTTTCCCTTTACCAATACCATGTACCTGTCTGATCCAACAACACCACTCTCCCAATTCACCACATCTTTCCCTTTACCAATACCATGTACCTGTCTGATCCAACAACACCACTCTCCCAATTCACCACATCTTTCCCTTTACCAATACCATGTACCTGTCTGATCCAATAACACCACTCTCCCAATTCACCAGATATTTCCCTTTAAAAACACTATGTACTGTCTGATCCAACAACACCACTCTCCCAATTCACCACATCTTTCCCTTTACCAACACCATGTACCTGTCTGATCCAACAACACCACTCTCCCAATTCACCACATATTTCCCTTTACCAATACCATGTACCTGTCTGATCCAACAACACCACTCTCCCAATTCACCACAACTTTCCCTTTACCAATACCATGTACCTGTCTGATCCAACAACACCACTCTTCCAATTCACCACATCTTTCCCTTTACCAATACCATGTACCTGTCTGATCCAACAACACCACTCTCCCAATTCACCACATCTTTCCCTTTACCAATACCATGTACCTGTCTGATCCAACAACACCACTCTCCCAATTCACCACATCTTTCCCTTTACCAATACCATGTACCTGTCTGATCCAATAACACCACTCTCCCAATTCACCAGATATTTCCCTTTAAAAACACTATGTACTGTCTGATCCAACAACACCACTCTCCCAATTCACCACATCTTTCCCTTTACCAACACCATGTACCTGTCTGATCCAACAACACCACTCTCCCAATTCACCACATCTTTCCCTTTACCAATACCATGTACCTGTCTGATCCAACAACACCACTCTCCCAATTCACCACATCTTTCCCTTTACCAATGCCCATGCACCTGTCTGATCCAACAACACCACTCTCCCAATTCACCACATCTTTCCCTTTACCAATGCCCATGCACCTGTCTGATCCAACACCACTCTCCCAATTCACCACATCTTTCCCTTTACCAGTACCATGTACCTAGCTGATCCAACAACACCACTCTCCCAATTCATTCATACTTTCATCTAACAACATGGTGAGATTGCGAAACCAAGTTTTTATAATGAAATTTGCACAGATCATGTGAATGCGTGCCCCCGAGAAATGTGAGAATTAATTAAAAATGCCAATTCACAAAACTTGCGGGACAGCCGTACAACTTTTCTATAAAAAGTGACCTGGGAGAAGTGCATGAAAAAGTGAAGAAACCATCCTGAACACCAAAAAAGTGGAAGCTGAGATATTAGGACCATATTGAAGGTTGTTAGTGTCTATAAAGTATTGGACATTCTTAAAATGTGTCAAATTGATGATTTTTTTCATTTCTTAGCAAGGGTAGAATAATGATAACCTTTCCAGTATTGTGGGTACAAAAATCTCTGTAAATTGATATTTGTAGTGCTTTTATACAAGTTTGTAAAACAGTGGCAGAAATTCTATTGAGCTCCCATCTACAAGCTCAAAACCCCTCTCCCATCAATGCAACACCCTCACATACCTGTCCAACACCATTCATCATTGGTCATTTTAGAGAAAATCACCTGAAAACTGACATGGCTATTGTCCAAATTATATTATTTAATCCCTTGCATATTTATTGATTAGGAGGTGGGTACTAGAGATTCTTTACTTTGGGGCTGATTCAGCAGAGAACGCAGAAGGTTATACTCACACAGATTCATGATTGCCCAGTACCCATTCTGCGCATGAGCTGCACGCAGGCCTACCAATGCCACTGCCTGATTGACAGGCAGCAGCGTTTGGGGGGCAGTGTGGGGGCGGGGACAGCCTATGTCGTCCCCGTATTCTGGGAGTGCCAAGGTCAGGTTCTGCATCCATGGATGCAGACTTCCTGGCCTTGCAAGCTGGCCAGCCTAAGTATGCTGAGGCTTACTCAGCTGGTAGTGCCTCAAAACATCAATGGTCATGATGATGCAATTGCAGCTGCTGACAAGAGGCGTCTCTTCTCTTCAGACACCTCCTGCAGCATTTGAATTTCAGCAGGACGGATTTACAAAGCCGCTTGTGTGCAGCTTTGCATTTCCGTCCACTACTGCATTAACACTTGTGTCCCTATTTTTAACAGATTTTCCCTAAACAGAAAATGCATGACGAGTTCAGAATTGGATTGCAAATGAAATATAAGTTCATCATAAGAAAGGTTTGCAGGACCCAACTCACACCTAATTGGATTGACCCCATGTCTATGCCTCTCGCAAAACACCTCACTTTGTACTGTATTACAGAAGAGACAAAGCACTGATAGGAAACGGTATGTAATACCAGCAGTCGGGATGCCTTCTGTCAAAATAGAGACAGAGGCATCCCGATGGTCGGTATTCCTCCCCCCTTCTCCCCCCTAAACCTCCCTTCTTGTAGCCTAACACTAATACTCCCCATCCTGCACCCTAACCCTCTCCATTAGTGCCTAAACCTAAGTCTCCCCCCTCCCTGCCTAAACCTAACCCTACCCCCTTAGTGCCTAATCCTAACCCCCCCCAGTGGTGCCTAACCCCCCTAGAGTTGCGTAACCCTAACCCCCCCAAAACCTAACCCCGCTATACTGCCTAAACCTAACACTCCCCCTGTTTTAATGTTCATATTCTCTAAAAATATATACAAAAAGATTGTTCAAATTGTAAAACAAATGACATTCTAATAAAGATTAGTTCTAATATTATGATAAAGGGGGAGACGTACTAAGCCTTTGTAAGTGATAAAGTACCAACCAATCAGCTCCTAACTGCCATTTTTCAAACACAGCCTGTAAAGTGACAGGAGGTGGTTGGATGGTACTTTTTCACTCTGCACTTATCACTTTTCAAGGCTTTGTACATCTCCCCCAAAATGTGCATTTATATCCACTAGGGCAGAATAGATTGCCTCATGTGATTAATTTGTACCTTTTGTGTTTTGCCATCTGCACTCAGACTTTGGCAGCTTCGAGGTGATTTTTTATGCTCAGAATTTATTTACCTACCTTCATTTTCATTAACTCCGTTTTTCATATTTATTATGTATTTAAATGTCATGGGTGGTGTCGAGTCAAGAATGTCACATGGACAGAACTTTGACATTCAACATGTAGACATTCACAACATTGACATTGACAGAATGTGAACATTGTCAGTATATTAACATTCAAAATGTCGATATTCTGACGTTTTGAGGGTTAGGGTTTAGCCGAACTTTAGGGTTATGGTTAGGCTGCTGTTACGGTTAGACTGCAGTTAGGGTTAGAGCTCGATGCAGAATCAATGTTAAAACACAGTGTAAACATGCCATCAGTGGACATTCTGGCAATGTTGACATGTCAATGTCGACATTTGACATGTCGACATACTGTCCATGTCATTCAGGTGTTGAAATTTGGAATGTCCATATTCTGAATGTCAACTTTTTCTACCATATAACTGTAACAGACAGTGGGCATGATTCAGCAAGGAACGCACAAAAGAGAATGCACGCACTCGGCCAATGTTTTTGCACTGTGAATGCATCGCACTAGGCGTGCGCAAACTAGTCAGTGTGATTGGGTTAAGGTATGCAGACTACACACAGTGGCCCTCATTCAGAGGTGGTCGCAAGAAGCGATCGCTCTCTCTGAATGAGGGCGGGCGCTTCTTTTTTTTAGTGCAGCCTCCTGGTTGCAAGCTAAGCTGTGGGTTACCACCCACAGCTTAGCTAGTGACCAGGGTGATGGTCAAGACCATCGCGACCATCGGGGCTTGCGATGTGACCCTAAGCTTGGGTCTCGTCAACCGCAAGCCCCAGGGAGCTTCCTGCTCTGTTTGAGCAGGAAGCTCCCCACTGACATCACTGATGATGTCAGTGCGGCCGCTCACAAACGGCATGCGTTCCGAAAGAAACGCCTCCGTTTGTTCAGCCACCCCCCCCCGGCCTGCCTCCCAATCGGGTCGAGCTGTCGATCAACATCGACAGCCGCCCCTTTGGTAACGAGTCTTGGAGCGAGAGAGTTTATCTCTCATTCCGGGGCTTGCGCACACGCAGTGCGGCCACTGTGCATGTCATCGACCCGGTTGCAAGCGCATCGGCGCTTGCGACCGGGTCTGAATGAGACCCAGTGTGTACGCAGACCCCTTTTGATTGACAGGTAGTGCCATTTGTGGGTGGTGACGGGGGGTGGTCAGGCAAATGCAGGCGTTAGAACGCCCTTATAGGGGCATGCATAATTAAGGCAGTGCTTCGGCAGACACAGCCATAACGCAAGCTGTTAACAGGAAGCGGGCAAATTCCTGCCCAGGTCAGGTCAACCACTGTTATGCTAATGGGTCCGATGGTTCTCGATGTAACTGATGTTTACGGTATCTTGCGTGCTGAGCAGGCTGTGAGTAAAAGGAGATGGCTGGCATAGTATGGGGCTGGGCGTCTGCATCTTGTGATGCGGTCTCCATGCGTATGCATTGATTATCATATTCTCGCAGCGGACGGGTGCGTCCGTCTGTATCCGTGCATTCCTTGCTGAACCAGGACAGTATCCAGTGCTCTTAGTAGTTAATGTGAACTTCACTGTATAACTAATTTCTATTCCTGGCCATTTAACAAATAAGAGCTAGTAAAACATGATAACTTCCTCTGGTAGATCTCAGAGTAAAGCGGAGTACACATTAAACGATATGTGTACTCAGCGATGCGACCAGCGACACCCCTGCCGATGGGCCGACATATCGAGCAGCCCGTACACACAATCCGGTGCACTACCACTCGATATGTCAGCCCCTACCATATCCCACTGCATGGGGTCATCAGCCGCATCCTCAGGTTGAGCTGTATGTAGGGTAGACCTGACGATGTGGCTGGCGACCAAACGGGAGTGCACAACAGCTGACATAGTGGTTACACACTAGATGATTTTTACGATATGTCGTTCCAATACGTCAGAATCGGGCAAATCGTCCGAGAAATCGTCTACTGTGTACCCAGCATAAGGAACCCAACTAAAGAAACTCTGGCCAGTGATGTACACCATAGCAATGGACAGCTCCCTTCACATCTAATGATTAAATGGGCCTGTATTTCGGTCCAGCCATTACCACGATCACAGTGACCCTATTCATGATATGTATAGGATATTATTACACAAGCCTACAATTATCTTAATTCCTCTAACAGTATTCAATGTAATTAATGAATTGACCTTTTTAAAAGTATATAAATGAAAATGTATCATTAATGTTTTATTACAAGCATTGTTTAAATCATATCCAGGAAACACAGAAGTGGCAAAGACTCAACAAAATATATTGGTTAAGTGCCCACATAAATTCTACCATATACAAAAAACTGTAATAAATAAATGATTAATTACTTTTGCAGAACATGAAACAAGAAAAACACTGTGATGTTATGAATGTTTAGTAATGTGTCATTTTCTGTGTGTGTTTGTTCATTTTTCTTTCCTCTCAAGTATTCATTGAAGGTGAGTTATTTGCTGTGTGATTCCTATTGTGTCTTGTTGCCATAAGAACAAATATATAATAATTTACTTTGCTGGCCCCTTACTGTAAATTTAAGTGCATGTTTCAACAAAAAAGAAATACAGATAGTAACTCATACAAATATGTACTTTGCAGATGGGGACTGTATGTAAGAAGTCTATTCTACTGACTTTTTTTTACCTTGATACCATATGAATCTTTCACAATGTGGAAAGCCAATAAGATCATTCTAAACTTGCCCTAATTTATTGAAGAGAATGGAGTCAAAACCAAACTGATAATTTCTAATGACCTATTTATATGTGGAGGCCTGGATCTGTAGCTCCAACCACCCCATTGTTAATCTGGCCCTCCCCGGGGCGAGTAGCCACCCAATAAAAGTGTCATAGTAAACATATGAGGCTCCTGTCAAGCTGATGGGAACATTTTTGGTGTATCTGAAAAAAAGTTTAAACATGTAACACTGCATTTTTAGTTTAGTTCCACATTTATACTATGATAAAGAGAACGTTCTGCTCTGTGTGTCTACTTATGTACATCAGTGTTCCGAGGATATTACATTACTGTATTTTATATCATATTTTTGGCTGGGCATGTTGTCTAGTCAAAAGTTTTTGCATTAATGTGCTACCTTTAATCATTCTCCAGTCTCCACTACCTACTGGGGCAGACTTTCTACTGTGACTTTTCATTTCCCTGGAATTTATCAATCATTGACCGAGTCTCCACTTCTTGTGATGATATTTCTTTTAACTCAAAAGTGATGTCAGTCAAAAATGTTGAGTCTGTATTAAATGTTAATAGGTTTAAAATACTGAATAAGATATTAAAAATGCTACAGTACCTGTTATTAAGTTCAGTGGCCTATAAACATTATGGGTCACATTTAGAGGTGGAAGGATTACACTGGGAACATATGTAGGGAAAAGATGCACTTAAAAAATATATTTATGCTCAAATGTTCAGTTGAATGCATCTCAAGATGCATTAGGCATACACATGCGTGCATAGTCGTACCAAGAGCTCTGAGTGCCCTGTGCCGGCCCTGCCCCTTTGTGCAAGACATCACAATGTTGCTCATAAGGGGGTGGGGCAGCCGGTACCCAGAAATGCAGCAGTGGCCAAGCATCTTCAAGACACTCCGGGCAGCCGTAATTCTGGCAAGGTGCCTGCCTGCAGCGCCCAAAGGACGGCACAAGCAGCACTGCCACAGTGATACCATTTCAGGCACCCTGCAGCCAGAAGCAGGGGTCACATTGGTCGCACAGCCCTAGATACAGCCCTGTGTGTGTGTACATTGGGCCCCAAGACAGGGTTGATATGTGGTCTGATGGTGCTAGCAGTAGATACTAATTATCCTATTTGTATATAATAATGTAATCAATTGTCATATACACAAAAGAAAATACACAAGAGAAAATAGTACATTCACAGTATTAGCACATTAAAATGTAAAATTTTTATTATGAAATGCAATTCAATATAAGCACCATCATAAAACACAACTGGAAATTGAATTAAATGCAAACATCTGTTGTGTTCTAGCAAATTGATATTCTCTTTCCTGCATTTATTGAAATGGAAATGTCAATTATGGGAATAGATATCTGCAACTTCATGTAATAAAGTCATAATACTAATGAGCTTTTTAAGAACAACAAATTGGAGGTGTAAATGCACATTCAGCTAATCAGCAGCGGCTAGATAGAGCTGCTCATAGTTATCATAATCATGACGTATTGCTGCAGAAGTCCCTCAGTAGCTGCAAAAGGTACAGTATACAATTACATGTACTTGGCGTATACTTACCGTCTGCTGCACGCCGTCATCTGCCTCTTCAGGAGTAAGGAGATGCAAGTCATCAATACATTAAAAGCTTTATTCAAAACTATACGCAAACACATGCACATTGATTTTTGGCATGTGTGCATAGTATATAAATATGTATCTTACACAAAAAAATCAGATGTAGGACCAGCTGTAAATGGGCTTCTATAAAACTACTTATTTGCCAAGGACTTATATAAGGTTTGAAGAAGTCTAGTAGAATGCTGCATATGTATATATACAGTCAGGTCCATAAATATTGGGACATTGACAGAATTTTCATATTTTGGCCTCTATTCACCACTGCAATGACTTTGAAATGAAACAAACAAGATGTGCTTTAACTGCAGACTTTCAGATTTAATTTGAGGGTAATTACATCCAAATCAGGTGAACGGTGTAGGAATTACAACGGTTTCTATAAGTGCCTCCCACTTTTTAAGGGGCCAAAAGTAATGGGACAAACTAAACAATCCTAAATCTAACTTTCACTTTTTAATACTTTGTTGCAAATCCTTTGCAGGCAATTACAGCCTGAAGTCTGGAACGCATAGACATCACCAGACGCTGGGTTTCATCCCTGGTGATGCTCTGCCAGGCCTCTACTGCAAATGTCTTCAGTTCCTGCTTGTTCTTGGGGCATTTTCCCTTCAGTTTTGTCTTCATCAAGTGAAATGCATGCTCATTCGGTATCAGGTCAGGGGATTGGCTTGGCCATTGCATAACATTCCACTTTTTAGCCTTAAACAACTTTTTGGTTGCTTTTGCAGTATGCTTCGGGTCATTGTCCATCTGCACTGTGAAGTGCCGTCCAATGAGTTCTGAAGCATTTGACTGAATATGAGCATATAATATTGCCCGAAACACTTCAGAATTCATTCTGCTGCTTTTGTCAGCAGTCACATCATCAATAAATACAAGTGAACCAGTTCCATTGGCAGCCATACATACCCACGCCATGACACTACCACCACCATGCTTCAATGATGAGGTGGTATGTTTTGGATCATGAGCAGTTCCTTTCCTTCTCTTCCCATCACTCTGGTACAAGTTGATCTTTGTCTCCTCTGTCCATAGGATGTTGTTCCAGAACTGTAATGACTTTTTTAGATGTTGTTTGGCAAACTCTAATCTGGTCTTCCTGTTTTTGTGGCTCACCAATGTTTTGTATCTTGTGGTGAACCCTCTATATTCACTCTTGTGAAGTCGTCTCTTGATTATTGACTTTGACACATATACATCTACCTCCTGGAGAGTGTTCTTTATTTGGCCAACTGTTGTGAAGGGGTTTTTCTTCACCAGGGAAATTCTTTTGTCATCCACCACAGTTGTTTTCCGTGGTCTTCCGGGTCTTTTGGTGTTGCTGAGCTCTCCGGTGCGTTCTTTCTTTTTAAGAATGTTCCAAACAATTGATTTGGCCACACCTAATGTTTTTGCTATCTCTCTGATGGGTTTGTTTTAATTTTACGCCTAATGATGGCTTGCTTCACTGATAGTGACAGCTCTTTGGATCTCATATTGAGAGTCGACAGCAACTTATTCCAAATGCAAATGTCACACCTAGAATCAAATCCAGACCTTTTACCTGCTTAATTGATAATGAAATAACGAGGGAATAGCCCACACCTGTCCATGAAATAGCTTTTGAGTTGATAGTCCCATTACTTTTGGCCCCTTAAAAAGTGGGAGGCACATATTGAAAATGTTGTAATTCCTATACCGTTCACCCGATTTGGATGTAATTACCCTCAAATTAAATCTGAAAGTCTGCAGATAAAGCACATCTTGTTTGTTTCATTTCAAAACCATTGTGGTGGTGAATAGAGGCCAAAATCTGAAAATTCTGTCAATGTCCCAATATTTATGGACCTGACTGTATATGTATATACTGTAAGTATATTCTGCATATGTATACAATGCAGAACATACAATATACCTAGACACCTAATCCAGAATGCTCAAATGTTGGTAAATTTCAGGTTATAAATATATGATTTAAATAGAAAATAATAGAGACCATTTAACAACGTTTGATAATACTGTCTAACAGGCTCTGGGCCTGATTCAGATCCGCTCGCGAGCGCATAGCGCTTGCAAGCGGGTCGATGGTATGGCAGTGCGCACACGTGAGCCCCGGAGCGAGTGAGAACTTCTCTCGCTTGGGGCTCGCAGCAAAATGGGGCGGCTGTCGATGTTGATCGACAGCTTGCCCCGTTTTGTAGGTGGGTTGGGGGGTGGCTGCACAAACGGAGGTGTTCCCGAAGGAACGCCTGCCATTTGTGGGCGGCCCTACTGACATAACACATCACTATTAGAGCAGGAAGTTCACTGGGGCTTGCGGTGGACGAGACCCTACCACAAGGGTCTCGTCGCAAGCCCGATGGTCGCGATAATCGCAACCATCGCCAGGCCACCCGCACAAGCTGAATTTTCATCAAATGACCAATGACATGGCCAATACACAGCAATAATTGTAATTGCACAATAGTTTTGCTGAAATGTGCAAACAACAATGATTAAAAAAAATGCTCTACTTTCAAACTGAAGATTTGCTTAGATTAACTCTTATTTGTGGATTCCCAGGTCTCATGTGTTGTGCCCATGGAATGGACTTGAAATGCTGACAGTGGTTGCCCGACAGGATGAAGATCCCGACAGAGGCAGGTAAGTACCCTAACTTCCCCTGTCCCCCCCCTCCCCTAACCCTCCCTTAGTGGTGCCTAACCCTAACCTCCCCCCTAGTGCCTAACCCTAACCTCCCCCCAGGGGTGCCTAACCCTAACCCCCCCTTACCGCTCCTTAAACCTACCCCTCCCGGGGGGTGCCTAACCCTAACCCTCCCCCCTAGGGGTGCCTAATAAAGTTCAGGGCCACAGCCTGTTCATTTATTTGTCCTGTACTCACAATCCTCCCGGGAAATGAAATGAGTGTTAACGACCATCTGGATCCAGAAAGTAGAGTTTTAAGCGTTTCTCCGCCTCCGTTAAGGTTCAGCGGCTTCCTCAAAAACTAACATCTACCTTATAGTAACAGAACTGAAGCCTGGACGCATGCATGCTTAATACTAATCGCTTTACAAATCAATTTTTGGCGTTTTCTGTGAAAACCATTTACTAACATTCTTTGCTTTGGACATGAACTAAACATATACTCTGTATTGACAGAGTCTGAACCTAGGACATATTCATGCTTGCTATTCCTTTTGGCACAAACTACCTATGATGTGTTTGCAACACCAATAGCCATTTTTGTTTTTTCTTACAAATAGCTTGCCTGGGTCATAACTAATCTATACAGTAGATTAGCCATTTAAGTGCACTAAAATTATGCCTGATTATTGTGATTAGAGTCCATCTAGTTTCAATCAGAAACACATGATCAATTGGTTTTATTATGGTTATATAATTTTTTTAGCTTGCTTTTGTTTATGAGTGGTTATACCGGCCGGTCACATATACTCATTCATTTTTAACTGTTTATATTGGTATATTTATATGAATAATTTGTATGTTATTTGTTATGTAATAGCGCTGTCTATATTTTTTCTCTCCATAAGTTTCTGTATGGACTCTGCTCTCTGGAGCTTGGTCTCCGATAAAATCTAAAGATGCCATTAGCCATTCTAGCCTTTAGGCTTCTCTTTGTGATTTCCCTATGGAAAGGGATCTGATGAGCATGCATGTAGATTAAGAAAGCTAGGAAGTAAAGTGATTTTTTTCTCTTTACAGAGCAAGAGATGCTTGATGCATACCCCAATAAATCATTTCTTATTGCCGCGATATGTTTTGATAAAAAAAATATATGTTCATTGGGCGATTCATTGGCCAATGATACAGTACATCGGGCCCCAAATCTGCCTAAGTGAATAAGAAATGTAAAAGCTGCCAAAATATACATGAGTTTCTCAGCTCCCTGTGTCACTCACACTGTAAGATGATCATGTTTCTCCATAAAAACATCAATTATTAAAAGATGTTCAGTATGCTCAAGAAGATAACACACAGGAGGAAAGGGGATTTATTAGAATGCTATGGGAAAATCCAGGCTAATACCAGAATCATGGGACAGAAAGCTTAATCTACAGTATGGTGACCTAACATAATCCTGCTGACAGGAGAAATGATACATTTCAAAATGTTATTGCTGAATTCATAATCTGTAATTTTCAATTGGTTTAGTCAAAATGTTTATTTTCTTCATCTGTTGTCCAGGAGATATCCACAATTCAGCAACTGGAGATCAGCACAACTACCACACAGCTTTGCACAAATCAAGTTGAGTGGCTAAAAAGGTCATCTAGCAGAAATGCCACATTCTACTCAAACAATCCTTGAGCCTGTTTTTCTTTTTCTTGATATGAATATAGTGAATTGATTCTATGGTGTGGTTGTGAGAATAGTGGGAAAGCTAAACCCACATTTTTGAAATGTGCAAAATGTTATAGCCAAATGTATATTGAGACAAATATCTACAGTAGTTGAACAGTAATGAACATTTCACTCATCTCAGGGCCTCAAACCTTATTTTACTACACGTGTGCATATCTTTATTGCAATGTACAATCCACGTTTTCCTCTCACAGTCGGTAACTACAGCATACACTGTAACATTGATAGAAGACAGGTTAACGACAGTCAAATAAAAGAAGTGAAACTATTGATGTTCACATATAATAAACATTTATGAAAAATGTATCAAGCTTCTTTTAAAAAACAAACTTTTAGCTATTTATTTCATTTCTTTATAGTCAGAAAAAAATCAATCATCAATGGTACATTTAAGAAAAAAAGAGCTTTACATGGCAATGGGCAATGTTTGCCTAAAGCTTTAAGATGTCATTCCAGAAGCAAAGTAACCATCCACTTAGTGAAATTTGATCACATGTGTGAACTGTGGAATAGTCACTTTAAAAGTGCATTATGTTTACAGATCAATAATGTTAGAGAAACCCAACAGTAACATCCCACCTTTCATTTCAGACACTTCAGATGTCTTACTGCTGTAAATAATATTTAGTCATTGTTTTTATGCCTGTTAGTAGGCCAGAGCTGTGAAAATGTAACACTGATACATGCTAAATATTACTTGGCTGGGGAACTTGATAATTATAAAATTTTAATATATTCTGGTTGATATTGTTAGTTTATGGCCTTTATCACATTTTTATTTTGGAAGCAACACTTTATATGTCAGTAAAAAGCAACAAAATATCCATTGTTAATTTGTATTACTAACATTTATAGCGCTGATGTATCCTCCTACACCTAGCATCAATACTGCGGTGCAAGATACCTGGCGCAATTGACACGCTCAGACAGGTGTAGAGTAACATCTTGTTCTTTAAATTTTGCATAGCGACGCACCAGTCAAAGTGTACTATAGATGCTGGACTGGGACTTTACCCACACAGGAATTAGTTTTAAACACTTACTAAGTCGCAGATGAAGCTGCTGCAGTGGCGGGCTGGGCCGGGGGGCAGGGTGCCAACTGCCCCCCGGGCCGCTACAATTATGTATTTCAGGGCCGGCAGACATAGGATGCTCATGCTCCTCGGCCGCTGCCCAGCTTGAGAAAGATCCGATATAAGTAGCAGCAGGGGCTTATAGAAAATGGCTACCCCCATATCAGGCTACAAAAAGATGGCCGCTATCAAACAATGAGGAGCAAGGTTTCCCTAACTAGAAATCCAAGAGGCTGGAGAATGGGAAAAGGGGCGTGGCTTGTTGGGGGAGTGAGAAGAGGAGCTGAAACATTATGGCACTGCACCCATGGAGGAGAGAGTCAGAGAGGGCAGAGATGAGGAGTGCCTTACTGTGAGGGAGATCCCATACCAGGTAAGTGGAGGGTGGAGTGGGGCATATTTATATGTCACAGTGGCATAAATTTTGCAGGGGGGTGTTGTTTTGTTATTTCAAATATGGGTGTGCTGACTGTGTCTGTATGTGTGTGTCTATCTGTCTGTGTTGCATTTGTGTGTGTGTCTGTCTGTGTTGCATGTGTGTGTGTCTGTCTGTGTTGCATGTGTGTGTCTGTCTGTGTTGCATGTGTGTGTCTGTATGTGTCCATCTGTCTGTGTTGCATGCATGTGTGTGTCTGTCTGTGTTGCATGTGTGTGTGTCTGTCTGTCTGTGTTGCATGTGTGTGTGTGTGTCTGTCTGTGTTGCATGTGTGTGTCTGTCTGTATGTGTCCATCTGTCTGTGTTGCATGTATGTGTGTGTCTGTCTGTGTTGTATGTGTGTGTCTGTATGTATTTATGTGTGTGTCTCTTGGTCTGTGTCTGTCTGTGTACATATATATATAGATAGATATATATATATATATATATTATATATATATATATATATACATATATATATATATATATATATACACAGTGCTTGAAGTATGCCGGTATGCAGCGGTATGCCATACCGGCACTTCGTTCAAGCACTTAAATTTTTTTTTTATAGTCTCAGCTTCCACACACTTATTACACAGACTGCTGGGCTGAGGTTAAGGGCAGAGGTGCTGCCCCGCTGGAATAACTTCCCACTGCCAGCAATGCTGGCTTGTGGATCCCTGCTGTGTCATCTATAACCCCCCCCCCCCAACCCTGGCTAAGCGGATTTGTGGAGTCTTGCTGTGCCACCCAGCCCAGCAATACTGATGCTCCAAGTTCATAGCCTTCCTGTGATGTCACCTGCCCGCAGCAAGGCTGACATGCGGAGCCCTACAGTGCCGCCTGCACCAAGCAAAGCAGGTGCTGGAGCTTCTTCCTGCTGCCAAGGTCTCTTAGTTACTGACCCGCCCCCCCCTGTCCTCCTCTCTGCTGCCACACTGCTCCCTGCTCATCATGCCTCAAGATCCCACTCCACCCAATCACTATAATCGTCTCAGTCAGATTGATGCAACTTGTGAGTAATACCATCAGTTATTATAACTGTACACCCCACCACTCCTGTGTACCCCACCACCCATGCTGTTTGAGCACCTAATCCATAGACTTGTGTCTCCCACAGCTTAAGGGCGCCTGACGGAGCAGCAACTGAATTGCTCCATCATCCGCCCATTAGCTTTGACGCCACACAGAAGAAATGAATTCCCCCTATGTGTTTTATTTATTTCCTATTGTGGCCTATGTGTTTTTTTTTTAACGTTGCCAATGTGTATTTTTTTTTTGCACAAAGCCTATGTGTTTATATTATATCCCCTGGGGGTGCCTATGTGTATGTATTTTATTTTTTTATACAAAGACCATGTGTTTTTTATTTCCTGTGGGGACGATGTGTGTGGTTGGAGTGACAGGGCAGGTGGCAGAAAGCTGGAAAGACAAGGGGCAGGAGGCTGGTGGGGATACAGGGTGCAGGAGGTGACACTGGGCACGAGTCTGGTTGAACCTTTGTTGTATGATGATGACATTGGTTATAACTTATATATTCCTACACAAACAAGGCATCTTTCAGACCATGTGATCTCCTACATGAATAGTGAATACTGACTGAAGACACTATCTACCCAGGGTGGATCAGTTTCTTCAGATATTCCCCGTTGCCGAGAAACCACCATATAGGTGAGGTGTATTTGTAATGGAATGTACAGGAATGCTCCCAGAGTGACAAGAAATGGGTGGTGTATCATGCTGACACGCCCCTTGTGATGCATGACCAAGCACACTTATATTGTGACTGGCACATTTTTACTACTTACACCGCTGCTACCACTTCTAAATTGCCCATACCCCCACTCCAAAATTCCCACTTCGACCACTGCATATATTTGTATATGTGTGTGTACCCACTGTCCATTTTGTTAATAGTGAAATCACCCTGCTTGTTTTGTAATAGATGATTTGCACCCCGCCTTTTCCACAGCAGACACACACAACGCAAAAAGGGGAGGTGGAACAAAGGGCCGGGCGCAACTACTCAACCCAGCCCCTGGGAGGCACACACTATAGAAGGTGGAACCCAGGGCTCCCACTACATGCCTCCTGCAGCTAATCCACACAAGCTGGAAAGGGACACCCAGATGTACAGCTTCCCCCTGTAACTGTGAGACAAGAGTCGGGACAGCACATGATTTTATCTGAAGGATATGGAGCAAACTGAAAGCTTTGGGCCAGTATCTGGCTGGACAGGCATTATTAGATGCTACTAACACAAGCTGCTGCTCATTTTATAATTGTTAGTGAGAGGCTTAAACAGAGGCTAGGGCAGACCGGTGGGTTGACACAGGCAGACGGTAGTGGCCACAGCTGGATAACACTTTACCATGAAGAGGCCCTTATTTACACTGTGAGCCAAGCACAGTGTAAGCTATTTTTAAAGAAAAAATCTGGACACCATAATAATCAGCCTTAAATTGGCCCTGATGTTCATGTCTCAGCTAAAGCTGGGTACACACCTGGCCGACAGGTCGACCTATCTAACGATTGGTAAGTGCATAGAACCTTACCAACAGTTCAGGCGATGTGTCTGCGCTGACATCACAACTGGTTGGGCATTTAAATTTGCCCACCCAGTTGTGATATCAGTCACTGGCAGACCCCAGCAGCAAGGGTAAGGGCGGTCGGCAGGTCAAGGGCGGATTGGGAAATGAAAGTGGCCCTGGAAAAAAACAAGAAAGAGGCCCTATGCGTGCGCTCCGAAGGCGAGCGCCGAAAAAGTGGGTGTGGCTTTGCGGCAAGGGGCGTGGATTTGTGGCAAGGGGTGTGGCCTTGTGTGAAATGCTATGCCTGCAAGCTGGTCTCCTTGTTTTCATCATACTGTGGACATGCCCAACGCTCCGGGAGCTGATGATATGCCCCCAGTCCCTCTCACCAGAGAATAAACACAGCATGTGAATAAGTATTTTCTTACCTATATGATTTCTTTGCAACTCTGAAGAAATTGATCCTCCCCAGACAGGCAGTGTCCTCAGTCAGTTTTCACTATTCATGCAGGAGATCACATGGTCCGGAAGCCGCCTGTTAGCATAGGAATAAAGCCAATGTCATCAACATGTAACAGAGGTTCTCGCCAGTACCATCCCCCTGTATCTCACCAGCATCATTCCCCTGTCATTCTCCAATACCATCCACCTGGGTCTCTCCAATACATCCCACTGTCCAGCTGCAGCTACTCTTTGCCCCCAGGGCCATCTCCTTTTTCCCTGGCACCATCTCTTCTGTGCTCCCAGTGTCAACCCCCTCCCCACATCACAGCATCCTCCCGCAGCACAGCAAAACCCTCTCTTCTCACAGCACTGCTCATAGCCCCCTTCATAGCCCCTCACAGCACAGCCCTCCTCATCACAGCCCCCTCATAGCATAGTCCTCCACACCACAGCCCCCCTCAGCACAATCTCCCTCATATGACAGCCCCCCACAACACAGCCCCCCTCAACACAGACCCCCTCAACACAACCCCCTCAACACAGTCCCCCAAAACACAGCCCCTCACAGCACAATTGCCCGCATAGCACAGACCCTCTAACAGCACAGCCCGCTCACAGCAGAGTCTCCCTCATATGACATCCCCCCTCAGAGCAAAACCTGTCATTACAGCCTGTCACAGCACAGCCCCCCTCATCACAGTCCCTCATAGCACAGGCCCCCATATCACAGCTCCTCACAGCATAGTCCCCCACATAGCAATCCCCCTCATAGCACAGCACCTTACATCACAGGCCCCCTCAGCACAGCCTCTCACAGTACAGACCCCCAAACCACAGGCCCTCACACCAGTCCCTTTGCAGCTCAGCCCCTCAAACCTCAGTCCCTTTGTGGCACAGCCCCTCACAGCACAGCACAGCCCTTCACATCACCTCAGCCCTTCACATCACAGCCTGAAGGCACAGCCTGTCTCCTGTCTGCCAGCACCTGCTGCCGGTACCTGCACAGCAGGGGACTAGCGGCAGCAGCGGGGAACTAGCAGCAGCAGCGGGGGACTAGCGGCAGCAGCGGGGGACTAGCGGCAGCAACAGGGGTTTGGCAGTGCTATACTTACCTTTACTGCCGGACACGGACCCGCTCTGCCGCCTCCAAGGTGCACGGAGTCACATGCACCTTAGCTTCTTTCCTGGACTTCCTCTCCTCTTCTCGCGATATAGGCGGGCCGCTCTATGAGTTGTGACAGGCAGCCGGCGGGCTGCTTGTCATACAAGAAAGCAGTGAAGGGTTAGGGGAGTGGGGCCACAGGTGACAAGCGGCCCCACAGACCAATCGGCCCACTGGGAAACTTCCCGCTGAAGGTAATGGCCAATCCGCCCCTGCCCGTACACATGTAAATAACTCTGTAAGATATATCGGCATCAACTGTGCTGCAGGGCAGATGCGATATGCCTGTGAATGACATAGTTAATTGACATATCATTTTTACACACTCACCGATCATGCTCTACAAATATATAGAACAGGCAATATATCTGTCAGTGTGCACCCAGCATTAGTCATATGGGGCTGGTATATGATATATTTGTTTATACCATAGCTCTTTGCAATAAAAAAATTTCAGATTTCATTTGCTATTTAAACCTTACCCACATTACGCAAACCACAGCCCCAACATTACTGTCATGCCCATTTTTTTTTTTTTAAATTCACTGGTAGAAAAACTGGGCACTTGCTCTTTTTTGCCCCCTAGGCTGAAAGTTGCCAGCCAGCCCCTGAGCTGCTGCATTGTAGCCCTTCATATACAGATTAGACAGATATGCATACTGATGTACAATGTTGCATCTCAAATTGATCAGTGTTATCTAGCTAACTAGTTTGGTCACTTCCAGTTGTTTTATTTATGTGAATAAGATACAGATTTGTAGCAAGAAAGTCGCTTGGCGTGGTCTGGTTGCGTGGAACCTGGTGCACCAAGATGGGCTGTTTGACATGACTGAAGCCACAGTGTTTAAGGACACATTTGTATCTGTTGTTTGCTGACACACTAGCATCTATCGCTCACAGGGCCTGCAATTGCTATCGCAGCTGTGGTTTTGCGCAGAACGCAGCTGCGAAAATATGCTAATGCCTGCCAAATCTCAGCCAGCATAAAGACGCCCACTACTGCTTTCTCATATCCATCCAATGTCGCTCTTCTGCGTAAACATCAATACCATCGACGCACATCGGGCAGTCACATAGCATTTATAACAGGTGTGACCAGCCGCAGACGCTGCAAGTCTCCTCACAAGCAGAGAGCTCTCATGGTGTGTATGCAATTGTAGTGGCTAATTTATGCACACCCATTAAACGACATTCAAACATACAGACACGCCTGCGTTTTTCTGACCACTCCCCGTCACCAACCCTAAATGCTGACAGCCCTCACTCACTTGTGATGGATTGCTATGTGTATCCGAAATCGCAATGCGATCGCTGCGCACATGCAGTGGGGCTTATACGCATGCGTGATGGCAAACAATCGCTCAATGTGCATCTGTAATCGCAATTGCTTTCACTACTGAATTATGGGCCTGATTCAGACCCACTCGCGAGCGGCTGTCCGCTCGCAAGTGGGTCGATGTTATGCACTGAGCATGCGCACGACGGAGGGAGCTCCGTCGTGCGCATGCGCCAGACGCGACGAGCGAAGGAAAGTCCTTCGCTCGTTGTGTCCGATCAAAGGGGGCGTGCTGTCAATGTCGATTGACAGCACGCCCCCTTTGGGGGGCGTGCCGGGGGCGTGCCTCCCTGACGGGGGCGTTCCCACGGGAACGCCTCCCGTCAGAAGCCGGCCCACTGACATCACTAGTGATGTCAGTGGGAGTGATTTTGGCTCTGATAGAGCCAAAATCACTCCGGAGCTTGCGGTTGAAAACCTCAACCGCAGGCTCCGGCTCGCAATTTCGATGGTCGCGATGGTCTCGACCATCGCGGCCATCACAAAGCACGCTCGTATAGCCTGTGGGTGGTGACCCACAGCTATACGAGCGTCCAGGAGGACGCTCCATGAAAATGGAGCCCGGCCCTCATTCAGAACGTGCGCTCTGCTCAGAGCGTACGGCTCTGAATGAGGGCCTATGCTCACAGATAGATATGTATTAATCCCCAGAATTTCTGTTCACTACGATTCAATACAATTAGAACTGACGGCAGCATCTCTGCCTGAAAAGTGAGCCCACCGAAGCTCTGCACCAGACGGCACTAACACACCTGTACACCACCACATGACTTGCAGCCCAAACAGAACCACAGGACCAGGTAGAGCACACAGACACAGCAGATAAGAGGGATGCCGCTTACTGTGCACTGATAAGGTACTGTTTCAACAACACACTACCCTACAAGGTAGCGACTGCTTTTGCCCACCTGAAGACTATATCAATCACGGCACATACACAGATGTGATAAGGCACACAGATGCCCAGCAACTGTGAAAATTCAGTGACTTTTCTTATATAACAGGAACTGTTCAAACCTCACACCAGATGTCATCATTCCCTACTGTGGAAACTTTGTGCCCCCACTGTTTCCTTACAGCACATCCACCCTGTTACATTGTTTAAAGAGCAAGATCGCAACATTGTATTACACTGTTTGTCAGTGAATTGTAAGAGCACAGTCATGCCCTTATATTAAGGCTGAATAAAAAAAACCTGAATTCTCCCATAGAGCATTCCAGAGGGGGGTATGGTGTTTAAGGGGCTACAATTCAAAAGCTATTGGAGTTACTGAGCTGATATTATGCACAGGTGGGTAGAACTGTGCTTGGTGCTGCATGCCAAATTTCAGGGCAAAAAAAAAAATGAGGATTTGGGAGAAATCTAAAATTCCAACTGTCAGTTTTTTCTGACACTCTCAATTAGGACAACTTTTCTGCTGCTCTCTATGGGGAATTTTTGGGAAGGCATAAATCAGGGTACAGGGTGCGGCCCGCACTCCCCTTGTGTCACCAGTGAGTCTATGCAACTGAGGTCTGAGCAGAAGATAGAGCTGCGTAGATAGGGTAAGAGTGGTGTGGATGGAGGGAGGAGACAGAGCGAAGTAGATGGGGGAGACAGAAAGGCACGGAGAGGGGGAAGATTAAGCAGTAGAGATGGGGGAAACCAAAGTGCTTCAGATGCGGGAAAACAGTGGTGCAGATGGGGTGGCAAAGTGATGTAGATGGGTGGAAAACAGTGGTGTGGTGGGGGGAAGACAGCTGCACAGATGGGGGGGAAACAGAGTAGCATGGTATGGAGGGACAGAGCGATGTGTATGGAGTGGTACAGAGTGGCATGGACCCAGGATGACAGAGCAGCGCAGATGGGCAAAGATAGATTGGTATGGATGAGAGAATACAGACTAGCACAAATGGGAGAACACACAATAGTAGAGATTAGAGAAAACAAATTGGTGTGGATGGGTGGGGGGACAAAGTGGTGCGGGTGGGGGACAAAGTGGCACGGTTGAGGAGGACAGAGTGGTGCAGAAGGATGAAGAAAGATTGGCAAAGATGAGGGGAAGACAGAGCAGTGTGGCTGGGGGGAAGACAGTGGTGCAGATGTAAGAAAACAGTGGCACGGATGCAGGAAGACAGGGCAGCGCGGATGGGGAATGACAGATTGGTGCGGATGAGGCAATACAGACTAGCACAGCTGGGAGACCACACAGCAGTAGGGATTAGGGAAGATAGAGCAGCATGGAGGCATATAGAGGAAGAAAGTGTACATGCATAGACAGAGTATAATAGTGTTAGCAATTAGGGAGCTGAATGTGTATTCTAAAGTAGATAATTATATGGAGTGAGAAGTATGTCGCAACCCAGTGGGATTGTTGTGGTGAGTGAATGGGAAGATGGTGGGCACTGAGTGGGATGTGTGTGCCACATAACTGCTCAGACCTTAGTTGCATAGACTGCATGTGTGTATTCCAATGAGCACACAATTCTGTGAATTAGCAGCTTCACCATTTTGTGAGTGACAGCAATCTCACTCTGTGAGAGTGCTGAATCTGTATTTAACCACAGGGTGTGATGGCATACCATATACACCCATTAAGGCGTCAGCCTTAATGATTGGAATTCATTGCTTTTTTTAAGTTTGAGTGGCAGAAATTCAGTAGATTTTGTGAAAATGCAGATCATGTCTAAGAAGCCTTAATGGGGCATTTGAAACCGTAAGGTTTTTTGTCTATGGAATATAAATATATATACATATGTATATGTTGTCCCTCATTACCCAATAAAGATACTACAAAGCATCACTAGTTCTTATCAGATTGTTGACCACATCCACTTGCTTTATGATACAATTAGAACATTTCACTGCAATGACATTATTTCTGCACTTTTCAATGCAAAATTACTATTTATTTATTGAATTTAACAGACAAAAAAATATCAAAGTAATTTCCCAGACTTGGTAAAGAAATTGAAGTTGAAAAGAAACTTGGAAATCTCTTTGAGACAACGATCCAAAACATACTTCAAAATCAACCATGAATTACTTACAGGAACCAAAGATTACGGTTTTGGAATAACCAGACTTTATATTATTGAAAATCTGTGGGGAGATCTCAAACATGCGGTGTTTGTAGGGATATCTAAGAATAATTCTGAGTTATAGGAGTTCTGTAAGAAGAGTGGAAAAACATTGCTAAAACAAGAATAGAAAGAGTCCTAACTGGCTACCAGAAATGGTTGAAAGTTGTGGTTTTTGCTGAACAAAGTGTTACTAAGTACTGACTGATTGGGTGCCCAAACTTTTACACATGACACAACCAATTATTTTTTAAATGCATAATATTAATTATAACGGTGTCCTACCATATGCAGAAATATATCCTGCTAACTTCGTGAGCTGCAAACTTAATTTGCTAATAGACATTCAGTGACACCGGGCACTGGGCTTTTGTAGACTATAACAGGGGGACCACAAATGTAAGGTCCATCTGTCATATTGAAAATCAGCTACAGGTCCTCGGTGCAGAGCTGCTACCTCTAAAGGGGTTATTATTCGTCAGAATTAAAGTATCAACCAAATTAAATAGTGCATCTCTACTGTACAACATGACATGTAGGAGTAAATTTGCTAAGATGGGAGTTCTATTAAGAAGTCATGTTGCCCATAGCAACCAATAAGATTCTACTTCTCATTTATCTAGCACCTGGATAATACCTGGAATCTGAATGGTTGCTAGGGGCAACATCACTTATTAATAGAACTCCCATCTTAGTAAATTTACCCCGTAGTGTTTTCACCAAGCAGATAAAATGTTGCTGAGTTCCAGACATATCTAAATAAAAGTAACCCTCTCCAGTCTGTTACACCTATTGTAGTATAGAAGCAGCATTTTCCTACCAGATAAAAAATGCTAAACAATTTCAGAGCAGAGAAGCACAAATACAATGCTCCTATAACATAAATGTAACACCGGCCTCAGTCTGATACATGCAATTCCAACAATTAGGGTTATGCATCTTTAATCTTACTCTAGTTGTATATATTTTTGATTAGCTACGAGCTATTAGCTTGTATAACTCACAGGAAAGCATTACTAAGTGGATGCACTAATATAAAGGTTGTGACCGGGTTTAATATACACAAGGGACATTTCTGAAATTTGGTACAAAGGAAATAGGTGGTAAAGTCCATAGTGACCAATCAAATTCTAGTAAGCTATAGAAAATATAAGATTTTTCTTTGTACCAGTTTTCGGTAGAAAACACTCATTGCCCTTTGTTTTCATGTCAGCATTTATTTTTACATATTTGCTATGTCCCTGTTTTATGCTTGTCAAAAAGCAGAATCTGGACCCCGGGATGCCAGCAGTTAGGTTGTTAAGTGTAAAATGCTAGTAAACTCATTTTATACATGCCGACAGTACAATTGTACACATGGCCATTTACTATTATGTTTACAGTTGTACTGCCGGCACACATTAAATGTTCTAAATAGCATTTTACATTTGTCGACCTAAAGGTGCCGACGTTCCAGGGTCCACATACTGCTTGGCGACATTGTGATTGTAGACAATATTTATAGATTCCATGTCATTATCGCCCACTGTCCAGCAATGTGGATTGCTGCGGTAGTCAGCAAATCTATCATAAAATAATGATGATAATAATAATAACAATTATTGCCAGCCCTATTATCCAAAAGTATCACACTGTCAACCATAAGCATTTTTTTTTATATTTTTGGGGATGCTGTTCTATCATCATGTAGATAGAGATGGCTACACTACATAAATACATGGATTATTTTTATATTTCCCAAGAAAATGACTTATGTCCAGAATGCTGGTTATTTCACACTAAATGGAATGTTCATCGGGCATTTCAAGGATATCTAGATATATTTCTTATGTTCCATTTATCTGTGAGTTAGTTGTCTGCTTATATAATCCACTGAATCCATTTACCCACAAATATCTCTTACTCGGATCATATCAAAATATAATCAATGATTGTTTATTTTTGCTCCATATCAACTTTATGAAGGTCTAAGGGTAAAAATATATTGTGCTGACAGGTAATATAAGAATGCTGATACTTTTGGCGTATTTGACAAGGTAATCTTGTAAAATGAGATATATATCTTTTTGACTTATAAAATCTGTTCCAAATGACAAATTAAATTTAAACACACAATATCATAAGTCAGGTATGGCTTGGTAAAGTATTAAAGTCCTCATGAAATAGAGTAGATCATTGCAAAGCACTATCAACAAAAGTAATGTGTATATGTATTATTAACTTAAGCTTTGATTTTTGTTTTTTTAACACATTAAAATGTATAAGTATATTATAAATTGAATGGATTATACTGTATGTGATTAATAATTGCTTTGCTCAGACACAGCCCTTGTTTAATGTACTGCACCAGGACTGGAGCATAACTAGAACTTTGTGAGCCCCAAAACAAAATGTTTAAGCGCCCTCCCCTCCCTGACTCAGGTCTACACCAGTGTGGGTAAGGCTAGTGCTGAGTGTCACTGAGTATTAGAGGTGGAGAGGAGCTGCAGACAGGAGGAGGTGAAGGGGTAGGCAGGGAAAGGAGAAGGGCCTAAGGAGCTCATTGAGACTCGCTCGCTAGATGCGTTCGCTCGCACCCAGCGTATGCAAATCCTGCGCACGCCCAGCAAGTCGGGCGATCGCATGGCAAGTCATTAGCACGCCCACTATGTCTTGGCATGCAATCACTATGTGTATGCAGCCACCCACCAGCCATTCATAAGATGCCCACTTGCGCAAATCATCTCCTGGAAGTGCTTGAAACCATTGGTACATCGAGCACCATCGGATGAGATCGCAGCGCTTGAGGTTGACTATACCCTGCCGCAAGCACTGCGATCACTTCAGTGTGAAATACAACCAGGTGACATGTACTATGACACTGCCTGTTAATTATGCACGCCTCTGAAATGGCGTTAAGATGATCAGACACGCCTGCGTTCGCACCTCCGCTCCCCCGTTTCTAGTGGCCTGCGCCTGTTACCACCCACAAACGGCTTGACCCGTCACTCATTCAGCTGGGCTGTCTATGCTGGTTGAGCAAACACTTCCCGATCTCTCGCAGTGGTTCGCACATGCGCATTGTGATGCGTACACATGAGCAGAAAGCGACAATCGACCAGCTACAAGCGAACGCATTCTAGCGAGCGGGTCTGAATCAGTTCCTAAGTTCCACCGGGTATTAGAGGTGGATGGGAGATGGGGATTAGAGGCAGAAATTCAGGGACTGCTGGGGCCAGGTGCGCTGCGGTACACTACTTCCACATTCACAGCAGGCGCCCCACTTGATATTCTGAAACTGAATGATCATGGCCGCATTGTCCTCAGAAAGCAGACAGGGGAGAGGGAGTGGAGCCTGGCATCTGCACTGTACTTCTGGCCAGACAGCGGTGGAACAGCCAGCGGAGCATTTGTCACTCTGAACCCCCACCCAGCCCGCACCACATCAACCCCCAAATGCAGCGCTACCTGCTTTACACTTACCTGTCCCAGGGAGAGCAGGCTCATGTGCAGAATCTTGCCTGGTTCGTGGAGTCTTCTGTATACAGGGTGCTGTCTTCAAGCTGGGGGCCGGGCCGCAGTCCACTCACGCTGAGTGCTGAGTGAGAAGCTGCATCAAGGGGTGCATAACAGCTGGCTCCACCTCCTTTTTGAGGTCTTCCCTTCCCTGCAACCAGGCCGAGGGAGACATCAATCATGTAACCAGGAGCCGGGGATTGGACGTCAGGGGAGTGCGTCACCAGGGACCCACCCATTCTGAAATATTGAGTCCCAGATCCTCATTTGTGGTCACTGTCTACCACCGCAGAGTTTTAATAAACTGTGGGGGGAAAGACTGCATAGTGCAGTGGATTGCTTGCTGGACTGGTGCACCCCATAGCAAGCACACCCCTTGCGCCCTCCATAGCTACGGCACTGTACTGCACTATGGGTTAATTGATTAAGTCAGTGGTTCCCAAACTGTGCGCTGTGGCTTCCTGGGGTGCTGCAGCGCTCTGGGGTGTTGCGGCAGCCATTGGCCTAACAAGGCCACCCAGTGCATTTTTATATAAATTTATATATTTTATATATACATTATTTTGAACCAACTACTTAAAAAATGGGACTGCTTGGTAATTATTTTGGCTTAGAGGTGCCTTGAAAAAATAATGGAGACCATAGGGGTGCCTCGAACTGAGAAAGTTTGGAACCACTGGATTAAGCAGTATTACTAGTAGTATTAATGCTGTGGCATCACATTTTTCATAATTTTTTTAATTAAATTGCAAAGTCAAATCAAATTACGTTTTATCTCCCTCTATTATGGATCATGTGCTACTGTCATGATTACTTGCTAGTTGCTAGTTGCTAGTTGCTTTAGATGTCAGTTATACATTTACAATAGAGGAAAAAAACCAATTAGTCTATGCAGATCCTCACCATTCTCTGCGGCATTGGTGTGAGTAGATTACGGCACTGTGCTAGAGTCTTCTGCGCATGTATGGGTCTATGGGTACGTGGCGCCAGTACCTTGTTCCAGGTGATTTCTGTACTGTACAATCATGCAGGAAAATGGTGTCCACATCATTTGTTCTGTGATTTCTGCAGCACCGAGTTGGGACTCCGAGAGGTAGGTATACTAAATGGGTGTAGAATATGCAGTGTTGGCTCCCCAGGGGCCCATGTGCACCAAATACCCTGCACTCATTATAGATATGCTACTGTGTCTATGTGGGAATGTAGTCAGCATGTGGGATGCTGACGGGCGAAATACCAGTGCCAAAATCCCTACAGCATCAGGATCCCGGCACCAGAATCCCGACCTCCGGCATCCCGAAGTTAAGATACGGGCATTAGGGGGAGGGTTAGGGTGTGGGGTTAGGCATTAGGGGGAGAGTTAGGATTAGGCACTAGGGGGGAGGGTTAGGTTTAGGGTGCGGTTGAGGGAAGGTTAGGTTTAGGCACCAGGGATGGAGTGTTAGGTTTAGTGTGCGGGGAGGGGAGGGGGAGTTAGGTTTAGGCATCGGGGATGGAGTGTTAGATTTAGGGTGCGGGGAGGGGGAGTTAGGTTTAGGCACCAGGAGGGAGGTTAGGGTTAGGCACCGGGGAGGGATGGGATAGGGGTAAGGGTTAGTCTTGTCTGCTTTCTTAATGGGTGTCGGGATTCTCACTGTTGGGATGCTGCTATCGGTATTCTGACCAGCAGCATACCGACGGCCAGGATCTCATACCCAACCCTTCTATGTGAGCTGTTCTTCATTTGACTTCACTGACCTAATCCTAATAGAACTTCACTGACAGTTATATATCCTTGTATCACTTTCAAAATGAGTGTTGAAAGCAAAAGTGGCTACTGTAGGTCTGTTATAAAAATGCAAGTGCATTTGTCAAGATCAAAGAATGCTTCTTGTACTACTACTTATAATAATAATAATAATAATAATAATAATAATAATTATTAATAATAATGTGCATATCACCAGTTTTTTATGCATATACTGTATGTGGCCAAACTTTCAGTTAATGAATTAAAATAAACAATGCAGAGTTTAGTGACACTGACATGAGACAAGGAGTAGACAGCTATACAATTGTATGCAAAAATTAGGGCACCCATGGTTAAATTGCTTTGTTTCCCAGAATTTTTAAGTGAAAACATCTCTGCCATATTCAAACATTACCATTAAATATTTCTGCACATTTTACTGTGCAATTGCAATTTATTTCTTTGGTATATTTAACTGATTAAAAAGAAAATGAACCAGTAAAAGTTATTTCCCAGACTTGGTGAAGAAATTAAACCTGAAAAGAGCTTGGATATTGCAGTCAGACAACAATCCAAAACATACTTCCAAATCAACCATGAATTACTTACAGGAACCAAAGATTAAGTTTTGGAATAGCCAGACTTTAGTTTATTAAAATCTGTGGGGAGATCAGAAACAAGCCATGCATGCAAGAAGATCTAAGAATATTGCTGAGCCAGAAGCGTTCTGCAAGGAAGAGTGGAAAAACATTCCTAAAGCAAGAATAGAAAGACTCCTAATTTGTTTCAAGAAATGTAGTTGTTTGTGCCAAAGAAGGTGTTACTAAGTATCAACTGTACGGTGCCCAAACTTCACATAACACAACCTGAAATACTGTATGTCAGATAAAGTTTGTACCCTGCAGAACTTGTGTTCATTTTCATTCAGTGAAACTAGCAATTTGACCAAGGATCCCCAGCCTTAAGCATGTAACTATCATTTCCAATACGCTTGTTTAATGAAATGCCATTCTAAGCAACTTGTGTCATGTGTGCGATATATGAGAATAAGCCAGTTGTACTTTTGTTATTTGTAGAAACTGTATACCAAGAAAATATGCCACATTCACAATACATTTTACCTTCAATATAATAATTTTGTTCACAATGCTATAGCAGCAGCATTTGTCTTTTGTAAGATAGACTGCCAGTCGTTTTTATGTAGAAGGGTCATTAGCACAATGGGTAAAAATTGCTGTCTAATATTGCCATGTGTGGCTCATGTTTAAGGCATAACTACATTCAGAACTGATACTTTTAGAGAGCATTACTATTACCAGACATCAGCAGACGTTGAATTACTCCATCCATACCATTCCTCAGACTGCTGTTCTGGATGTACTTGGCGCCATCCACAAAATGTTTGTGCTTTAGTTATCCGCACTTTTGCCACAGCAGCCATATTTCTTTAGCATTTTACTTAAACGTTCATGGAACTTTGAATTATTTCAGAAAGTGGAGATGGATGAGGAAATAAAAAGAAAAATGGTAGGGGGAGAAAGAGGGTGGGGGAGGGAGAGGGAGCAGACGACAAACAATTTAGTGCAATTAGTACAATGCCTTAGTACATTTTGTCTGTGTCTTGATGTTTTTGGAATAAGTTTGGTCAAAAGTGAACATAGAAGGTACTATGGAAAATTAATATTAGTTACAGTTGTAAGTTACAGTTAAAGTGTTACATTGGGATAGCTCTACAATATATGTGACTGGGTTCCTCTCTGACCACAGGGGGATACATTTACTAAAGTGAGAGTTTTTAGAAGTGGAGATGTTGCTCATAGCAACCAATCAGATTCTAGCTATTATCTTCTAGAGGTGCTAGTTAAATGCTAAGTAGAGTCTGATTTTTTGCTATGGGCAACATCTCTACTTCTAAAAACTCTCACTTTACTAAATTTACCCACTAATATCTAAAACAAATTGGAGGAGCTTTGATAAATGGACTGTAGACATGTCAAGACCATGCCACCTGTAAAAGATGTTGTATTCATTCCCTAGAACTCTTAAGGGGCACATCCACTAGCAGACATAGAAACGACTACAGGATTACGACATTGTAATCGTGCAGTCATTTCACAGTCTGATGCTGTGCCTACACTGAATGTTCAGTCATTCAGTGTAGGCACATCAATCATCCCCTAACATGCTCAACCTGACGTTATCGTAAGGTTGACAAGCATGTTCGGGCGGTAATTGATGTCGGAAACGACCAGCGGGAGCGCGCATCGCTGGTCGTTTCTGACATTAAAGTGCATGATTTGTGCATGATTACTGAGCGATTGCATGATTACGATGTCGTAATCGTGCAATTGCTCAGTAATGTCGTGTAGTGGATTTGCGGCTTTACACATACAACTTTTGAATATATTAGATTTAATATGTGTCCATTATTCATTGTCATGGGTTTCTGCTGTATCACTCTTAGGGGTATATTTACTAAAGTGCAAGTTTTTGGAAGTGGAGGTTTTGCCCATAGCAACCAAACAGATTCTATTTAACATTTATCTAGTACCTTTTGAATATACTAGCTAGAATCTGATTGGTTGCTATGGGCAACAACTCCACTTTGAAAAATCTTCATTTTAGTAAATATACCTGTGGCCGGAGGCCGGCTCCACATGTATAATGGTGGCTGCAGCACTGAAGGGGTTAACCCCGTGCTGTGGCGCCATTTTTGAAAGGACAAAAGGTGCCAGGCACCCATTGTAAATGTGTACTCTGCGCTAGGCGCCGAGTGTTTAAAAATACTAAATGTATTTAAAATGGTATGTGCAGCACTGAGCCAGGACAGCAGGTCCTGGGCTCCAGTGCAGCAGGGTGCATAGCCTGATGCTGTGCACACGCATGAGATGTGAATGTATTTAAAATGTATTATTTTAAATGTATATTTTGTAAAGAAAATGCACTTTTTGAATATGCCTGTATAACACATGACCATATTGTGACTGCAGGAAATTAGATGCTGATTGTCATTTCCTAGCAGTCTGATGAATAGAAAGACCTGTTGTGGTCAATGAACGCCAGGTGAGACCTGGATGGAAGCTTGCTGTGTGAATAGTGTCATATGGCCAAACCCTTTGTTTACATCACTTTCATTGAAATGTGGGCTAGGAAGGCTCCGCTGTGTCTCTGTGTACAATACCCAGCAAGTGTGGAAAAAACAATTTGTTTGCTTTTTAAGGAGCTCCTATTAGGTGTAACTTCCTAAGAACTCAGAAGGTTTTAAAACTGGGAAATCTAAAACTGGTTTTAGTTGTAGATATGTAAAAGGATGAATGCCCTTGAAATTTGCATTTTATTTACCTTTTGAGAGACAGTATATGCTAACTCAGTTTATGCTTTAAGAAGCCAACTGATTTTGGGTGGTGAAGAGGTAATTAGGTTAGTATCTTTAAAATGAAAGATGTGTTTATTTATTTATATTTTGTGAGCTAGCATGATTGGCTAGAAGGAACCCACGGTGGACTTACCTCCTGTGGTAATGTGTATTGAAATAGCATAAAAGAAGGCTTTGTGCCTGGTAAAATTGTACATCTTTGAAAATCCTTTGTGGAGAAGAACTGCTGTTTGATTTCTGTATGATATTCCCCTTCAGGCGGAAGGGAGGTTTTTTTTAAGACTTTGAGCAATAAACACCTTTTACCTTTACTTTGACTGCATCTGTACCCTGCGACCAACAGAATTGCGCCAAATGCTATTCCATTCTCCTACTGTTCTAGGTTGAGTCAGGTGTCTCCGAAACTAAAGCCCCCTGCCCGCTACCGTGCAGACCTGATCCATTGCGAGGAATCAGGTGGGAACAGCTGACACCAAACAGGAGGTATGTCCGCAGTTAGTCAACACATACGCAGCAGAGCAGTACCAGTCACCGGCGGTAGGAGCCTGAGTGTACCTAAGAAGCGGTTCCAAACGCCGATGGTAGAGTTTTGTGGCAGCATCATTACGCCTATGGCTCAGTGGGTGGAGTCAGTGACAGACGGTCACTGATGGTAAGCGGGATTCCCTTATACCCCAAGTTCCAGTGGGGATTGAAACCCCCACCTGTGATCGGGAGTCCGGGCTAGACGCCGTCTGGTCACAATACCCCTTAAGCTGAGCATCCATTATATAATTTTATGTCAGATATTTGTCCAATCTGGCTGGTTGGAATGAAGATCATATGGTTTTAAACACTGAAAAAAGGACAAAAATTTCAAATTGGTTAAATTTGTGTGTTCTAACCAATTTGTCTGAACAACCATTTTTGGCTATTTTCCAGTGTTTGTGAGCAAATGGATGATTGTCATTTGCTCCCATACATTACTAGGGTTTCATTGAAACCAGCCAGATTGGACAGATATCTTACAGAAAATTGTATAGTGGATGCCCAGCTTTACACTCACTACAGATCTTTCATTGGTTGATTTTGTTTTAACCACTTAACTGCCAAAATTAAAAAAAAAGTGACCTAAACATTGTTGATTATTTTTTCATTTAAAAAGTAAAAAACATTTTTTTTAAAATACTGTTAAATATTTTAGTGACTCCCTCCCCTCTCCTTTAAGTGTTCATAGATACCATTGTAATCTAACTTGTATAACCTGTTGTCCAGTGTGAGAAAGAGGGGAATGAGATACTGAGTTATAGTGATTGCTGTCAAGGAAAACAGAAGGGCAAAACTCAGGGGGTCCTAGGGAAGATGAGAGGAGTACCTGGGTTCCCCATGTACCCTAAATTAGTAAAGAGAGGGGGCAGTACAATTATGTTGCAAATGGGAAATACCACACACAGCAGGGGCAAAAAGCCCATTTTTGAAGAAACATTGCCCATGTAAACGGGCATGAGCCCAGTGCACCATAAATATAAAATTGCCAATGTGTACAGTAGGTATGTAGGAACAAAAGGAGGGGGATTTAACACCCTATTGTACCTCAGCACACTGAATAATACCTGCAACAATATATGAAGACTATATGGTCATAGAAATTCAGAGATATTAGTTGCATGCATTTGCAAATACATGGGAAGCTGCTTGGCCACGTCACGGCTTCTCTGTTACCAGCAGTCCCTAACACTAAGGGGTTCACGTCCGGGGCGCAGTGCACCCCAAAAAACGTCCAGCCCAGGACCCCCCCAGGGCATCACACGAAAATGGAAAAAGAGTGACAGTGCAGTGTAAAGTATAGCTGTGTGTGAGTAATCATTAAGTGTGGAATGAGAGGTTAAAATATATGTGAAAAAATACATGAATAATAAACAAACATAAAAGGTGATGTGAAAAGCAACTATGTGTATTAAGTGGTGATGCCCTGAGGAGTCCCAGCCAGACCAGTCCCGGGGGCCCTACGCCCAAACGCTCACCCCAAATGTAAAATATACCAATTATAAGGCCTCATGATAAAGGCACATATATAATTTTGTCAAATGTAAGGCCTCATGATAAAGGCACATACATAAATGCATCCAAATTGAGAGCCAGCTTATCTGGGAGTCACCCCTGGGAACTCCAACTAGCACTACTAGAACCAGCATGCCCTACTAATGCTGGCTCCTTCGTGCAACTCATTACAAACATACAAAAATGGCAGCTGCTCAATCAATCTAGCAGTACTAATCAGGTGCATGAAAGGGAGGGGTCATACTAAGTAGCAAAAGGAGGGGGATTTAACCCCCTATTGTACCTCAGCACACTGAATAATACCTGCAACAATATACGAAGACTATATGGTCATAGAAATTCAGAGATATTAGTTGCATGCATTTGCAAATACATGGGAGGCTGCAGGGCCACGTCACAGCTTCTCTGTTACCAGCATTTAGGTAAGTGCCTTTATCATGAGGCCTTACATTTGACAAAATTATATATGTGCCTTTATCATGAGGCCTTATAATTGGTATATTTTACATTTGGGGTGAGCGTTTGGGCGTAGGGCCCCCGGGACTGGTCTGGCTGGGCCTCCTCAGGGCATCACCACTTAATACACATAGTTGCTTTTCACATCACCTTTTATGTTTGTTTATTATTCATGTATTTTTTCACATATATTTTAACCTCTCATTCCACACTTAATGATTACTCACACACAGCTATACTTTACACTGCACTGTCACTCTTTTTCCATTTTCGTGTGATGCCCTGGGAGGGTCCTGGGCTGGATATTTTTTGGGGTGCACTGCGCCCCGGACGTGAACCCCTTAGTGTTAGGGACTGCTGGTAACAGAGAAGCCGTGACGTGGCCCAGCAGCCTCCCATGTATTTGCAAATGCATGCAACTAATATCTCTGAATTTCTATGACCATATAGTCTTCATATATTGTTGCAGGAATTATTCAGTGTGCTGAGGTACAATAGGGTGTTAAATCCCCCTGCTTTTGCTACTTAGTATGACCCCTCCCTTTCATGCACCTGATTAGTACTGCTAGATTGATTGAGCAGCTGCCATTTTTGTTTGTTTGGTATGTAGGAACATAATGAAAATAATATTGCTATACTAAACTTCACTATCCTCTTGTGTAGTACAGTTAAACCTCAACAATACATAGAAAATAAATCTCTGTAATGAGATATAGAACCATACCTCAAAAGTAGTTAGCCATCATAGGTTAAAAGATTCAACAAATGTATTTGAAGCTCCTTTAAATATCATGAATCAGACATCTGGCTTCAAATTTTAACCTTATATTCAAGCGATGCCTGACAATCAGACAACCATTTTCTCTTCTCTTTATAAATAAAGTCAATATTTGTTTTAGGAAAAGTGTTACCTTATGTAAGGTAAGGTAATGATGTAATTTGCACTTTGAAATTTGATGAAATGACAGTCAGGAAGTTTCAAATTGACCCCTCAATTCTGTCTAGTCACAAGGTGTCAAAAACAATCTTTGAGTATTGTGTGACTCTGTGTTACATATACACTGTAATATATAAGATTTAGTCATTACAAATAGTGTTGCATAACACAGCTTGTGCTCATTTAGACCTAAATGTGAAGATGTAGTCCTTCTGTGTTTCCTCCTGTGTGTTGAGGTTTTATATTTTGCTTTTAGAAACTGTCTTATGTCCCTCAGTACCCTTTGACATCTGGACAGAAGTTTGTTTCATTATTTAAAATAGGAGTTGAAAATTATATCACAGTTTCTCAATTGAAAATGGAAAAATTTACAAAGTGTGGTGATGACTTGTGACAATGAATATCTTGGGGATGACAATCCAAGTGTGCAGCTAAGAGCAGCAGAAACCTAACAACGGGGTTCCTCAGGGCAGATACAGTACAGGAATGGTTGCTTCTTCATCATCCATATGTGTTTCAGTGGGGGATAACAAGATATGTACAGTATAAGAAAAAAATAATACAAAATATAGTGCACACTGTGGTGTAAAATAACAAGTTGTAAACAAAGAAGAAATAAAACTCATTATTTGAGGATGATAAACAGGCACTGGACAATTCTCACACCAATGTCCTACAGTGATTGCACATGCAACAAAGAGTGTTGAACCTGAACTGGAAATTTGTGTTCTTATTCAACCTAGCTGTTGTTTTGGGATGATGGGGATTCACCTTCGACATTGAATCATTCATAAAGGATGACAAAAATTACCATTCATCATGCTCATTAATTATGTAGATGGTATTTGTAAGGGGTGTAGTCACTATCCCAGCTGTCAGGATGCCAGTGCTAAGAATGCTGGCACCAGAATCCCAACACCAGTCAGAATCCTGGCACCGGCATACCTACTACCGGCATCCTGATGGTAAGTAGAGGGGGTAGGGTTAGGGGTGAGGTTTAGGCACTAGGGAAGAAGGGTTAGGTTTAAACTGTGAGAGGGGGAAGTTAGATTTAGGCACTGTGGGGAGGGTTAGGTTTAGGCAGAAGGTAGGAAGGGTTAGGGGTAGGATACTGACCGACAGATGTTGTTATCCTAACCCTGTCGGAATGCCGGCATTGGGGTTCTGACTGCTGGAATCCCAAGCATTGGCATCTCATACCCAACCTATTTGTAAAGCATGGGTGGGTTATTATGCTCATCCTTGATGAATTTCAGAGTGCTTTGGATATTTATTTTTAATATGTGGTGTCTGTTGGTTATTAATGACAAAAAATAAATAAACTGGTATGGATCAATAAATAAATAAAAACTAACAATAAAAAATATAGATTAAAAAATTACTGCTTTTAAAGTGCTAGCCTGATGAAGTGAATGGATACATTGTGAAACGCGTAGCTTTTTATGGATAATACCCAATATGGCATTTCAAATATCTTCTCATAGCTCTCCTTATTTTATTATTTGTTTTCAAGTACACTCCTTCATTGTAATAGTATACCCTGATGGCTGTGGTCTCTTTCATTGAGACAATGCGCCCTGCTGCAATGATTGTTCAGGAATGGTTTATGGAACATGATAGAGTCCAAAATGTTAACTTGGCCTCCACATTCCCCAGGTCTCGGTCCAATTTAGCATCTGCCAGATGTGCTGGAAATATAAGTCTAAGCCATGGAGGCACCACTTCTCAACTTACAGGACTTAAAGCATATGCTGCTAATGTCTTGGTGCCAGATACCACAGAACTCCTTCCAAGGTCTTGTGGAGTACATGCCTTGATGGATCAGAGCTGTTTTGGTGGCATGAGGGGGACCTACACACTATTAGGCAGGTAATTTTAATGTTATGAATGAAGGATGTATACGGCAACACACATGCACACACATATTTGTACATACAGTATAATTTGTATTATGTAATGTTGAGTATTTTTGTCTGTAACAAATTGTACATATTCTAATTGTTGTTTTCTATATCCTTTGTGCAACACTAAGGAAACCTTGTGTTTAGCAAAAAAAACTTTGTATCCCGCAACAAGGATGATGAGCAAATATTGATTTGTGTGAGATTTACCACTTCCTTTCCAATTACCATCTCACTCTTCTCAGAGCTGTTAAAGGAGGCTTGGTGGTGCTACCCTATTCCAGATTCCAGAACCACCCACATAACCTTCTTAGCTTCCATATCTAATTACATCTCTTTTCACAGTCCATACATAACTTCACACATAGTCTTTCTTTCACATCCTCCTGACATTTGGCCGACATTCCTGTGTGACTGGATCATGCAGCCCACCTAGAAACTCTGCATTCTGGGTGGACCAAAATGCAATATATAGCAGCTAACATTGTGTATCAATGCCTATTTCCCTATAGATTGGTAGCTTGCGAGCAGGGCCTTCCTACCTATATATGTGTCTGTTATTACCCAGTTTTGTTCTATTAATGTTTCCAATTGTAAAGCACAAAGGTATATGCTGCGCTATATAAGAAACTGTTAATAAATAAATAAATATATTCAAACAGGAAAAGTGGAAAAAAGAAGTCACATCAAGAGGGTGCAGTTAATCACTTACAGCATATTCCCTGGATATATTAAAAACACATATTAGGCATGCTTTCTACATATTTATTACTGGTATCAGATGTAAGCTCTTCAGCAAATTAAAAAATTATGGAGAAAAATATAAATACAGTATGCAGTACCATTTAATATGCAAAAATGTATTGGTCTTCAAAAACAGAAAAATATTAAAATATAGATATAGAAAAGGGAAAAGAAATTAAAGTAAATGTGTACTTTCATTTCTTTTTACATTTCTATTATCTATATTTTAATATTTCACTTTTTTGTTGACCAATAGAATGTGTATATAAATGATGCAGGCGTTAGCTCCTCTGTTTGACTGAGCCATAGAAGATGGTGTGATAACATGTCCAAATGTGCAAAAGTTATAAAAAACCCAGAACAAAAGCTATTCCTTTATCATTAGTGAAGTCATCAAACATATTTTCTACTTTTCATCAGAATTGTACTGGACATATGGCCTAAGAGTTAAGTAGGTGATGTTTAATTCATGAGGATTTGCAACCATATGTTACAATTACTAGGTTTACAAAATCTCTATCCACATAATTTGTATTCTTAAAATAAGGTCCATATGTCAACATTTTGTTTAGAACAGCATACATTTATATGATGTTTATGTGACCTTTGGCATCAAAACGTAAGCGAGGATTCCAAAGTTTAATATGCTATTTGTGTGTTCCTCATTAGTGACATTGTTATTGAAATATTCATTACCAGTGAAGTAAACATTATATATACTTTTACTTTATATATAATTCCAAAAGGCTCAGCACTCTCCTTCCCAACTGCAATATGTGGCAGTGCATGCTACAAATCCACACATACAGTTCTAGGTGCAGCACTCAGCAGTCTCATTACACAATAAACAAGGCTCAAATTGTCCAGCAATGTTTCAGGCTTTATTTGCCTGTCGTCAGGCTACATACAAACATACACACATCCAGAGGTAAAAAGTCCAAACAACACCAATAATGTAATAATTAAAATTTCAGTACTTTATGTACTATATTCAGTAATCCTGAAGACAGTACATGAAGTCCTGAAACGTTGATTATTACACGTTGGTGTTGTTTGGACTTTTTACTGAGAGTGCAGCACCTCTGGATGTGTGTATGTTTATTACTGTGAGGACACCTCTGGAAGTTATAAATGTTGTTGGGATAAATAAATAAAATAACATTTAGTGCTGCACTCCCATCTTAAAACCATATATAACGAGTCTTTACAGTAGCATATTTATAGCACTGTTTCAGTGCATTTATTACAGTGCTTTCATCAGGAACAGCAGAGTATACAAAATAGATAAAACACACTCACCATTTATGCACCCCATCACTGGACCCTTGTGCATGCCACTGCCTCCATTCCCGGAAATGATGGTTGTGGGGGAGTAATGTTAGTCGTCGGGCACCCCCTTTGCTGGGAAACCCGCATACACACCATAGTGAAGTATTTTTAAATCAATGCACTAAGTTTAAATATATTACAATGACATGCCAAATATAATACCAAGAACCGCTAGTGTACCATCAATATATTTCTACCTCCAGGAAACACACACATGGACATTTAAATAATAGTGCAAAAAACTAAAACACATTCTTCGTATAAAAAGTAGATGTAATGATTAGAATGCTCTGGGAACAATTGTTTATCTGATATGAATCACAAAAAGCAATGTAAACCCAAGTTTAATTTAACCCTCTTGGTGCTAAAGTGCCTAATTTATGAATCCACTTGGATTCCAACTGTAATAGTTTCTTACTATAATTATTTCCCCATGTCAGAGGCGGGACATGATCAATGATATGATATTTTATGGACGCTACACTATGGTTGGCTAATGTGAAATGACGCTCCACATGTTGGTCACTGGAACCCTTTAAAATGTCACATCTAATTGCCTACCTGCTGAGCACCATATGCTCCTTGAAATAGTTTTCCATCTTCCCAACATAGTGTCAGGAACAAGGGTAAGTGTTCATATAGATCACATAATTACTGGTACAAGTGAGGTAATGTTTAATTTTCAATTTCTCAACCATTAATGGGTGGTAAAGAAAAAGGTACCAGGTTGTAAATACCTACACGTCAAGCAACTGGGACATTTGTAGAATCGCACTTTTTGACTAACCAAAAAGGTAGTGTTATGGGTTTTGTCCATATTAGTTATGCGGTACATAATCTCTAATATTTTTGCCATGCGACATAGGTACTCTGATTATATGTACTACCCCAAGGGTGAGTTATTACCTTTTGTTTTTTAGTTTTGAAAGTATGTACAGTAGCTTCTCTGTGGGTATGGCTAGTGCCTTGTTTTTTTTATTAATTAGCAGAGTATATATATGGCTCCACCAAATGTTGGCACTCACTCCAAGGTGGCTAAAAGCTCTGGTGCCTGTCACACAAGTAACATATTTAAACAGGAACAGATGGCACTCACAGGCTGAATGATGCAAAAAATGTATATTCCATAAACATTTTGGGGTCAATACCCCTTAGCTATGTTGTCAAAGTATACGGATGTGAGTAAGGGCTAGTGGGCATTCTTATGTTAGGCTGTGATCGCAATGTGAATGCAAACATTTGCATATCACTGTTGATATTAGCAACTGCATTACGTGCATATATGCGAAAAGTGATCCTTGCTGAATCAGGCCCTAAGTTTTGTACCCACTAATCGTCACATTTAATTCAATTGGAAAAGGAATGCACATAAGTTTGTTAGAAAACTTTGTTTGAAATAATTTTTTCAACATGACAAAATACCAATAATGACTACAGCATTTGATTCCTTCCTAAAATTAGCCTCGAGATCCACCTTTGATACAAAACATCTACTAATGCATCATTAAAAACCTTCGGTCAACTACTTGATGAGGCCAGTTCTAAATGTATTGCAGCCCCTTACAAAATTAGATTTAACATGTCTCTGCAAGAGATGAAAGCACTTAAAGATTTGAAGTCCTATCAGGACATTGTCATCAGACCTGCAGATAAGGACAGACCAATTGTAGTCCAGGACTTTGCTCAGTACCAGGCCGAAATTGTTTTACAATTATCAGATGGAGAAGTGTATAAGCAGCTTCGCAAAGATCCTACTGTGGACTCCCAGAGAGAGTTATTTTCCATACTAAATAAGGCTAAAGATCAGAATAAAATTCCACATAAAATAAATAAGGCTCTATGTGTTACACACCCAAAGGTGCTGGTGTTATATACACTGCCTAAGATGCATAAAGGTAGCACTAGACCACTAGAGAGACTGATTATATTGGCCCGCAATTCTTTGTACCAACTCACAGCGCAATTATTGGAGTGTATTTAACAGCCTTTATTACTGCTGAAGGATAGTTTTCTTAAAGATACCACCAGTCTGTTAAAAATGCTTATTGAATTGCATGAGGTTCGCCATAACACACTGCTCTGTCGTTTGCATGCCTGTAGTTTATATACGGTCATCCCACACCAGAGTGGTCTGTTAGCTATGAAGGGATTTCTTGAACAACATTTGCCACCTGATGTATTTGACCATGACCTGTTTCTGACAGTTCTGGAATTGACATTAGGTAGGAACTATTTTTTATTTGATGGGGATATGTTTCTGCAGCTGCGAGGGTGTGCTATGGGATCTTCCATAGCGTCCTCATATGCTAACATTTACATGTTCGAACAAGAGAGGAAATAGTTTTTTGGTAACCCAGAAGTCCAACATTACATTCTTTGGTACACCCGGTACATGGACAATGTATTTCTTATATGGACCGGAGGGGTGGAAGCTTTTGTAGATCTTATGTCCCAGATCAATGACTCTCCATCACCAATCAAATTAACATATTCTTTTAGTTTTAATGAAGTTCACTTCTTGGATGTCAAAATTAGGGCAGTCAATAACATCATTGAAACAGAGACCTTCACAAAAAGTACCAACAGGAATACATTTCTGATGTCATCTAGCTATCATCCGATGGCTTTAAAGAGGGGGTTACCGCTCTCACAGATGATGCGCATTGCACGTATTACCAATGATGCTTTTAAGACTCCAGCTCTGATAGATGATCTTATCTGTAAGTTCCTGGCCCAGAGATATGACTCAAAAATATCACAAGAACAAAAAATGAGAGTTTTACAAATGTCCAGGTCAGAATTATTGAATCCCATCCCAAAATCAAGGTGTCCCATCATTAGGAGAGCAACACAAGCCTTGTGGCCAATTGTGTCCTCAGATCAGGATCTTCCAGTGTTTAAAAATGTTAGACTGATAGCAGCTTTAACAAGAGGGAAGAATTTATGTGACAGATTGGTCCATACAGACATCATGGGTCGTGATACCCCTGTGTTACCGAATATCTACAGGAAGCCCCCAGGTTGCTATAGATGTAGTAATTGTACTACGTGATCCCACCTACTGGTGTGCAAATCATTTAAACACCCCCATACCAACAAGATGTATAACATACATCATGTTTTAACATGTAATAGTACTCATGTGGTTTATGTGATAGTGTGCCTTTGTGGGCTTTTTTTATGTTGGTCAATCCACTAGGAAGGTTTGCTAATGAATGGCAGCTCACTGAACGGCCATAGGCTTAGCTTTAGGGGGTAGAATGATCGAAAAACCAGGTCACTAAACGCTTTAAATATCGGGGTCATACATTGGCTTGATTTAAATATTTTATCATTGATCATGTTCCTCTTTCTCCCCATGGGGGAGACAGAGAATAGAGTCTTTTGATAAAAGAAACACAGTGGATTTTGCGTTTGGACACCATTAGTCCTAATGGTCTAAATGACAAAATCAACTGGAATAGCATGGTGTAAGATTAATGTTTGCATATTTATCTTATTATTACAGATGGTTTGGGATATAGGTATATTTGTTTCCCATGCTGGGTTACATACTCTTCTGTGTGTGGTTTTTTTACGTGTATTATTTTATCTCCATATGTTTTCTTTTTTATCTTTCCTTTTTTCTTTTTTTCATTATCTGGTTTTTATTTTTTACATCAGAATGTATTTATATATGAGCTTAGGGTGATTGTTTGCATCACACTTGTGCTGTTCTTGACCGCTGATTCAGCCCTTCTGCCTGGAGTCTCCTGTTGCCCCCAGTGGAACACGGACATGTGGGAGCCCTAGAGTGCACACTGTGTGCTTCCAGGGCAACAGCATCAGCAGACCGTTCCAGGGGGCGGGGTGATCGAGCGGCAGCACAGGGTGGACATTTTGTATTGACATGCACAATTCCTGAAACCTACTGTATATGTAAAACATCTACATAGAGTTACAATCAAAAGCAGCATTAAGCATATACAATTGTTTGTTTTTTTAAATGATGTTTGATGCATTATAATGAAATGGATATATAGGAGCCCTCACACAAGAAAAATCTGCTAGTTATAGTAAAAACAAGCAATAAAAATGGAACTAAAGTTCAAAATGATACATTCATCAAAAGTTAAAATCCATGAAATGTCTAAAGCAATATAATAATCTTTTATCAAAAACAATTATCACAAATATAATTATATAATTTTAGATAACTTCAGATTTATATATATATATATATATATATATATATATATATATATATATATATTTGTGCTACAGCATAAAGTGTATGTTATATTTTTTCTATTGCATTTTTTAATCTGTGCTATCCATCATCACCATTTTTTGTGCCCAAGATTGGCAACATTTGTAATTTAGTTTAATCCAATTCACTTGTTTCTTCATTTTGGCTGCATTTGTTGTACCTGTATTTTACCACTGTTAGCCCTGAAATTGGGCTGTCAAGAAGATAAATATAGGTTAACATGGTTCTTCTAGATCAAATTGTACTGTCATCAGTGAACTGATGTTTTCTCATATTCTGTATCTTCTTCCTTACAACACATTATTGTGCAAAGTTTTGTACCTGTGATTTTCCAGCAAATCTGTCCTTTCCACTAGAAGATAATATCAACATTGGACATGGCATTTATATGTAGAAGAAAAAAAGTTGACTCTCAATAAATCATAAAGTAGGCTCATTTACTAATGCATTTGGGTGCAAAAGTTGTATTAAACTATAGCAGCCCATCAGACCATTTTATTTTTCAACTTGCATTGCACAGTATAAGCTGATTGCTGATTGGTTGTGGTGAAAATATTGCACCTAAATGTGATGTCAGTAAGTTAGCCCAGTATCCCCCGTGATATTTTAGGATCCCTGGTTTGTTTTTAGGTATGCATAATATTTTGCCAGACCTTGCTCTACCATTGTTTAATGCCTACTGTCTGGCATTTTACTAGCATTTAATTATGGTAAAAAATGGCAGCTAAAAAGCATTACAAATGCAAATTTCCTTTAAAATAATGTATTGTACTATAGTTATTGTAGAGACCACTTCTGGCATTCTGTGAGAAGAAAAATGAAAACAATGGACATAGTGGTTTCTGTTTTGAGACGCATCTATATGTGTTGAAAACACATGTACTATAAAGAGGAATTTTAAGAATTCTGTTGCTATGAGCCCTAAAACTCCTTACTAATTTTTACTGCATGACAAATGATTTGTTAAGCTTATTGTGTTTCCAAATGTTTTATTATGAACACTGATTAAAATATGTTTACATTTAAATTCAACATTCCCACAATTTACTTTGTTTAGAAAAAAGTAAAAATCAGTGTTTTCCAATTCATTTCAGCAGATTTAACTTGCATATGTATCTTTTTTCTTGTACTTTTGTTATTTTATTATATATCTTAGCTAAAAAACTGTCTCCTGGAATAGAACAAATAATCCAAGATTTCTAACCACTAAATCACATTCTGGAGAACACATCCATTTCTTTTGTTTTCCCGAAGTCTCCAGAGCAGCATAAACCACAGTATTTAAGCCATTTTCCTTACAAACACCTCCTTCAGCTGTTGTTGTGCCACAATCAGAATTACCACTGACCTCCTCCCACACAACTGGGAATACGAGCTTCTAACAACACTTTATCATGACGGAGTCTCTACATATTCTAGAAGATAATTCAGTAAGACAAATATGTACAAAAATGTAAAATTAATATAGATTTTAAAAAAAATGTTTCAATAACAAAATATACAAAGTACTTTAACAATTAAATGTAATGTAATCCTGAGATAGTGTAATATTCTGTTACCAGGAGCCACTTTGAATCAGGAGGACAAAGTTAATGCTATTTCTGTCCTGACTATTAGTTTGCATTGGGCATAAAAACAACTGTAACATAAATAATATTAAATGTATTTTATTAAAAAAAAGTACTGCAGCACAGATGGTGTAAAGGTTAGTATTACTGCCTCACAGCACTGAGGTTGTGGGTTTGATTCCCACTATGTGTGGAGTTTGTATATCCTCCCTGTGCTTGCGTGGGGTTCCTCCAGGTACTCCGGTTTCCTGCCACACTCCAAAAATATACTGGTAGTTTAATTGACTCCCCAATGACTCCAGCCATTTACCTCACTGCACGTCACTGACACAAGCTATATGAGAATGCATTCATTTCAAATGTGAAAGCAAATTAGGTGTAGTACATTGCAATGTTTGATGCTGGTTTAAATTATGTGAAGTGCTTCATTGTTTGTTTGGTATTTTTTGGTTGAAGAAGGACACGTACTACCTACATACAATTATGTTTCAAATTTCAACTGAAGAACTGTGCAAAATGATCTTGCAGACAAGCATGTACTGTAGGCATTTTCAGTACAGATGGTAAATTAGAAAATAGATACATTTGTACATAATGAGGCTCATTCGGACCTATAAGCAATTTGATCTTATATGCAGCTAAAAATAGATCTGGATGTCTACCCCCTATACATCCGCTTGAGAAAGTAGCTGTCATCATTGTCAGCAATTATTTAGACCAGCCATTTTTTGGTACAAAAGATACATGTGAAATCAGCTGGATCCCTGTGTTTGCTCACCTCTAAATCAGTGACATGCGATGAGGTGAATGACTGGGGAGGCACTGGCTGGTATCAGAGCCAGATTTACTGATACATATATGAACCCAAGGGTTTATGTGGGCATTATACAAAGGAGCAGCAGCATATAGTGCTGGAAATTTGTTGTGTTTTGATCAAGGATGTATGGAAAAGGTAGACAGGGGAGGCAGTGCCTCAACACTTTTTACTACAAAGTTTTGACTATAAAAATTATTAGAAGAAAACAAAGAAGATATTTATAATATTTTCTTTAGAGTTTTCTTATATTTTTTATAGTCAAAACGTTAAAGTATACTAAAGTATGAGAAGGGAAGGCTCCGCCTAACCTGAACGTGTCCATGCAGACTTAAGCTGTGTACACACTATATGGTATATCATGCAATCTTGGTACTTTTAATCAATCTGCATGACCATAGTACCTACCCTCCAACATGACCCATTCCATTAGGTACAAAATGCTCTGCTCCTGGACTTCCCACTTAATGTATGATTGCTGTCACCTGTGTTGAACTATTTAACTGGTGACACAGGTGTTTTAGCTCAGGTGGCTACAATCATAAATTAAGAGGGAAGTCCAGGAGCAGAGTATTTTGTACCTAATGGAACGGGTCATGTTGGAGGGTCTGCATAGCATAGTGTGTACACCGATTCTATTGTTTTCACCCGTCATTCATTGCATCATCCCATTGGAAGTTCTGCACGTCTAATAGGACGATTCCATGAACAACGACGTGTTGTTACATGAAGTAGGTAACAATATATTGCTTTGTCATATGAATGATTAAGTAGTGTGTGTGGTGATGGGATATAACATTACATCACATCATCGTGTTGCTGGGTTGCACTGCTGTTCAGGTGTGTACCCAGCTTTTTCGTATATTTGAATGCCATGTTATCACCTGGTTACACCCATTTTGTTGCAAGTGGAGTTGCGGCTCAGTTGCTACAACTTTGAATAGGACACAGATCTGTGGAGATGCGTTTGTCTGCCTTGTGGAGTGTGAAAAATCATAGATGCATGTGACTTTGAATCAGGACCAGTTTATTACACTGAGGGGGATATGTAAGTGGAATTACCTATATTTTCGTTGTGCTACAGTTACCACTGTAATAATGCAGGGAAGTGATCAAAATGATAGGGTTGCTATGTCTAAATTGGGAGCTGATCTGGTGTGGCAATGTATGAATGGTCAGTGGTACTGGCCATTCCTGCAGCTATCGATTTTGACAGCTGCAGCTGTCACTGCCACACCACATAGCACTGTTAGTAGCTGCAGGTTTTCAGCCAGAGATTATGTATACAAAAAAACAATAAAGTTTTTTTTCAACAAAAAAATTCGCTGGATACGTGAATTAATACTCTCGCTCTTTGGAAAATCAAATTATACTACATGCGGGCAGTGTCTGGACCTGCTTCACTATGATAATGGGCATGGCAGGTCCAGACAATTGCCGATCGTTATCTGCATGCTCATACATCTCCCCCTGTGTCTCCACTTTTTACAAGGGTTTGACTGATTCACCACTGTTTATAGTGATATCCATAAGGAGGTTTATTCATTGACTAAATATTCTCAACAGAAAGTACATTGCAATGCAAGCACATATTTCACAATTAAAAGAAAGCGTACAATTCCTACATCACTAGCACTTAAATTCCACAGTTGTACTACAGTATTGTATATACAATTATTATGTGTCTGTCAGTGAGAATTAATTGTTCAAATCATATTGCTATGAAAGCTAACCAAGTGGGTGTTATCTCGAAAAATGTTGGACGAAATGTGTAAGAAGTAGAATTAATACCTTTCCCATGATGTTGTGCAGTCAAGCAACATGACTTCACATGTATTTTAGCATGCTCGCTGTCTTAAAGTGTCAGCCAAAAGTCAACTGGTCATAACCTTAGAGAAAAAAATCTTGTGTATTACTCATGTTGACTTCATCCATGGCTTTAGAGATACATTAATTTCACTGGAATATAGCAGGAATTTTCAGCAGGTGGCTAGAAAAAATATCAATGATCAAAAAGTCAATAAAGAAATATATATCTTTTTTAAACTAAATGACTATGAATTACTTATTTTTCATTATTTATTTAATATTAAAATAGCACATTTGACATTCTTAAAAATGTCATAAATATATTTTTTTCCATTTGGGTGAACCTATAAGGAATTCATAAGATATATAACTTTTTGTACTGCATCTGTATTCTCTCTATATCATTGTTCAGAATGTAATTAATACACATGAGTTGGGAACATCAATATAAGAATTTAAATTCAAGCTACTGTACTCCATAGAATTCAAAATAGTTTTGGAAAACTCATCAGACCTGCTCACCTGATTGACCATCTAGAATAAATAACAGAAGAACTTTCAAGTTACATATTAACATTCATAAATGCAATTGCATAAATCTACCAAAGTGGTGTCAAAACTATAATTTAAAGTATGCAAACAGTGCTGCATTTGATAAAAGACAAAGCAATAATGCTTAGTTATGAAAGTGCAATACAGCATGCCAGCAACATAAATGTCATTTTGTGACATGACCACTGAACTTTGTGTGCAATAATCTATTCCTACTGGTAGCACACGCAGGGGGGTTGGGTCTGTATTCACATAGCAAAAATGCACACACAAAGCTTCAGTCCAAAAGAGCCAAAAGAGACCAGCACACTCCATTAAAGTCGTTGAGTATTTGTAATGGCGGAGAAATGCGTTAAGAATTAGCATTAATGGCATTTGGATTTCCCCTGCTGTCACCATATCTTATGGACTCTCTGTTTGGATAATTATCCATCCAAAGCTGCAGATCTTCAGATGAGATCAGTAGCCTGAAGACAGGAGCTCACACTGTTGGAGTAAATGGACCTAGCTAACCCTGCTTGCCGGTTATTGGCAATAATCATTCCACCCTTTTCTTCCTGGCCAGGAGCGAAAACACTCAATCAGATAACAGTGTCTCCATCATCTCCTCTCCCCTCCTACATCTTTTTTTTGAGGGAGACAGAGATTTTCTTTACATCATTAACAGCATATTATACTAACCTGCTTTGAGACTGTGCAGTTCAAGGAAATATTTGCAACTAACAACCAACGCTATTTATTACTAATCAAGACTTTTTTTTATTATTATTCAGTCTAACAACATAATTACAAGCAACTAATAAGAGGATGCTGTTTTTACCAACTAATAACTGTCTACTAATACTAAACGTAAGGACTGGACTGCATAATTAATTGCTGATAAACTGATTTCCGTCTATGTGTTTTTATGATATTGTTTGATGTATAGATAGAATTGTGTTAAATATCATTCCAACATCACAAGTTTTTAGAGTAATTTAAGTAATTTAGTGCCAATTTGCCTGGTAGTGAATTCAGGAAGGTTTAATTAGGCAGTTGTATTAATTAGCTACTAATATTCGTTTTGGATACCGGGCAGTAATTTTAGATATTTTTTGTGGTATTATATGTGTTTAGTTTGGATTAAACAATTTTATTTCTAATGTTACCAGCGCTGTACATTTGTTATACTTTTTTTGTATTTTGTATAATGGGGGTTTTGTGGGTACCCCTTAAAGACGGCTGCAGGTGAATCTGTGTTTATATATCGAGCAGCAGCGCTGAGTAAAATCTGAGTCGGTATTTTTTCAGAAGTGGAGATGTTGCCCATAGCAACCAATCAGATTCTACTTTACATTTATCTAGCACCTTCTAGAAGATAATAGTTAACATCTGATTGGTTAATATGGGTAACATCTCCACTTCTAAAATCCCGTACTTTAGTTAATATACCTCACAAATTCTGAAGTCAGCATTGAGACAAAAAAACCTGCAGATTGTGAAAATTGTGAAAAGATTGTGAAAAGTCCCATATACCCCTTTCAGACAGAAAACCAAATTACCGGGTCAAACATTTCTACCCAGTAATTTGCTGAACAACATGCAGTGGCGTCCATCCCCGTGGTGTCACCCGGGGTGGGGAGGGACGCTGTGCGCACGTCGCAGCCACGCGCTGTTGAGAAGGGGCATGGCCTAGTGGGCAGGGGGTGTGGCCTCGTGGCCTGAACCCCCGTGCCTATTACTTGTGGGGGGTGCAGGAGGTACCAGTGTGGAGTGCTGGCAGTCTCCCTCAGTGTCAGGAGCCGAGTGCTGCACTTAATGCTACAATGCAGCACCCGGCTCCTGTCAGTGAGGGGGAGTCTGCACCTTGGTGTCACCCCTTGGTGGGTGTCACCCGGGTGCAGACCACACACCCTTTCACGCCCCTTGTGACACCACTGCCAACACGGGTCCTTTTTGTTTTTGAAAGGTTCAACCTGGGTCGATATTCCCAGGACTTATACCCAGGAATTTACCAGTGTCGGAGACTTGGGAATTTCAACCTGGGCTGACCCTTTCAGACAAAAGAAATACCCGTGTTATTCAGCAAATTACCAGGTAGAAATGTTTGACCCGGTAATTTGCTCTTCTGTCTGAATGGGTGAACAGCCGGGTAAAAGGCGGGTTTTTGTCATTCTTCTGTCTGAAAGTGGTATAATATGCAGTGTGAAAAAAGAGCAACTTGAGACTGTTGAATTAAGACCTGTGTGTCCCATTATGTACAGAATGTCTGCTAAGGTTTCCAGTGTAGCATATAAATGCTTTAGCTTATTAATTATGGGACTGTACAGTAAGGTACAACAAACCAGAGTACAATATTTGATTATATGGTTACATTACATTTAGTAGATTAGGCATCTATAGTGGTCAGCATGTAAGATTTACATCTTCACACATTTCTGTCCAGGTGACCTATATACTACCAATAAGGAGTAAAATAATTACTATTACATCAGCTTGACTTCTGCTTGCACTATACTGTATGTTCAAATGCTAGATATTCTACAATGGCATGTGCTATAAAATATTATAGGGGAGAAAAGTATACATTTGTGATCATTTCTCTGTCTCAGTTGTAGGAAATATTTAAAATGTATTCAATCATCACACTTCTGACATTTAATTTGGAACAGATGTGCTTTACGGCCTACACATATGCTGTTCTGCTATATTTTATTAAGACTTCCGAGATTAACCTGAGTCACATTTACAAAAGTTTTATTAGATGTTGTCTACTATTGGAAGCCAATGAGTTATAGTTCCTTGCTCAGATTTGAATATTGTATCTTATAACCAAGAATTTTAATTATTTTATCAAATTATTTCATGTCCAGATATGTGCCGTTTCTTGTTTATTCAAGGGAGAAAAGATATCCCTTATCTTACAGAAGATAATATCTGATACCTGTACTAGAGAGCTACATGACCTTCTGATTAGGCTGCATGTGAAGGAAATATGTGTGTACTGGTTGGATGATGTAGCAGAGTTACTGTACACACCAGCGAATGCCATGAGACAAAGAACAACCCAGTTGCTTAACCAGTGGAATGGTTTATTGATGTTACATTAGATACAGCCATACTCACTGTTATACACACTGGTTAGATGAAGTAGAGCTTGAGCGGAGCAGGTGTCATACAGATTACCTGCTAGTGAAAGTATGCAGGTATTGAGTAGCAGTTCAGAATTACCCTAAAAGTGTGGATATCGCAGGTACTCATGTGGAGTAATATCCTCGGCTGCTATCTTGGTACAGGGAATTAAGCCTCCCTGGAGGCTTAATTTGGAGTCTGCGCTGTAGCGCTCTCCATCTTCAACAACTTCTTGGTAGACACATCAGCAAGGGTCCCCCCACTGAAAGCAGGGACCATCACAACAGGGTCTGTATTCACCAACTCAAACCTGCTGCCACTGTCATGATTTTTGATGTCTTCCAACCTTGTGACTTTTACATTTTGCAAAGTCCCTTTGCCTATCTTGTACTTCCTCTCACGCTAATTGGATCTTGACTTTGGCTTCTAGATGTCCTGAGGCTCACTAAATGCAATATTTGAGAATTCCTCATCATATCTCTTAGATGGCTTGCCAATATTTGATCATGCAGAAAACTTTTTCTGTGGCAGAATGAGCACACTGGTAGCTTATAGTTCAGACACATCTCCAGCTGTCCATTTACTTCTTACTGCTTGAGGAAGCAGCCAGGTGCCAAGAAACGCATCCTGTATACTCCTAGAACTGAGCTATTTTATTAATTTTTTTCTTTATTTTTTTGGATTATATTTTTTGACTGATGTTATTTTTAGTCCCAATGGCCATCTTGGTACATGGAATGAAGCCTTCCTTGTCACAAACCAGGCTTGTTACCCCTGTCGTTGGGTCACTTACCGCTCCTGTGGCCGGCTGGCTTGCTCCCTGAGCTCAGTTCATGCGTCCACTGTCATCCCTGTAAGACGCAGACTTCATTGTCTCTGGCTGCAGCTCACATCCAGCCAGCCGCGGGGTACTGCTGTCCTGATCACCTGATCAATCTGGCCAATCACTAGCCAGCCTGAGTCAGCCGGGAACATCTGACACTGCTCCTCCAATCCTCACTAACCCCGGGGTATATATTCCAGCTTCTGGCTCTCAGTCATTGCCAGTGCAAAGTATAGCTTAGTCCCTACTGAGTGAAGCTCAGTTGGGCTCCAGTTACATTTGTTTGTTATCTTGCTGGTGCAGTTCTGATTGTATTTGCTGCACTAACTTTCATTGCCATTCTACTTCTGTGTAATCAGCATCTCAAGTTGCACAGATAATTCCAGCCTGCTACTGTTTGCTGAATCTGCTCTACACCTGTGCAAAGCATACACCTGTCTGCTGAGGTAATATCAGCCGTTCCTGCTCCATGGTTCCATTCCTGATTATTCCACAGCTACTGTACCATCCATCCCGGTGTTCGGTCTGTGTCCAGTCTTGTCATCTTTAGAGTGCTCCCAGACTACAGAGATAACCCAGTCCAAGCCTGGTAAATACTTCTGCCAAGATCTGCCGCTCAAGTGTCCTGGACTACAGACCCAAGTAAGTAGAGGGATTTTATTATTATCAAGTAACAACCCAGTTCAGCCTGGTTAATCTACTGCTACACTCTTCTCTGCTACATATATCATACCATTAAAAACACTGACATCATGGTGGTCTAGTGGGTACGATCCAGCATCTGTTTGCCGAGAACTGGGTTCGCTCCCAGTCAGGGAAGCAAGTGCTCACCTGTCATGAGGTCTCCTCAGGCCTACCAGCTTTGCTAACACACCTCTCACTTCTCAAACAGACATCTACCCGACGATGGTTCCACAAACAAATACAAGCATGATATCTCAGGAGGAGTAGTATGGAGTCTGTGCAGTAGTGTACTCCTCAGCAGTAATCACATCTTCAAGGATGTGGGTGTTTTGTGTATATTTATCACTCACAAAACATATAAACAGACACATAGGAGTTGATTTACAGTATTAAAACTTCTAAAGACAAGTGGTGGTGCTACCTATAGCAACCAATCAGATACTGGCTATCATTTCTCTATTTCATTCTAGATAATAATACACAGAATCTGATTGGTTGCTATGGACAACACCCCCACTTGTCTGTTTTAGAAGCTATAGTAAATCTAACCCAATGATTTTAAGCGCAAAACCATAGCTATCTCTGTGATAGTTCTGTGGAGGCAAATTTATATTTTGAGGTGCTGCAGGCATTAGCAGTACCTCAGGATACTCAGGTGCAAACTGCTTCAAATCTAATGTCAAACCACAATACATACTAATCCAATGCATTGCTGTTCTCCAACCCATACGCAGGGCTGGAGATACCATTAGGCAACCTTAGGCAGCCGCCTAAGGGCGCCGGCCACTGGAGGGCGCCGTTGAGTCCACAAAGAAAAAAAATAAATGGCATAATTCATGGCTGAGTGACATATAATGAATTTGTGGCACAGCTGTGTGGCATATTGAGCATTTGTGGCAGTGTTATGAGGTATATTATGATTTTGGTGCTCTGCTGTGTGTAATATTCTATATGGTGTATTATGAATTTGGGACATGTGGCATGATGTGTGTCAAATTTTGAATTGGAAGGGGCAGGGGCAGTTGGTGAAATGTTGCCTAAGGCACCCAGAAACCTTGCACCGGCCCTGCCCATACACCGCATATGGCTTAGGCCAAACCTGTTTTAAAATATCTGGGGTTAAAAATTCCATGTTATACAAGCCCATTACCACTCAGTATCAGACCAAGAGAAGCAGCACTGGCTGTTCCTTTTACCGCTGAACTTTGGATACCAGTGTAAAGGTTCCTATACACGTTGCGATTTTTTATACGATTCTGCCGTTTTCGATAATTTGTAACGACCAATCGTGTAAGTGGCATATTCCAGTACGATTACAGTACGCAGATCAACTGAACCTGTAGTATGATTTTGACCTATTGTGTAGGATTTGACACACATCGTACCGTTTTGCTTGATGTATGATTGCGATGTGCAATTTACTATGTCCCTGGCCACTCCCATCCTCCATTTTCAGACAGATGACGGGAGAAGTGAGAAGCAGCAGCATCAGCATTGTCTATCTTATGGATAAAAAGTGAGTAATCGCCTGTATTCTATGTACACCCTGAACCACCAATGTACAATTGCACCTCCAATGCCCTGCACCACTAGTGAATAGTAACCACTGTACCCCCAATGCATATTAACCGCTGCCTCACCAATGCATAATAACCTCTCTCCCCCTAATGCGTATTAACCTCTGCCCCACCAATGCATACTAACCACTGCATCCCAATGTGTAATAACCCCTGCCCCACCAATGCATAGTAACTACTGCAACCCAATGCGTATTAAGCCCTGCTCCACCAATGCATAATAACCTCTGTCCCCCTAATGCATATTAACCCCTGCCCCACCAGTACATAGTAACAACTGCACTACAATGCGTATTAACTCCTGCCCCTCTAATGCATAATAACCTCTGTCCCATAATACGTATTAACCCCTGCCCCACCAATGCATAGTAACCACTGCAACCCCAATGCATATTAATCCCTGCCATACCTATGTATAATAACCCCTGTCCCCATTGCGTATTAACCCCTACTCCAAAAATGCATAAAAACCACTGTCCCCCCAATGTGTATTTTAACCTCTGCACCCCCAATGTACCCTATGCCACCAATGTACTAGCCCATCAATGGTTAACATCCACCGCACCCGCAAAGTACCCACTCTCCTAGCCAATGTTATGACAGTGTAGGACAATGCAAGTTGTCCCCCAATTGTTTGGAAAAATAAAAAGTACTATGAAAATAAACTGACACATATTAAAAAATTTATTTCAAACACATTTAAAACATATCAACACATTAAAATAATACAACAGTTAAAACATAAACTTTTTTTTCGTATTTTTCAACAGAAATGACAAGTTCAAGAGAACGTCAATTTGTGACATTGTTTCTCGAGCGCTATCGCGCCCACGAATGTTTGTGGCAAATCAAGGGGCCCGATTACAGCAACAAAAACAAGAGAGCTGCTGCAATCAAAGAACTTGTCACTTTTAGCAAGATCTTCCATGTTGAGGCTTCACTGAAGTGGATGAAATCTAAAATCCAAAATTTGCATACAGTCTACGTTAAAGAAAATAAAAAGCAGCTAGATTCTGGAGCGGGGGCCAATGAGGTCTACACCAGTAACCTCTGGTACTTTGACCTCCTCAAATTCCTGCACGAGCAGGACCCGCATCGCCCATCTCAAGCACTTATGGTTGAGAATGTTCCTGGGGAGCAGCAAGAGGACAGCACAGAAACAGAACAACCATCCTCTTTGGAAGTGGTAAGTACATACATAGTGCATATACACCTTGCCAAATGTTTTTTAAAAGTTCAATAGTCCACAATTGTCCATATGACACTAGTAGATACTGTCCTTCTGCCATGGTACTGCTCCCACTCCATTAAAGTAGGCCAGGTATAGTGGCCTGACCTCATAAGCCCGCACAGTACCTGTTGACTCCAGATGGGGCCATAGAGTGCATTTGCAATGTCTCCTGTGGATGGTCAGGGTCGTCTGCCATAGCTGTGTCTACTGTTCTCTGTTGTATAGATAAAGTTTTTCATAGTTAATTGTGGAGGACACAGCAGGCCAAGACGACTGAATCTATTTTGTCCACACGTAGATTTATAGCCATATGGAAAATTCGAAAGTGGTTACATAGATGGTAATTGAAAATGTGCTTTTCTTTTGTCAGGCCGCTTTGCACATATGGCTTCAGCAAGTGTTCATAAAGAGCAAATGCCTCATCAGCCACAAAAACCTACTGTAGTTTAGGCTGTGCTTTGTTGCCTCTGTGTTTGGCAAATTCAGACGGTCGGTGTTAAGTCTCTCAAAGAATAGGGTTTGTTTAAATGACCCATCATCAGAAGCATGGCCATTTTTGCCCACATCAACAAAAAGAAACCAGTAATTGACGTTCACCACCGCCATGAGCACTATACTATAAAAAACCTTATAATTGTAATAAATGGATCCGCTGTGGGCAGGTGGGTCTCTCTCCTCCAACAGTCTACAACACCAGACCTTGACCCAAGCACCACTAGTCCGCAAATGGCCACTCGTAGCGAGTGTGAGGCCGAATTTCTCCACCCTGCTGCAAGATGGCGTTGTTACCAGCACAAGACCCAGGCGCAGCAAGATCCACCACTTAAACAGGTCGAGCAGGCCCTACCAAAGCCCCCGGACATGTTCAACCACCTGGGCACTCACATAGCCAGTAGTGTATGTGAAATGTACGAAGGTCAAAAAATCCATGCCCAGAGGATCATATACGAGACAGTGATCCGGGGCATAGGAAGCTGCTGGGCACCACAACTAGGCTGACGGATGAGCCTCTGCCCCTGACAATGGTGCAGCCATGCTATGGGTCATCCTCATCACAGTCATACCCACCACCAAGTTACCATGCCACACATCTGAGGCCAACCCCATCCCAGCCTACACCTCATCTCACTTATGTTACTCCCAAACTCACCAACCCCTCCACATCCTCCTCTGAGATTCTTTACAGAGCCATGTTGGCAGAGGAAGAGGAGCCACCCCATTTTTTACATTTTTTAATTTATAGTAAATTTAAAATATCGACAAGTTTTATCTCTCCCAAGACCTACTGCATGGTATACGGTGCGGATGATGTGGATTGGACAGGGTCACTAAACACATGGAGCAAGGACAGATTGGTGAATGTCGGGGCTTCAATCTGGACTTGCGCCATGTGTTTCTTAGCCTATTCAATCCGTCATCTGACACACCATATACCATACAGCTGGCTAGCTATTGGGAGAGATAAAACTTGTTGATATACCAGTTTTTATACATTTAAAACCATGTTTTAGTAACCATGAAAAAGCAGCCATGTTTGTTTTGCTTCTAAGTAAAAGTATGTTTAGTGATGTTTACAGCAAAGTTGGTTGAGTTTTTTTCCTCAGTGTAAAAAAAATAAATAATAAAACAAAAAACAATTTTCTTTCACCAGAAACAAATGTGTAGTGTTTTTACTCACTTTAAAGTAGTGGAACTTCACAATGGCTTGACAGGTGTCCGGTATGATGTGCCCCAAATCCTGGGGGGAAATGAGGGTCCCAAACTTCAGGTCTTCAAATGACCTTCCTGTAGCCAGGTACCTCAGGTTAGCAATGAGCCTCTCCTCAACTGGGATGGCCCTCCCCATGCTGGTGTCCTGCCTCTGGATATAGAGGGTCACCAGACACAGCATCTCCTGGAAGGTGGCATCATCCATACGCAGTTAATTGTGGTAATCATCTGGGTTGATCTCCCTAATCTCCATCAACAGGGGCATATGGGAGTGAGTCTCCCTCCTCATCAGCCACTTCTTGGTCCAGCTAGACTTCATCCACCTCCTCTTCTCAGTTCCTTAACATTTCATCTTCAGATAGCCATAGGCTATTAGAAGCTTATAGCAATAGGCATCCATCACCACAAAATGTATTTAGTATAGAACACACTTTTGTTTAAGGCAAGACCAAAGCAAAGCACAATAGCAATGTACAGTGTTCAGCAGGGTATAAAACCAAGCCTCACTATAGAGCAGAGTGTGCCCAATGGATGCTGCCTTTTATACTCCCTAGATAAACCCTCCACTTTTGAGATTCTAGCAGATACATTGTGAGGTTGTTTGCTCACATACTATACATCTTTGAAAACGCTTAAGACACATCTAATTGTATGCTATTGTACAATCGTACCATTTTTTGACACAAATGGTATAGAATTTCAAAGGAAGAATTTTCAAGGGAAATCGTATACGAGATCACATCTTATGCAAATCGTACCGTGTATGGGGGGGCCTTAAGACTCTCAAAATACATTTCAAGATCTTTTGTCAGTACAATGTAAGTGTGCACATGCAGACAAATTGTTAATTACACTTGTAATGCTACAAGGAAATGCAAGAGCACACAATGCAATTGTTGCCAATATTATTAAACAAATAAAGAATATTGTCCAAGGTAGATAAATATATCATAGTGTCTTCACTAAATAAATAAAAAAAAGCATAATGCCCCAGCTAGATAAAATTAATTAATACATAAGTTAGTGCCCCTGGTAGATAAAGAAGTAAATCATACTGCCCCAGTAGTATTAAAATAAATAGTAGTTCCCCCTTGTATAAATCAATATAGTATTGAAAAATAATATATACCTAATAATTTTAAATTAAATCTTGAATCCCTATTTAACACTAAAATCTTCTATTTTTCTTGGATCAATTTAACCAAAGTGAAGAATGATATCAGAGCACCCAATGTGAAATTAGTTTATCCCCAGTGAGCAGCTACTAAATAGTGGATGAAATATCATATCTGTAATTGCCTGAGCTCCTAAAATTAGGGGGTGCAAAATGTTTATCCCCAGACTCAATACTTATACTTATAAAAGTGTATTCTATATATTAGGGATGAGCGGGTTCGGATTTACTCGGTTCTTATCGTCACTTTACCGCAAGTTCGGATTAGTTCGGATTTATTTTATTGGCTATCCAAAACACGTGATAACCGATAGCCAATAAAATGCCGTTTTGAGAACCAAGTAAATCCGAGTAAATCTGAACCCGCTCATCCCTACTTTATATGCAAAAATGGGCACATTGCTAAATCAGGTTTGTTGGTTCATAGGGGCATAATTACTAAAGTAAGAGTTTTTACAAGTGGAGATGTTTCCCATAGCAATCAATCAGATTCTAGCTATTATCTTCTAGAAGGTGCTAGTTAAATGTTAAGCAGAATCTGGTTGCTATGGGCAACATCTCCATTTCTAAAAATTCTCACTTTAGTAAATATACCCCGTAATTTGAGAGAAATTAAAAAATCCCTATCAATAGTTTCTTCTCTGTTACATTGTGTTTATATATATATATATATATAATTATTATTATTATTATTATTATTATGCAATGATCATTGTCCCCATCTTAAAAAAAAAATCCAAGCATTTACTACTGTATCATATCTCATCTAATAGGACCTTGGGACTTCACATTTTATTTGAACTAATTTTCATTGTCACAGCTAATGGAAAAAACAGGCAAAGTGAGCTAGTTTTAGACAGATATTTCTGTCCATTCTTTGCAATAAACTTTAACTTAAAGCAAATGTTGACTATGAAATGCAAGCAATCATTCTGTAGCCATCTGCTGCCAGAAGTAATTGTTCCGGTATGTACTTTTCCTTTTTTACGCTACTTTTGTCTGTAAATCATCAGTGGAATTTTTTCAGGTACACAGCAGGTGCAGAGGGATTGGGGGGGGGATGATCTGGTGTCCATAACTCTGCTCTGTCTGTCTGAATTCTAACTCAGACACTATGGGAATGTCTCTTATACTGGGGAATTCTTGGCATTGGTCACAAACTGATGATATGAGATTTGCAGTGTAACAATAAAAATACTTTCAAATCGTATTCACCATATTAAACAAATAAGTGCTATTAAATATGAAAAAGATTTTGCTTTGTACTCTTAGACATATAAACCACTTTTAGGAATTGACTCTTTAATAATCCTATAACAAAAATGTATTAATATTAACGCATCCCATAGCATGCATTACCTCCAAATGTCAGTAATTTCTAATCCAATACAGATGAATGAATCTATTACTTTGCATATTATGAGAATATTATGCCTATTTACACAGCTTTTGGGATTTTGCTAATTTCGGCTACAGATTTTTATATAGGTTTTTTAATTCTCACAGAAATGGCCATGATATCAGAAACTAACCAGGGGATGTCTGAAAAATGCACAAATTGTATAAAGGGGCTAATTTAGTTTTACAAAGAAATGCTATCCAAACATACATGCAAAATATGTGCGATTTTGGCGATCTTATGATACTGTACGTACAACTTCTAATTCAGCATATAGATGTGGCTGGAGCATAAAGATACACTTTGGTGTGTAGATGTGGTGGCATGATATAAATAAATAATCATGGCTCTACATAGGCTTGTTACTGCTAAGTCTTTGCTATGCACACACTATATAATTATCTGTCCAATCTGGCTGGAAATGTATGGGAGCAAATGACTAACAACCATTTGTTCCCAAATGACAGAAAATTGAGAAAGACGGTCAGTTGGACAAATTGGTTAGATCAAACGGATTTAACTAATTTGTCTGAATGGCCATTATTGTCTGTTTTCCAGTGTTTGGGAGCATATGGTCAATTGTACTTTACTCCCATACATTACATTACAATATTTTCATTTCATCCAGCCAGATTGGACAGATAATCTTATAGTGTGTTCCTAGTTTTGGCACTTACTGCCAATGCTTCCAATCTATTATAAATTATGGGATCCTCCATTGTTACTGCTCACCAAGTTGTGACTTAAAAACAGAACTTTCAAATGGGTGGGAAACATTTCATGAAGTTCTCCCAGGTCATAAACTTTTCACATATAGATCACTATGAAGAGAATATACTGTAGCTAATTTATTCAGAATAAATGTCATTTTCTAAATAAAAAAAATTGGAACAGGAGAACTTTCTGTATTGTTTTCCACATTGCTTTCACAATGAAAACTAGACATTTATTATCTTCATTGAATAAGCAATCCAATCAAGCTTATATTGACATTTCAGGGCTGAGCCTTACATAGTTGACCAAGGATGGCAATTAAATGAAGTGCCATTTGGTAAAATCACTTTTTGGCATAATTTCTAATTGTCTAAAATATCAATGCCAATCCTGTAATAAATTGCAAATCACCAGTCTGAATAATGAGAGATCATCCTGATTATATGACCAAAATAGAATTCATATCCATCATATATTATTCGAGAAGTTCCGTGTGAACATTCCATGTTGAGTGCTGTCTCTTGTTTATTAGGGGACATTTTTATGCCAAAGGGCTACTTGGTAAGTAATTAAACCAAAAAGGGCTAATATTAAATATATTTTATAAATCGTGTGGATACTATTAATTACTTCTTAACCAGAACACACTCCAATATTATTCAAGATACGTGGGCACAATATTATACATTTTGAAATAAAGGATGTACAATATTATTATTGCTAAAATATAGGGGGCTCAAATAGTTATATATGAATCATTTGGATCTTTATTTTGTTATGGGACATAAGTTACCCTTATCAATCCTACTACCCATCAGACAGCAGTACCAGGAAGGGGCCAATGCAATTTAGCAGTGGCCTGGGGACATCTAGTTGGATGGTTGGGCCCCACTACCTAGAATAGAGATGGCTATCACTAAACTGCAGACAATTTAGGGTTTTGAAACTCACCATGTCTATGCACATAACACATCAGATTTGTATTTACCAGCTCCACCAGAAACTATATGTGAAGTATATGTAAACTTTCTTCACAATCTAGTAGCCCAAGGATGAAGGATGTAAATATTTACAACTGGTTACCCCTCCAATGACAGACAGGAAAAATGTTAGCTAAAATTGCCATTCTGAAAATCTGGGTTGTGAAGTAGGGATGAATTGGATGTTCAGCCATAACCTTCTTCTAATTCCCATTCCTGTGGACATAAGTAAGGGATTAATTTAATCTCTTCAGCAATGTCTGAGAGTTGCCTGTGCAGGAAACATGTCAGAAGCATTTGTGCAATAAGCTTCTGTTGTACTGAATATAAATATACTAACCCTTCAGTTAGTCTCTCATCTGTCACAAAGATGCAGCTAATTCATATTCTATAGGGTTTACAAGATTCAACCCTCCATTTGTTTTGGACTGTTGCAAAATAAGTAAAGTCAGGCATGGTCATTTGCCATGTAAACAAAATGTCCTCAAGGTGGTTTTAGTTATTGTAATTATTGTATTACTTTGAACTCTGCTGTTCTAGGCTTAAGAGCATCAAAATGTCATCTGCAAAACCTGACAACTCAATATTTATGTTTCCTTCTGGAGTACCCTTTTCTTGTCCATGACCCATGTTTCCTGTATTGATTTACACATTTCTTTAGAAAAGTTACTTAGAAGACACATCCTTTGTGCATCAAAAGTCAGGTGCAAGTTTACTTGATGATGATGACTTGCATACAGTATCTTTGCTCTAGATACATCTATATCAGTGGTTTTCAACCTTTTTTAAATCAAGGCACACTACACAAGTGTTTAAAATTGCCAAGGCACACCATCCCGCGATTTGGTGTGCGCGACCTATGAAAAAACACACTACATTGGCCCCTGCAGGAATAAAACACACTACATTGGCCCCCGCAGGAATAAAACACACTACATTGGCAACCGCAGGAATAAAACACACTACATTGGCAGCCACAGGAATAAAACACACTACATTGGCAACCGCAGGAATAAAACACACTACATTGGCAACCGCAGGAATAAAAGAATCACATTGGCCCCCACAGAAATAAAGCAATTACATTGTCCCCTCAGAAATAAAGCAATCACATTGGCCCCCTGCAGAAAAAAAGCAATAACATTGGCCCCCTGCAGAAATAAAGCAATCACATTGGCCCCCTGCAGAAATAAAACAATTACATTGGCCCTCACAGAGAAAAAAAACACATTGCTCCCCAACTAAAAAAAAAGCAGATTGGCTCACCCTGCCCCCGGGCTGGAAGCACTGGCTCTGTCACTGTCGCGGGGTGGGAAGGAAGCGCCGGCTCAGTCATTGGCGTGGGGCAGGCAGAAGCGATGGCTCTGTCAAAAGCACCGGCAGGAAGTGCCGGCTCGTTCACTAGCACGGGCTTTCTTGGAGGCAATGCGGCATGCGTGACTTGTGATGTCACGCCGCCGCGTCTAGGGAGGTGACAGCCTGGGCGCGCCTGAGCCTTCCAGAGGAGATCAGTGGCAGCCCGGACCATACATTAATGTATAATGTGCCTGGCGGCTCTGACAGCCGCCGCGGCACAGTTCACAACTGCCAATGGCACACTAGTGTGCCGCGGCACACCGGTTGAAAACCGCTGATCTATATCATAGATTTCAAAATGCACTTACTGTATATACAGATAAGTGAAAGTCAAAATTAATTGATGGGCTTGATTTACCAGTGCATGCAATATTATCGGGAAACTGCACGTTCACAGGACCCATTCTGTGAGTGTGCAGAATGAGTCCTGCTCAACTGATTGACAGGCAGATGCATTTAAGGGGAGGTGCAGGGGCGGCTGGGGTTCCGGTAAATGGGGGCGTGTCCGCTATGTTTTCTGGGAGTGGTCAGCCCAGAGACTGCATGGACATATGCAGTCTTCTGGGCTTGCAAGTCAGCCACCCTGAGTAAGCTGCCTCAGCTATCCAGCTGTCCAGCACCATCCACCATCGTGACCATTGACCACTGATGGTCACGATGGTGATCCCAGCCTGTGACCTCCACCGCAGTGCTGAGATAGCAAATGCAGCAGGGGATGTCATACACCTCCTGCTGCATTTGCATTATTGCAAGGATCGAAATTACAAAACTGCCTGCGTGCAGCTTTGCAATTGCAATTCTTGCTGAATCAGGCACCAAATCCACAATTCCTTGTCTAATGATGTACATTGGCACAAAGTACAGAGGCATTTGGACATGCAACTATGTAGCACGGATGGTGTAATGGTTAGCATTACTGCCTCACAGCACTGAAGTCTTGGGTATACAGTAGTTCCCACCAAGGCCCTAACCATGTGGAGTTTGTATATTCTCCCCATGCTAGTTTTCTTTGGGCACTCCGAATATATTTGGGAACTCCAAATATATATAAAAATGAACCCTAGTGTGTATGTGTGTGGATGTGGTAGGGAACATAGATGTAAGCTTCACTGGGGCAGGGACTGATGTGAATGGCTAAATATTCTGACTGCAGAATATGTGTGCGCTATAAAAATAACTGGTAATAAATAAATACATGTAACATGATCAAATGGATACTTTTAAGGAAAATTAATTGAATCTCACGCAAGCGTATATTGTGACTAATAAATGACCCAAGGGGGGAGATCCAATTAGTCATGAGGCTCCATGGGATACTTGTAAAGCAGGATAGTTGGGTAGGAAATCCTAGATTGTTTTTGAATGTACCTTGAAATGTGAACAAAAAATAATCAAGGTTTCCCTCCCATAATTACCCACTATGTGCATGGCATGAAATCTGTCCAAATAAATAAAACTTTTTCTGCATGAATATTTAGCAGTAGATTAGAATTCTTCGTGTTTTTTTAAGGATGGAGTTATACACTAGCGCATGCAGGGGGAGTTTCTGAGTACCCAGAAACCCCCCCTGACCAACCAAATTTTTTTTTTCATAGATGGAGACAGTCTTGTCTCCGTCTCGGGCTGTAACCAGGGTGGCCACACAGAGGGTGAAATGCTCTGTGGGAGTTCTCTGGAGAGAGGTCTGCCCGGCAGCTGCTGTAATGTGTATTTGCCTTGCGCCCGCTGTGATGTATATCAGCGGTGCACCCGGCTGTCCTAACTGCTGTGAATGTTGTTTATAGATCCCCTTTCCGTAGGTACATCTACGGAAGGGGATCTATCCACAACCCTTCTGTGAGCTCCGCCTCCCCCGGCTCCCGCTTGGCGCACTGACTTTAAGGAGAGTTATGACGTCTCTCCAGAGAACACCCACAGTGTTGTCGAGGGATGGAGGAGCTGTTGGGCGCAGCACAACGCCGCGGCAAGTCACTGAGAGGCTCAAACCCTGAAGAGTCAGGTCAGTTCACTCTTGTTACTAGTGTTGGCCCAGGTAGATGGTATGTGTGACATTGAAGTCCTGGAGGGGAAGGGTGTTTGGGATGTATGTGTGTGAGACATAGGATTCCCAGGGAAAGGGGAGGATCAATACGGCCACATAAGCAGCAGCCTGGCAACTAGGGTGTGTGTAAGTCTGCTATGTGTATGTATGCTGTGTGTGTTTGCAAGTATGTTGTGTGTATATGTTTTGTGTGCATGTATGCTGTGTGTGCTGCGTGTGTCTCACACACACACACACAAACACACACACACATATATATATATAATAATTTATATCTGCACTCACATCATCACAGAGGCCAAATGGTAAATAGGGGTGCTCCCCTCAGGTCAAAGACCAGATAAATCATAGAGTTCAATACCACACACAAAAGGAAGTGGAATGAGGGCACTCACCACATGTAAGGAAGTCAGCTTGTTTAATTGAACCAGCAAGTCAAATTTGATGGATGCTACATACGCAAGGTTACCGATGTTTCGGTCTGCATAGAGACCATTATCAAGCTCCAGCAATCCAGGGAAAGTAAAACAACATATATGCTGAGATGGTACTTGTAATTGGTGGTCCGTGTGGACCTATGTTGTTTTACTTTCCCTGGATTGCTGGACAGTATAATAAGACATACAGTATATGGAATGGGTGTTTATGTGCTTTCACACTCAAGACAAGTCATTGCTGTGGTGGAAGCGGCTTCGGGTTGAAGAGGTAATAACCTCAGTATCAATTAGTAACTTTTGGTCTAGTAAACACAGCGCTAAACCTTTGTAAATAATGTAGGCCCTCATTCAGAGCCGTACGCTCTGAGCAGAGCGCACGCTCTGAATGAGGGCCGGGCTCCATTTTCATGGAGCGTCCTCCTGGACGCTCGTATAGCTGTGGGTCACCACCCACAGGCTATACGAGCGTGCATTGTGATGGTCGCGATGGTCGTGACCATCGCGACCATCGAATTTGCGAGCCGGAGCCTGCGGTTGAGGTTTTCAACCGCAAGCTCCGGAGTGATTTTGTCCTACGTCCATCGCCTCCACTCACACACTCCCTTCCCCCATTGTTGCATTTATGTCATTTTATGGTTGTCAGTATAAAGCTCCATATCATATGTGCATAGTCATACAATCAACTGCCAGCTAATCTCCACACAACCCCCTGAACTAGGCAATAGTTAATTATTGGGTATAATATTTGTGAGAAATACAATTTTATCATTCATTGTGTACATTTTTTACAAAGGTTTAGTGCTGGATTTACTAGACTAAAGCATAATAAAACAGCATAATATAGTAATGTATGCATCATTTTGGCAATTGTGAAGTATAGGACTAAAGTATATTGTTGTAACATTCCTGTAGGTTAAAGGTAAAGAACAAAGTGGAAACTGTGGGTATTAAGTATCTAGTATTATTACTCAGACAGCACAGCTAGGCCCACCATTTTGTTTGGAGAATAGGGAGAGATTAATTCTTAGAGCTCAACAATTTTATCTCTGTTTAATTGCTTTAATTGTTCTAGAGACAGATGCAGAACATATATGGTGGATACTCCAAAAACAGAAAGGTTATATGAAATTGAAAAGATTTGCTTTGTATGAATTGGAGTATTGTGTGTGTAGCACGCTGTAATTGCTTTATGGATATTTTCTTGTGAGGTCACATTAACCCCGGCATTTGGGTGTCTGAATGGTGTTGTTGGGAACAGCAAATAACTGTTCATCTGTATTGTGCTGTTCATTACTGTTGTTATTCTGCAAGCTATGTATTCTTCCTTGTTTTCATGAGGTGATTGTGGTCACATGATATTTGTGTCATCTGGGGACTGGGCCTCACCAGGTATTCATTGGTGCCAACTGCATTAAATAGCCACATGTTTCAGAGAGACCTTGTCGTCTAAAGCATCCACATAATAGATTTTCTGTGCTACTGCTACTGTGCTGTTTATATCTGAGTCCTACTTTGTGACCTCAACTATCCTTTTATCTAGCTACTACTTTGTGACCTCAACTATCCTTTTATCTAAGTACTACTTTGTGACCTCAACTATCCTTTTATCTAACTACTACTTTGTGACCTCAACTATCCTTTTATCTAACTACTACTTTGTGACCTCAACTATCTTTTTATCTAACTACTACTTTGTGACCTCAACTATCCTTTTATCTAACTACTACTTTGTGACCTCAACTATCCTTTTATCTAACTACTACTTTGTGACCTCAACTATCCTTTTATCTAACTACTACTTTGTGACCTCAACTATCCTTTTATCTAACTACTACTTTGTGATCTCAGCTATCCTGCTTGCTACATGGACCGAATTACTGCCTGTGACCCCGACTATTCTGTTTGCTGCTTGGACCGACTTATACCTGTTACTGCTGCTTTGCTGCACTAGGTTTTGTTCTGTTTACATATCTGTGCTGTTCATTGTTATACACATCACTATAACACATTGTTGATTACCATTGTTCATGTTTGCTAGTTCACTGACATATCGCCTGGCCATAAAACTAATTCAAGGTGTGCTGCATATCACCTTATATTACCATACCTGTAATACTGCTTTTCAACCTACTTCTGGTTTGTCTGCTTCTACCATCATACAGTATGTAATAGAGATTAAATTGCCCGAAAACATGATATCAACACAAGTAACAGCAATCACCATCTTGATTTTTTTAATGATATAAATATAAATTACCAAAAATAATAAGCATTGATTGCAAAACTTGGCACAAACACACATGATAAAATCAACCAAAAATAGTTTGGCTGTGATAGGCAAAATAGCAAATGTCAGTATTGCATTGCAGTTTACCCAGACTGCCTTGTCCAATATAGTTACCAGTTGTTCCTATGGGCATTATTTTGACAACATTACAGGAATCGCAATTGAGTTCTGTCTCGGGGCATTTATCCTATAATTGTTTCTACACCTCTATGCTTATCTCTATTAACAGCGTCAAGTTTTCAAATTGGATACTAAAGTCTTTTCAGAGAACTAATAGCCACTTCCATTGATTGCAGGGTTACACTAAAACCTATATTTATAATATATCTAGTACAGTGTTATGTATCATTATCTCTGGCAACAGTTTGCATATTATATGTTTTATTCTGTATGTTTCTAAAAAAATAATAACAAATCTCTAAGAATACTGTAAAATTTACAGTGTAAATCCCTACTTACAGTAGTACTTACCTGTTCTCCCATTCCTGGCTTTATCCACATACAACATGCTCCAAAGATCCCCAGCTGCACATGATTTAAAATCAGACTGTGCAGCTAGTTAATAGAACTATGAGCCTGATTCAGAAATGTATTCTAATGCAATTGCAGCCGTGATTTCGCACCGTTCGCAATTGCGATAATATGCTAATGTTTCCAAAGCTTACCCGAGCACAGGGACACCTACTGCTGCCAGTTTCATACCTGTCTGACATTGGGCACCAGGATAAACATTGTTGACATTGATGCATATCGGCCTTGCCATGAAGCATATGTGGCAATCTGACCTATCTCAAACACAGCGTTTCTTCTGACACAGAGAACGCTCTCATGCTGTGAAGGAGATCACAATGGCTAATTTATGCACCCTTCCCTCCACTGTAGTATGCCCACAGGACAGGAGTCCCTCCTCTACTGGGCACACTCAGCCCAGTCAACACCCACTGTGCATACACTACACCCCCATACCCCCACTGCCAGGGGATCACTACAAACACCTACCATGAATAACTTCTCCCGGAGTCACGCTGCCTCCCACCAGCCACACAGTATGGACATTTTTGTCCATTCTATTCTCTCCCAGTCCAACCATTGCCTTCTATACGCAATGCAGTGAACCCGGTTGGAGACATCAGTCACAGACCTGGCTGGCAGGGGGAGGTTGGAAGCAACAGAAGAGAGCAGGGATGGAGGTGGAGTGGACCAGAAGGAGGAGCAATGCAGGCAGGGGAAGATGGAATGGACTAGAAGGAGGAGGGATGGAAACTGGACTAGATGGAGAAAGGACAGAGCCAGGGGGAAAGGCGGAGCGGACCAGAAGGAGGAGGGATGGAAACTGTCAACGATGGTCACTAGTGGCTGTGAGGGAAATATGTAAAAAAATTTGACCCGAATGGCACCCCTGGTCGGAGAAGGCACCCAGAGCACGAGCTCCACTGGCTCCACCCTCACTATGCCCCTGGGTCAGGCACACCTGCGTTTGCCTAGCAACCCCTTATTACTTCTCCCAAACAATAACTCAATATGTGTAAATTACACTATTGTGTACATCTCTGAATCAGGTTCATAACTTCATGATAAAACACAACCAATCAGGAGCTCAGGAAGCCAAAGTTCACTGTTGACATCAAGCCTCAACTAGTTACACCTTCACTTAGATGATATTAGTAATATGTATCTACAGTACAGTAGATATGTATTTGCTTAAGCTTCCTGCAAAGATCTCCTTTAATTATATTTCCTTTGATATTTTTACCTTTGTCAACAGTAGAGCAGCAGATCATTTCTGTTAAGACTTCTGCCAAGCACTGGGTAAATTTCTTAAACCAAACATAGAAATGTCTTCATCTATAGCAAGCCATCTTCCATTTAGAGCATTATATGCTCACAGCTAATCATATGACCCCAGGGCTTAAAGCCCAGAGTAGTAGGGGCTTATTTAGATACCAGATAGATTACAAATATTGGAAACTAGTAAGATATCAAGAAGTACTGTAGGAAGAGAGGAGCATGGCACCAGAATGGTGGTAATGGAAAAATAACCAATAAGAAAGCAATGGTCAGGGCAGGTGGCAGACAAGTAGAATCCATTAAAACAAGCCAAAGGTCAGGGCAGATGGAAAGCAAGGAAAAGGCATTAAAACATGTCAAGTGTCAGGGCAAGCAGCAGGTAAGGAGAGTCTAGTAATACATGCAAAGGGCTGAGGCAGATCGACAAGTATGGAATCAGAATAGGCAGATAACAGCAGTGCTGATCAGTTCAGCACTCCCTACCATTTAAACTGACATCAACCAATCAAATTGCTACCATCATAGAAGCTGAATATCAATTGCTAAGCAAATGGAATGAATACAGAAATAATAATGGCTCTCTCTCCACATGAGCTTCTGCCGATCAGTGCCTCAGGACCCAAACTTTTGAACAATCCTGTCCCATTTTTTTGTGTTGATGACCATTTACTTACTGGAAAAAAAATATTTTGAAGAGTACTGTTTCTGTTGCATTTCTTGGACATAGCATTTCATTTGAGGGTTTCTCCATAGACTGTACCAAAAGAAAAGCCATTTAGAATGGTATCAAAAGCTGTCCATTGTGTTTTGATTTTGCTACCTATTATAGAAGATTTATTCAGATTTTTTCTATAATGCTTGCATCTACTACTGTAGTATCCACCGTGATAGTGAACTATTTGGTGATCTGAGGAAGTACAAGTTTTAAGTCCCGAAAAAGAGCTTTTATTTCAGTTTTGTGCCAAAGAATTGAGGCACTTGGGCATGCAACTGTTTACAGTATGTATAAAATGGTCAAATGGATAATTTTGTGCAAAATTAATTGAATTGCACATAAGCATATACTGTGATCATTAGGGGTATATTTACTAAAGTGTGGGTTTTTAGAAATTGAGATGTTGCCCATAGCAACCAATCAGATTCTACTTAACATTTATCTAGCGCCTTCTAGAAGATTATAGCTAGAATCTCATTGGTTGCTGTGGGCAACATCTCCACTTCTAAAAACCCGCACTATAGTAAATATACCCCTTAGTATCTGTTATTATGCTATGGAGTGCAGTTGTTGAAAGTAAATTCCACAGATCAAAATATTGTAATGGATTAAAGTATATGTCATATATATGGTTTATTAGATGAAATGTAATTTCATCTAACAACACAGTTGTTGTAATGAATTATGCCTAAGGCTTCCTTAATTCTGAACACAGAAAACTCACATGACCTAAATCTTGCCATGGCCTAATAAATAAAAAGTTGGATGTGTGAATCCAGAGTCTGAATAGCTACTAAATAAGCATTGTGAGTTAAAGATTCTAGGGGGTAAATTTACTAAGACTCGTGTTTGGTCGAGTTTTGTCGTTTTAAACTCCATTTGACTTGGAGAACCTCGGATGATTTTAAACAAAAATAAACACTAGAGACTATTCCTACAGGAATGGAGCTGTGTTGGTCAGACAAAAACACACAATATATATAATATAGAATACGTTCCTTGTTAGATGGAAGAGGTTCTTTTTGTTGTCCTTCTCTTATGCAAGAAATGATTCACTCCGTTCCAGGGAAGGTTTATATGGAAGAAATAACATAACGTAAACAAAAAAAAAGTCCAATGTGTAGTAATATCTTAATAGATTAATTAGAATTCCATATATAATAATTCAGGTCATGCTGTAGCACGTGTAGGTGTATCCCTACTCACAGTGAGATAACACTGAATGTGCACATAAAGGTTTTTTTACACCGCCTTAGTTGGTAGAACATTCGGACCATCACCCTGCTGTTTATAAAGGGGATTGCATACCCAACCAGCCAATCAGATGCCCCTCTACGTGTAGCGCCATTGATTTGCTGTGACCCATGTGCTGTAGAGTGACAGGCATGTGATAACCTATACTTGTCTGAGGTGGAACGGGACAGTAATTTTTTTGTTTTTCCAAGACCCATCGGATGCTGATAGAGAAGAGGACCGAATCTACGCCAGGAGGTAGGTGAGTATAGATTTTTTTTTACAGGTAGCCCATTGGAATACTATTTGGACAAGGGGACTGAACAGCTGACAGTAGGTAAGTATGTGTGAGTGTGGTATGTGTGTGCAATAAAATTGTACAATCTACAGTGTGTGTGTCTTGTGGTTATTTAACTACTATTTTTACAGCTGGGGGTACGGGTGCCGGCAGACATGCTGGCACCTGTAGTTCCACCTGTAGTTCCACTGTAAAAAACAATAGTTTACATTATTATTTCAACACTATTACCCCTGCACCCCTCGCTCCAGGAGTGCGGGGAAGAGGCCCAGGCTTCAGCTTAAGCCTGGGTTGCTTGGGAGAGGGGGGATCCTTTTATTGGGGGGTCCCAACCTCCCATGAGATCCCTGGCTTGGGCTGACCAGCTTTGGGTGATAATGCTTTGGGTGGGGAGACCCAGTGAAAGGGTTCCCTGTCTGTGGCATTACACCCGGCCAGATTTAAGCCCAGTGCTTGTTTTAAAAATAGGGGCATCCCTACGCAATTGTGTTTCCCCTATTTATAACACCAGGACTGGATCAGCAGCCAACAGTGCTGGTTCCTAAAATATGGGGGATCACTGCTCATTTTTTTCCCCATACTTTTAGGAACCAGGACTGGCTGAACAGCCCGGGGTTGGTTATGCTTTTTGGGGGGAACCCTACATCATTGTTTTTTTTTTTTTTAAATTAACACTTCAAACTATCTGTACATGCAGAAAAAAAACAGATCACACTGATATGTGTATTTTTCAGCAAAAGACGTGGTGGTCTATTTAAAACTTCTATTTAGGTCTGAGTTTGCTACAATTACACCCGTGATTGTAATCAAGATTTTTAGTAAATTCCCATGTTGTATACTTCTCAGTGAAAGTACTTTTGAGTTTGGCCGATGGTATATTTAATCATATTTGCAATCTCACCTCAGTTTTTCAGTGTGCATAAAAAATTCTCTTCCAAACTCACTCAAGTTTGTCTTTGGTAAATTTGTGAGTTGAAAAAAATGCCTAAACACATCTGAGATTGCAATCTCGACCAAACTTGATTCTTAGTAAATTTACCCCTAGATGTAAAAAGGAGCATATAAGTGACACATGAGAGCGTTAAACTTGCCTTCTATGTTAATGTGGAATATTTTAGATGACAGGTGCACCTTAAGGTCTTAAGACATGCAAATGCACCTCATATATAACAATGACTAAGTTAAAAATAATATTTTAATATCCATGTTTTCATACTATGGTGTATTGTAGGGCCAGCTGTGTACAGTAATTGTTTCCCTACCTCCAATAATTGACCTAAAATTTAATCTATAACTTTGTGTTCTATTTACATAACTGTCAATTCCACTTGTATTTTCTATCAGCAATTTTCTACATTTGCAGTATTTTTTGTTAACTGACTATAAAAAATGCCCTCTAATGTATTTTGTTTTTTTCATTATCATATTACAGTTGTATAGTAATGGTACAGTAGGTAACAAAATAATGACTGCATTTTAGAGAGTATGGGGTCAATTTACTAAAGTGAGAATTTTTAGAAGTGAGTTTTAGAAGAGATTATGCCCATAGCAACCAATCAGATTCTACTTAACATTTAACTAGTGCCTTCTAGAAGGTAATAGCTACAATCTGATTGGTTGCTATGGGCAACATCTCTTCTAAAACTCACTTCTAAAAACTCTCACTTTAGTCAATTTATTATGAGTTGTGACAGCATTTAACTTTGACGACTAGATAATTTTAACAGGATTTAATTAGAATGAAGAATTGGCTAAACCAGATTTGTATAATATATATTTAATAGCTAGTGGCTACATTTTTAATTCCTAAAACCATTGAGCTCTATCATATTCGATGGCTTTTTGCATGAGACAGAGATAATTTGGTTACAATGAATTAATTTTCTTCTACCCGGTCTAAAGCAGTTATTAAAGTCTGAAATGACAGTGCTGAAATTGACAAGTGCTCAATCATATCATCTATTTCCATTTACTTGCTGCAAAATCTATATTAGGTAAGACCACAGTTCCTCAACTGTGGATATTGCACAAGGACATACAACAGTTTTATCACATTTTTTCTTTACTGTACTTCATTGCAATACCACATTCCATTTCTTCTATTTTTTTATTCTACATGCTAAAGTAGAGGAGGGAGTGTGAGGTGCGGAGCAAAGAATCATATGATCACCACCCTTCCCCTCTCCCCCTTGGAATGGTGTGTTTTGGGCATACAGCAGCAGGGGAACTTGGCAATGATAATGCAAATTAACACAACTGACTAATTATCAAGTGGCTGGAAGTTGGAAAGTGGGTAAGATTGATAACACTCACCCACTCTCGATTTCTCTGCCAGGAGCATGCCCTGAAAATCAGGAGTCCCACAGGCATTCCAGGAGAGACAGTAATTATGTCCAAAAAGCTTGAGTGTAAAGTATACTATAATGTTTTATTCAACTTAGTTGTGATATTTAGGTTATATTACTGCAGCCCATTTACTCACAGTACATCATACACTCATAGTTGGGTTACTTTGCATTCAGTTTATTAACTTTTGCATTTGTTTTGAATATTGCTATATTTCTTACTCAGAAATTTTACTGACCATACTGGTATTCTTATATATTGTTAGTTTTACTTTTTTTGCTACTGTAGGTATCACTGTCTGATTCTATTTTTACTGTTGTGACATTTTTACTGTGCCTCACACTGCATTATCCAAACCTACAGAAATCTTTCCAAAAGTATAGAAAATGTTGTCTGTTGATGTGAATAAACATAGCTTTTGTATTGAAAATATGAGGGAAAAACTTGATCAGTCTTTATTGTATTAAGAAGAAAATGTTCAAGTTTTATTGGAGCTACAGTTAAATTTCAGAGTAACACTGAACAATATAATTTCCCCTCATGTTTCAAATGTACCTCTTTTGTTAAAATTCTTTTCTGCCTCTACAGAATCATAAGGAGGCTAAAGATACTTTTATACATAAAAATTATAATATTTAATTGTTGACTGAAAATTTTATTGAGACACATAAATAGAAAAATAACATTCTCTTTTAAAATATATTTCTATCCAATGAGGAATTTGGCTTGGCATTATTTTTGGATCCCACTGCCAAAAACTGATCTAGTAAAAGAGGTGTAATAAAATATATATTACTATGAGTTTAAATTTGTATTTTTATGTTATTCCAGTATTGGTAGGTGAATAAAGGGACTCATGTATCTTTTTATCCGATGCCACCTAAGAAGTTGGATTCTTCAATTCTGCTTTTAATCTTTTGAATTCAATACATCTCTTAGCTGTCATTAAATATATAATGTTCTTAAATAGCATTTCATATTCATAGTAGGTCTTGCCAGATTTTTGCAAGATCACACTCATATTAAATAAAAACTAGCAGTATTCCCATTCTTGCAAAATATACATTTTTATATGGAAGCAGTAACTACAAATTTCCATTTTATTAAAAAAATATGAAAAATAAAGATAAAAACTGTTTATGAACATTTGAAACCAAAAGTTACTATGTAAACTCAATGGCTAATTCAGACGATTTGAGGTTTGCATTTTAACTCACTTTAAGGTATATCTGTTTTCTTTTACTTCCCTTTTCCACTTACTCATCCAGTCATGTCTTCCTGCTTCACCTTTCCTGTTCTCCTAACCCTTCATGCCATTATCGCCTCTTTCCTCGAACTTAGTCAGGGATATGTACTGTACTTTTGCAGAGCAAAAACAAATTTACTAGTTTATTTGACTTATTAAATCATAGTAAAAATTATTATATTTTCTTTGTTTTATCTTTTTATGTGGCTATTACTAATTTTTAGGGGTATTTTTGTTGTGATTATGTTATGGATCACAAGATATTAGGCAACATGTAACCGTGTATGTTAATTCAGTTTATTAAGTGTACTTCTTTTAATTATAAACATGGTCACCTGCAATGTGTAATTTCCAGCAGTAGGGTTAATTATTTGTCTGAGAAAATGAAATGTGTAGGGAAGGCTGGCAGATTTCTGTATAGCCCATCAGGACTGCCAGCAAATGATCCAACAGACAAATATCTGTAAAATGATGGGTTCTTTTACATTGTAAGCCCTTCCATTCTCCCCAACATGAGGGTGGTCTGGGTACTGTCACCCCACCATACATGAGTGACAGCATGCTCTGGACAAAGGGCAGGAAACATAATTAGAATGTGCACAAACCCATGAGGCAGCAGGAGGGGTCTGTGTCACAGCATGAAATACCATGTAGAACTCTGAAACTTAGTACAAATCATGGTAGCCAATGTGACATTGGGAATTGCTCCATCATCTTGCATCTCCCCGCAAAGAGATTCATGTGAGACTATTCTTTTCATTTATTCCTGTGTGTTTATGAGAAAATGATTTGCCTAAGACTATATTTGCATGTTATTCTTATTAATTGTTTCTTTTTGTATCTTTCTCATACTAAACTTCCTTTAATAAGATTGGTCCCTTGATTCTTATCGGATCCATTTTCCGTGTGGACTCAGCTAATCCATGCTACATACTGTATCTGTACTACAGGTTAATATTTGGATATTGATAATTGGGACTTAATTATAGTTGTAGGGAGGACGTCCTATTTTGGGTGAATAGCCCCTCAAAAGCACTTACAGTAAGTGGTGGCAGACAACTTAATAGATAGTGGGAGAGATATTTTGGAGTGTAATTAATTTTTTAGACAAACCAGCTGGTTGTCTTTGATTAACTCTGTGTCAGGCCCATGTTAGACCCACTTCACACAAGCTCATGTGAGCGCTCATCTTGACAAAGTTATAGACAGCAGTTAGAGATTGGATTATTTTAGAAATGGGCCCAAACAGCAAGCACTTATGCATATTAGCATTGCATGTCTAATATATGTATTCATTGTTGTGCTGGAATTGTTTAATTAATGTAATTTTAACTAATATGTTATGGTATGTTTAATAATTACACAGGTCTGTGATGAAAAAGCTTTTTTAACTAATTTATGTGATACTTACAGATTTTTGGCTTCTGAACATGAAAATGGCTCCCGATATTGTATATCGCATCACGTTTTTCTGAAAAACGTGTATTTATGAATAAGTAATTCTTTTTATATTCTTTAAAGTAATAAATGTATTCTGCCAATTTATTCTTTCCAATAAATGTATTCTGCCTACATTTATTATAAAACATTGTCTTAAATGAATTCAGTCGGTAATATAGAACTTTGCAATTCAGTTCTCATCATAAAACTTCCCCCCGCCCAGTGCCAGATTAAGGTCCACATGGGCCTGGAGCTGAAATTTACAAAGGGCCTAAACCCCATACTGTCTAAAGGACAATTGCACACACACAACAACTACAACTACAAGGTGAGCTGGGGAAGGTGGGACCAAATACATCAGATGCAACACAGTTTTGCCCTATGCCAGATCATTTTAACCCCTGCCTACCATCACATACACACACACAGTACACACTACACACACACTACACTACACTACAGTGAAGAACAGGGTGAACTGTTCCACCAAGATGTTAAAGATGTAGAAAAAAGATACCAGGGTCGTTGGGATGCCAGCATGATGGCTGACTACTGCTGGATGATACACAGATGCCAGCATGATGGTTGACTACTGCTGGATGATACACAGAGATGACACAGAAAAAGCTTATAAGCGAAAAGCGACAAAATGAAGTTTGAAGACAAAAAAACCAAGATATTAATGATATTTTCAATAATTATGGTTTTGTTTCTATTAATGTCCCCATACACAGTGAGATTCAAAGTTGGTAAGATCAGTTGTACGAGTTCCCTTGAAATTCTTCATAAGATGTGGTCAAATGGTGTACGATTGATCATTAAGATCATAGGACAAGATGCATAGAAGTGTATCACATTGTACACGATCAGTTGAGATCTCTCTGCAAAACCATCTGATCTGCGATCCAACTAGACGACAGCGAGGACATGCATCGGGGTCACAGAAGAATCAAAATACAACTATTTTCAAACGATTGGTCTGTCCAACCTGTAGAAACTGCCAAAATCGTGTTAAAAATCATCCCGTGTATAGCCACCTTTATTGTTTGATTTTATTGTTATTTTATTATGTATTTAAAACAAAAACACAGTGATATAATCTACACTTCTTCGTATTTCACAATAAATATGTCAAAAACAATTAAACTTATTGTTTTTTCTTAAAAATGTATGTAACCCCCTTATAGGTAAATGTGATGTGGTCATTTTTTTTTAATATACTATTGATGTACACAGGAGTATAATTAAGAATATAAAAGTATTATTAAAAAAGCTTTAATACCTTAAATTTTGCAGACCTGTTATTATAGCTAAAATATATTTTTCTTGTGTCATACAGTACTTTTCACATTATTTACAGTTTCAAGTAAGAATGAGGGGAGATTTAATAAAGTGCAATTTTGTGTTATAGCTATTTTATGTTCAGATTATGAAATCACATTATTTCAAAGCACCAATTCATACACATCCATACTGATTTTTAACACATGGAAAACATAAAAATTGTTTAATGTATCATTTTGCAGTTTGCAAAAGCGCACATACACAACACAATACAAAAATGCATATGTTATAAACATGGTTCTGTAGATGTGATTGCTCATCTATGGATGTCATTGGACTTTTATGACTGTTAAAAATCACAGAAACCTTCCTGCTTCTGGGGGAGTTTTTCAATGGTGATGGTTCGTTAAATAACTGGTGTGGTTGCTCAATTGCTCTGCAGCATATGGAAGAGTAGGAAGAAAGGGTTCAGGAGGAGAAGCAGCAGCAGCAGCAGATAAAGGTTGACCCTAAAATCCCTGCCAGACAAGGAGGTCATCCAAATGTTTAGGCTTAAGGAACCTACACATCCCTTATGAGCCAGTACAATATTTGAAGACTTTAACTGCACACTTCAATGCAATATCTGGCCTGCACAAATTATTATGGGCTTTACACTTCATGACCACAGGATCATTTCAATATGTTTGCTTAGAAGTGCTAGACAATAACAGATGCCATTTTCAAGGCACTTTATCTCACGTGATAAATACACATAAAGGATTTTGTATTTTGCATTGCCTTCCCTAGCTAGGAAGCACAGAGGAATTAACTTTTTATCATTTCTAATGTATTCTGAAGAGAGCAGACTTATATTTTATATCACACATCACCATTAATATTAATGTTTTTGAAATATTGAGTTTGAGGTGATGAGATGACATCCAAGATGAAATGGCAGAAATATACTCAGAAATGGAGGACAACACAGATGTGTAGAAGTCTGGGGAGGATATATACTGTAGGTATTTGGGAAATCACCTGCAGGAGTTGATGTTAGAATCTGCAGTTAAGCAGATCATATTGCTTGGAGTTCCAGCCTTTGTTGCTACTGAGGCACTGCACTAATTACTGCCTGTCTGTGTGCAGTGTCAGGTGCACTAATTGATTCTCCTGTCTGGACACAGCCCAGGTGCACAGTAGTCTGTCATTAAGGGAGACTTGCTTTGATTGGACTCTGTCTCTGTTAAATTCCAGCCAGCCTAGCACTCCATGCCGGGTTCCTCTCTCCTGCATGTCAGTCGAGTTCCTGAATCTGTCTAGCTGTGTTTCGTGTGTGCCATTTACTCCATCCAGGCGGCTCCACCTGCACCTCGTCCACACGTGCTACTTGTACCATCCGGGCAGCATGGAACGCTTCCTACCCCAGAAGCATCTGTTACCATCCAGTGGCATGTGTTAACCCGGTGGCTCCAGTCGCAGTTTAGCATTACAGGTGCGCAATCTAGCACATGGTCACCAGTGTCATCCCAGCGGCACTGGTAGCTACTCTGCGTTCCAGGTGCGCAACCTAACACACAGTCACCAGTGTCATCCCAGCGGCGCTGGTAGCAGCTCTGTGTTCCAGGTGCACTATTAAGCACACCATCGCCAGTGTCATCCTGGCAGCACTGGTAGCAGCCCTACGTTCTTGTTGCATAGCTCACCTGAGTCTCATCAACCCAAAGGCTGCAATGGTCCTGGGGCCCCTGGTCACTATCAGCCCGCAAGGCTGCTTCAACAGCTGCTTCAACAGCCCAAAGGCTGCTTCACATCACCAGTCCCTTGTCCACGACTATAAAGGCCACAATCAGCCTCCAAGCCTGCTCCAACAGCCCCAAGGCTGCTTCACATCACTAGTCCCTTGGCTATGACTATAAAGGCCACAACCAGCCCTCAAGGCTGCTCCTACAGCCCACAGGCTGCATCTCATATTCTACACTTGGCCACAACTAGTCAACTGGCAGCAGTCCTCTGACAACTCTTGTCTGATTAACCATCCAATCCACAGTTGATTAGTTTGCCAAGAGAGGTAAAAGCAGAGGACCTAGGACAGAATCTTGAGGTAATATAAGAGTGTCAGACAGGGGCCTGAAGGTCCCAGCAGTGGAATGCAGTCACTGTGGACCATGACCAGTCACCATAGAGGGGGGTGGTCAATCACCAGAGGGGTGTCACCAGCCATTAGAGGGGATATCTTCATCCCAAAGAGGACTTGATTATCATTACATTAATTTTTCTTTTTGGAATACATACAGCATTTCCTTCACTATTGTTAGTAAAAATTTTGAAAACCAATATTGTTTGTATGCAATTTGGAATGTTTTGATTTACAATTAAAATTGTGCATAATTAAATTGTTTATTTAGGTTTATTAGGGGACCTAAAATATCTATCAAAGTGGTTTTATTCTGTGCTGTATGATGATCAATGGGATGTTCTTTATATTGTATGGCAGTCACTGAGATGCTCTCTGTGTTAAATGGTGGTAACTGGTATACTCTGTATTTTATATCAGTTAATTGAATGCACTAAGAGCCTGATTCAGACCCAGACGCAAGTGGCCGTTCGCTCATTCGGCGTACGAGCGGAAAAATGTAATTTCAAGCGCACGCTTGTATGTTCGCTCACAGCTAATCTTCCGCCCCATAGTCTCCCAACCCCTCCTCTAGCTAGCAAACGTTCGAAATAGCGACCGTCCGTCTCCTCTTTGGTTGCAGGGAATGCTCGCACAAGTGAAATCCGGAAGTGGCCCTGTCAGTTTTCGATTGCCTGCTATTTCATTCAGCAAACATACTTGAATCGATTAATAGCAATCACTATATTAATTAGCTTAATTGTTATTCACATGTTTGCAATCCTTTTTTTTTTTTCAATGTCAATAAACTTTATTATTGTTAGTGTGTGTCATTGCTTCTGCAGAATATGTACGGTTGGACCAAGGGGATGGTTGTTCAAAATTAAAAGTTTGTTTGAATGCTACTCTTGTTTAGCTTTTTTTTTCTAGCCCGATTTTTCTTTTTTTTAATTAATATTTAAATTAACGTACGCATGTCACTGCATCAAGCCTATCATAACTCACATTATATTTGTGAGGGTGTAGGTCACATGACTCATACAATAACCAATAGAATGCTTTTTGTTAATTTACAAAGTACATTAGCCAATCAAAATTTTTCTAGGCCCTTTATTAAAACTGTTTTGTGTAAAAAAAATCATTGCCATCATGAGAGCCGCAGCATTTTGTAGACGTGAGCTCCTGGTCCTCACTGATGTGATGGACCGGAGAATCACACACCAGCCGCACCCCATCACTAACCTCCACAAGTGGCTGGCCTACGCGGAAGTGCAGCGCTGCCTGCGTAGGATCGGCTACCGCAGGAATATCGGCCAACTGGAGAGGAGGTGGTCCGATCTGGGGCGCAGATCCCCATGCCTGTTGGCCAATTTGCATCAGCAAATCGCGGAAAGTAAGTATATTTAAAATGTTAGCATACCTGCGTGTGCATGTTTCCCATATAGCCCTGTTTCTTTATTTTGGACATACCTGCGTGTGCATGTTTCCCGTATAGCCCTGTTTCTTTATTTTGGACATACCTGCATGTGCATGTTTCCCGTATAGCCCTGTTTCTTTATTTTGGACATACCTGCGTGTGCATGTTTCCCGTATAGCCCTGGTTTTTTTGGGGTTTTTTTGGTGTGTAAATTTTGGATTCAAAATATTAAATATGTAACAATATAAATTTTTCAACATCATTTAGGGGCTGAGCGCAGACTACGACTTCTCCAACGTCACCGACGTCGGGCTCGTCCCCTATCCCCCACTCCCACCCAAACATCCTCTCCCCACTCTTCCCCAAATTCCCCCTCCACCCCAGACCTGGCAGACCGTGAGGCCCTCCCTCTCCTCACATTCCCATCCCTCCAACTTCACCCTCCTCTCCACCCCCCCCCTCTTTTCCTCACCCTCCACTTCCTCACAAATCACCCCTCCTCCATCCCTGCAGCACTGGCCCACCTCTGAGGAGGACGATTTTGGGGTTCCTGGCCGAATCAGCAGTATGCCCTGTATGTTTCCCTTTTAAACTATGGCTGCTTTTGCATTTTTTGTTTTTTTGGTGATGTTGTCCTTTTGCCTGTGCAGTTCCAAATTGTAAAGTAGTTCTAATGTTTTGGCTCTATATCTTTGTGAAACAATGTCTAGGATGTTTTCCCCTTACACATGTGACACATGTCCAAACACTCATACTTGTGTCTTTCTTGTTTACGGTACCAACAAATGTAGTATTTTTGCGTAGTTGTCCCTATTTTTTGTTGAATTTTGTAGTAAAATGTGTTTTTTTTTTTTAACATCAATCTTTGCGTTTGGCATTACTTTTGTTTTGTTGATGTTTTTTTTCTCGTTTTTTTGTTTAGTCTGATTTTTAAGTTGTTTGTTAACATATAAATTAAGGTGTCATTTTAGTAATCCCCACATTTTTTAAACCCACAGAGGACCAGACGCGTAATGAACAACTGTATGCAGGCTTGCAGAGCTTGAGGGGCCATGTAGTTGGCATGGTAGTGGTCTTGGATCATCTGTTGGCGCTCCTGCGCCACTAATTTTTGTTTTTGCACCCAAAAAATGTTTTAAAAAAATAAGATATTTTGATTTATTTAAGTCTCATTCCTTCCCTGTAAATCTTAGATTGTTGAACCTTACATAAGTCTACTATTTTACCATGAGGTTTGAAGTAATGTAAATTGGATTGTAAAAAGCTCAAAGTAAGTATGTAAGCTGGCACATTAAACACCTAACAATACCAGTAGGTTTGTAGAATTAACAGCAACAATAGTTTGTTCTTTTTTGGGGGTAACGTAAAAATTAAACCAAACCTGGTTAGGCCTACATTGGCAAACAGACTGATTCACCATAATACCTTTGGTGTTTGTTTTTAGCCACAAAGCAGGGTCAAAAAGATTACAATTTAACACATTACAGGATTAGCCATTAAGCAAGTTTGCCTTTTTTGGACCAGGTTACACTTGCTTGTAATTTACCCAGAAATTGTTTGTTTAACGGTAAAAAAAAGTTTAATGCACACAAAAAAAATACACCAAGTGATTTGTCACAATCAATTCACACAATGAAAACACACAAAAAATTCCAAAACACACCCAAAACAACAAAAGAAAAACAACAATCAGGAACTGTTTGAAGAAGTAGCATGCCAACATGATTCCACAAATGAGGCGAAGAAATCATTGTTCCCGAAGTTATATCCAATGTGTCCACATGAAGTAATTTTTTGGGATCAGGTAGTAGGCATCGTTTTTTTTGGTAATTTTATGGAATAAAATAAAATAAAAAATAAAAAAATTAAAATTGTACATTAAAATCTTACATGTCTACATTGTGTCAATTAACTTAATTTTGGAAAATAATTACCTAAAAAATCTGGCCACAATGTCATCGCATATGGCCCCCCCACATACTGACCTCCGACCAACCTCGGGGGGGCCATCCTCAGGCAAGGCATCCTCTGGCTGCATTGGGACACCACTCCTTATGGTGATGTTGTGAAATATCCCACACAGGACCACAATTTTTGAAACCATAGCCGGCAAATACATGAGCTCGCCACCAGAGCGGTGGAGGCATCTGAATCGGCCATTTAAAAGGCCGATACAGCGCTCCACCACCTGCCTGGTGGCTGTAAGTGTGGAATTATACTCACTTTGTGGCCCTGGTGTGGGAACCAAATAAGGAGTGAGGAGCCAGGGCGTGCAAGGGTAACCACTGTCTCCTGTGAAAAAATAAAGAAAAACATCAGAACCATTGTGTAACAAGCTTTGCATTGGTTTCAACAGAAGGTTTCAACTTACCCAGAAGCCATGCATCACCAGCTTGTAGGTTGTTTAATTTGTGCCAAATCCCTGATTGCCAGATGACGAAGGAATCATGTGCACTGCCGGGGAATTTGGCATTCAGGGACAGGATCTGGAGGGAGGCATCACATACCACCATTACATTCAGTGAATGAAAGTGCTTGCGGTTCCTAAAAATAGCCTCCAGCCTTGCTGGAGGCTGACATGGTATGTGAGTGCCATCCACAACCCCTATGATGTGTGGGAAGCCAGCTATTTGGTAAAAATTTGCCTTCGCCACATTAAGGGTACCCATATCCAATGGCATTTTAATAAAATGATGGAGGTGTTTAAAAAGGGCCTCCATCACTGCCCTCAGGATCCTTGAAAAGGAGGATTGGGATATTCCCGCAACTATTCCAACAGTGGCTTGAAAGGATCCTGAGGCACAAAAATGTAACACCGACATTAATTGAGTAAGTGGTGGTATTGCTGTAGGACTGTCAATTTGCCGTTCAAAATCACTCTCTATTAATGAGAGAGTGTCTATGATGATTTGGGGCGGCAGACGGTATCGCCTTAACACCTCATCATCTGGAATTCCAAAAAGGGTGACACGTGTTCTATATATCTGGGGCCTTGCACGCCTATGAGGCCTATGCCTGGGACGAAGTTGAGGTTGGTCGGGTTCTAGAACCATGGCCAATATAATACGACCAACATCAACCTGAAATGGTAAGCCAGGTAGTTATTGTTTAAGACAAATGTGTAAAGAAAAATATACTTATCTTTTCTCAGAAATCCAAAGATTCTTACAGGCCTGGGACGTGTCATGTGCAGAACAACCTACATTTCAAAAGTAGAAAATATGTTTAAGATTAATTAAATAAAATTTGATTGGAAAAAAATTGTTTTCGTGAAAAAATAGAGAAGGGAGCACACATTAGTTCAGAAAATAGTATGCTACATTTAGTGTTAAGACATGATTTAACACTGAAAATTTCTAAAAACAGTATTTCGCAAAATAGTACGCTACTTTTACAGTTAAATCAAGACACATTATTTCGCAAAATAGTACGCTACTTTTACAGTTAAATCAAGACACATTATTTCGCAAAATAGTACGCTACTTTTACAGTTAAATCAAGACACATTAGTTCGCAAAATAGTACGCTACTTTTACAGTTAAATCAAGACACATTAGTTCGCAAAATAGTGCGAAAATTTTACAATTAAAACCACTCAAACATTAGTTCGCAAAATAGTACGCTACATTTAGTGGTAAGACATGATTGTTCCCAGAAAATAAGCAACATTACTTAGCGAAACATATGCTAAGACCAACACATCGAATTTGTAAATTCATGAAACCAAAAACACTTACCAAAAACAGACAAATATCCCAAAGTTCAAAAACGTCGCTGGGGCAATGCCAAACTATCTGTAAAACAAACAAACAAAAAAAATTACAGACATTTGTAAACTATTTACTATTATTTTTTACGGTGGTTTTTTAAAATACTTACTCAAAAATGGAAAAAAAAATAGCCAAACAATAAAAAAAAAGTGAACGGAAAAGAAAGAAGAAAGAAAAAAAACAAAATATCGCACCAAAAAAGTCCTCCTTCTACTCAATAAGCCAACAATCCACTCCAACGCAAAACCTCCAACAATCAACATGCCACATCGACTCGAGTCACACCAAGCCATAAATAGTCTTTATTTTCCCGCTCAAATTAAGGACGGACAATAGGAGCGCACAGTCAATGATGCGACCGAATAATGCTAACGCATGTATAAAAACGTCACTGAAAACCCAAATCGGTCTGCTGTAGTGAGACCTGAAAGTCCAAAATGACTACAGAGCAGCAAAGCATTGGCCAAGAGGCGCCAGGTAAGTATTTCTCTTTTTTGGGCTAAAGGATTATGTTTAACAATAAGTTTGGGAACATTTTACATTATAAATTTTAATCCCATTTTAAAAAAAAGTGTTGAGGATGCCATGGAAGAAGCTGCTGGGCCTAGTAGGCCAACTAAACAAAAAAAAAAAGATTCACAAGAAAGGAGATGGAGGTTTTGGTGCAAATGTGCAATGACAACCTGCCACAGGCAGCAAGGAATATGGGTGCAAGCCAGAAATGGAAAATGTGGGATGACATAGCCAGTGGTGTCAATAGGGTGGGTGATTTTGAACGTTCAACCCGGGAGGTCAAACGCCGGTACGTAAAAACTACATTTTAGTAAAAAGTGTTTACAGGTCCAAATACTGCAGGAATAATGCCAACTTTTTACCCCACAGATGGAGCGACTTCAAATATCATCTTAAGCAAAAACTGGCTGATAGGGCTAGGCATGCAGAGGGGACAGGTGGGGGTCCCACCCCTGTGTCACTGGAGCTCACAGATTTGGAGGAGATGGCCCAGGGGTGTGTGCAGGATGAGGAGGTGTTTGGCGGGTCGAACATGGATACCGACTGTCACGGCCAGGGTATTTCAGCATGGCGCTAGGCGAGTGTTATCTGTGAGGTCATTGTGGCGCGGGCTGTCTGGTGGCGGAGCAGGTGTCTGGCGGGGGGCTTTGGCTGCGCGCGTTGTTGTGCGGGCCTGTTGTCACTCTGCGCTGGTAAGGCCTGGCGGCGTCTCCATTCCATTTGGCATGGGCGCCGCCATCTTGCCTTCTGGCCATGTGATGCGGCTGGCCAATCCTGGTGAGTCACATGTTCCCTCCGGCCAGTAACAGCACGGCATGGGGTATTTAGGAAGGGTCAGTGCCTTCCTTCTTTGCCAGTGCAACGTGTATCTCAGCCTAGCTGAGAGGGAGTTCTCTGTGCTTTCCTGTTCCTGTGAATTCGCTGTCTGCCAGTCTGCCTGTCAGCTCCTCGCTCCCACTGGACTACCCTGCTTCCTTCATCACCCTTGCCCATACCTGAGTGCCTGAGCCTGCTGACATCCTGTGCTTCAGTTCACTACCTGCAAAACCTGGCTTGTTTATTTTCAGTTCACTATCTGCAAACCTGGCTTGATTATTTTCAGTTTCACTAACTGCACACCTGGACAGCTCTAATTGTTTCTACTTGGACATTAACACTTTTGCTCCCACCACAGAACTCTTGTGCACATTTATATATTCCTGGACTTTTATTTACTGCCACATTATATGTCTACTCAAGCACTTATTAAAGATCCTAGTTTTATTTTCAAATCTGCTTCTGTGATCGCTCCTGCTACCACCCCGGGTCCACAAACAACCCCGAACATAACACCGACATGCCAGACTTTGCGGCTCCTCATGTTGCCCCAGGTAAATGTTGTAATGTTAACAACTCAGAAATGTGTTTGGGACAATATCAAGATTATAATGTTACTCTTTTCTGTTTTTTATCACAGAGACACAGGCGGATGAGTCTGCTCCAGAGGGGAGCTTTGGCCGCAGAATTTCTGCTGGCTCTGCAGGGGAGGAAGCAGTAGATCCAGCTGGGGACCCTGTGGCAGACAGTCCAGGGCATTCCCCCTCGCAGGCAGTGGGCCTCCTCATTGATCTCAATATTAAAACGGATCAGCAGACCGAGATTCTGCAGAGGCTGGACGCCAGTCTGCTACAGGTGCTGGACGCCCTGGAGCAAAGTGCTGCTGCCAACGTGACCATTGCTAAGGCCCTGGCGCAAAATACTGGGGCCAACGTGCGAATAGCAAATGCCCTGGAGCAGCTCGTTCGCCAGCACATGTTGGAGCCGGCCCCCCTTCCTGTCGGAACATCAGGACCCTCCACCTCTGGCACAACAACAGCCATCCCTCCAAATGTGCCTAGCCCTATGCCTAGTCCAGAGGACACAACATCTGCCTCTGGCTAGGCCAGCAGAAGGACATCCCGGACCCGTTCAGGCTCCCTCCCTACCCCGGCCAAACGGGCCAAAAGGCGATGACAGCACTGGCTAATTTTCCCACAATCCTTCTCTTTGTTTGCCCCATATTCCTTAATGCCCAAAACCTCCCTCTCCTTTCTTGTGAATTTTTTAATAATTTTGTTTGTTTGTGGATTTCAAATGCCAATTATTTTGTTTGTGTGTTTCTAAAATCATTTATTTGTTTTTACGTTATCAAGTTTTTATTATTTCCTAAAAAATTTTAAAAAAACAACAACCAAAAATTAAATACTGTTGAAAATCTGAACAATTCTATTGTTAATTTATTAAAAAACTGGTTAAAAGGTAATCCCGCAAACAAAATTACAAACAATACAATGGAAAAATAAACATTATTTTTGAATAAAAAAAACAAGGGTTAAAAACTATTTCTGAGTTTTAATTAACACTTAGCAAAAAACAAAAGGACGATTGTTTTCTTGGCCCCTAAAAAATGAAGAAAAAAAACAAACATGCGTACAATATTGTTGCCCTAAAAAAGAAAAAATCAAATTTGGAAAAAAAACACGTGAATTTGCAATAAATTTGTAAGCTAATTGATTGTCTAACCCAGAAATTAGCAGCTGAGTAGTTCACCTGCGTACGTTTTTTTGCTACTATAAAAAGGCTATTTGCTAAACACCTTGCAAGCATTTTTGCAATTCAAAACTGATTGTTTTTGAGGCCTCAATTGATAAATCGGAAAACCATCGATGTGCCTCGGGAAGAACGAAGAGACCATCGTCATTGCGGTAGAGTATACCAGACCACAAGCTGAGCGAGCAGTTTTAATGGAAAGTGGATCAGACAGTGACGTAACACTTGTTCCGTTCACATTGGCCGTTCGCATCAGGTAATTTATGTACGCCCAAAAAAAGCCTCGACACGCCTGCGTTTTCCCATCTCCACCCCCGTCACCATCCCAAAACGGACAGTTCTGTCAATCACATCTGACATGTCACTTTCTGTTCGCTATTCGACTGAAAAAATGATCGCAATCAGCCATACGCACATGCGCACTGTTACACCAACGCATGCGTGCTTTTACAACATCGGATGACTATGAGCGTACAGCCGCTTACGAGCGGTGCTGAATAAGGGCCTAAGTTTTTGGCATAGGTAGGTAGAGGCAATGTGATTTGCTTTGTTTTAATGTACACTGTTATAGATTTTTTTATATGTAGTGCCTACTTTTGCGTTTGCACCACCTATAGTGAATTTGGCCCAGAATACATGAGGCCACTTTCATATTTTTTTCCAAGGCCACTTTATGTTCTCAAAACTCCTCTAAATCCATCATAATTAAAACAGCTCTCTCCCATTTAAAGAGCACACAGATATACAAGTGTCACATATCAGATTAATCAGTGCAGTCTCTTAGTGCATCTTAGTCACGTATTTTTCATTTAGCCCCAGGATTTTGTAAAACACAATATGAATGTCAGACAGCTGTACTTGCATGCTCTAAGTATAAGTGAAACCACAGCCAGAAACATGTATTGAGAGGTCCTGGAAACTACAGCTTGTGCTGGTGAAGGACAAGGACATGGATGCTTTCTGTGAGAGTTGATTATCTGCAGAGCAGCAAAGATCAGGTACCACTGTAGCAGTGACCAAATAGCTCTGCATCTCAGTGGTAGTTGAGTACATAGGCAGAGCTGTGACACAACCACAGGAGTATTTTGTGTCACTGGGGAAACCTTGAGTGACTAACAGTGGCAGTGTCTCACAGAAACAGGGCTTGGTCAGCTGCACACAAGTACAGGAGCATATCCTGATCCTGAGTTGTTCATCTTCTGAAGTGCTAGGTACTTGTGTCTCAGATTCCTCTCAACCAAGATCTCACTCCAACTCATTACACATGTGTAGGTCAGTGTTGAAATTGGCAATTTAATTCCTTGTTTCATACAGTAGATGCAGTGCCAGGCAGGCAGCAGACATGGCACCTAGTGCAGCATAGACAGTGTCTTCCAATAGTGTATAATAACTTACAGTCAGCAGTGGTGCGCTAGACTACATCTTCCATGGTAGAAGTGAACACTAAAAAAGCAATTTAATAAGTAGGATAAGAACCAAGATAGGACTATGTCCTGAAGTCCCAGGGATTGTAGCATTTGTAACAAAACAGAATGGTCAACAATGTCAAATGCAGAAGAAAAATCCAGTATAATTAAATGTGAGTAATGGCTTTTAGACTTAGCAATCAGGCCCTTAACAAGGGGTGTGCGAGTGGTGCCACTGCAAAGAGCACAGGGCTCTGTGGGCATAACCATTGCTGTCCCAAGGTACCTGCATGTGTTAATAATATAATAATGTGTTAAACTGGTATTTTTTTTCAGGCTCAAATAGTTGATCGGAATCCCCCTGTGTCCCTCTGTAAACAGGTTCTGATGAAACCGGGAGTCTGTATACCCATAGAAATGCATCAAGGTTACTTTCTATAGACACCTGTCTCCCGATTAGCCACACAGTGATTTCTCCTCAGTGGTCTGACCACCACCAAAAGCCTGGATTGTGTCCAGATTCACTAGCTGCTGATATAGGTTTTACTTTTCACTGCCTGCAGAGGATCTCCATTCCCATCATTCTGCTCCCACCTGCTGTTTATCACCTCCACACTGGTAAGCTAAGCCTCCAATGGAATATCATCATGTGGTTATTGAGTGAGCTTTTCACTGGACACCACATGGCCAGTGGTCTGCTCTCCCTGTAAGCAGATTACCTCCACTTGCTGAACAGACCTCATGATAAGGGAGTCACCTAATAGACTCAACACCACATGACAGCAGTTCGGTACAACACAAGCAGTTTGGTTCCACCTGTCGCTACTATCTCTAGACGGGTGAGTTATCTTACCCACGGATCCTGGTGTTCGGCATTATTGGGATTGGAACTTTGTCATCATTTACTACTGCCTAATTGTAAGGAAAACCTGCCAAATCACTGTTATTATTACACAGTGCAGTGTGAACGTCCCACATTTACCTTAGACCTGTTGGCAACAGTTAACTACAACCTGCCATTCATACTGATATATTGTTTATTATGGATACATTTACACATCTCTACAGCTATTAACTATTTATTAAATGGGAATATTATACTGATTTTGTAATAATTGTGTATTATAGGTTTTCCAAATTTACACTATAACTGTTCACAAATGATTTATACCATAGCCAGTATTAATTAAGTTCCGTATATTTAAATTCATATTATATGGATTCAGGTACAATTCTTTTGGATTTTCATATTGTCTGATGTTTAGTAATAAAATTTTCTACTAAATTCGAAGTAGCGCTCCACATTTCTTTGTTCTTCCTCATCACTCAGGCCCCCATTAATGGTAGATTTTGGATGTGTTCGTGTTTTGTGTTGCACTGCTTGTCTTCTGCCTATACACTGTTGATTACCATTGTACATTTTGCCGTGTGTTGTGTTGTACTGTGCTGTATAGAAATAGGGCAGTGCACCACACCTAATTGTAGTTTGTTAGTTGTGCTGTTTGGTCAGGCACATAGATATTGTGGTTAGGCTCAGCATGCCTTGTTAGACCAGTGTGGCTTGCTTACACAACTTGGAAACTAGCGCAGCACTTTTGTCTGTAGGAATGATCTCTGCAGTTGACATTGGGTGGAGTAGTGTAGTCCACAGTCAAGAGGACTTGGGATCTCATTCAGAGTCGGTCGTAAGCAGCCGCTCGGTCGTAGATGTTTCCAAACCACGCATGCGTACGGTTAGTTGTGCGCATGTGCGTACGAGACCTTGCGATCCAAAATGCTGTTGATTGTACGGCTTACGAGCAGGCTTCCGGGAGTTGATCGACATGAAAGGCCGTTTGTGGGTGTTGACGGGGGTGGTGGTCTAAAAACGCAGGCGTTCCTCACTGTTTTCAGGGCGTTTTAGGGGCGTACATAAATTTCCTGCTACGACCGACATAGAAGGCCGGAAGTAGTAAAACGTCACTCTGCGAGCAGGTTAGAGGCCTGGCTAATTGTACAGCTTGAGGTTGGGTATGTGCTCTCTCAAGCACCAGAGTATAATCGATACTATCAAATGTGACTGATGTTATGTTCGATGTTTCTATTTTGTGCCACACAATGCAAGCAGCTAATAATTGTTTGTTGTTGCTAATAACACTGCTAATTGGCTTGTAACTGATTCAGTTGCATTTGCATTAGAGAATAATAAGAATAAATATATTTCATGGGGATGGCTTATTCTTTGCATTTTTTTGTTAATTTTTGATGTAATTTGCACACAACACAAGCGGCCGCAATCAGCAGAAGAAAATTAACATACAGCGACTGACAACGACTGACAACGATTGACTGGATCGCTAGCTGCTATCACTCGTTAGCTAGAGGAGGTGCTTTGTTCATGTATGGGCGTCTCTTTGGTTATGATCTCCCGGCCGTGCGATTGTTTTTTTTTCTGATTCTCGATCGTTAGGTGTATGACTGAGCGGCCGCTTACGACCGCCTCTGAATGAGGGCCTTGGTGAGTAGCCCTGCTTGGAGTAGCATTCAATCCTTGTTGGGCACTCGCATCTGTGCAAGTGAGGTGTCTTTGGGGGATCTTCTCAGTGATGGCCACCTGTACTGTAGCTCCTCATTCCCTGATTAGAGCAACTGGGCAAAGGAATTGGGTGCTTCTCAGTAGCCTTCTCCCAACTGCTTGCCCTATTCAGCCCCATGCAATGTTTCCCCAAGTATTCACTGTTCTCTCTCTCTTTGCCAGTTCATCATCCTAAAGGTTGCAGGGAAAGCTACAACAGGGGTCATGTTTCCTTACAGGATTCAGTAAGACACATTACAGACTCACCAACTGCCTCCTCACGTGAATTTGGCCCCATTGGAGTCCTGGGGAGTTTCTACATGATGAACCTATGGATTGAACTCTAAGACAATAACACTGTTAATTTGCGAAGATTGTTATCAATGTATACACTGTAAAGTAAAAACATTTCCTGCATCAATTTTTAAACATTTATCATGTTTTATTAATACAATACACAGAAATGTATTAATGTTTAAGAAAACAGCCAATAACACATACTGTACAGTACATAGTTTTATGGATACAATCAAATATGTACAGTACTGTATACTCATCAGCCTGTTGCTGTGTTGAAGGCCTATCATTGTAATGGACACTGAAACATTATGTTTTCTGAAATATAAGGTATTAGAGCATAGGGCCTGATTCAGAGCCACTCGTAAGCGGCAGCTCGTTCGCTCCGAGCGATGTTTGCCCAACTGCGCATGCGTACGGATCGTTATACGCATGCGCGAACCAGTCAGTGCTGCCGAAATTCATGTGCTCGCAAAATAGCGAATGCCTGCTAATTTGAGTGACAGAATGAGGCGTATGTGGGTGGTAACAGGGGAAGGTGCTTGAAAACGGGGAGTGGAGATCCGATCGCAGGCGTGCTTAAAGGTCAAAACGGGCGTTTTAAGGGAGTGCATAATTAATCCAGCAGCGTCATTGACCACATCACTGGGTTATTTTAACTCAGAACTGCTCGCAAAATAGTGGTTGAAAAAACCAACCACAAGAATAGCGAGCAGTTCATACGCTGGTCGATGTACTCGATGAATCTAATAAATAGCGGTCATGACGTATGGTGCGAGCGGCCAGGGGGCGTATTTTTCAAATTTACGTTCGCATGTTTTGCTCGCTCGTTCAGACTTAGAGGCGTGAACAGACCGCAAAGTGCGAACGGTTCATTTGAATAGCCACCCCTTTTTAGAAAACGAACGACCGCAAATAGCGAGTGGCTCTGAATGAGGGCCATAGTTGCTAACATTTGGTTACAATACTTGGTAGGCATAATATCTATACATGCCTAAATGTATAGATATTGTTGTAGTGCCAGAATCTTAAAGGTTAAAGGTTTTGCACAACCCTTTCACTAGACAACTGCTGAGATACTTTCTACATTTTTACTTCATTGACGTATACAATCAGTTAGATTCTGATAGTACAATCTGGTATTTAACCATGTAACTTAAAAAATGTTCCCGGGGTTAACTGGTCAAATTTAATTAAATTTTTTTAATTTAATATGCACAGCCATCGTACACACGCCCTACTACCACTTTCTCACAATCCTGCGTATACATCGGTAACATCGGACCCTCAATCAGAATTACAGCAAGTCTTACCTGTCTCAGAAATTGCAAGTCTAGTCACACGCAGTGAGTACTCCACCTGCGAATGCTGTCACAGTGGCTAATTTATGCATTCAAATGGACAGGCACGCCTGTGTTTCTCTGACCACTCCTCCATCAACACCCCCAAACGCTGACGTCCTGTCACTCAATCTGCGATGGCTTTGTATCTGCGTACGTGATCGCAGTACGATCGCAATGCTGACCTGCACACGTACACAGCGGCACATAAGCATGTGCAGTATGCATCATCGCCCGATCTGCGTACGCTGTTGCAATTGTGATCCGTATGAATGAATCAGGGCCAAAGTTCTGCTGCTGACACTAAACAGCATGTGCAAAATGTAAAAATAAAAATGAAAGAAAAGGATAAAGGATAATGTAGCTTTCTTGGAATCAGTACCTGGTGCATTGTGAGTGATATAATAATAATAATAATAATAATAATAATAATAATAATAATAATAATAATAATACTGTATCAAATCACTCGTTTTTACAGGAAACTTATGTTTGATGCCAAAAATCTAACTTGAGCAATTGGCCACATCATTTACCGATTACATGAAGGTAAAATAAAAAATACTAACTAAAACCTAAGCATTCAATCAGTGGAATGACGTTCTCAGTTTTGTTTCAGGCAATACGTGGGTCATGCAAAATCCTCTTAAGGTTGAAGCATAATTTGATATATTTGCCACATTGTAATTAGTACACAATGAGCCACTTTGTTTCACCTGTGATTACAAAATAGGTCTTGACATGTAAGAATGGAATCATTTCAGTATCTTGTCAAAATGAGTGACACTAAAAAATATACATCAGACTTAATTAGTGCAATGAAATTAAGCAAACGAACACACCTGCAAAATTCCAAACATATTATAAGTGAAACTATCTGCTTTATATGGAAAAAAATGAAGTTGAAAAGATCGGAGAAAGTAGTAAGCTCAGTAATCAGATGATTATTGTACCCTGAGGCATGTTTTGTTAACAATAAATGTATTGGCTGTCATAGTAAATGACAGGCATGATGGATTATGTCTGAGATGTTGCAATACATGTGAGGAGATAAACACACCAAAATGAAGTTACTTTTGTTTGTTATAATGATGGATTTCCTATTGTAGGAAGTTGGAGTGTTAAACAGATAATTTTTTCCTTGTTTGCTGTATTATTTCTGAAGACTAGTGGAGGAGCAATAGCAATACAATCGCTATCTGGCTTAATGAGCTGATTCAGCATTGCATTGCTAAACGCAGATTCACGATTATCGGGAAACTGCGCATGTGCAGGTCTCATTCTGCGAGTATGCAGAATGAGTCCCGAGTAATCGCATGCAGCCCATTTAAGGGGCGATGTAGGGTTGACCGGCATACCCGGAAATGGTGGCATGTCCGCCCCATTTTCCAGGAGTGGCAAGGCCAGGGATTGCATCGTCGGATGCAGATTCCTGGCCTCGCAAGCCGTTCATGCTGAGGAAGCTGAAGCTTACTCAGCTGGCTGGCACCAATGGTCGCAATAGTGATCCAAGCCTGCGACCTCAGTCACAGTGCTGGGATCGCCAATGCAGCAGAAGGTGTCATACACCACTTACTGCATTTGCGTATTTGCAAGGACGGAATTGCAAAGCTGCAATTATTATTATTATTATTATTATTATTATCTTCGGTCAGGTGAAGCAGTGCAGTAGCACAATTCATAGTTCACCAACGACACCCACCCCCAATACAGGTGCAAGCTCTAGTTACTCGCTTATTTTATTAATGACCGCCTGTAGAGATCTTTATTACTGTATTTTGTTTATTTATTATTATTTGAGCTTCCAATAATACATTATTACATGTTTTTATACTGGTGGAGTACACTTGAGCTCAAGCAAACAAGTTAAAGAGTATCAGTCTCCAAGCCGTCACTGCTGCAAACCTCCTGAAAACAGGGGTTCGGATGTAAAGTGCAGACATATGCAAACGTCTGCGTCTGCCAAATTTACTACATTATGGTAATGCACGTATCCTTCTGTTTATGCAAGGATCATTGCAGCTTCATATGTATACATTGGTCCGCTCACTCATTTTCTTGTTGCAGCTGCAGTTACCATCATTGGTATTGGCACTTATACCCACCTCATGCTGGGTGCAGAAGATCCATCTGAAACAGACGTATAGGATCCTGCTTTGCTCAAGCTTCACTTTATCTACCAGTGTGTATAACTGTACTTGCTTTATCTATCAATAAACCAACACCACTGATTAAGTAACTAGACTGTTCATAATTTCAGTCATCCGTTGGTGTGTGCCTATATAATGCTGAAGATTACAGCACCTGCACACATGTGATTTCCAACAAAATGCTCTCTGCTATCAGAGTTTGGACTGGCAGTCCCAGGGTGAGAAAACACAACAAGTGATTAGCAAGGAGCGCTTACAATGGGAAGTAACTACCACTGCTGGGCTGACACTGGGGTGGTGAAGTTCACTTGGGGGGGAGGTGCTGCAGTCCCTATGTAAAATGTGCAAAAATGGTTAGTTGTGTTTCTTTTGCACCTCCTCCACTCTGCAATTCATTAGCTGTCATTAACTAATGTTTTAAGTATTTTTTTTTTACTGAGAGGGAACCCTATGTAGTAGCCTTTAAAAGCCCATATTGCAGGAACCGAAGAACAGATGCTCAAGGCTAATAATGATAAGTAGTGAATCCTGACAGTAACCCAAGGATATTATGGATATTAGTTACTTAGAATATTATAGAGATAAAAAGTCTGTAATTTGAGGGTATTTGTCATAAAGAGTTCTGCTAAATATGGTGGAACACTCATACTGGGCAACAATGTGACAGCAGCCTGAAAAATGGCCGTTAATCTCATCTACCAAGAAGTGTAGGGCACCACAGTTTACGCATTGCATGTCCATATGATCCAAAGAGTTGTTTTGTGGTGAATATGTCATTTCCAATGCAAGCGGAATATCAGTTGATCTTGTTATACATTGTTTCATATCTTTGAACTGCTTGCACTAGGTGACCTGTAAGGGTTCCACCACGTCGACATCATCGAAGCTGATCTCTAGGCATGTTTATTGTAAACAGTGTGGGACAAAGTATAACACAGCAGTCAGTGATTGAGGTCCCCATAAGAAGTGCTAATAAATGTGACTGCAAATAACTGTCACAGTTAACAGACTACACAGCAGGTCATATGTTCCAGGTCACCCAGCAGGTGCACAGGGAAAGTTCAGTAACTAACACAGGGCCTGATTCAGAGCTGCTCGCTCTGAATCAGGGCCGGGCTTTTTTTTTTTTGGAGCGGCCTCTTGGCCGCTCGCATAGCTGTGGTTGACCACCCACAGCTATAGTGAGCGGCCTGATGATGGTCGCAATGGTCAAGACCATCGCGACCATTGGGCTTGCGATGAGACCCTTGTGGTAGGGTCTCATTCATCGCAAGCCCCAGAGAGCTTTCGGCTCTAACAGAGCCGGAAGCTCTCCACTGACATCACTGATGTCAGTTGGGCCGCCCCCAAACGGCAGGCGTTCTCATGGGAACGCCTCCGTTTGGGCAGCAACCACCCCGGCCTGCCCACCAAACGGGGTGAGCTGTCACTCAACATCGTCAGCTCGCCCACTTTGTTGCGAGACCCAGAGCGACAGAGTGCCCGTCGCTAGCCGGGTCTCACGCATGTGCACGACGGAGCCGGCTCCGTCGTGCGCATTTGCTGTGGGCCACCATTGACCCGGTTGCGGGTGCTCAGTGCTTGCAACTGGGTCTGAATCGGGCCCACAGTTTCCAGATCATCCAGCAGGTACACAGGGAGAATTCACCAACTGTCACATTTTCCAGATCGCAATGGTGATGCATTGTATATGGCAGGTGGACGTTTTGCCACATCATTTTGAAACAAAACAAACAATTAAAATGCCAATATTTCTCTGCAAATCTATGGACCAAGCCCTTTACTTTAGTATATGACGTGCCCTGCTCAGACAATTACATCATAGAAATATGTCACTCATAAAAGTCGTTGTTCTGCTATTAATATGTAGATAATAATTAATACATTTTCTAAAAGCTCATCTGTAAAAGCTGCAATGTTGTTCTCTCTGTCGTTACAGTATATATAAGGAGTAATTGTAGATTTCTGTTTTTGTTTTGTTTTTTGTTTTTTTATGTGTATCTTTCTTAGCAATGTTTTCTCTATCTCCTTCTTTACCCTGACTGGAGGGACAAGCAAACCCACATACAGAGAGACAGGTTTTATTTAACACTGAGATTATCTCTACAACAACTGGCATTTATTCTTACGTGTAAATAAATGAAATATTAAGTTTATCTTCCATATTTTTCAACTACCCAGCCTTCTAATCCCAGGTCTTTCTCCACCCCAATTATTTTGTCTTCAGCTCACTTTAATCTTTTCAGCCAAGCTCAAGTTATTACTTTTCTTTCCCAATATGTCACTTGCTCTAACCTGAAATGATTGCTAAGGAGATAAATTAGAATGGCAGCAGAGAATGGTTACTATTGGAGAGAGGCAATTTTTATTGGCAATTAGGAAGCCATTAAGACCATAAACTGTGACTTAGAGAAGGATCTAGCTTAAATACAATGTTGAAAGTTTCAACATACCCAAATAAATAACAGAATGCTATTAATAATAACAGCACTTCCCCTTTAAATCCATGATTGCTGATACTATATCTATAAAAATTAAAAGGTAATTTGTTCATACAGTATAACAAACTTAGGCCCTCATTCAGACCCACTCGCAAGCGGGCGCACGTACGTTAGGCGTACGTACAAAAATATTTAAATTCAATGGCTCGCTCGTATTTTCGTTCGCATCTAAAATTCCACCCTAAAATCAGGCGACCCCTCCTCTAACTAACGAGCGTACGAAATAGCGAGCGTACATCCCCGAAATGGCTTGAAAGGAACGCACGCACAAGTATAAACAGGAAGTGGCCTTGTCAGATGTCGATTACCTGCTCCTTTATTCTGCCTACCTCCATCAATCGTATCATGCCAATCAATGTATCAATTAGCTTAATTGTTTGTTTTTTTCAACACAATGCAAGAAACTTTACTCTTGTCCGTGTTTGTGTTTACCCGCAGAATACGTACGGATGAAACATTCGCTTTTATTGTTCAAAAAACATGTGAACCACAATTAAACAATTGTACTATTGCTGTGGATCCCCGCATATTTCCCTGGGTTCATTTCTTTATTTAAATTTGCTTACGCATGTCACTGCATCAAGCCTATCATAACTCTCCAGAGATTTCTGGCCCTGTCGAACACATGACTCATACACTAACCAATAAAATTGCTCCTGTTAATTTCCAAAATACATTAGCCAATCATAAAATTTTTACACACTTTATCAAAAATGATTTTTAAGAAAAACACCATTGCCATCATGAGAGCCTCCGCATTCACCAGGCGCGAGCTGCTGGTGCTTACGGAGGTCATGGATCGCCGGATCACCAGCCAACCTCAACCCATGACCAACCGGCAGAAGCGCTCCGCGTATGCGGAAGCACGGTCCCGCCTGCGGTCCTTCGGCTCACGCCGCAACATCGGGCAGCTGGAGCGCAGGTGGTCCGACCTGCAACGGCGAACACCCCGCTTGCTGGCATGCTTTCACATGCAGATCCTGGCAAGTAAGTGTTATGTATTGTGGTTTTAATGTTTGTGTTTGTGGGGCAAACTGCGTGTGCATGTTTTCCTGTCTGTTCTATTTATTATTTGTACTCATATCTGCGTGTGCATGTTTTCCTGTCTGTTCTATTTATTATTTGTACTCATATCTGCGTGTGCATGTTTTCCTGTCTGTTCTATTTATTATTTGTACTCATATCTGCGTGAGCATGTTTTCCTGTCTGTTCTATTTATTATTTGTACTCATATCTGCGTGTGCATGTTTTCCTGTCTGTTCTATTTATTATTTGTACTCATATCTGCGTGTGCATGTTTTCCTGTCTGTTCTATTTATTATTTGTACTCATATCTGCGTGAGCATGTTTTCCTGTCTGTTCTATTTATTATTTGTACTCATATCTGCGTGTGCATGTTTCCCCTCTATTTCTGATTTATTCATTCTACTGCTATTTGGCTTATTTGTTGTTTTTTTTTTTTTTTTTAGTTTTGTTGCCCGGATTTGTCCATAAACTAACCGCAATTTCTTTGTCATATTTTAGGGGGACAGCCAAGACTCCGCCGTCACCGTCCGTCCAGACGGCGTTCCCGGCCACTATCCCCAACCCCCAGCCAACACTCCACCCCAAATCTTTCCCCTATTCCCCACTCCTCCCCATCCTTCCCAGACCCTCTCCCGGAAATGTCGGGCCTCCTTCCCCTCCGTCCCACTTCCCCCTCTCCTCCACCCACCCCTCTTCCAATTACCCCCTCCCCGGAGTCCATCATAACTCCTCCCCATTCTTTGGGTAATGACGGATCCTCCGAGGAGGATGATGGAGGTATTTCCGGAGCTCCCGTTTTGTCTCCCGGTATGTTTTTTTTTTTTTTTAAAGCACAAACTGTTTGTATGTAATCATGTGTCGTGCCTTTCTTCGTGTTTTTGTGGCTTGACTTTTGGTGATTTTGAAGGTTTGCCTTTACCTCTTCCTGGTGATTTCAACATACACATATCATACCTGTGGGAATTTGTACCTAGGCCTTGTATTTTTGCCAGCCCCCCCTTTTTTTTTTTTGGTTTGGGTTTAGGAGTGATTTGGTTGTGTTTTTTTTTTTTAATGTGGATTCCCTATTGTTGTATTAACCCACACACTTTTCTCACCCACAGAGGAACAGAGGCGTCGGCAAGAGGTGGCGGATTGTGTGGGGCAGATGCGCCAACATGTCATCGGCATTCTGGTGGCCCTCGACCGGCTGTCTGGCCTCCTTCGGCAGTAGTTTTTTTTTTTTTGTTATATTTTCAAAATAAATTTATTAAGACAAATATACGTTGTGGCTCATTTTTAAAAACCAAAACCAAGATAGTTTAGCATGACATAAGTAGACTGTTCCTGCAAGGATTTCCCTTTTTTAAAAGTTAGATTGTGTTTTGTCTTTGTATGTCAAACAGACACAAGAAACACATAACAGTAACAATGTCATTTACCTTTTTGGGTGTAGTGTCAATTACATATTTCTACATTTTCCAGGTTCCTAGTTGGTGCGCAAGCTGCTTAGGCCAATCTTACAAATCCCAAGGTTGGGCCAGGCTTCCTTTTGGTGTGGATTGGGAAGCTGAAAACATATTTCAGTTTAGCTCAACTGGCGTCAGTACTGGTTTACCCCTTAGTCAAATGTAACTTGTGTTAACCTGGTTACACTTGCTGTTAACGTCCCAAAAAAGGAAGACCATTTCACTCTCCAAACATTTATTCACAACATAACAGAGAAAACAAAGTGGTCACTCCCAAAAAAATAACACAGTGATAAATTCAAATACAACACATACCAAGAAATAATTAAATAAAAACAAAAACTGGTTGACGAAGGACCATGCCAACATGATTCCACAAACATGGCGTTGCGATATGGGTTCCAGAATATATGCCCAAAAGGACCAGATCCAGGTTTGGTAAGGGTAGCAGGAAGTAGTGAGCGTTGGAGTGCCAAAGATTATGTGAACAAACAGAAGATGGTGAGAAAAAAAAAAAAAATTAGATGTTCGCAAACAAACACAAACACATTAGGTATAAACACTGGAGTTTTGTTCAAACTTACCAAAAAAATCTGGCCACCACATCATCGCGTATGGCCCCCCCACATACTGACCTTCGACCAACCTCGGGGGGGCCATCCTCAGGTAAGGCATCCTCTGGCTGCATTGGGACACCACTCCTTATGGCAATGTTGTGAAATATCCCACACAGGACCACAATTTTAGACACCATATCCGGCACATACATGAGCTCGCCACCAGAGCGGTGGAGGCATCTGAATCGGCCTTTTAAAAGGCCGATACAGCGCTCCACCACTTGCCTGGTGGCTGTAAGTGTGGAATTATACGCACTTTGTGGCCCTGGTGTGGGAGCCAAATAAGGAGTGAGCAGCCAGGACATGCAAGGGTATCCACTGTCTCCTGTGAACAAAAATAGACCACATCAGGAACACTGTGTATCAAGCTTAACATTGTTATGTACTAAAGGTCTCCACTTACCCAGAAGCCACGCATCACCAGCTTGTAGGTTGGTTAATTTCTGCCATATCCCTGATTGCCGGATGACGAAGGAGTCATGAGCACTTCCGGGTAATTTAGCATTCAGGGACAGGATCTGGAGGGAGGCATCACATACCACCATTACATTCAGGGAGTGATAGTGTTTACGGTTTCTAAATATTGCCTCCAGCCGTGCTGGAGGCTGAAGTGGTATGTGAGTACCATCCACAACCCCTATGATGTGTGGGAAGCCAGCTATTTGGTAAAAATTGGCCTTGGCCACACTAAGGGCACCCATATCCAAAGGCATTTTAATAAAATGATGGAGGTGCTTGAAAAGTGCCTCCATCACTGCCCTCAGGATCCGGGAAAAGGAGAATTGGGAGATGCCCGCCACTATTCCCACCGTTGTTTGAAACGATCCTGAGGCACAGAAATGTAACACCGCCATAAATTGCGTCAGTGGTGGTATTGCTGTTGGACTGTCAATTTGCCGCTCAAGATCACTTTCTATTAATGAGAGAGTGTCTATGATGATTTTGGGAGGTAGACGGTAGCGTCTTAAAACCTCATCATCGGGCATTCCAAAAAGGGTGACACGTGTTCAAAATATCTGGGGCCTTGCATGCCTACGATGCCTACGCCTGGGACGAGTTTGAGGTTGGTCGTCTTCAGGGAGCAGGGCCAGAACAATGCGCCCCAGATCTACCTGAAATTCAAAGTTTACAATGTAAGGCTTTTGAGCCACCCCAAAAGTAACAAAAAACAACTTAGCTTTCTGATACCATCCATAGCTGCTTACATGCCGGGGTATTGTCATGATACGTATAAACTGTAAAAAAGCCAAAAATGAGACATCAAAAATTTAGAGGGTGAATTTTTGTTTTTCAAATTGTTGCAAGCCAACACATAAAATAGGCGAAACACACATTTGGCCATCGATGAAAACGACATTGCACACCGTACGTCAAATAGGGTTCAAATGGCCCCCAAAAATGGAAAAGGGAAAAGCAAAACTGGTTTACATGATGAATAAGCCGCCAAAAATGCGTTAATTAGTTCGCAAATGCAAGTCACTACACCAACAGTCAAAAATGCGTTAATTAGTTCGCAAATGCAAGTCACTACACCAACAGTCAAAAATGCGTTAATTAGTTCGCAAATGCAAGTCACTACACCAACAGTCAAAAATGCGTTAATTAGTTCGCAAATGCAAGTCACTACACCAACAGTCAAAAATGCGTTAATTAGTTCGCAAATGCAAGTCACTACACCAACAGTCAAAAATGCGGTAATTAGTTCGCAAATGCAAGTCACTACACCAACAGTCAAAAATGCGTTAATTAGTTCGCAAATGCAAGTCACTACACCAACAGTCAAAAATGCGTTAATTAGTTCGCAAATGCAAGTCACTACACCAACAGTCAAAAATGCGGTAATTAGTTCGCAAATGCAAGTCACTACACCAACAGTCAAAAATGCGTTAATTAGTTCGCAAATGCAAGTCACTACACCAACAGTCAAAAATGCGGTAATTAGTTCGCAAATGCAAGTCACTACACCAACAGTCAAAAATGCGGTAATTAATTCGCAAATGCAAGAAAAAAAATGGACTTACCCAACTCGAATATATAAGATTTCCAAAAAAAAGGTCTTTGGGTCCGAAAGCCAAAACAAACTAAAAAAGAAGAAATTAGTGTTAAAAAAAAATAGCTAACCAAAAAACAGAAGTAGACACCAATTGGCCACAAATTAGACTGCACAAAACTTACCAAATCAGGAAAGGATGTGGAAAAAAGCAAAAAAATGCGAACGGAAAACCAAAACAACTGTAGCAAAACCAAACACAAAACCAACTCTGCCAAATCCTCCAACCGCAAACAACCAAATCCAAACAACTTAACCGCCAACAATCCAACAACCCAACCTCGACTCCACACACACTAAGCCATAAATAGTGTTTATTTTCCCGCACAAATTAAGGATGAATCATAGGGACGCACAATCAATGATGCGGCCGCAAACAAAGGACGCATGTATAAATACGTCACGAAATCACATTGAATTTCTGGTTGATTTCATTCTGGAAGCAGAGACATGGCTTCAGACCAGGGAAACAATGGCCAAAAATCCGGCGGTAAGGCCTTCATGCATTTTGTCTCAATGATTATTTTAAAACAAATATATTGGTCAAGTTGTGAAGTGGCTAAATCTGCATATTTACCCAAATAGGTGAGGAGGATGAGATGGAAGAGACTGCTGGCCCCAGTCAACCCGCCAAAGCTGCCAAAAAAAAAAGGCAGCCACATTTCACAAGCAAGGAGATGGAGGTTTTGATCCAGAAGTGCATTGACATCCTGCCCCAGGCAGCCAGGAATATGAGCCAAAGCCAGAAGTGGAGAATGTGGGAGGAGGTCGCCGTTGCTGTCAATAGGGTGGGTGATTATGTCCGTCTAGCCCGGGATGTCAAACGGCGGTAAGTAAACACTTTCCCATCCTATAAACAAACCCCATTGTAAAAAAAAGGATAATGGGTCCAATTTCATTCCACAGATGGGCAGACTTCAAATATCGTCTCAAGCAAAAACTTGCCGACAGGGCTAGGCATGCAAGGGGGACAGGTGGGGGTCCCACCCCTGTGTCATTGGAGTTGACAGACTTAGAAGAGCTGGCACAGGGGTGTGTGCAGGCTGTGGAGGTGTTTGGCGTGTCCAACATGGATACGGTTCATGCCAGACTTTGCGGCTCCTCATGTTGGCCAAGGTAAGTCTTGTGATGTCACCAACTCTGAAATGCTATTGTGCCAATATGTAGATTCTAATGTGAGTCTTTTCGCAATTTTCCTAACAGAGACAGAGGCGGATGAGTCTGCTCCAGAGGGGAGCCTTGGCCGCAGAATTTCTGCTGGCTCTGCAGGGGAGGAACCAGTACATCCGGCTGAGGACCCTGCAGAAGCCAGTCCAGGGCGTGCCCCCTCGCAGGCAGTGGGCCTCCTCACAGAACTCAATTTTAAATCGGATTGCCATACGGAGATTCTGCAGAGAATGGACGCCAGTCTGATACGGGTGGCTGAGGCCCTGGAGCAAAATGCTGCGGCCAACGTGACCATTGGTCAGGCCCTGGCGGAAAATACCAGGGCCAACATCCGCATCGCCGATGCCCTGGAGCAGCTCGTTCGCCAGCACATGGTGGAGCCGACCTCCCTTCCTGCCGGAACATCCGGATCCTCCACCTCTGGCACAACATCAGCCAATCCTCCAAATGTGCCTAGCCCTGTGCCTAGTCCAGAGGCCACAACATCTGCCTCTGGACAGGCCAGCCCGATGGCATCCCGGACCCGGTCTGGCGCCCACCCTCACCCAGCCAAACGGGCGAGAAAACGGTGACAGCAATGGCGACTTTTCCCACACTCCTTCTGTGCTTGGCTCATATTCCTTTCTGGTCAAAACTTCCCTCTCCTTTCTTGTGAAATGTTTTTAAATTTTGTATTTACGCTTATGTTAGCAGTTATGGTTTTTTGTTTTTTTTTAACAAATATCTTTGCCACAAAAAAAGGCAACAAAATATTAGGCCAATTTGTTTGTGTTTAAACAATAAATTTAAAACAAAAAACTGAGATTGTATTGTGACATTATTGTACAAATGGGTTACATTTAATCCTGGCCCTAAAGGCAAAAACTGACCCTCTTAAAAAAAAAAAAAGGCCTCTTTAAGGAACGTTTAAAAAATCACATAGCGATGCAAATTCCACAGTAAACCAAAAAAAAGGGGAGCTAATTAAAACATGATGACATTATTGTTACAATAGGCCATAACCAACAAATTGTGGCCAAAATAAAAAACCAAAAATGTACGCTAATTGATTGTGTAATCATGACATTAGCAGCTCTGATTTCCACCTGCGTACGCTTTTGTGCTATCCCAATAAACTGCTTTCCAAACACATACCAAGCCGGGTTTCAATCCAACACTAATTACTTTACTGACCAGCCGCGATTAATCGCAGCACCATCGTTGAGTCCCGGGACGGAGGAGAAGGCCATCGCCAATGTGGTCGAGTAATCCTGACCCTAAGCTGTGCGAGCATTTTGAAGGGAAAGCGGATGTTCCAGTGACGTATGAGACGGTCCGAACACATTTGACGTTCGCATCTGCTAATGTATGTACGCCCCAAAAACGCCTCGCCACGCCTGCGTTTTTTCATCTCCACCCCCGTCAACACCCAAAAACGCCCTGTTCTGTCAATCACATTTGACATGTCACTTCCTGTACGCTATTTTAGGAACGAGAGAAAAAAAGCTCGCAATCTGCCGTACGCACATGCGCAGTGTAACACCGACGCATGCGCGGTTAGTCAACATCGGAACGCAACGAGCGTACTGTTGTTAACGTGCGGCTCTGAATGAGGGCCTTAGTTCCAATGTCTAAGGTCCTCATTTTAAGTCCCTACATTCACATCATTATTGGGGTGTTCAGGCTTTCTGCAGTAGTTCATGCTTGGATGCTTGCAGTTACATGCTTTCATACAATCTACATTTATTTGGTGGCTAGTTTCTTACTGTGTGCTGATTGTTGCTTGCTACTTTGTACTGTAGAGCAAGATGTATCCTGCATTTCAAGCTACTGTTCCCATGCTCATTGTTTCTGCTGCTATGCCTTTCAGGGTGACAGGTTTGAGAATGACAGCAGAAGCCCGGCAGGGGTGAAGATCCCGATCGCTAATAAGGTAAGTATAACTATCTCTATTTTCTCCCCTCACCCTCCCTTAAGGGTGCCTAACCCTAACCTCCCCCCATGTGCCTAATTCTATCCCCCCTCTAAGTGCCTAAACCTAACCACCCATGTCCCAGCAGCCTAAACCTAAGTCTCCCTGGGGGTACCTAACCCTAACCTGCCCCCAGGGGTGCCTAACCCTAACCCCCCCTTCCCCTAGCCTAAACCTAACCCTCATGGGGGGGTGCCTAACCCTAAGTCCCCCTGGGAGCCCCAAAACCTAACCTCCCCCCGTGCGGCTGTCCACGCCCAGCTTACTTTCGTTCGGTATGATGGGCATCGTGCTCCCGGGGTAGGTCTAATGATGACGCCTGTCATTAGTACTTTGCCGGGATTTGACAGATGGTAAGCCGGCGGTCGGCATTTAGACTGTCGGCTACCTGACTACATCCTGCCTTTGATCATACCAATTGCCTGTGTAACCCCAGCTCTGCTACTTGCTTGTAGTCTGGACTGACCACTGTTTGAGGAACAGGAATCTGCTATTTGAATGTCACCTGGACTGATGTCTCCCCAGACTGATCCCTACAGCAGTTTCTGCTTTAATCTTGCTGCATAGATTATCTATTACCACTACTCACTTGTTGTATCCATCACATCCCATTAGAATTACTGCTGTTGTGGTTCGGTCATTGGTGCTTTCTATTGTGGGGCTGGGCCTGGTCAAAAGTTTTGGTATTACATCATGTTGTCATCATATGGTATCTTGACTTCACTGAAATTTCACTTGGTAAATTATCACCTCTTTGAATCTAAGTCCTGGGGACAAGCCAGTACTGGCGAACACACATTGGATCTCATTCAGAGTCGATCACTTGCTGCAAGCGATCGCTCTGAATGAGGGCGGCCGCTTACTTTTTTAAGTGCCACCTCCTGGTCGATTGCTAGGCTGTGGGTTATCACCCACAGCTCTTGCGATTGACCAGGGTGATGGTCGCGATGGTCAAGACCATCACGACCATCGGGGCTTGCGTCGAGACCCTAAGGTTGGGTCTCGTCAACCGCAAGCCCCAGGGTGCTTCCTGCTCTGATCGAGCAGGAAGCTCCCCACTGACATCATTGCTGATGTCAGTGGGGCTGCCCCCAAACGGCAAGCATTCCGTCGGGAACGCCTCCGTTTGGCCGGCCATGCCCCCTGCCCACCTCCCAAACGGGGCGAGCTGTTACTCACCATCGACAGCTCGCCCCCTTTGGTGCGAGACCCGTAGCGATGGAGCACCCATCGCTAGCCGGGTCTCACGCATGCGCACGTCAGAGCCGGCTCCGACGTGTGCATGCCCAGTGGGGAAACATCGACCCGGTTGCAAGTGCTCAGCGCTTGCAACCGGGTCTGAATGGCCCCCATTGTTTCATGGGGACAGAGGTTAAAATACATGAAAAGGGGTCTGATAATTGATCAAGTGCATTTGTTTTGTGACAATCTCATAAAACTCTAATGCATGTACTGTACATAAACACCATTTGTGTAATCTACAGCACAGAGCATATTCTCATCTTTGCATAAATTCTGTGAACTCAAATCTTACATAATTGCATCTAAATCAGCAACAGACCTGTAACAAAAATGACTTTACTCTAGCATGTGTAAAAATTGTAGCATGGATCAAAATACAAGAAAAGAACTACAATGATACATACAGTAACAGAAGGGAGGGAAAGAAGATAAGGTTCACAAAAATAAAATACAGTATTATGTAAATTATTAATATTATTTATCATAAAATATATATGTTTTGAGGTTCTAGATCCTTCAGGTAATATAGTTAAAGTCGATAGAGAATCATTATTACACCGTTACACAAAGTATGTTTTCTCTAATTGTTCAACCATTTTGATGTCTATATACCTTAAAAGGAATTTATACCAGACTTGGTCTCCCAGTGATGCTGTTTTTCTAAATAGTATAGGTCATATTTAACAGGTCAGCGTTTTCATGAGGATTCAATCTAAGTGGATGTCAGCAGGGAGTATCTTTGATGGGTCTTTGATCTAAGATTAATAAATTGGCTAACCCTTTTTGATCCTGCCATTTTGAGTCTTTGAAGACTTTGATTTTAGGAATATTCTCCTAAACTCTTTCCCACTAGAAAAACATTTTGCCATACATTTACTGATGTCTTCTTTGGTTCTCGTACAGGATTAAGCATCACCTAGATGTCAAAGTTCAAACTTAAGTTATCAACAGGTACAAGACTGAATTGGATAAAGACACATTTATTCTATGAAACCACTATAACAATAAACCGCCGTGTTACACTTCAGTTCATTACTTATAACATAGAAATGTAGATATTATTATTATTATCATCACCAAGTATGCAGACATGTATAAGTAATAGTAAAAGTAAAATATTACTATTTTATTTATGAAAGAAAAACATATGGTATACAAACTACAGAAGGGCAGACTGGTGGAGAGCCATTTAAAAAAAATCTAAATATATTGAAGATTTAGACTCTGGGGGGTAAATTTACTAAAGTGAGAGTTTTTAGAACTACAGATGTTGCCCATAGCAACCAATCAGATTCTAGCTATAATCTTCTAGAAAGTGCTAGTTAAATGTTAAGTAGAATCTGATTGGTTGCTATGGGCAACATCTTCACTTATAAAAACTCTCCTTGATACTTTGCACATTTGCAAGGAATATAAGTTTAAAAGGTGCATTATATATTGTTTTGCAGCCATGCATTGGACCTATAAACACTTGGTCCATAGCTGAACACGATTTGTGTGCACACGAAAAAATGCATGCACATATTTTTCTGTATTCTAGTGGCCCACCCCTTATCCATTTGTTGCGTCTCATTGCCGTCTTCACCATATATGTACCAGATACAGTACGTATCGTGCAAAAGCTGCACCTGGAAACATGCAAATTTATGCCACCACCAAACTCTGCATAGCCCGCAGTTTCCCCAACATGCCCTCACTGAACATTGCTTTTTTGAGAATGCTCCGTTACAACACAGTAATGCATACTCAGTCGCATGTGGATTCCCAGGATTAAATGTTATTATTTATTACCAGTTATTTATATAGCACACAGATATTCCACAGCGTTTTACAGAGAGTACTGTATTTGGCCATTCACATCAGTCCCTGCCTCAGTGGAGCTTACAATCTATATTCCCTATCACATGCCCACACACATTCACACTAGGGTTAATTTTTGTTGGGAGCCAATTAACCTACCAGTATATTTTTGGAGTGTGGGAGGAAACCACAGTACTCTGAGGAAACCCACACAAGCACCTGGAGAATATCCAAACTCCACACAGTAAGGGACGAAGTGGGAATCGAACCCACAACCTCAGTGCTGTGAGGCAGTAATGCTAACCATTACATCATCTGTGCCGCAGACTTCACAATGCCAAAAAAAACATCAAAATCAACTACAAAATCATCACTTCAGTTAAACAAATTAACTAATCATGAGTTTATTAATAAAAATATAAGCAAAAAGCAACATCACGAACATCTCACATTAATCATTGAACATATACCACACTAACAAGAGGAATAGTACTTATATAATAACTCAATAATCTGAAGAGAGATCCACAAGGCTTGTATCATAAATCATATAAATTCAACTGAGACATTTTTGGGGTATAGGCATAATGTATTCATCACAACCATCCGCTATTCGTGCACTGAAACAGTATATACCAAACAGTCAAAATACAATATTAATCTACTCTTGGCATTTGCTGTAAAGATATATCACTCACAGTGAATATTTAAAAACATTATGATAGGAGTCCTTACTTAAATAAATTTAGTATGTGAGTGTTAACTGTAACTTTGCAGACCTTGTAATCCTTGTCCAAAACTGCTGTATAAAATAAGTACAACATTTTCTAACATTATATATAGATAATTTTTAATCATACAGTACTCAGGTGCCCTTTTTGATCTTAAACCAGTGTCCTAAAAAGCCATTTACAGCAGGTAAAATTGAAACAACTGTATGCAGCTTTACATCCTTATTCTTTGTAATAGTTAAGATTTACTATGCAACATTGTTCACACTACTGTTGATAAACGTTACATTCCCCAGGATTATTATTAGTATATTACTTTTAACTTGCTACTACACTTTTCTTGTTAAGAAGAACAGAACATATGCGGACATTTAGGAACAAAGAATCAAAAGAAAAACAAATAATCTATTAAAAGAATATCATGAAAATTACATCTATCTTCAAAAACTAAATATTACTATGTGTAGACTGATTTGACACTGAAAAATGATTATTTGTATCAAATGTGGCAACTTGGAAAAAAATTCTAAATCCCATAACATTCAGGGATTAAAAATGCCAAAATAATATATTATTTCCTTCTAACCATTATTTTGTGTGTGATTTTTAAACAATATCCTTCATATTTATTCTCTGGTCATTTTCCAGACAATTCAATAGGATAATTTTTAACATCCTAAATCTGACATTTTCTTCAGATTAATAAAAATCCTAAAATCAATCAATTAACCGGTTCATAGAGTTGAAGACGAGTTTTGCATTGTGGGACATGTACAGTAGGGTATGATATTAGAAACTTGTTTTCAGAAGGTTGTAGAAACAGTGTAACTATCAGTTATTATTAAATCATTTGTGACATGGTACAGAAGGATGGAGAACATCAGCTTAACTGGGCTTCCGTTTCTACATTTTTGTGGTGGTAATGTCTAGTACTAGCATACCTCAATGTTGGCAAAAAAATATCCCAAAGGTGAACATTTAAGCACACCCATTCACTAAATCATGGTAAAGTCGAACATATTTTTTTTTTATAACAAATGATTAATTTTTTTGCAAACCATATTTTGAAATGAAATGAAAGGTCAAATGTAGAGCTTTAAAAACACCCTATTCTATACTGTACTCATGATGCTAAACATCTAAAGTGTCTGCCTGTTGTTTTTAATAAAGGCATGCAGCTATATGGCCATGAACACCTCACATGTCACATTATGTAATGTACTGTATGTAGGCAGTATGTGTGTAAAACTATATGTGACCAACAGTATATTAGTATATTTTGTAACACAACCTGTAAATACAATTGTCACCACAAGCAGCAATTATATTATAGAAAGAACATAGGAAAAGATGTCCCAAACCTTGGAGAGAGATAAAGTGGAGAGAGATAAAGTACGAACCAATCAGATGTAATTTTACAGGCTGTGTTTGAAAAATGACAGTTAGGAGCTGATTGGTTGGTACTTTATCCCTCTCCACTTTATCTCTCTCCAAGGTTTGATACATCTCCCTCCTATTGCAGTATGGTAATACAGTGGTTAGCTGCCTTACATCACAGCAGTCATCAGTCATGGGTTCAATACTAACCAGGGCATTATATGTGTGGGGATCAGGGCAAACTTTGGATGTACATGGGTTTCACTCTCACACATGGGTAGACCTTAGATATTTACTGTTTCCATCTCATCACTCCAATAACACATTAATCCTTCACCTCTACAATAATGCACCCCCTCCCTCACTGCTATAGTAAAACATTACTCTCCATCACCTGTGTATTAACGCATCCACTACCTCACATTTGAAGTAACACATTATCCTTGCTCACCTCTGTAGTACCACATTTTCCTCCCTCGTCTGTGTTGTATCATGTTCAACATTACCCTCCCTCACCCGTGTAGAAATACAATCGCTCCCTCACACCTGTAGTAACATATTACCCTCACTCACCCTTATAGTAACTGTTTCCCCTCCCTAACCTCTGGAGTAACACAATCCCCTCCCTTACCTCTGTAGTAACAGATTATTCCAGCTCACCCCTGTAGTAACACATTCCCCACCCGTACCTTTGTAGCTTCACATTCCCTTCCTTCACCCCGTAGTAACACATTTGATGTTCCCCTCCCTCACCTGTGTAGTAATAAATTCCCTTCCCTCACCCCTTTACGAGTCAAATTTTAAAAAATCCCTGCCTATTGCGTGCCTACATCATGGAAGACATATACTCCCTAAATAACATATTTCTAGGTCCAGGGGTTTGGGCTGGTCATTGATGAGTCACTGAATCAGTTAACCAGTCAGTGAGTCAGGAGTCTCAGGGCATTTGATTATATAATATGTATATATATATATAAGTAGACGGTGTGGGAGCCGCACACATTCACAATCTTAAATATTCGGGTGCAAGGTAGTAAAAAATAATTACAAAGAGGCAATCCACTTAGAGCAACCTGAAAACAAGGCTACCCCAAACAAGATAGAATACCAGCACTCCAATACAATATATATATATATAAGAAACAAAAAAAACGTGGCACTCACGGGACCTTTTAAAGAAAACTCCAGACAGTACTGTATCAGCGATCAACGTTTGAACACTGATACAGTAGTGTCTGCAGTCTTCTTTAAAAGGTTCCGTGAGTGCCATTTCTTTTAATTTTTCTTGTATTTGGATACTGTTCAATATCCCTCTGAGGGCACCTGGGCGATTGCTTTATACATTTTTTGGCGTGATGGCGTCATACTATATATATATATATATATATATATATATATATATAGGTAAAGGAATGGATGGCACACTGGTATAACACCAATAAATCACACCACTCCACGGTGGGTAGCCAACGTTTCAGAGGCTTAACCTCTTTTATCAAGACATCATCATAAAAGAGGTTAAGCCTCTGAAACGTTGGCTACCCACCATGGAGTGGTGTGATTTATTGGTGTTATACCGGAGTGCCATCCATTCCTTTACCTCTATACCATACCTGTATCATTTGGACTACAGCAGGACAGTTGAGTATACCTTTTGAGTGCCGGACAATCCAAGTACTATATATATATATATATATATATATATATATATATATATATATATATATATGTTGTGGTGAGAGGTGCTGCTTCTCACCTGAATTACCCACATTCTGGTGGGGTCAGCTCCTCCATGGGAGATTAAAGCAAAGCCTGTGCAGTTTGTAGCAGCAATGGAGATTTGGAACTCTTGGTTTTCAAGGTTGCACAAACCCAGTTGCAAGTCATTACTGAAGACAGGGAGAGTTTAAAACTTTCATTCAGCCAGTACTCTGGGCACTGATGCCGAATAGCAGCCAGTGAGTAGGCCCGAGTATGATTAGCGCCAGGGACCATCTGAATAGCTGTGCTGGGAAACATGGCAGGAGATGGCTGTATTCTATGGTAGCAGACTGAACTCTAGAGGCTTTGGTGTTGGGTTATTTAAGTACTCCTGTTTATTTAATTTCTAGGCCTGCTATTCCAGGCTATTGTGTGTATTTGCTAAAGAACAGTGTCTGCTTCCATTAAAACACACAGGTACACTGGGAACGTGTGTGTCATGTGTCTTTATATCTCCAACTCTGTTACATATTTGGTGGCCTGTATGAAAAAACTGTGCTGCTGAGATGCAGTGCAAATGCCAGATGCCTCCTGCATGGCCCAAGGAACTAACACGGCAGACTGTTCCAGTATACGTGAGTATGGCTGCCGAGTCATGAAAACCACAGTGGTATCAAAACTCTGTAAAAATTACTGTGCTGTGCGAAATTCTGTTTTGTGAGTGCGTGAGAGCAGACTTTTGTTGGGAAGCTATAAAAGTGTACCACACATTTGTTTTATTTATTTATTTTTGGTAAATACTGGCTTCTCATGCTTCTTATTTAAACCCACCTAGTTCTAACATAGGCTTCCAGAAGTAAGAATGGAGAAAGTATTTCATACTATAGCAACTTTATTGGCCTCTCATCAAATGACAGAGGAACAAATGTTACAGCTCGTTACCCAGTCAGTGGGCACAATAGCTGCAGGGCATTTAAAGAAAATGACTGCCTCAGATGATCTAGAGGCATATTTGTTAATATTTGAGAGGGTGGCAAAGCGTTTAAAGTGGCCAGACACTTCTTGGGTGGATAGACTTACCCCTACTGGTGAAGCACAAAAAGCCTATTCTGACTTTTCCTACACTGATGCAGAGAGTATGATCTGGTCAAAAATGCCATTGTGGCCAGGTCAGGACTTACTCTAGCTGGGAAGGCACAGTGCTTTCATGAGTGGGCCCTACTACAAGGGGCCCGATTCAGAAACAGGGTTCAGAACTTGAAAATATTGGTCGAAATATTCAGTGCTGGGTCATACACGCCAATCCACAGAACCTGGAGGAATTAGTTTTTGTGTTGGAGCAATATGAAACCACAGGAAATATTGCAAAAATGCCACAAAAGAAACTAGGGAATGGGCATCCCATAAAGTTGGCACCCCACTGGCCTGTGACCCCCATCTACTCCCACTGTTCGTGGAGACCCCAATGGAGACTCTGTGGCCATCTGCTATGAGTACAGAGAGTCATGTCATGTAAGGCAGTCCTGTCCAAAGAAATCAGGGCCTATTGAATGTGGTGTGGCAAACATGGGCACTACATACCCAGTCTTCTGTGTACTTAGTCTCCTGGACTCCAGACTTCCATTGATGTGGGAGTCTATTTTGCTGAGTGGTCAAGAACTAGCAGCTATAATAGATTCAGGGGGTGAGCTAACCCTGAATTCAAAGGCTGTCCTATCTAGGCCAATAGAAAAAGTGCCAGGGTTAGTGGAAGTACTTTGTGTACATGGATCCACAGAAAGTTTTTCCCATGTGCGAGTGAGTCTCACCCTAAATGGGTGCACTTACAAGGTAGTAGCCACAGTTGGGCCTAAGCTTCCTTACCTGCTTATATTGGGACGTAACTTCCCAGGGTTTGCTGAGCTCTTAAAGGCACCTCAGAGACAGTACAGGAATAAAATCTCTAAAGCCTTACCTCACAAAGTGAAGAGGGGTGTGATAAGACAACCAGTCTTCTTTGGAGAGAGAACCTCTAAGCAATTCATACTTTACCAGAAGACAGCCTGGGTACAGCAAAGTTGTGTTTATCTTGCTGCCTGGGTACAGCAAGATAAACACAACACAAGAATGTTATACCCAATACAGATGATGCCAAGGGCATGCTGGAAACCACCTTCTCTCAAGTACCTGTGCACCTTTTTAATTTGCTTGGACCTTCTGATGTCCCGCTGACAGACATGTTGTCAGCAGAACAATGAAAAGAAGCAGAAATCTTGGTCCATAACAATCAGGATGTGTTCTCTTCCCTGCCAGGGCACACTACTGAATACAACATATACACCTGAAGGGGTAGTCGTAAAGCAGCTGCCATATTTAATTCCTGAGGTGCAGCGGCAAGCTGTCCAGCAAGAAGTGAAAAAGATGCTCCAACTTCTGGGTCTTGGCCTTAAGGCTGCTGCTGTGTTGTCCATAAAGGGGCTTAGGCTGCAGTATATAAAGGGGTGCTTCCTTCAGTGGGTGCTGCAGCTGCTGTGTCACTTGTTCTGTCAATTAACTGTGGCTGCTGTGGTGCTTTTGTTCTGTCCATCAGGCTAGGGCTACATTCCATAAAGGGGTGCTGGGTTGTCCAGGGGGGTGGGCTCTGTCAGTTTGTCACAACCCTGGCTAGTTTTTACCTTTTGTCTTGAGACTTGCCTCTGCCGGCTGCTCTGTGGATCTGTGTGCAATTCGCCTGGGAGTTCTGCTCTGGATCCTGCTGGCTGTAACACTTCTTTGTTGGACTGTGCTCTCCTTTCCACAGTGATTATTCACCTGGGCCACCTCCCTCTGTGAACACTGCTAGCCTGGATTGGAATCGCAGGTGTGGTTCTGTCTCTCAGTACTGCAGAGGTGATCACTCCCTCTGCATGTTGTGCTCTCCACAAGTAAGACTGCTACCACCTGTCCATATCCACCAATTGCTGCCAGACCCAGGGTATATATATCCTCCACTGATAGCATTCTAGGCCTGAACATCTCGTTACTTCCCGAGCTGTATGGGTCATGCTACTTCTGTGTACAAGGGTATCCCAGGCTCCTGCTGGTTCTTAGACCAGTTCATCCTGAAGTCCTGCTTGCTGCAATACCTGGTATATCTGGAAATCCTGCTAACAGCAATACCTGGTATATCCTGAAGTCCAGTTTACAGCAATACCTGGCATATCCAGAGATCCTGCTGCAGCATGACCTGTGTTCCGGAGTTCCTAGTGTGAAACCTTTGCTTCCAAGTTACAAGTCATCCCATGCTACTCCAGTCCGGAGCCAGTTCCAAGTTAAAGTCATTCCACGCTACTCCAGTCCAGAGTCAGTTCCAAGTTACAAGTCATCCCACGCTACTCCAGTCCGGAGTCAGTTCCAAGTTACAAGTCATTCCACGCTACTCCAGTCCAGAGTCAGTTCCAAGTTACAAGTCATCCCATGCTTCTCCAGTCCGAAGTCAGTTCCAAGTTCCAAGTCATTCCACGATACTCCAGTCCGGAGTCAGTTCCAAGTTCATTCCACGCTACTCCAGTCAGGAGTCAGATCCAAGTTCCAAGTTCCAAGTTACCCATTCCATTCTACTCCAGTCCAGAGTCAAAGCCCAAGTTCTTCAGTTCAATCCACGTTATTCCAGTCCAGAGTCAAAGCCTAAGTTCCTCAGTTCAATCCACGTTACTCCAGTCTGGAGTCAAAGCCCAAGTTCTTCAGTTCAATCCACGTTATTCCAGTCCACAGTCAAGTCCCAAGTTCACCAGTTTAGCTCAGAAAGTCTTCCTGCCAGACCCAGTCCAGTTCCTCGAAGTTTTCTACTGGTTCCAAGTTCCTGTCATTTATCATCAAAGGCAGTTCTCACTGCCACATAAGTATTTGCAATAGAGCTATTTACGTCATCTGTGGTTCCAGTCATGCCGGTCTCCGTTGAATCCAGCTCATCACCTGAGACAGGTAACTCACAGACACCAATCGTGACACAATTAGAGGTCCTCTTCCCCAGTTTAAAAAAAAGTGTTTTTTGTGTGCGTGTGCATTAGCAACTTAGCTGCGCTAATATTGTATGGTGACACAGCCGCAGTTTATCATCCACATATTTGTAACTCTGCAGGTGGTCTGTCAGCACTTGGCGGGGGTGCTTTGTTGTCCATCAAAAAGGGGTGCTGTCTGTGTTGTTCATCATGGAGCTGCTGCCTCATTCAGGTGTGCTCTTCCCTAGTGTGAAAAAAATAAACGTGAAATTAAATTAATAATATCAATATCAAACCACAAAAAAAAAAGATTTTTTTTTTATTGTGTGTGTGCCTTAGCAACTTAGCTGCGCTATTATTGTTTGGTGACACTGCCGGCCAGACCACAGTTTATCATCCACTTATTTTGACACTATAAGTCATAGCGCAGTGTGTCATTCTTATTCATAAATAATCTTGTGACACTGTAAGTGGTAGCGCAATGTGTCATTCTTATTCATAAATAATTCATCTTGTGACACTGTAAGTGGTAAAGCAGTCTAATATTCAACTTTTCCGACTACAAGACCACAACAATGTGCTAAATAACATGTGTTATATATAAAACATAATGACATCACTGTAAGTGGTAGCTCAGTGTGTTATTCTTATTCATAAATAATTAATCTTATCACACTAAGTGGTAGCGCACTGTGCTATTCTTAGTCATAAATAATTAATCTTGTGACACTAAGTGGTAGTGCGGTGTGTTATTCTTATTCAAATAATTTCATGACACTGTAAGTGGCAGCACAGTGTGTTATTATTTTCTTTTTTATAAAACATCTTGTGACACTGTAGGTCATTGATACCACAGTGTAATATTTCAAATTGGTACAAATTGACGTGTGTGCTGTACCCCACTTGATTCGTGTTTGTTGATATGGAGAATGATCAGTTAAAACTTCAGAGGAGAGCAGGAATCACATACTAGTGCTGGGGCTGCTGCCAGTGCCACCAGTCATAACGATACTAGTCCTCTATACATCGTCTACTAAAGCCGATGCCTAAGGGCATACAGGGCTTATCTCAGGGCATCGAAAATCAAGAACCAATATTTTACAGTGGTTAAGTAGAAAACATCAAAGGGAAAATTAGCTGCAGAAAGACATAAAATTAGCAATATGCCAGTTTCACCATATGAATTGGCTAGAAAAGTCTAAGGCCTTGGCCTTTATTTATGACTGATAGTTCTGCCTCTTATGATGATGTAAGCACAAGTCAACGTGCTGACATAGAAATCGAGGATGCTTCTGTGGAAGTGCACCAGGATAAGCAGGATATTTGTGTAGCTGATGCTAATGAGGATGTTGAAGATGAGGATGTTGATGAGTATGTTGATTATGAGGATATTGATGATGAGGATGTTGATGAGTATGTTGATTATGAGGATATTGATGATGAGGATGTTGTTGATGAGGATGTTGTTTGTGTAAATTAGGCATCAGTGGATGAAACAGTTGTTGCCCATGATAAGGAAAAGCCCATTGTCATGCCTGGGCATAAGACAAAAAACTTGGTTGTGTTGACTCATCTGCATCGCCAGTGGGTTTTACTTTTTTCTCAGCAGATACACTTGCTGGAGAAACTGAAGGAGAAGCCACTGCTGCATCATATGTCACTTCAGCTGAAAATTTGCTTACCAACAGCTCTTTGCATCACTTGAGATCTGTGTACATTGGGAAGAAAGACACAAGAAATTCACTCCCAGCAGGAGCAGCAATAGCACTCAAGGATTCTCAAGAAAGACACAACATAATGTCACTGTACTGGGAATGTTTTTCTAGTGAAGTGGAATTTTTGCAAAGGATTGTTTAACAGTCAATTGTTTTTGAAAGCACTACTAGTAGTCTTCCTGGTCCCCTTCTGGGATGAAAATCCACTCCAAGCAGCAGCAGGCATAGCACTCAAGAATTCCTCTGGGGCAAGGACTGATGTGAATGAGTAAACATTTTTTTGTAAATGCCTCCCTTCCTCCCCTCCCCTCTTCCCTCATAAATTTGCTTTAGAATCAAAAACTTAAATAAAATTTACTATCAAACAACCCTTACTGTCCCTGCCTTTAACTACACACATACTCCAACTCCCTCAGACCTCTTGAATAATAAAAACATTTGTTTCCTGATGTGCCATTTTGGAAGTTGAACTGCCACATGTTTGTGCCACCCACTGCTGCCGCTTAGCTTAGTCAGCCACTAGGTTGGTGCAAAATTTGGGACTAAACTAGATGAAAACAATATTGTGAACTGGCACACCGGCAGGCAGACATGGCGAGAAAGAGCAGCCAGTCATGATACAATTAGAGCTCATGAACTGGCATTGTACCAGGATTAAATTTACTACTAATCAAATCTTCCTTTCCCTGCCATCAACTACTTACATACTCCAACTCTTTCAGGCCTCTTGAATAATAAAAACATTTGTTTCCTGATGTGCCATGTTGGAAGTTGAACTGCCACATGTTTGTGCCATCCACTGCTGACACTTAGCTTAGTCAGCCAGATAGCTTGGTGCAAATTTTGGGCCTAAACTGGATGAAAACAATATTGTGAGCTGTGAGGTGGTCAAAATTGACTGGAAATAGTGAAAATTAAAGTTACTGAGGTTAATAATACTGTAGGAACAAAAAAAAACAAATGGGATTTTAGCAGATTTTATCATTTTTAAAAAAAACTACAGATCCAAAACCAAAACCAAAACATGCAAGGGGTGGTTTTGGCAAAATCAAGTACAGATAAAAAAACACAAGAGGATACAGATCCAAAACCAAAACACGGGGGTTGGCGCACATCTCTTATAAATACAGTCAGGTGCATAAATATTTTGACATTGACAGAATTTTCATATTTTGGCCTCTATTCACCACCACAATGGCTTTGAAATGAAACAAACAAGATGTACTTTAACTGCAGACTTTCAGATTTCATTTGAGGGAAATTACATCCAAATCAGGTGAACGGTGTAGGAATTACAACGGTTTCTATATGTGCCTCCCACTTTTTAAGGGGCCAAAAGTAATGGGACAAACTAAACAATCCTAAATCAAACTAACTTTTTAATACTTTGTTGCAAATCCTTTGCAGGCAATTACAGCCTGAAGTCTGGAATGCATAGACATCACCAGACGTTGGGTTTCATCCCTGGTGATGCTCAGCCAGGCAGGCATGTCTTCAGTTTCTGCTTGTTATTGGGGCATTTTCCCTTCAGTTTTGTCTTCATCAAGTGAAATGCATGCTCAATCAGATTCAGGTCAGGGGATTGACTTGGCCATTGCATAACATTCCACTTTTTAGCCTTAAAAAACTCTTTGGTTGCTTTTGCAGTATGCTTCGGATCATTGTCCATCTGCACTGTGAAGCACCGTCCAATGAGTTCTGAAGCAATTGACTGAATATGAGCATATAATATTGCCCAAAACACTTCAGAATTCATTCTGCTGCTTTTGTCAGCAGTCACATCATCAATAAATACAAGTTCCATTGGCAGCCATGCATGTCAACGCCATGACACTACCATCACCATGTTTCACTGATGAGGTGGTATGTTTTGGATTATGAGCAGTTCCTTTCCTTCTCCATACTCTTCTCTTCCTATCACTCTGGTACAAGTTGATCTTTGTCTCATCTGTCCATAGGATGTTGTTCCAGAACTGTAATGGCTTTTTTAGATGTTGTTTGGCAAACTCTAATCTGGTCTTCCTGTTTTTGAGGCTCACCAATAGTTTACATCTTGTGGTGAACCCTCTATATTCACTCTTGTGAAGTCTTCTCTTGATTGTTGACTTTTACACATATACACCTACCTCCTGGAGAGTGTTCTTGATTTGGCCAACTGTTGTGAAGGGGTTTTTATTCACCAGGGAAATAATTCTTCTGTCATCCACCACAGTTGTTTTCCATGGTCTTCCTCGTCATTTGGCATTGCTGAGCTCTCCGGTGCATTCTTTCTTTTTAAGAATGTTCCAAACAGTTGATTTGGCCACACCAAATGTTTTTGCTATCTCTCTGATGGGTTTGTTTTGATTTTTCAGCCTAATGATGGCTTGCTTCACTGATAGTGACAGCTCTTTGGATCTCATATTGAAAGTCGGCAACAACTGATTCCAAATGCAAATATCACACCTAGAATCAACTCCAGACCTTTTAGCTGCTTAATTGATAATGAAATAATGAGGGAATAGCCCACACCCATCCATGAAATAGCTTTTGAGTTGATAGTCCCATTACTTTTGGCCCCTTAAAAAGTGGGAGGCACATATAGAAACCGTTGTAATTACGGTAATGGATGTAATTACCCTCAAATGAAATCTGAAAGTCTGCAGTTAAAGCACATCTTGTTTGTTTCACTTCAAAGCCATTGTGGTTGTGAATAGAGGCCAAAATATGAAAATTCTGTCAATGTCCCAATATTTATGCACCTGACTGTATATATATATATATATATATATATATATGTTACTATCTCACACACACATGCTCAAGTGGTGATAATTGTGCTTCTGTAAGGATATCTCTCTTTATTGGAAGGGAGTGTCCCCTCCGAGTATATATATATATATATATATATATATATATATATATATATATACTCGGAGGGGACACTCCCTTCCAATAAAGAGAGATATCCTTACAGAAGCACAATTATCACCACTTGAGCATGTGTGTGTGAGATAGTAACATATATATATATATATATATATATAGTGAATAACCAAAGAATGGGGCGCCTAATAGTGCATGAATTGTATTTATGAAAACAGAGATATAAAACACTCCATGTGTAAGCAAATATTGCCTGTACCTATAATAAAAACTCTGTGGGCTGGGTACCACATGGTATAATTACTGTAATCCCCATGGCAGGCTCCATCTGGCAACAACTATCTCCACCGCTCCTGTCACCACGTGTCTCTGGCGGCCACCAGAGATCACAGTGCGCTGGATGCTGGAACTCCATGCCGCGGATGCACAAACCACCAGGGTACAGGGAAAGACTTTAGTGTAGCCATGGCCTAACGCGTTTCATACATTACTTCATCAGAGGGCTGGCTATAATGACGTGCTCATCAACATTTAACAGGATTGAGAACCAATCCTAGTGCAGTGCATCACGGCTCATTTACATAAGTAAACAAAACATGTGAAAGCTGAATTTAGCAGGGAGCTAGCTATCTTTTACTTCCCACTCGTGTGATGGAACAATAAAAAAGTTATTTAACAGTTATGACCCAGGGCAAATTATTGATACTGACAGCACATTTTTGACAGCACATTTTATTTAGCTCAATAATCCCGGAATATACGGTAAAAACCGGGATATTTACTTTATATTAAAGAGCATTATTCTCCCTCAATCATACTATCAGTGTTCACATTTACATATTCATTACATAACAACATATATTTAAAACCACCTCAACATCTCAAAACATATACAATATACAGTGAGATGGCAACTTCTACTTAGATAACAACATGAATATTGTCCTAGAGAACCAGTTTGACTAGACTACCATAGATCAATTTGAACAATATTATCAGACAACTATACTGAGAATATGTTCTATGAGTAACGCACCATTCCAGAAACAAGGAGCCACCCTCAGATAAGCATATATAAATGGTCTAATAGAGTTATTATATAAACGGTGTGATCTCATATCCCTCATTTAGACCTTTAGGGACCTGTGTGTCAAGGGTGATGATCCAATATGTTTCCCTCCTAGTCAACATTTTTTCCCTATCAACCCCCCTTTTTGGTTTGGGTACAAACTCTTTTCCCTTGAATTTCATTCCTTTAGGGTTACTATTGTGGAAGGTCTTAAAGTGATGGGGTATACTATGATTTAGAACCTCATTTTTGACATTTCGTACATGCTCCATAATTCTGATTTTCAAAGCCCTTTTTGTTTTGCCTATATAAATGTAATCATGTAGAATATAAAGTTAGAATTACAATTAATGAAATCTTTAATTATAAAGGATTGTGTATATTTGTGTATATTGTTGTAAATTTCTGTATACGGTGCTACAGACACTTGATAGTGCCATTTAAATGAAAAAATATATGTACAGTCAGGTGCATAAATATTGGGACATTGACAGAATTTTCCCATTACTTTTGGCCCCTTAAAAAGTGGGAGGCATATATAGAAACCGTTGTAATTCCTACACCGTTCACCTGATTTGGATGTAATTACCCTCAAATGAAATTTGAAAGTCTGCAGTTAAATCACATCTTGTTTGTTTCATCTCAAAGCCATTGTGGTGGTGAATAGAGGCCAAAACATGAAAATTCTGTCAATGTCCCAATATTTATGCACCTGACTGTATATATATATATATATATATATATACTCGGAGGGACACTCCCTTCCAATAAAGAGAGGTATCCTTACAGAAGCACAATTATCACCACTTGAGCATGTGTGTGTGAGATAGTAACATATATATATATATATATATATAGTGAATAACCAAAGAATGGGGCGCCTAATAGTGCATGAATTGTATTTATGAAAACAGAGATATAAAACACTCCACGTGTAAGCAAATATTGCATGTACCTATAATAAAAACTCTGTGGGCTGGGTACCACATGGTATAATTACTGTAATCCCCATGGCAGGCTCCATCTGGCAACAACTATCTCCTCCGCTCCTGTCACCACGTGTCTCTGGCGGCCACCAGAGATCACAGTGCTCTGGATGCTGGAACTCCATGCCGTGGATGCACAAACCACCAGGGTACAGGGAAAGACTTTAGTGTAGCCATGGCCTAACGCATTTCATACATTACTTCATCAGAGGGCTGGCTATAATGACGTGCTCATCAACATTTAACAGGATTGAGAACCAATCCTAGTGCAGTGCATCACGGCTCATTTACATAAGTAAACAAAACATGTGAAAGCTGAATTTAGCAGGGAGCTAGCTATCTTTTACTTCCCACTCGTGTGATGGAACAATAAAAAAGTTATTTAACCGTTATGACCCAGGGCAAATTATTGATACTGACAGCACATTTTTGACAGCACATTTTATTTAGCTCAATAATCCCAGAATATACGGTAAAAACCGGGATATTTACTTTATATTAAAGAGCATTATTCTCCCTCAATCATACTATCAGTGTTCACATTTACATATTCATTACATAACAACATATATTTAAAACCACCTCAACATCTCAAAACATATACAATATACAGTGAGATGGCAACTTCTACTTAGATAACAACATGAATATTGTCCTAGAGAACCAGTTTGACTAGACTACCATAGATCAATTTGAACAATATTATCAGACAACTATACTGAGAATATGTTCTATGAGTAACGCACCATTCCAGAAACAAGGAGCCACCCTCAGATAAGCATATATAAATGGTCTAATAGAGTTATTATATAAATGGTGTGATCTCATATCCCTCATTTAGACCTTTAGGGACCTGTGTGTCAAGGGTGATGATCCAATATGTTTCCCTCCTAGTCAACATTTTTTCCCTATCAACCCCCCTTTTTGGTTTGGGTACAAACTCTTTTCCCTTGAATTTCATTCCTTTAGGGTTACTATTGTGGAAGGTCTTAAAGTGATGGCGTATACTATGATTTAGAACCTCATTTTTGACATTTCGTACATGCTCCATAATTCTGATTTTCAAAGCCCTTTTTGTTTTGCCTATATAAATGTAATCATGTAGAATATAAAGTTAGAATTACAATTAATGAAATCTTTAATTATAAAGGATTGTGTATATTTGTGTATATTGTTGTAAATTTCTGTATACGGTGCTACAGACACTTGATAGTGCCATTTAAATGAAAAAATATATGTACAGTCAGGTGCATAAATATTGGGACATTGACAGAATTTTCCCATTACTTTTGGCCCCTTAAAAAGTGGGAGGCACATATAGAAACCGTTGTAATTCCTACACCGTTCACCTGATTTGGATGTAATTACCCTCAAATTAAATCTGAAAGTCTGCAGTTAAAGCACATCTTGTTTGTTTCATTTCAAAGCTATTGTGGTGGTGAATAGAGGCCAAAATATGAAAATTCTGTCAATGTCCCAATATTTATGCACCTGACTGTATATGCTATAAAAATGACTGTTAATAAATAATGATATTATAGTATAAATACATAATAATAATAATAATAATAATAATAATAATAATAATAATAATAATAATAAGCTTGGAATTGAAAAAAAATTCCCCAAATTCCTTCAACATTTTAAACAAGTTATCTGGCACAGTATGCACAGTGCTTCTCTTCAGATTTTCCAACCTCCCCGCAATCCTAGACTAACAGAAGCATACTCTTGTTTTTAAATCTGTTTTTATTAGGTTTTATGACAAATGGAAAAGTACAGTCATCGTCAAATGCACAATCAAAGAATGACATAAAAGGATGAACAAAGCATAGAACAGATATTCAGAACAATGGTGTACAATATCTAAGAGAGTTAGGGCATGGTTAAACTGGTATGAAATACTAGTAATGGCATTAACAATAAGAGTCTTGAGAATCCATTGATCACTAAGGGTAAAGAGTGTCCAATATAAGAGACAAAACCTTATTGAATAAGAATGAGGAGGACGAAAGGATCACGCATAAGGGGGGAGGGAATGGTATTTAAAGTATTAACGTCCAACATACTCAATATGTTTGACATTGACATTGCTTAGTAAAGTAAAATGTTGACATACCTACAGTGTGCAGAATATATTAGCTAATACACAAATGATAGGTTACTGATGTGGCCATTATCACAACTCTGATAATAATTGACAAGGTAAAAACCATTTGTTATCGAATAATTTGAAAAGATTATCCTAAGTAGGGATATCTAGCGTATCAATATACAAGCCCCACTTAGCATAGAATGTTTCAACTACTTTATATATGTTGGGCAGAGAATTTCTCATATCGAAGTAGAGAATCTGTAGCATCTTCTATTTGACCTCATTGAGTGAAGGTTTGAAACTGGTAGTCCAATGAAGAAATATAATCATTTTGGCAATTGTTACAAAAAGTGTGTGGAGGCGAACACTTTAAAAGGGCCTATGTTCTGGAAATTGGTGCACTGGCATTCCAAGGTGTCAAGACTAAGTGAGAGTTGACAAATCCCATTTATGCCAAAACTTCTTAAGTTTTCCACCAGAAGCATATTCTTCAGACTTTCTTGGCTATAGGCTTTATCAAAGGGACAAGGTGCACTTTAATGTGCAGGTTGCAAAGTCCCTAGTAGAACCTACCATGAATATGGATTATTATGTATTATCCATGGCGCTGCCTATAGTTGTTCTTCTCACTCACTCTGTATGTGGTCTGTGAATCCCTGTGTGCCTTCCAACTGTTTTGGAACTACATATCCCAGCATGCCCTGCCACAGTTTTCCTATTAAGGCATGGTAAAACTGGGGCAGGGTATGTTGGTATATGTAGTTCTGCAGCAACTGGAGGGTCGGTTTTTGAATACCCCTTTTATTTACTGTTATACTGTACATTTTTGTTTGTGGATAATGTTGTGATGTTGTTAATAGGTAATTCTCAGGAATATCTGTGTTTCCATCATGAGCTGGCATGTAATAAGTAAATATGGAAAATAACAGAATTGTCTTGATACTGTAGATGTGTATTATACCAGAACTCCCTGGAATCTATATCACTGAGACTGGTGGGAGAGGACAGAGGGTCTGATTCAGAGCCGGACGCTCTGAACGAGCGCCCGCTCTGAATCAGGGCGTTTTTTTTTTTTTTTTTGGAGCATCCTCCTGGACGCTCGCATAGCTGTGGGTTACCACCCACAGCTTATGCGAGCGTCCATGATGATGGTCGCGATGGTCAAGACCATCGCGACCATCGGGCTTGCGACGAGACCCTCCGGTAGGGTCTCGGTGACCACAAGCCCTGGAGTGATTTTGGCTCTATCGGAGCCAAAATCACTCCCACTGACATCACTAGTGATGTCAGTGGGGCCGGACCCAGATGGTAGGCGTTCCCATGGGAATGCCTCCGTCTGGCAGCCTCGCCCCCGGCACGCTTACCAAAGGGGGCGTGCTGTCACTCAACATCGACAGCACGCCCCCTTTGGTGCGAGACCCGGAGCGACAGCTTGGCTTTTGCTATCTGGGTCTCGCGCATGTGCACGATGGAGCTCCCTCCGTCGTGTGCATGCGCACTAGGGCACCATCGACCCGCTTGCGAGCGTTCAGCGCTCGCGAGCGGGACTGAATCAGGCCCAGAATTCATACAAATTGTCATGAAAGAACTGTCCAATGTTATGAGATAATTTGCAACAGCAGTAAATTTTATTAAATAGAATATTGGTAGGCATGTAACTGTAAGAAGGACAGAGGACATAACTTGACAGGGAAAACTCTAATAAAAGGAATGAAAGAAATACAGTAAATGCAAAATGGAGGTTAGAATAACTTTGAAGAAAAGGCACATTAGGGGTGACCTCATTTATGAATAATTAAATATACGACATAGTTAATACAATAATTTAGCTTGTTATTTTTTATTTTTTTTTACAAAGGACCGTGGAGTTGAGAAGTGGAATATTATTGAAAGGTTTCACCACTGATTAAAGGAAGAAGCTCTTTCCTGGATGAGTGGAATTCCTTCCCACATGAGCTGGTGATAGCAAGTTTTTAAATCCCCTTGATTGATCTGTGTCTTTTTAAATATTTCTATGTAACTAACAGAAAACATAATAGAAAACAGTAGAATTTTTCAGTGCATAATATTAGCAACAGCAAAGTATTTATTGTACCCAAATTATAGTCTCGATTTTATACTCTCCAGCGTATCTTATTGTAATTGGATATTTATGAGGCAAATAAATGGAAACTGCTCATGCCATATGCAAAACAATTTATGTGTGTCTACATTTTGCAAAGCTCATAGCAGACAAAATATATTGTTTCAAATGGAGCAACTGATTACAGCTCACCATCCGAAACTTTCTCATCAGATTTAATACTTTATCCCACTTCATGAATATGCCTACTGGCTCCAGAGAAGCAAGGGTGAAATGCAGAGAACAGCTTATATCTTACACAATTATAATTGGATTCCTGTTTTTCTTGGCTATTTCATTTTGCTTCTTTGTTTTCATGAATATAATATATATTACGTTATGTTTATGTTACCAAACCATTAAACAAAACGTAAAATGTGTATATGCATTGGGATTCAGCCTTGTGTTGAATAATACATTAGAGAATGTCAGAAATATCATGAATGATATAGGGTTCTTACACTTGTATGTACTTATGACCTTTCATCATATTCTCTTATGAAAGTTTTTGGTCATTTTCAGGAAAATGGATTTGACTCATTTCAGTTAAACAATTTATAGACTTTTTAATGAAATGACAATAATTTTATGTTGTTAGGAAGTAAGGTATGTTCCATGTTGAAAAAAAAAATCTTGAGCCAGCATATTAAAACATAGCATTGTTTATATTTTTAGTCCATTAGACAACATTAGGAAAAGTTCCCAGAAAGCTACCTTTTTTCTACTGTAGGAATTAACTGTCAATCAGAGGTTGAAGTTCTTGACATTATAAGCCCACATGTTATTCTAAAGCATAGAAAAAGATATGAGAACCAAGATTTAAGGATTTTCCCATTACTGTCCCACATTTTCCACTATTTATTTCCCAGAAATATTAAAATATTTATCTAGCCAAAAACCTGTATGTTAATGCCGATTACAAAGTATTGTGCAAGCGTTTTAATTAATCACAATCTGTATACAGTAGTAGTATAATGCTTTCAATATCACTTGTACGCAATTCATTTCAGTATATATAATGGAATGAACAGTTTAGTACATAGAAATATTCAAACTGTACCATTAATTTTTCATTGCAGTACATATGCTGGAATAAACAATGTAGTACATAGAAATATATGCTTAGGGATTTATAAATTGCTGTAACTACACTTATAAGAAAGTGGTGATGAAGGGTGAATACTATGGGGAATTGGCGTAACTACCATAGGTGCAAGGGGTGCAGCCGCTATTGGGTCCAGCTACCTTGACATAGTTGCATGTGCTATATACATTTTTTTTTACCATTGGGTGGTACATAAGGGCCCTTACAAACCTTTGCTATGGGACCTTCAAATACCTAGTTATGCCCCAGCATTGGGGTAAATTTACTAAGTGGTGGAGTTGGCAAGCCACTGCTTCTGGGCTTGTTTAACCCAGACATTTATAATGGCAATGATTTTTAAAGCAAAACATGGCATGTTTTGCTTTTAGTATCATTGCTGTTTTAAAATTCGGGGTTAAACACACTGAGAAATTATGGCTTAAATTCCCCCTTTTGCCTGTAAAGAGGTGCAGTCTCTTTGGTCAAACAATTGGGCACAAATTGCAAGTGATGAATGCGATGTGGTTTTGCAACAGCGTTGGAACACCCTTAGCAACGTCACCCTAAAAAGTGCCCAGATTTTGCCCCCAATTAGTCCTTAAATCACACATTTTAGTTTGCAGCCTCATAAGGGCATCTATTAAAATACACAATTTAGGGGCTACCATAAGTATGACTGATGTGCATAACACACAGCAAGCATTGGGCACACTTTACTGGCATCACACCTGATTATACTGGACCTTAATATGGTGCAAGGTAATAGAGACTTAAAGAATCATGTGATTTTAGTATAACAAAGTTTGCCTCAGGACCAAGGCTTTGTATATAGTGACCAAATGTTATGGGATCAAAAAATGATGATGTAAAAACAATCAAACAATGATGGCTTAAGCCACTATGTATGTGACAAGATAGCTAAAGACTTGGATGGTAAAAGATAGGGCATATGTATCAAACCTTCTAAAAAGAAAAAATGGAAAAGTTGACAATAGCAACTAATATCACAGTCTACATCGACCCCAATTTAAAATATTAAATCCCATTGTAAAATATTTCCTTGTAAGAAATGTCATAGTAGTGAATATGATGAGGTAACTAGGAATAGTAATGGAATATGTGTAGAGCAGTGTTGAAAATAAGCAAAAAAACTATAGGTCATACAGTGTCAGTACAAGGCATTCATAAATCAACTGACCATGAGAATAGTAGAAGCATTAGGATTGACAGAGGAGGAAATACAATGAAGGAAAATGTACTGTAGTAATAGTTTAGACATTAATTTATAAAATAATGAATTAAAGTTTTGGCAGTCTTGCGGGAGAAAAGGGAATATTTTTTGCTAAGTTTTAAAGATGAATTTAAATGGATTTGCTTGTAGTTATATTTGTGGCATGAAATAAAATACAATAGAAGAGGAAAGGCATGATTGGTAGTACATAGTGATATAATACTTTTGTGAGAGATATATCTTAATTACAATAGAAGGAAGACAACCTTCATTTTGTTCTGTTTATAAGAGAGATAACAATATATCTAGGAGTAATTAGAAAAAAGACAGTTAGTGTTTCTTTAGGCATTTATAGTTAGGGAGTGGTCATGAAAAAAATGGAAAATGTAATTATAGCTAGTATTGAAAGTCAAAAATATTTATATGCATTCCAATGGAAAAGTGTACATTAAACATAGCAGTATCAAACACTGAAATGCAGAATATATATAACAACAATAAAAAGGATTTAAATGGAGAAACATCTTCAGATAACCCTTTTAGTTTTAGAAGTTTCTGTAGAATATAGTGAATGGAAACAGAAGGGTTTTCTTTGTTGACAATGGAAAGAATGAGCTGTGGATGCTGGTTGTGGTTGAGATATAGGGGCCTATATATCATCGACAGCCGTATGGCCCCAAAGATTAAGTATTGATCTCGCTGTGAGGGATACTTAAGTATCCGACTTGCAGTCGGGGAAACTTTGCATCGGAGCAATTCATCATTGCTCTGGAGCGGGGACAGCTGCTCCAAAAAGCAGATGTCTCCTAGGTTAGTATCACAGCTACAGAAGTAGCTGCATTACTTACCTCCTCCCCGTCGGCACGGCTATGCATGCATGACCCGAGGTCACATATGTGCAAAACTGCCGGGGAGGTAGTGAGAAAGCGGTGGAGGGATCTGCTCGGATCCCTCTTCGCATCCCCGGAACTTCTTCCCATAGGAAGGAGCGGGGACCCGAGAACAAGCGCCATCTGAACATGGCACTTGTTCTCTCAAGCAAACTCTGAAACCTTTCAGGTTTCAGAGTTTGCTGAATATCAGGTGGTCCATTTCAGAGCCCTGATGATGAATAGCCCGGAAACTAAAATGTGCGGAAACTAGCATTTCCGCATGGTTACCGGGCCATTTATCAATGAAGAATAGGCCCCATAGTTAGGAGAAAGAGGGCATTGCGATTGTGTGAAAAGTGTTTTTAACTGTTGAACTGAGTAGAAATGAACAAATGATGGATATACTGTATGTCAAGTATGTTTCTATGGCAAGAGAGAGCAGTATTGTAAGTTAGGTTTACATGTCCTATGAACAAATCTGCAACCATTTTATATTCTAATAGCATTCAGTAGTGGAAGAGTCCTCTAGAGGTGTGGGTTAGATGCATGTTCCAAGATTTCGGTTTGAGCTGCCTGCAGAGGGTGTAGCACAGTATGTTGCTGTAGTGCTTCATTCCAGAGCTAGGACACAAAAAAGTACAAGTTTGAAATAGAACAGGAGCTAGTAAATTCCTCTGCTGGTTCAAAGGGCAATAAATCTAAATTCTGACTTTATTTTTTTCTATATTGGCAACTACTTAATGCACTTATATTATTATAATCCCAAGGGATTAGCCTAGGTCTTATTTACAGTTTCCAGGGCTTTGACTACTGACCTCGAATATATATTTTAATTATAATAATATTTGATCTCTTCTAACTTAAACAAGTTAAATTTTTTCTTACCAGCACAAAACTGTACTGGAGAAACTTAATTTCTAACACAAAATGTCACCTTGCTCCTATTATACAAATGATGTGCAGAGATGGAAATAATAAGGGCGTACATTACTCACAAGAAACATGCTCTGAAAAATAAGGTATTTACTTATGTGCGCAGAGCTCTATGTATAGCGAGATGCACAAGCCTCTGTCTGATTTACAAACCATTAGCATCAGTGTATACTAGTACTTGCCCTATTCAAAGTGCAAAAGATACACAGGAGAGTGGATGAAGGTGTTATGTAACAATTTTCAGAAAAATTATTTTTTTATTGGATGAAGGTGTTATGATCTAGGGATCATAGTAACAATCAGTGGTGGCTCCAGAGGTGGGGCTGCAGCACAGTTCAAAATTCAAATAGGGAAGCCACACCAACTGCCAGTGAGTCCCAGCCGGCGACGTATGGCAGTGATTAGAAGGGTAGTTGGTGTGGTTCCCCTATTTGAATTTTGGACTGCACTGCAGCCCCACATCTGGAGCCACCACTGGTAACAATGTTATTTTAAATATTGGTAGTTTGTTTACTGATATACTGTACTTTGTGGATAAAAGTACTATGTACAATCAATGTCAAATGTATCTTTATCTGTAAATATCTCAGTTTCTTGTAAATGTAACATAACTCCTTTATTCACTCACCTCTTAATTTGTTAATTGCTGAAGCAATGTTCTACTGTATTTGGTTAGTGTCTTCAAGATGCTTAGCTGGATCAATGTCCTCGGTGTTCTGATGAGTTAGTAATCAGTCTTCAATTCACAAAGATAAATTCAGCACATTTTATGTCACAAGGATAGAATTACATTGTGTGTTTGTTATGTAGGTTTCAATGTCCGAATGAACCAAGTAATCAGGAACTATGGGGTCTATGAACTAAGCCTTGGAGAGAGATAAAGTGGAGAGAGATAAAGTACCAACCAATCAGCTCCTGTCACTTTACAGGCTGTGTTTGAAAACTGACAGGAGATGATTAGTTGGTTATTTATCTCCATTTACTGTATCACTCTTCAAGGCTTAGTACATAGACCCCCTATATATATTGTAGGTGTAGTATAGATTGGGACATCAGTCTGATACATTTTCAGGGATAATGTTTGATCAGGGCCAGACATGCCACCTGGCACTTCTGGCAAATGCCAGAAGGGCCAATGGTCTGATGGGCCGGTCTGGTTGGAAAGCCTGGCTGAGCAGCTCTGCCTCCCGGCGTTCTGCTCGGCCAGGATACTGAGAGATGGGGGCTTTAACGTGAGGTGAGGCCACACACCCTTGTACGCACAGGAGGGAATGCCAGGGCTGATTTAATGCCCCAGTCCATCCCACTGTTGGATTATTAATTATTATAAAAACAAATATTTAAATTGTAATCATTATGGTTTGAGAATTGCCTGCTGGCTTGCATTTCCTTCCCCCATTGGTGTATATTAACTTTGAGAATGCCTTATGGGTCATTCCTGTATGATATTAGATTCTATTTGTTTGTGCCTCAACGAGTAATACAATTATTTAAGAAAAATAAAAGTTTTTTACAAAATTAAGTCCACTGTTGCTCATAGCAGCAAAACTGAAAACATGAAACTTTGTTTTTATTTTTGGTGCATTTGATGCAAGAACAAAGGCTTTGCAAACTTTTTCCATGGGTATCCCTATTCTGGGCCTGATGCTGAGTTAGACATGTGCCTGTTTATGTGTCTTTGAGCTGTGCTTGCTCTGGAACTGTAAATATAAAGTATAGGTACAATAAGAGGGATGAAGTGTAATACACATATTAGCTACATATTCACTTACAACTGAAGAGGTGTAACTTGGCTGTAATAGGACATTCTCACATGGGTAAAGTTCAGTGAGAGCTCGGTGACAAAATTGCGTATTATGTAGAGTTGTTTCAGGCATATCACCAATTATAGGCTGGTACAGCAGAAAATATAATCAAAAAGAAACTCATTTCTGTATAAATTGGATGAAACACATGCTGCAAGCTTAACATGCAACTTTCAACAATGGAGGAGGAACCAAGGAGATATCTCTATAACAGAGGGGTAGATGTACTAAGCTTTGGAGAAAGATAAAGTGGAGAGAGATGAAGGACCCAACCAATCAGCTCCTAACTGCCATTTTATAGGCTGTGTTTGAAAAGTGACAGTTAAGAGCTGTTTAATTGGTCCTTTATCTCTCTCTCCACTGTATCTCTCTCCAAGGCTTAGTACATCTCCCCCAGAGTCTGGATAAACAATCACACCCCTTAGTTACCTTCTTTTTATCTAACTTTATCAGCAGATGAACACTGATGACATCTGCATGTATAATAAACACAGTTGAGAAATGGTTGCAAAATCATAAAAACACATGTCTAAAGCTGCCCACACACACAGCGATAATTTACCCGATTTGGCCGATTTAGGCAAATTGTGACAACAAATCGTGTAAAATGTGGGCAAATCGTGAGTGTCCACTCAAGATCACGATGACGATGCGGGTCCCCGCTCATCTTACATCGCATCTTCAAATCTGCCTTGCTGTAGGGCAGATTTCCCAAACTGGGATACGATTAGTTGCCACGATTATGTGCCTAGTTTGTTACTCACGATGCATCTTACGATTCATCATACGTTGTGAAGTTTGACAGTCAGGACCCTGTACACGAGCATCCGCCATCATGCCTCCCACTGTCCACCAATATGTGTCACTCGCTTATAAATGCATGACACAGAGACCACCTGCTGGAATGAGGCAGGCGGTGGCTGGGTCATGCATTAACCTCCCAATTCCCACCAATGTGTACCACCCATCTAGCCACTCATTGGCTACCAATGTCACGGGCCACCTAATAAATACCTTCAAAATAAAAAAACACTCAAAATATATTAAAATGCCATAAACAAATTTAATTCAACAACAAAATATAAAACATGACAACAACATCAATACATATATTAAATTTATTTTTGTTCTTGTGATTCATTTGTTTATGATGTTTGAATATTCCACCATAAACAAATGTATGTTAACAACATAAAGAAATACATTGCAACAACAACAAAAATATATTACAATACTATTAAAAACACATTACATTCCTGTAAAAAAAACATATTATAATACAATAAAAATACATTAAAATCCTGAAAAAAACATATTACGATACTATTAAAAATACATTACATTCCAGTAAAAAAAAAAATTAAAAATACAAATAAAAACATATTAAAAACCTGGAAAAAATCTGGAAAACTGTAGAAATAAACATTAAAATTGTACAAAACAATTTACAATTATAGCTTAATAAAATGTCCTTATTATTTTATCTTCATAGCAATATCTATGGATAGTGAACGCGAGTTTGTGACTGGATTCCTTGAGATACTACAGTCAAAGGAATGTCTATGGTGGATATCCAGTAGATAATACCACAACAAGTCTCAGAAATTGGCAGTTTTGGGGGCATTGTTGGACTACACCAAAAAGTTACTTGCAGATGCTGACCTTAGAACAGTATGCCATAAAATCCAGAACCTGCGTACCATCTACATAAAGGAAAAGAAAAAAGTGGACGATTCAAAAAGCTCCAATGCAGGCACCGACGACGTGTACAAGCCAACACTGTGGTACTATCATCAGCGAACAGGAGCCACAATGCCAGTCTGTAGTCCTGATGGCCGAGCAAGAGGGAGAAGAAGCACCAGAAGTGAGTGGACCGTCTGAGGGAATTTTGGTAAGTAGAGACACAGTACATAAACCAAATCCTTGTATTGTTTTTGTAGCTCTACCCCAATTGTCCACTATAATCATTTATCTCACAGACAGTCCTCCTGCCATGGCACCGCACCTGGTCCATTGAAATAGGCCATATACTCCTCCCTCACTTCTTTGGCACGTGTTGTTGATGTTGTAGGAATTGGCGGTGCAGACACTGATGTAAACTGAGCAATCTCCTCTGGAGGTCCAACATCTTCTGGTCTAGCTGGGACTGGTCCTCTTTGTGTAGTTTTCTTTTGCAGAAAGTTATGCAGCACACAGCACGCCATAGCGACCCAGTCTATCTTCTTCACACATAGGTTTATGGTGGTGTGGAAAATGTGGAACCAGTTGCTGAGTATTCCAAACGCATTTTCCACAATGCACCGTGCCTAGGATAGACGATAGTTGTAGATCCTCTTCTCTCTGGTCAGGCCCCTCTGTGCAAATAGCCTCATCACATGTTCATGGAATGCTAAAGCCTCATCTGTGATGAAAACATAATTTAGGCCGTGCTTTGTCTCGTCCAGTGATGGCAAGTTGAGTGTTTTGTTGGTGAGTCTCCGTCTGTTTGAAGGACCCACCATCTGGAGTATGGCCATTCTTGCCGACATCCACAAACAAAAATTTGTAGTTGGCATTCAACACTGCCATGAGAACGATGCTGGAGAAGCCTTGTAGTTGTAGTAATATGATGCAGTGTTGGCAGGTGGGTTGATGCGGATGTGTTTTCCATTGATGGCTCCTCCGCAGTTAGGGAAATTCCAGTGTTGTTCAAACTCTTCAGCGATGCTCTTTCACTCATCCACGTTGTTAGGGAACTAAAAAAAATAGTAAAAAATGGGTTAAAACATGACTATAATCTTGTTTTTCTTTTTTTTTCTATATAGACTCCCACCCAAGAGCCTGATATGTCCTCCACGCCAGACCAAAGTGTGCTTGGGGACAGCGAGGTGGATAATTTGACCCCAGTGCCAACACCCATTCTACCAGGACCATCATCTTCTTCGGCGCCACCCCAAAAAAAAAAAAAAGAGGGGAGAAAGCAGCAGCACACAGAACAGGAGGACTTATTTCTCCAACAAGCAGAGCACATCCCACAGAAACCGCCAGATGATATCGACAATTTTATAGCACATATTAACAGTCGCATGAGAAAAATGGATAAGCTAACTAAGAAAATTTCCACAGACTCGTTTATGAGCTTTTAATTAAGTCACTCAACAGCAATTTATATGATTCCACCTACATTGCTGACCCCTTCTTTATTCGCCTGACCCAACCGCCTAAGTGAGGCCCCCCCAGCCCAGTTGGAGATTACTCCCCCGCCTAGCACACCAACCACAAACCAGACTATTTGCGGAAGATTTGCCGCATTATTCTGAATTTTTAGGTTTTTTTCTTCTTCTTGCCTGTACTACACTAAATTTTATCACTCCCAATAGGTGCTGGCTGAATGGTATATGGTGGTGATGACACTAATCGGACAAGGTCAATACACACATGGCGCAAGTACAGATTGATGGAAGGCGGGGCCACAATCTATACTTGTGCCATGTGTGTATTGGCCTGTTCAATCTGGTGTCTGACCCACCATACAACATATAGCAGCCTACCTATTGGGTTTGATAAAATTTGGTGATAATGCTGTTTTGTACAATTTATATACATGTTTATTTTATATATTAAAAATAACTGCAGTTCAGTGCACAGTCTAGTTTATGCAGCCTTATTGGCTGTCTTATAATAAAGTGTTTAAATAAAAACCACACAAAAATTGTTATTGACGACTGTGCAGTGTTATTGCCACAGTGGCTGTCAGTTTTTATAATGAGTTAAAAAATAAAAACTTTCCAAAAAAATTTAATTGACTACTATGTAGTGTTGATACCACACAAATGTTAATGACTGCTATGCAACACAGTCTTGTTAGTGCTGCCTTATTGGCTGTCACAGTTATTATAAAGAGTTAAATTTAAAAAAAACACAAAAAAAAACCCAAAACTTTTTTTCTTTAACAAGAAACAAATGTGTATTGTGGTTGTTTTTTCTTACCTTGCAATACTGGTACTGCAGCACTTTAACGATAGCCTTGCAGGTTTCCGGAATGATGATGCCCAAGGACTGAGGTGAGATGAGTGTCCCAAACTTCAAGTCTTCAAATGACCTTCCTATAGCCAGGTGTCTTAGGGTACCCACCAGTCTCTCTTCAGCAGGGATTGCCCTCCACCACCTTGTGTCTTGACTCCGGATGTGGGGGGTCACCAGATGCAGCAACTCCTGGAAGATGGCGTCATCCATGCGCAGGTAGTTGCGGTAGTCATCCAGGTTGTTCTCCTTGATCTCGATCAGCAGGGACATGTAAGAGCTAGTATCCCTTTGCTGCAGCCACTCCTTGGTCCAGCATGCTCTCCTCCTCTTTCACTGGGCCCTCTCCTGGGTCACCTTGACTCCAGCTTAGGTGACTAACACTTTATACTGATAGGGATCCATCAGCACAGAATTCAGGAACAGGATAGAATGCAGGTAGCACACACTTTGTAAAAAAAAAACAAAATACAAAGCTGAACACAGTAGCAATGTACAGGGTTCAGCAGGTATACACCTAGCCTTACTAGTTTTCATACCCCCTGGCTAGCCCCTCCAATTGTTATTATTATTTAAATTTCCCACCAATCATGAAGAGCCTCTTGTGTTGTTTTGGAACACTCATGATTTATTGTGCATGATCTCACAATGTGTACGATCTGATAGATCGTGAAATCGTGAATCAAATTGGCAGCTTTCTGGACCTACTCATGCCCACGACTGCCAGGGAGCTCCCGGGGAGGGTTCAGGGGAAATCGTACCTGATGTCGGATCATGAGCACATCGCTATGTCTGTGGGCACCTTTACAGTGCCATGGTGAACTAAGTGGCCAAGACTGTAATACGCAAAGCAGGGCAACTACTAACATTGGTCATTGTGCATATCCCTTGGTGGAAACTGGGGAGTGACACAGGGTGATGCAATTGACACAGGGTGGAGAGGGGTGGGGGTAAAAAGACAGCAAAGGGTGGAGAGAGACAGGGTAAATGCTGCACAGAATGAAGAGGAGCAGGGTATTGGCAGCACAGGGTGGAGTGCGGCTGGGTTAATTTGGCCCCTAAGCCAAATCATTCCTGCTCCTCTTACCAGTGAAACTCACCACTGCAGTCTCAGTGGTTCAGCTTCAGTCTTACTAAGAGAGAGGAGACAGGCTGCCTGTTACTGTCAGGGGGCGATTCAAATGTTTTTTAAGTTGTGGTAATGAATGGGTGCCCAATGTTGCAATTCAATTGTTTTGGGCATTCATTAATTATTGCACTTATCATGCCCAGTTAGTCTGCGTTTAGCCATGTAAAATCTCCCATTTGGGCACCTAAAACCAGGACTTCTCACACATTTCTGCTTCCCACCTCAGGACAGCCACTGGCGAAAACATTTGAATCTCCCCTTAAGGTGGTAAATTTACTGCCTGTCAGTCTATGCTAAAGAATCTTCAGTTGGGTCTATTTCCTGAGGTAATTAAAATATTATAAAATAGATTATACATGCTTATTTTTCTCTGCAAAGTAGCCTCACATACTGGCCACTCCCACTTTAGCAAAATTCAATACAGGAATGTGCCGCCATGACATAGGAATGCTCCAGGCACCATTGCTCCAAGCTACACCTCAATGGATACGATCGCTATGGTCTTAGGGCCGGATTCAATTAGACGTTAAAAGCCGTAATCTGCTAAAAAGTTTTGCCTATAGTATTACCGCTTTTCGCCTGTTTGCGTCTTATCTGCAAATTCAATTCCAGGATGTTTGCAGAAGCTCAATGTGGAAAAGTTTCTCCATGGAATGGCAGGCAGAAAAAAGTGCAAAATCTCTATTTTGGAGTGCAAATGTGGGGAAATGATTCAGAACCCTTTGGACTTCCCCCCAAAGGACAAATCAGCCAAAAAAAAAAATTACCCCAAAACACCTCAAAAAAGACATGTCATTTTTGAGGTGAAAATGAAAGAAGTGGGGGTACAAGGATAAAGAGTAGTGAAATAGGTTTCTTGGGGGGCGGTATGGATGGGGCAGGTGTTTTTAGGATTGCAGGAGCATGCAGCAGGTGGATTTTTCACATTTTTTAAAAGTACACTTTAGAAGCACAAAAATATGCTGGCATCCATTTACAGGTAGCCCAAATTTGACAGGACTATTTATTATCCACCAAAAATACTGTTTTCTATAATTTTTCACCACTTTTACAAATATATTGCTTGAAAGCTTTTAACACATATTAAGGACACAAATTACTTTTATTAGGGCTAATTGTACACATCTGTAATGATTTCCAGTGTCAGTGTGTCTTATTTTGGGGTACAGATTGCTTCCCCCAATCTATTCAGTACTTTCTGTCTGTTATGCATTCACCTATTTGCATTTTCACCTGTTCTGTGATTGAATAGGGTGAATCGTGGGGACGCACATGCCGCAAATTTGCGTCCCAAACAGGCAAATGCATAGGAAAGTACAACAAGCGAAAAGTCTCCGCCTTTTTGCATCTAATTGAATAAAGGCCTTAGTGGAGATGTGGGGGGGAAATCGACCAGTGGAGACATTGATAATATATTATTGGAAACTGTAGTTCTTCATCTAAAAGCTTGTAAATTGTAATAATTAATTTTATATATAGCATATGATTATAAGGGTGAATTTGCCCTATTGTGGAAAGCAAAGCCTAATTGTGGTTTTCCTGAACCCTTTTAAACAATTTAGTTACTTTTGCAATCAAACCAGTGTGGGGGCGGGCCGCACCAGGGTGTCACCCACCGAGGGGTGATACCAAGGTGCAGACTCCCCCTGAGTGACAAGAGCCGGGTGCTGCACTGTATAATAAGTGCAGTACTCTGCTCCTAACACTGTGAGGGAGCCGGCCGGCCGGCACTGCACAGAGGATGAACCTCCGGCACCCCACCTGCTCCCCAGTAATAACGGAACCAGGGGGTTCGGCCACGAGCCCATGCCCCCTTCCCACATGACCACACCCCTGTATTCAAGGCCACACCCCCTTTTCGGCAGCATTCCTCGACCCACAGGGTGACACCGCGGGGAGGGACTCCACTGAATCAAACCGTGTAAATAAATTGTGGAGGGGAAAACTAATGTTGAATCTTATTTATAAAGACCATTTTTAAAATCTCCTTTAAAGGGACAATAAAATGGGAGCAATATTATTTCATAACATGGACTGTAACCATGGAAATGGTAATTACATTAATGTTATTTAAACAAATGACCTGTTATAAGTAAATTCCTCAATTTGTCATTGGACCAAGGCAATAAGTGATATTTAAAATCAATAACAAAAGAAGGGTAAATTTGAAAAAATCCTACAATCATAATAAATTGCAATATTTTTTTTTCAATTTACAGTGAAACATTCCTACCAAAACATGAAACAGCTTTTGTTTTAAAGCACAATCAGATCTACTATGCTCTAAACATTGTAAAGCTGAAGGATCAAAATTAAGAGAACCCAAATGTATGTCTTCAGATCCATAGATATATTATATTACTTATTTTTCTCTAGAAATGAATGCTCTATTCATAAGATAACCATTGTAACTCAGAGGAGGTTGACAACATTTGATTTCACTGTTAAATAAAAAAGTCACAGCTCAGTAGCCACTGGAAGTAACATTAGCTAGAGTGGGGAAAGCCGGCTTCAGGTCTTTAATATATGTGATGAAATAGTGATGACATGGAGTGAAAGACGAGATCGTTTTAGTTTTGCTTCATTTGCTGCTTATCCCAAGCCTGTTTATTCTACTAAATAACAAAATACTTTTGAGAAATACTTTTTTTATTTGTTCAAAATACATACAGTAGGTGGCAATCAACCAAGGTAAATTATGATTTTATGTCAAAAAATGTGGATTAATGAGATTATTAGTTTCTTAAAATATGTTTCAGTCATTTACAATATGTAGGTGTACAGATTAAAATATCTATGAACAATAGGAATCAGGGTATTGATACCTATACCCTGCACTAGCAGCATCAAATTGAAAGTACCAGCTGATATGAAACATTTATTTGTTAGTATTTATTATTTATTAACAGTTTCTTATATAGCGCAGCAAATTCCGTTGGGCTTTACAATGGGAAACAACATTAATAGAACAACACTAGGTAGTAAAAGACAGACATAAAGGTAAGAGGGCCCTGCTCGCAAGCTTACAATCTATAGGGAAATACTGTACATGTTGTTACTCATGGATAGGTGCTACATATTGCAAATTGGTCCAGCCAGATTGCAGATGTTATTGGTGAGCTGTATGATCCAGTCACATAGGAAAGTTGGCCTAGGGTTAGGAGGATGTGAAATTGAAGAAGGAAAATACAGTATGTGATAAAAATGTGTATACTGTAGGAAGGGAATTAGATAGGGAAGCTATGAAGGTTATGTTAAACATTTATATATTACAGTAATGTTAATCAGACTGAAAACATCTGAATGTTAACTGTGGGTGACATTATATAGAGCAGATGATCTTTATCAGACATTACTGTGGATATTGTAGGAAGCATGGCGATGATGCTAGTATTTGGCAACAATAAAAAGGGTAAGCTGACTAATGTATCACCATTCCATATGAATCCAAACTAATTAGGTTGAATTTGAACAATTGTCATGTAAAATCAATTACTAGTGAAGGAACCTATGCCTGCAGTTTGATCTCTTTATTTAATGTAATGTCAGCAACTATATCAGTGCAAGTAGGCACAAATATACAGTACATATATAATAGACAGATTTTGGGTTATTTCCAAAATTGGAAGCAGTGATAGGCATTTAGCTATTAAAAAGATTTTCAGATAGTAATAGTACGAGTTATATTTTGTAAACACATAACTTATATAACCATATTCAAAATCCATAACTTAAAGGCTTTTTGGTAATACAGTATATTCTGAAAAAAAACAGCATAATGTGTTATTACTAATTCTGTAATGACAGATACTGTACATCTGAACTAAATGAGAGTAAGCAAAGCAATTATTATATTTTGTTTCTAATATGGTTGGCTGTGAACATTTCATCATATAGAGATAAAATTTACATTCTTCTACCGTTTGACATTGGTCTGTACTGTTGTTAACTTTTGGTGTTTGGATTGGCTATGCTACATGCTCTCCTAAACCCTCCTGCTTATCACTTGTCAACATATAAATATTCTTACCCTAGCTTACTCGCGATTTGTGACATTAACATCCCCATAGTGCTCACTTTGGACCGCCTACTCTTCTGGGGAGAGGGGGAATCCTCTGGTTGCTCCTGTTTTCTCCCATATTCCAAAAAACATACTGTACTGGTAAGTTAATTGGCTTTTGACAAAAAAAAGTAAATTGATTGGGTATGTGTATGTCCATGTGATAGAGAACATAAATTGTAAACTCCACTGGGGCATGGAGTAATGTGAATCACTGAAATATTATCTGTAAAGAGCAGCAGAATATGAGTGTACTACTGTATATAAATAACTGTTAATAAATAAATATATGCTGTGCTACTGTTAACAATGTACTAATTGGCTATAAGTTGGTTTAGACACTCTTGCACCTATAAAATCAACTTCCCTGAATTATTTATCACACAAGTTCACCACTGATTTCTGTTCTTCCATTTGCACCCAAGATAGGTTTTAATACAAAATATATATTTTTTTATTTTTATTTATACTTTATCTTGAAATGTATTTCTTATTTTATTTAATATTATTTCTCAAGCAAGCACAAGGAAATCAAAAACAATTAACAAATCACTGTATGTAATAAATTAAGATACTGTGACAAAAAATCATGAAGAAAAATTCTATGATCAGCTTACAAAATAGACAACAGCATGTTCATTTAAAAATACAAGAATTCTCATTGGACCTAATTAAAAAAAATCAATGAATATATTCCACTACTAGAATATTTAATATTATTATGAGAATATTTTACATCTAATTCCAAAGACCTCATTGATATTCAATATATTTAATTTGAGTTTGGGAAAACACAAATCTGTTTTATATTTTGAAAATAACTTTTAATCCTTGTTATTTAAATATTTGATATAAAAGTAACTTACAGTAATAATGTTGTAATCGTACTGTCGTTCCACTATCTGCTAGTGGATGTGCCCCTTAAAGCACACATCATTTTGATACACTTTTGATGTTTATTGAACTTAATGGAGTCCTTACAAGTACATGTAAAAGCATGTTCTTGTCTCACTACATACAGATGGTTTAGAACTGAAAACTGATTATAATAGTATAATAGTATATTACATTAAAAATAAAATATATCCCCTTCATTTTCACAGTAGCGGCACTGGAGTTTTGTTAAGAGAAAATCAGTCAACACTGAAGACTTGCTTCAAAAATTTGCTTCTGGATTCAACTTATGTAACCTAAAATGCATTACGCTCTTTAGGTTTTCATTTCCTTTTAGCACTGTCATCAGAAATTACGCTCATAGATTAGTTACATTATTGAAGGTTCAATAACTTTTGTATAACAGACTAAAACTTGACTGGAACAGGTATTGAAGATTTTTTCTTTCTCTAGCACAATATAGAGTTATATAGCTATAAATATTCATCACAACCTAACTCATGCAGAATGTTGCCTTTGGCTCTCAAAGTCTTCTGTTTCATCACATCTCGCTGTATCATGGTGACATTATCTGATTTAAAATAAATCTACAAGCTTAGCCTTCTGGTTAGAGCAGAAAGTTGCAGGACACCTTGAAACACAGCCAGCATTCTGTATGTAACCTTTCATCTTCTTTTATTTTGCCATATCTCAGGATAAATAAAAATTTAAATACATGGAATGCATGCAAGAACCTACATAATATGGAAGCAATAAAAATATTTGTATTATATAGCTGAATAATATACTGCATGCACACATACTGAACATAATGCACAGAAAACTTTTTTTTCACTATACTACCTAAATATATAAAATTTAATATTATATTTATTTGCATTCGAGAGACAATAAAATAAAAAAAATCCATGTTTATGTAAATTCCATGTTATCAGTACTGAAAGATTAAAGTAGCCTGAAATAATAATTTGGCCAATCCTCCCCTTCATTTTTACCAGTGTCTTTCTCCAATGTATAAGGGATAGAGCTAAAAGGAGAGTTGCTTGTACAAATCATAAGAACACCTTTAATACAAAAAATATTGAAAAGCATAAGGAGTCACAGACAGTACGCCATCATACTCGTCATAATAAGAAAATATAGATGGATAGTTATTATATAAGTTACAGAGGACAAAAGCATACTACAGAAATGTTACACATTAAAAAGAAACACAGAGGACCTACTTTGGCAGTGTACTTGATGAACATCTTAAAACACCTTAGTTTTGCTTTTATTGTGCCTAGATTGTTTTGCATATTAATATATGCGAAATCAGTACAAAATAGGACCTGCCTCGGATCTGTACAAACTCACCATCAATTTTCATTAAACCTTCTAATTTCAGTAGAAGGTCCATCCATTTTGAGGCCCACAATTCAGGACTGTTCTATCAATACTGGGGACAGTCTGGAAGTATCTATTAAGATGTTCACCTACTCTGAGTTCTCAACAGATGCTATAAGATCAAAAGATTTTGCTCTGCTCCTCAACTATGTGCTCTTTATAAATGAGGCCCAGGCAGTGATAATAAGCAACACACATTTAATTTTAATGATGATCATTTTATGAATATTGTAGTATGACATATAATTAGAGAAATGCAACATTTTCAAACTTGTTCTGTTAAACATTGCTCTCAATCTGCATTTGAACACAAAATTTTGCACATTTTGCTGCACAATTTCATCTTATGTGTTCCCACTCTTACGCCAACTGCATCAATCAGCTGAAATAATTTACCCAGTGCAAGTCATAGACTATAAAGTTGCAAAATGCAATTTTACAAATATATTGTATAACAGCCTCCACGGCAAGGCACTGTAAAAGAAAAACTGGAATTTTAAAATTGTACCGCCAGTAATTTGCGCTGCTGCAAAATAGCCTGTTTTGCCTTAAAATCTGATTTAAAATTCTGCTGCAACTTAATCATCACTACTAATAACAATTTTAAAATATTAATTTCATTATGTGATTAAAATCTTGAAATATAATTACTGAATGGCAAATATAATCAAACTTCCTTATACCAGTTGACAAACTTTCTTATACCAAATGATTGTAAAGATTTCTATACAAGCCTAGGCAACATTTTTTAAATAATTTTACATTTATCAGGTTTAGCATGGGCCCTTAAGACTATGATGAATGTATAATTCTATGTGTTCAGCAGTTGTGTGAATTTTAGTTAAGGTACAAGATACACAATGATGAAAGAAATATGAAAAATTCTTAGCTGACAAAACATCATCACAAGTGGTGGAAATGTTATACATTTTCCTTGCTTGATACTGGGTGATTGTTGAACTTCTGAGTTCTAATCATAAAACAGTAGGGGGTATATTTACTAGAGTGTGAGTTTTCAGAAGTGAAGATGTTGCCCATAGCAACCAATCAGATTCTACTTATATATCTAGCACCTTCTAGAAGATAATAAAAAACCTGCACTTTAGTAAACATACCCCTAGTACTGAAAGATGGAGGTTATAATTGTATTTTGTGATTTTTGCTTTTTTTATACAGTAAGTTGCACTGTTAAATTGTAGTAGAATAAGTCCAGGCACTATTTTTGTTTAGATTGATTAGGTTTCTTTAGGCAAAGAGCTGCTTTGCTCATATTAGATTCCTGAATGCAGTTGAAAAAAACATTTGTGGTGACTACAAAGATATCATTACACCCAGAAAAGATCAGAGGCTCTGACTTCTATACCCCAAATCCTTACCTGAATGAGTGACCAGTCTTCTCTAAAATAAAACAGATGTAAAAGTTCCAGAGACTAATTTCTTTATTTCTCACATCATCTGTAGAGAACATATTTTTACTTTTTTTTAAATCCATCTTAATTTTGTTGCACTTGTTTTGCTTTTAAATGAATCTTATATTGACTTTTCTAGATATAATCAGATGCAATAAATACTTTTGTTTACTAAACACAAATGCATAAAAATCAAAATGTATTTAAATTTTGCAAAATTATATATTTTAACTTAAAGTCAAGTACTTTTTAAACCTACTTTTTATGTTTTTAGCTTTTGTTTTTCTTCTAATTTTATGTAGTTATTAATAGTTTTAGTAATTTACTATTTCATTCTAAAACAATTAGTATTAGTAAGAAAAATATCTAGAAAACTATACTGGATAGTAAAAGGGAATTTATTATTCACTATTACTTTTACATTAAATGATTTTATCTTTTTTCCCATGCTTTTCCCATGCGTTTCAATTTCAATTAGTTATTAAACAAAAAAACAAAATTACTTACACTAATTATTTAGACTTCACTGGTTTTAAAAGATTAATTTTGACATATTTTCTTTATATTCTATCTTTGATCTTCAATGGTAATGAATAAAAGCATGTGTCTAAGATTAAATACATAAAATCCTTGCCAAGCTTTTCCTTGCAATTTTCTGTCCTTGACATTGAAAGATAATACTCATAGAAAAATAAACGAGTAGCTAGCTCACCTGAATGCAACTGTAGTAATTAATGAAGAGGTTAGAATAGTCTGTTTTCATTGGATTTAACATTTGAGAGGCATGTTCCTATAGATAATATATATTTTTAATAGTTTAGTTTTTAATACTGTATTTTGATATATTTTGGTGCATTAAAGCAATATTTTCTGATTAAAGGAATATTTTTAACATATCAAGTGGTTTTCTGAAAATATCTGACATTAATTATATCCATGCAGCATAGTGTTAAGAATTAATATGTATCATTCTCATCTTGTAGAGATGGCAGTGGTTATCACCACACAAGACACTAACCTGTGCATGTTGATGTCACAACTCTTCAGACTTTTATGCTAGTTGTCTTTAAAACCTTGATGGCATCATTTTTTCCACGAGCCACCTCTTTCTCTGCAGGTGTTGTGCAGGTGGGCTAAATTATAAACCTCAGTCCGTTGGCTGTTATGGGTTTGCTTAGCTGCTAGTAAGTTTCACTGCTGCCAGTGATAGTTCATGCACTGTGCATAGCCAAACCTGAGTTCCTATAAACTGCATCCTATTGCCACCCGGACCTGTCTTTGGATAAACCTTCAGTTGTCTGAAGGATGTCCCATGTATACACCATATAATCAACAAAATCATAAGTAAATTATAATATAAAGGAAGACTCAGAGACATGTATTTTGGCAGAACAAAATTTGTTAGCTATACTCCTATATATATAAATTAAATCAAGTATGGTGACAAAGAAAGGATGGCCAGAATCAGCCCAATTCAACAATGCACTAAACAATTAACAACATAGATTGCCAGCGGATACCACCAAATGTGCACACAACCCAAAAGATTAATAACTGCCAACAAAAGGCACCCACTAAACCTTCTAACATGACTTCCCACCCGGTAGGGTGATGACACAGACCCCAACAGGGTGGTCCAGCAGACTAACAAGCTAATGAAGGTGAGCATGCCCAAAGACAATAATAACTAAACAACTAAACCAAATTTGCACCCAGAGTGGCTGCTTGCCATTCTTTCCCAGTGCAAAAAAACAGCTAACGACAAAAGCACCACCAAAACAACAAACAAAATGAGGAGGGAGGGTGGAAATACAGGAACAAATAGGCTTTGTATCAACAACAAAGCTTAAATACAAAGCACAAAGAACACACCCCTAAAACAATAGCACCAGTTAATCACTTGATGTCCCACAAGCCAGTCCCCAGATGAGGTTTAACCCACTCTATTCTTATTCAATCACTCCGTTCTTCTTTTGCTATTTTATCCTGCTCTGATCTTAGTCAGTTTCTGATTACAAATTTCTGGCTGCAGCCAGCCCTTATCTCTGAGTGTATTACCATTGTGAAAGATAGATAGATAGATAGATAGATAGATAGATAGATAGATAGATAGATAGATAGATAGATAGATAGATAGATCTTCCTTTCTCCTGGCAATGACACCACCAGTTTGTCCTTCTCAGGCAGTAGCAGAAAGGTTAGGCTCATATACTGTAAATGTCTGTCTGTGCCAACCATAAGAAGCAGAATAATCTGGCACATTTATTAAAGGGGGTAAAAGGGTGTAGGTCCAGCAGGAATAAGGTATGCAGAAAATAAAGATCAGCATTCAAGTGACAGGGGACTTCACACAATAATGAATAAGCAGAAAACAAATTGAAAAAAGGACCCCTATACAAATGACACACAATGCAACACAGATTAAATGATTTGTTGTCATTACTATTATGAATATCCAATAAACTGCATTTTTCTTGAAAATTAGATGAACTTCTTAACTTTAGCTGCTGCAACACATCTTTAGTGATTATTTAGTAGAAAATGCATTTCTTCAATTTCTTGAACATGTTGTACTCTGAATATACAAAGTAACTTTCACATAAACACATATAAGGAAATGGCAAAATATATTATTACGCAACAGACCATAAATACCCCAGACTGATTAGTCATTTATTGTACTTGTAGGTGAATACAAAGTTATTTTATGGAGTACTCTCATGCTAGGTGGTCAATGTTCTATTACATGCATATATTTGTAATCCACAATAACCCCCCCATTTTGGCAATTCAGAGATTTACTAAAGGAAAACTCACATTGAAATTGTATGTCAAACATGACTTTAGACAGCAAAAGACTTCAATATATCATCGGACCAAACATTGTCTAATTTACATAGACAAGAACAGAAATAATGAATTTACTAAGAGAATCGTGTTGTCAAACGCTATCAAAATTACACCAAAATGGCATCACAATATAAGAAACCAATTGACCTGCCTTTGAGCAGGATGTTTATCTGAATCGCTGCACAGATCAGTCCCCCTCAAAATCAAAACCAACCACCACAGTAGAAGGAACACCAGTGTGGGGTCCCCCTGTTTTTGCAGTGGGCTGAACCAGTCAGGGGGCTTACACTATAGGAAGGAGGCACACAGCATGGGGTCCCCCTGCCATAATGTAAAACCTGCCCCAAACTGGTCAGCACAGGGCTGGAAATTCTCAGAAAGTGGGGAACCAACAAAAAAAAGTGATATTTTTTAAAAGAAAGTGTTAAAACATTCGGGGTACGTGTCCTGTCATTTTTGTATATTTTCTTTACAGTGGGAGTACAGGTACTACAGGCCCAGAATGTTCGGGCATGCTGAAACTTGTGTTTCTACAAGTGCCAACATGCTGGGACAGGCTTGCTGGGATGTGTAGTCCCACTACCCCCACCACATTCAATGCCACAAAGGATGCGGGTTATTCCTTCGGAGGGGGAACTCCATTTTATTTTTGGTGTCCCAACTTTCCAAGGATTTCCAGGCCAGATCTGACCAGTTTGGGACTGGTTTTATTTTATAGCAGGGGGACCCAACACTGTCTTTTTGCTATAGTAAAAGCCCCCTCGGCTGGTTCAGCCCGGTGCTGGTTGTTGGTTAATAGGGGAGACCCAACACCAGGTTTTCCTCCCAATTTTCCTGTGCCAGAGTTGGTTATGCTTTTGGTGGTGAGAGATCCCATGTTCATTTTGTTTTAATATCAACTAGAGATGTGCACCGACCAGAGTGTTTAGGTTTTGGATCTGTAGCATTAACTGTGTGTGAACATTTGAGAATGGTGACAGGGGAGAGGTCAGTAAAACACAGGCATGTCTGTCCACTTGAATGCCATTGCATGGGCGTGCATAAATTAGCCACTGAGACAGCACATGCAGTGTGAGTATTTACTGCATGCAACAAGACTCTGGTCAGGCCTGCTGTAAATGTGCGTGAGTGGCTGATGTTACTCGGTGTTCCCGACACATGGGGAGTGGTGGCTAAGGGTGCCAATGACACTGCTATGGGGGGGAGGGGAAGACATTTTGGGAATAGGGGCCCCGGGGGATATGACACTGCTATTGGCATGAGTGGACTCCATCATCCACATTGATAAGAAGGGACCCAGCAGGTGGACTAGTGATGATGATGGTCACAAGGATGTAAGGGGGTAGAGAGTAACAACAAGCTGCAACCATCAGCTACCATTCTACTGCGATGTGCTGCAACAGCCTACATGAGAACACTGCAAACTAATAAGCAGTGGATGGAGTGATGGGGTCAGCCTGTACTGTGAGTTATGAATGAGGGTTGTGGACTTTGCTGTACTGGGCGAGGGGTGCTATGTTGAGAGAGGGGTGTTGTGCTGGCTGAGAGGTGCTGGGTGAAGTGTGCTGTGCTGTAATCTGTACTATGAGGGTTGTTGGGAGAGGAGTGTTGTGATTATGTGCTGGGAGAGGGGTGCTAGCTGAAGGGTGCTGTGCTGGGTGAGGGGTGTTAGGTGCTGTCCTGTAATCTGTGTTGTGAGGGGTGCTGTGCTAGGAGAGGGGTGAGGTGTGCTGTGCTGGGTGAGCTGTAGTGGTAGAATCTGATAGGAACAGATGTAGTAGAATCGATGATATGGAATTGATGAAGCAGGGTGGGATTGGAACCAATGCTGTAGAATTGATGGAGTAGAATAGATTATATGAATTCCTACCTATCTATACACCCTAAATGTTGCTAATTAGTGTTATAAGTTGCACAAGAAATAATTGCTTTCCAGACTTTGATTGTGGTTCCAAAGCACAAAAAGATATTCTTCACCAAAAAGCAGATAGTTACATGCTGTGCTCTAAATACAATTAGCGCAAACAGATTATACAATCACTAGGTACAGTCGAATACATACGCATTTGCTCTGAATCCAGATTCCTGGCATCAACTATGAAACCACCGTCAACAGCAAAGAAAAGATGACTGACTAGCAGATTCAGGGTGCTTGCATATAAACCCTTGCAGAGATAGGCAATACAATAGAACTAGTTGGCATAATCCCATTGGTTCTTCTTCCTGGTTCTCCTGTTATGATGCAGTTCATAGGTCAGTTTGTATTGTAATACTTCAGGCTCCAACAACTTCTTTGTGTCCGTTTTCCCACCAAAGAACAAGTCTAAACTGGCTAATTACATTACGTGAACAGAGTACATTTCAGTGCCTATCTCTCTATGATCCATAATTCCCAGACGCAGGTTGCTGATGGAACCGGAAATCAGCAAATAAACAGTGGTTCAGAAAGGCACCAAACACGGTCTGTTTATCATGTACTAAACCTGAGATCATAAATACAGTTGTTTTATTACATAATTAATAATGAATATAACCTTGGACATTAATCTTAACGCTGGGGAACCTTTCTATGTAAGTGTGCAATGTGTAAGTATAAGAATATTAAGAAAAGACGCTAGTTAGCATTGTGTGACTACGTATTTGTGGAGTACACCGTGGTATGTGTATTGCAGGGTTGTTCATATTATATGTTTTAGTAAATGTATGTATTTATATAATGAGGACTTTTAACATTGTTCTATTGAGTGGGAATCGCTAAAATGTCCTTGTGTGGCATTCGCAAAATGGCGTCTAGTTACCAGTCGCAAAATGGCGTCATGTAGATTTTAATATTAACAGATTCTGTCTCAGCCAATTATCTGGCTTCGACAATGATATGGAATTGATGAAGCAGGACCATATTGGACCAGATGTTGTAGAATCGATGAAATAGAACCGATTATATGGAATTGATGTTTGGAGACAATCGGATGGAGACCTATATTAATGAATTGAAGAAATGTATCGGTTTGAGATCAATGTAGATGAATTGAAGATATTGTCTGAGAACAATGAGTAAACATATTGGCTGGGTCCGTTGGTGGTATAAATGAGCTGGAACCGATGGTAATAGATATCAGCAGGGACCAATAGTAATAGATACCGGCTGGGACCTATAAAACCCCCAAACAGCGCATAATGCAAAGAAAAGAGGTGCAAGATGAAATTGTTTTTGGGCCCTTCTACCCACCCTTATGGTGTATATATTAATCAGGATATGCACAGTTTAACAAACCAGTCATTTCAGCGACAGGGACTGCTACCTGTGGCTAAAGTCATTGGTTTGTTTGGGCCCCCATAAAACAAGCTACCAATGGGCAGCTGACATTTCTGGCAATGATCTCTATGTTCAAACTGGCTTTACAGAGGCAAGATGCCGTCGCCATTATCATCCTTATCATTATCATCCTCACCATTATCATCAGTGTATGCATCATCTTCACACAATATAAGTCATCACCGCTGGAATCCACCATTACAGGTGCCTTTGGGCTTTGATGTAATTGCAGGAAAAGGTCTTCCTCATGAAATTTGTAGTTAATTTTGATGAAAATCATCTTTTCCAAATTTTTAGGAAGTAGCCTCCTATGCTGATCGCTGACAAGGTTCCCAGCTGTGCTGAAAACTCTTTCTGAGTACACACTGTAAAGTCGGCAGCTTAAGTAAAGCAATCCAGTTTGTGAAAGGGCCTCCAAACTGCGGACTTTCTGACATGCCTATTTGGATGCTATCATTAAAATAATCATCAACCATTCTTTAAAAGGTGATCATATCAAATGGAGTCATGGTAGAGGTGTCACAAATTGTTGGCAATTCTTTTAGACCTGACCAGATGTCAAACTGTTGTGTTAACTCATCTGCATCACTAGTGGGTCCGTTAGATAAGCTAAGTTTTTTTCCTGCCAGCCGCAGTTGCCAGAGAAACTGAAGGAGGAGACATTATCATGTCAAGTGCTGCTTGAACTGACAATTTGCTTGCCAGCAGCTCTTTGCATCTCTTCAGATCTGTGGGCCTGATTCAGACCCAGTCGCAAGCGCTAAGCGCTCACAACCGGGTCACCCACATCTATGCTTTTTGCGAGCGCCTCTGAATCAGGCCCTGTGTCCATTGAACAGAATGACATGACGTATGACTTAAACCTTGGTTCGAGCATTGTTGCCAAATGTATTTATGCGAGTTAGAATGCTGACAACCCTTGGATCCTTGCAAAGCGAATAAAGAACTTGATCTACAAGTCAGACCTACTAAGCATAATTGCTTCATTTCAACTCCTCCTTCAGTTTCTCATGCTGTATTTTCCAAAAGTCAAATTAGGGGAATCACATGACTCAAGCTGGCAGTGTATAAACTCATTTCACAGGTGACAACTTCAAAGGATTTCAGCACCTTGCACAACATAGAAATTATTCTCCACTGCACCGGAGTACGGTATAGTCTCCCTATGTTATGACTCATTGTGCAGCTCTGGATAGCTTTTTGCTGTTCCTCCATCTGCTGAAACATATAAAGGGTACAATTCCACCTTGTTACTACATCTTGCTTCCGCTGGTGGCAGGGCAAGTTAAACTGTTCTTGCAGGTGCTGCAATCTTCTACATGCAGCTGCTGAATGCGGAAAATGTCCTGACATTTTCCGGCCACAGACAGCATCTCCTGCATGGCCATGTCACTTTTTAAAAATTTCTGCACAACCAAATTGATTGTGTGAGCAAAACATAGAACAAGTTCGGAATCATATTTGTGGTGTCAGAAATCACAAATCACAAGTAGACTCCAAGTGGGGTAAACCTTTTTGCAATGACTTTCCTGAGTTGACACTGGTATTCCTCTTAATGAAACCGGTGATACACAGAGTACCCTGCCTCTGAATGATCTGGCATGTGAGATGCTGCTCTTGATACTGCTGAAAGCAATACACCCACCCATTGGGCTATCACAGTCATGTAATCTTTAGTTTGCCCTGTTCCGCTTGTCCACATTTCTGTGGTTAAGTGGACATAGGGTACAATCGCACTTTGGAGGCCACTAATTAAGTTATTTTATTGTCCATGTACAGGCTTTTCTTGTGAAGTTGAATCTAGACTCCAGATATTGGATGCAGATCTAATGCCAGCATAGCTGTTATGGCATCAGTGATCCACTGTGCAACTGGGTGACAGCTGTCATACTTGCTTCTCTATCAAAGGATTGTTTAACAGTCATTTTTTTAAACAACTACTGTTAGTAGACTTCTTGGTCCCCTTCTGGGATAAAGATCCACCCCTAGCAGCAGCAGGCCTAGTGCTCAAGGATTCTTCTGAGGAATCCTGGATAAGTGAGGACTCATTTAGTCTTATCAAATTGGATGCAGAACTATTTCCAATCATGATTGAGGATATTGATGATGAAGGTGTTGGTAGTGGAGACTGCAGGTTCTTAGATCTAGCATAGAGTAGGGAGATAGTTGGTGCTGGAAAGCTTGTTGTTACTTTTTTAGCAAAAGTTTTTTTTTTCCAAAAATCTTTACATGCACGTTCTGCAAATGACGTAACAGGGAGTAGGTTCCTCGATAGTTACTTTGGCTTTACATCAGCACAGCAGCACTGGAGTGGATGGACACTGGACAGATATATAAGTCAGCAGCACTGGAGTGGATGGACACTGAACATATACTGTATATAATATTTATACATCAGCACAGCATTACTGGAGTAGATGGACAGTGGACAGATACTGTATATATAATATATAGTTATATACTTCATCAGCACAGCAGCACTGGAGTGGATGGACACCAGACAGATACAGTATACAGTATATGTCAGCAGCAGTACAGTGGATGGACACTAGACAGATATATGTCAGCAGCACTGCAGTTGATAGACACTGGACAGATATACTGTAAGTCAGCAGCACTAGAGTGGACCAATTTTTTTTCAAACTTTATTATTTTCACTTTATTTTTAAATTTTTTCGCAAATGACAGCTCACACTTATGTGAACAGTGGGGTATGGCCAACCAGTGCAGCACCAGTGTTACACACACAACAGATATAACTAATATAATAAAATTATAACTTAATTCCTGCACTATAAAAAATAATAAACAATAACTTGCTAACTGCCAGTACAGTACTCTAGCTCAGTCAATATTAACAACAATAAGGAGCCTGAGGGGACTGAAGTGGACAGATACATCAGCAACACTGGAGTGGATGGACACTGGACAGCTATACATCAGCAGCACTGGAGTGGATGGACACTGGACAGCTGTACGTCAGCAGCAATGGAGTAGATGGATGAAGCACAGCACAGCAGTAGCCACTGGAGTGGATGGATGGAGTAATTCAAAGCAGCAGCCACTGAAGTGGATGGATAGAATACAGCACAGGAGCAGCCACTGGCATGGATGGACGGAGCACAGCAGCAGGCATTGGAGTGAATGGACACAGCACAGTAGCAGCCACTGGAGTGGCTGGACAGTGGACACAGCACAGGAGTAGCTACTGGAGTGGAGGATGGAGGACAGCACAGCAGCAATGGGTGGACGGACACAACAGCACAACACAGGAGCAGCCACTGGAGTGGAGGACGGAGAACAGCACAGCAGCGTGGATGACTAAAAATGGTGCCCGAATCACTGCCGCAGGGTCTTATATAGAATAGAAAACTCACGAGTGATCTGACAATGGCTGATGATGTTTTGCCTCATATTGAAGTCCAGAATTGGCGGGAAGATCCAAGCGGCGGGTCCAGATTCCCTGGGATTGGCCAAGTTCAGGTGGGCTTGGTTCTCTGAGAACTGAACCCACTCATCTCTAATATTAACCCTTGCATTACTACTTTACTTTATGTCCCAGCTGTCTGAGGTTAGCAAGGCGGGTTACTCTGGTGCTGTATGCAGGAAACGAGACACTTGAGGGAAAGGAAGTGCCAAGTCCAGTACTCTCTGCACTAACCGGTAACTTGTCTGAAATTGTGGTCCAGCCCATGGCTCTGTTCCTAAGCAGCTGCTTAGCCCTTAACTCTGACATGGGGATTTGATTGTAATAGTGACTAAGGACCTCATTCAGAGGTGCTCACAAAAAGTGAGCGCTCGCACTGAATGAGGGCAGCCGTTTTTTTTTAAAACCGGCCTCCTGGCCGCTCGCTAAGCTGTGGGTGACCACCCACAGCTTTTGTGAGTGGCCAGGTGATGGTTGCGATTATTGTGACCATCGGGCTTGCAACTAGACCCTTGTGGTAGGGTCTCATCTGCCGCAAGCCCCAGTGAGCTTCCTGCTCAAATAGAGCACGAAGCTCACTACTGACATCACGAGTGATGTCAGTAGGGCTGCCCACAAACGGCAGGCATTCCTTCAGAAACACCTCGTTTGTCTAGCCACACCCCTCCCTGCCTACAAAACGGAGCGAGCTGTCGATCAGCATCGACAGCCGCCCTGTTTGTAGTGAGCCCCAGAGCGAGTGAATTTCTCACTCGCTACAGGGCTTGCACACGTGCGCAGCACGTGCGAAGCATGTGCAGTGCAGCACCATCGACCCGCTTGCGAGCTCATAGCACTTGCAAACAGGTCTGAATGAAGGCCTAAGTCCCAATTGTCCATGACAAAGCTACTGTAGGAACCTAATGACAACTAATGCAGTTGAAACTTTTGTACAGTGACTCCCCTCAGCTTCAGTGTAGAACTGTAAAAGTCATGTAACGGACATTGGAACATTGAGCTCAGCTATGTAAGGTTTCTACTCTATAGCATGTCAAGCTGATGGGCTGTAGTTATTATTTACATTTATCTTTCAGACTCAGAGTTGTGCTACTACTATTACTTAATAAGGACAAGTAGAAAAGAATAGCCATTATTCTAAAAGAGATGTCATATGACTTATCCAAGGAAGTGTGAACTAAATGATATATAGTAACTTTGGAATATACTGGGCCCAAGTGAAAGCTAATTACACTAAATTAATCCATTAACATAGTGTAGGGAGTTGAACACAATAGTCACAGCTTTCATTGAAGATCCAGCACAGGTCACCTAAGAGCTTCATCAGTCTATGACCTGGATCTAGGGATAGACATTGGAAGCCCATCATCAAATGATGTGATGGTGGCTAGTCACTGCATCAAAGGCATTTGTGGGCAAAGCCATTCTGATGTCTAGTGCAAATATCCTGATGCATGCATGCGCAATACCACACAGTGTGACTGGCATAGGGCCGGGCCTGAAACACGGACTGTCTGTCTCTGGAGGAGGCAGAGCAAAACAGGTCATGGCCGCCACAGCCAGCCTGGTACAATAATAATTCAGTCTCTCCTGAGTCTCTGTTGTCTGTGACTGTGTAGCTGCTGCTGCAGGGATGAGGGCTGCTCTCTGATTGCCTCTCTGAGACAGTGAGATTCAAGTAATAAATAGCTGTGGGTGTACAAAAAGAATAATTGAGTACTAATATCAGGAAAATGTCTCTGCCATACAGTAAGCATTGTAGCATAAGTTCCACTAAAAGAAGGTGATCTAATAATTTGATTAAATAAATATGAGATGGCCCTTACTGAGTAGCTAATAGACATAACTGCATTATATAAGGGGTTTTTCCAATCCTGGAATGACAGACAATATATCACTTTGTTTGTAAAGTGCAGACAGGCCCGGCAACACTGGGGGCCTAGAGCCACAACTGTACCAGGCCCCGAGGTCCTAGGGGGCACCGGAGTGTAATCACTTTCTGTGCTGATGCTGCAGCAATCAGCAGGGAGCAGGCATATTCAGGGCCCCTTATGATCACTACAGCAGCAATGCAAACAACATTCGAGGTCCATTCTGCATAGAGCCACTCACCGTATTGCCACTGGCAGTGGGTGGTGCAATACATTTTTTATGTTTGTTGCAGCGCAGCATACGTAACATCATGACATCACGTGCACCGCACCACTGAAAGACCAAGTAGAGGAACCACCATAGGGGCAGCCAGAAGACATAGAATAAGGTAAGTAATAAGGTTTCTCTAGAAACACCCCTGGACAGAAGGGGTTTTGGGATGGAGAGACAGAAGGGGGGCTAGGGCCGGAGAGACACAGGAGGACTGGATAGACACAAGGAGGATGTAGCTTGGAGACCTTTACCTGCTAGGGACTTGGGAATGGAGGGCCCCTAAAAAAAATAGCTGTACAGGTCCCCATGATTTCTGTTACCAGCCCTGAGTGCTAAGCCTGTATAACGGCCAGGTCACAGGTCTTAAAGAAATTAAAATGGAGTAAGTTATGTTCAAAAGTGAGAGGTCGCTTTTATTGAAATGTAGAAAACATGTTAAGTCTATGTTATTTAGGAAAAGTTTTTCCTGGTAATAATTTGCGTAAAGATCCCTATGGTGAAACCAGTCCTTGATCTAGCAGCTGATTGGCACATGGTTATACAATACAACATAATGTTGGGAAAATTATTCCACCTTCAGATTTATTTCATTGTTAAACTTTCATACTGAACTTAGTTTAGGCTTCTTATTTTTCCATCTGATTTTTGTCTCATCAGTCAAGTGAGAAGAGGCAGGACTTGTAAGGGGTAAAACAATTTTTGAAAGGTGATAATTTTCATTTTAATTAAATTGGCCCTACCCAAAAAGGACAATTGTAAATTTTGCTAACTGTCCAATTCTGAAGTTATTTTGTGCATAATTGAAATCATAAATGTTAAGAAATTGTTTTGGCAAGTGTATGCCAAGATAGGGATTATGTGAAGTGGCCCATTGTAACCCGCCTAATAGGGGGGGGGGGTTGATAAGGTTTATTGCTCAGGGCCATCACATTTCATTTAGTAATGTTTAGAGTGAATCCACAGATGAGACTAAAGTGATTTAACTTTTTTAGCAAGAGTAGTGATCATTCATCATGTCTAGTAATAAAATAGGGGCATTAGACCCCCAGCTGGTTCAGCCTCGTGCTGGATGTTAGAGAATAAGGGGAAACTCATGCTATTTTTCCCACTATTTTCCAATACCAGCCAAAGTTGAAAGGTCCAACTAGGTGTAGAAAGGGAGGGCTTCATATTCCGGAATTATGACATTTTGCCTCGTGTGATCTGGATTTGGCTGAGAACCCCCAAGTGTTATGAATTCCAGTGACCACTCCTAGTAAGCCATCTAGAACTCAGGCTTTCGAGGTCTTCTGCCACTACCAACCGCCCTTTGTTCCCTTAGAGATTAATAGCTCACCGGTAGTTAGGTGACCACCTGGACATACTGCTCGGAGTAGTAGCAGCTTACAGGAGTGCCGGTTGGAATCCTGTGATGAGGGAAAGAGTTAGAACAGGAAGAGTCACTGGTGTAACTTAGAGAGGTGCAGCTTGTGTGCCGATGGTGCGGCAAATGTGCCGATGGTGCAGCTTGTGTGCCGATAGTGTGGCAAATGTGCCGATGGTGCAACAAATGTGCCAATAATGCGGCAAGAGCCAATAGTAGAAAGCTGATTATGAGTGCTGCGGTTTTGAGAGCCGATGGTGCAGCTTGTGTGCCAATGGTGCGGCTCGTGTGCTGATGTTGCGGCAAGAGCCAATGGTAGAAAGTTGGTTGTAGGTGCTGCGGCTTTGGGAGCTGATGGCAGTACAGTAGTATTTGTGTGGCTAGGAAGCCATAGAAGAAGCTGGTGAGCCGGGGACAGCATGGAAGCTACTGGTGCAGCTAAGGTGCCAATGATGTGGCAAAAGCCAATGTTAGAAAGTTGGTAGTTGGTGCTGCGGCTTTGAGAGCCATTGGCAGCATGGTAGTAAAGGTATGACTAGGAAGCCATAGGAGAAGTTGGAGAGCCGGAGACAGCATGGAAGCCACTATGGGAAAATCAGAATCTTCATCATGAGGTGGAACAGAACTCTGATTATGCAGCTGAGCCAAGGGAACCCACAGGAACACTATAGTCGGCGAGGCGGCAAAAGGTCAGTGTGTACAAATAGGAGGACCATAAAATCATGCAGTGTTATAGATAGCATGTGATGTCCTGAGGCATGCCGTTCACCTAGGAACTGAGGGAACCAGTACAACATCATCCAGGGAAGGCGAACTGCTTGAGGGAGACAAGTTGCGACCGCAACTTGTAACAGAACCCCCTGCTTGATGCAGGGTTGAAGAACCCCTAGAACCCGGTTTGTCCAGGAAATCTTGGAAGAAAAGTCTCTTCAACATGGGAGCATGCAGATTAGTTTAAGGAATCCAGGAGCACTCCTCTGGACCATAGCTCTTCCAGTGGACCAAAAACTGCAGATGATCCCTGGAGATCCTAGAGTTCAAGATCTCCTCCACCATGAACTTGTGTTGACCATGGACCACAACAGAAGCAGGTCTGAATAGGAAGTTGGGTTTGAATTTGGCTGAACAGAAGACCGGTTTGAGCAAGGAACAGTGGAAGGTGTTTTTGATACGGAGAAATTTGGGTAACTGAAAGTTGAAGGCTACCGGTTTCACCTGTGAAATGATGTGGAATGGACCAATGAACCTGTACCCAACTTCTGCTTAGGTTGGCTAAGCTTAATGTTTTTGGTGGAGATCAAAACCAAGTTGCCCGCCTTAAACCTACATGACTTCTGATGCTTGTCGACAGACTCTTTGGCGTTTAGAGATACCTTCCTAAGACTTTGGAGAACCTTGCTCCAAATACAATGGAGCATAGAGACAGAAGATGAGACTGGTGAACAGGAGTATAAAGAGTTTGCTCTCGGATGTTGGCCGATCACACTAAAAAATGGAGATAACGAAGTTGAAGAATGGCATGTGTTGTAAGAGGCAGACTCAGCAAGTGTTAGATAGGATACCCAGTCATCATGGCACTTGGAGATGTAACAGCATAGATATTGCTCCAGACATTGTTTGATGTACTCAGTTTGTCTGTTGGACTGTGAATGGTACCCTGAAGAAAGGCTAAGGTCAATGCCCAGGGAAGCACAGAAAGCTTTGCAGAACTGTGCCACAAATTGTGTTCCACGATCCGACACGATATCCATTGGTAGGCCATGTAGACGAAAGATATGCTGGAGAAACAGGCTGGAGAGTACGCTGGAGAGTTCTTTGGTAGAAGGAAGTTTTGATAATGGTATAAAGTGTGCCATTTTACTAAAACTGTCCACCACCATCCAGAACAAATAGCAGACTAGAAGGCTTATCTTGAGGTGACCTTGACTGACAGGCCTGTATGAGCTCAGCCAAATTTCTAGTGTTGGCACAGTGGAAGGAGTCTGGAATAATACGTTTGCCTGTACTGAAGATCTGCTGCACAGGTTCGAAGCTCCTGGAGAGAGAGTCAGCCTTGACGTTTTTCGAACCCAGACGAAAAGAGATGAGGAAGTTGAACTGGGTGAGCATGCTTGCTGAGAATTCAACCTCTTAGCAGACTGAATGTATGAAAGATTTTTGCAATCAGTGAGAACCATGATCCAGTGTTTGGCCCCTTACAGCCAGTGTCTTCAGTCCTCAAAGGCCCACTTGATCACAAGCAACTCCCAATTTCCCACATTGTAGTTGCGTTCTGTCAAGGTGAACTTGTAAGAAAACTAAGCATAAGGCTGCAACTTATCAGCAAGATCCTTTTGAGACAGAATGGCTCCAGCTCCCACTACAGAGGCATCTACTTCCAGAATGAATGGAAGATCTGGGTCTTGGTGCTGAAGCACTGGAGCTAGAGTAAATGCAACCTTCAGGACTTTGAAGGCCTGGACCACTTTGGATGACCAAATTGAGATGCATGCTCCTTTCTTGGTCAACTCAACAATGGGTGGAACAATGGTGGAGAAAGATCTAATAAATCTGCGGTAATAGTTAGAAAAGCCAAGGAACTGCTGGACTGCTTTGAGAATACAAAAAGTAATCCCCCAGCACACTGAATGAAATCAGCAATAAGATTTGAAAAACTACATGGTGGTAGATAATTCAGAGATCTCAGTTGCATATATTTGCAAAGATATGGCTAAGCCATATTGTTTCTTGTATAGACTAACCCCTCCCTTGCATGCACCTGAGTGATATTACTGAAGTGATTGAGCAGCTTCCAACTTGCATTTCTGTATTGAGAGGCATAGATGGGACCAGCGTTAGGAGGGCATGCTGGTTCTTGTAGTGCCATTAGGAGGACTTAGGGGTGACTCCAAGGTAAGCTGGCTCTCAATTCAGTTATATTTGTATGTGCCATTATCATGTGGCCTTATATTGGGCAATTATTACCCAAATTGGATATAGTTATCAGTTTTGGGGATGAGTTTGGGGTGCAGTGCCCCTCGGGGTTGGTGTGGCTGGGCTGCTCTGGTGAGGCACACATTAAAACTTTATTTAGCACTTTCACACTTTCTAATATATTTTATTGTGTATATATAATTTTTTTTAGCATTTTAATTACACCTTCACTTATTAACACATAGATTTTCCTTTAATCTTGTACTAACACTTTAGTCTCTCACTGGTGTGCTTCACTGGGGTGGCTGGCTATCGCCGGCTTTTTTGGGGTTCTGCACCCCGGATTCTGACCAAGTGATAGGGACCTCCGGTATCAGAGACGCCGTGACGCGGCCCGGAGGCTTAGCCATATCTTTGCAAATATATGCAACTGAGATCTCTGAATTATCTACCACCATGTAGTTTTTCAAATCTTATTGCTGATTTCATTCAGTGTGCTGGGGGATTACTTTTTGTTGTTTCTTGTATAGACTAACCCCTCCCTTACATGCACTTGAGTGATATTACTGAAGTGATTGAGCAGCTTCCAACTTGTATTTCTGTATTGAGAGGCATAGATGGGACCAGCGTTAGGAGGGCATGCTGGTTCTTGTAGTGCCATTAGGAGGACTTAGGGATGACTCCAAGGTAAGCTGGCTCTCAATTCAGGTATATTTGTATGTGCCATTATCATGTGGCCTTATATTGGGCAATTATTACCCAAATTGGATATAGTTATCAGTTTTGAGGAAAAGTTTGGGGTGCAGTGCCCCTCGGGTTTGGTGTGGCTGGGCTGCTCTGGTGAGGCACACATTAACACTTTATTTAGCACTTTCACACTTTCTAATATATATATATTTTTTTCTATTTATTGTGTATATATAGTTTTTTTTAGCATTTTAATTACACCTTCACTTATTAACACATAGATTTTCCTTTACTCTTGTACTAATACTTTAATCTCTCACTGGTGTGCTTCACTGGGGTGGCTGGCTATCGCCGGCTTTTTTGGGGTTCTGCACCCCGGATTCTGACCAAGTGATAGGGACCTCCGGTATCAGAGATGCAGTGACGCGGCCCGGAGGCTTAGCCATATCTTTGCAAATATATGCAACTGAGATCTCTGAATTATCTACCACCATGTAGTTTTTCAAATCTTATTGCTGATTTCATTCAGTGTGCTGGGGGATTACTTTTTGTTGTTTCTTGTATAGACTAACCCCTCCCTTACATGCACCTGAGTGATATTACTGAAGTGATTGAGCAGCTTCCAACTTGTATTTCTGCTTTGAGAGTAGTTAGCTGAACCCATTTTGAAATTGCCTCAACCTTACCCGGATCCATGGAAAAACCTTGGGAATAAATCACGTAGCCTAGAAAGGAAACTTGTGTGACATCAAAATCCCACTTCTCTAGCTTCACATAGAGGTGATTCTCATGCAATTTCTGTAGAACTAGGCATACATGCTGATAGTGTTGGTCCAGTGACTGAGAAAAGATAAGAATGTCATCCAAATAAACAACCACAAATATTCCCAGGAATTCTCGAAGGATGTCATTAATGAGATCTTGGAAGACTCATTGGATAGACTGAACGGCAAGACCAACTACTAATAATGTCCGGCGTGAGTACTGAAGGCCGTTTTCCATTCGTCCCCACTCCTTATTCTGATCAAGTTGTATGCTCCTCTAAGATTTATTTTTGAGAAGATGCTGGCCTAGTGCAGCTGATCAAAAAGTACTGAGATGAGAGGAAGCGGATAGGAGTTTTTGATGGTGCTGTTATGCAGACCTCTGTAATCGATACATCGACAAAGGGACCTGTCCTTCTCCACAAAAAAAAATGCAGCCCCCACTGGTGAATTAGAGGGCTGGATAAATCCCTTCACCAATGCATCTTTGATGTAATCTCTCATCGCCATGTCTTCTGGAACAGAAAGGGAATACAACTGGCCTTTGGGTAATTTGGCACCCAGTATTAAATTGATGGCACAGTTGTAAGCCCGGTGCAGAGGGAGAACATCTGCCAGCTGCTTGGAAAAAACATTGCCAAAATCTCAGTAGTGGAGTGGGATGGCCGGAGGAACTTCGGCAACTGCAGGTTGAACTGTAAAAACAGGGAGTGCTAGACATCAAGTCTGACAGGCATGGCTCCATTTTATGATTTCCCCAGAGGACCAATCAACTATGGGGTAATGATCCCTGAGCCAGGGGAGACTGAGAATGACATGGGCCAAGGGACAATGGAGGAGATAGAAAGACATGGTCTCCGAATGCAAAATTCCGACTGACAAATGGAGAGGAGGCATTTTAAACTTAACATGACCTGTCAAAATCAATCCTCCATCCAGTCCACAGATTGGTATTTTCTGATCCAAAGGGACAGCTGGTACACCCAGTATGTGGAAAAAAAGGAAATCCATGAAGTTGCCAGCTGCCCCACTATCCAAAAATGGTCAAAGTGATCAGAGTGGAGTTAGCAAGTTGGATGGCTGCAGGAACTAGCACTGAGTTTTTGGAGGAAATGGGAGCCAGGCCTAAATGCACCTTGCCTTTTACCGGTTAAAGCAGACAATTATCCTAGATACCATCTTCTGCGTCTCTCTTCGGGTAATAAGCGTGATGCACCAATCTGCATTGGCTCTTTTGTAGCAGAAGGCGGAACCCAACTGAGAGAACAAGGAGACCTGGTGGGAAGGTTCTGCTCTTGTCTCCATTCCAGTAGATACCGGTCAATCCTAATGGCCTGCTACATGTGGTCATCCAAGGACTCAGAAGGAGAATGCTGAATGAGAATGTCCTTGGTGGCCTTAGAGAGTCTGAGATGGTATTGGCTGCATAGAGCCAGATCATTCCAACCCAAATCGGTTGCCCATCTGTGGAATTTTGAGGAGTAATCTTCCCACGCCTTCTGATCCTGTTTTGAGGGAATGTCATTTCTTTGGTCTGGGTCATCATATAACAGGCCTAAGGCCTAAGGCAGTGAAGAAGGCATCAACATCCTGTAATGCAGCATGGGTTGAGGGTAACCCAAAGGCCCAAGTCTGTAGATCCCCCTGAAGCAGAGAGATTACCAGTCCCACTCATTGCAACTGAGTCCCTGAAGAGACTGGCTGAAGCCTAAAGTATAATTTGCAACTTTCATGGAAGAAACTGTCGGCGATCCCCAGATGATCCCCAGAAAACCGGATCAGTTTTCAGGGGATCATCTGGGGATCCGGTTTTATACACACAAGAAGAGCTCCTGGACCTTCTGAGTGAGAACCTGAATTTGAGCTGCAAGCACCTGGGTAGGGTTCTATGCCCATTCCATGTTAGCCGTAGCTATCAGTCTGATATTACTCTTTCTTACACTTTCTTTGGGCCAACTATAATGTTATGAATTCCAATGACCACTCCTAGTAAGCCATCTAGAATTCAAGCTTTCAAAGTCTTCCGCCACTAACAACCGCCTGTTGTTCCCTTAGAGATTAATAGCTCACCGGTACATAGACGGCCACCTGGACTTACTGCTTGGAGTAGTAGCAGCTTACAGCAGTGTCAAGGGGAATCCTGTGATAAGAAAAAGAGTTAGAACAGGAAGAGTCAATGGTGTAACTGAGAGAGGTGTGGCTTGTGTGCCGATGGTGCGGTAAATGTGCCAATGGTCCGGTTTGTGGGCCGATAGTGCGGCAAATGTGCCAATGGTGTGGCAAATGTGCCAATAGTGTGGCAAATGTGCCAATGGTATGGCAAGAGCCGATGGTAGAATGCTGATTATGAGTGCTGCGGCTTTGAGAGCCAATGGTGCAGCTTGTGTGCTGATGGTGTGGCTTACGTGCCAATGATGCAGTAAATGTGCCACTGGTGCAACAAATGTGCCAATGGTGAGGCAAATGTGCCAATGGTGCGGCTTGTGTTCCGATAGTGCGGCAATAGCCGATGTTAGAAAGTCATTAGTAGGTGCTGCAGCTTTGAGAGCCGATGGCAGCATGGTAGTATTGGTGCAGCTAGGAAGCCATAGAAGAAGCTGGAGAGCCGGTTACAGCACAGAAGCTGCAAGTGCGGCAAAGGTGCCTATGATGCAGCAAGAGCCGATGGTAAAAAGTTGGTAGTAGGTGCTGCGGCTTTAAGAACCGATGGCATCACGGTTGCATTGGTGCAACTAGGAAGCCGTAGGAGAAGCTGGAGAGGCAGGGACAGCACGGAAGCTGCTGGTGCGGCTATGGTGCCAATGATGCGGCCTAAGCCAATGGTAGAAAGTTGGTAGTAGGTGCTGCGGCTTTGAGAGCCGATGGCAGCACGGTAGTATAGATGTGGCTAGGAAGCCATAGGAGAAGCTGGAGAGCTGGTTACAGCATGGAAGCCACTATAGGAAAACCAGAATCTTCAACACGAGGTAGAACAGAACGTTGACCATGCAGCCGAGCCGAGGGAACCCACAGGAACACTATAGTCGGCGAGGCAGCAAAAGGTCAGTGTGTACAAATAGGAGGACCATCCAGTCACGCAGTGCTAAGGATAGCATGTGACGTCCTGAGGTGTGGCGATCGCCTGGGAACCAAGGGAACGGAGCAACAACATCAAGGGAAGGTGAACTGCTCGAGGGAGACAAGTCATGACCATGACTTGTAACACCAAGTTAGGGTGTGTTATTAATAAAATTTAACCACTCATCTCTATTGAAAAAAATGGTATCATTATTGTGTAAAAGAGACTGGGGTCCTTGCCACTCTGTCACGAAGGGAAGAAAGAAGCATCATCGTGAGAAGTAGCTCCTGAAAGTAAATTGTTACTATTCACCCAAGTGTGAGTAATCCTTTGGGGTATTAAAATTATGTAATGGTTAAGAGGCAAGAATCATTTATAGTTATCTTACAGTATGGTGCATATTTATCAATGTTTTCGGATATACTATTATTATATTATTATAATAAGTAATACAAACTACAAAGTATTACAGATGTGTGTAAGGTAAGGTGGGCGTCCTTATGTTGTGCTGCGACGGCATAGCCATTGCAGAGGATTAGCATATCTTCACAGTGATATTGAGCACGTAATCGCTATTATAATCGCAGTTGCGATTCGTACTGAACCAGGCCCTCAGGGAAACGGAGGTGAAATACCGTACAACTAACATGCTAGTTCAGCAGGAGGCATATCCTGTCAGCATCAGAGATCCGAGTGCTGCATCAGAAGATGCAGTATTGGTTCAACAATGCGACCATCGATAGCTATCTTTCTGGCATCTGTGATCTGATTAAGCTGAAGCTCATGCAGGCTGGCTGGCTACCTGCCCATTTGTGAGGCCAGGAAATGTGCCTTTTGTCACAGTGATTTATTTGTCCTCAGCTCAATTATTTTATATTCTGTTTCTGATATCTATCTGTCTATCTATCTATATACATATATATTTTTCTTTATATTTATATGTGGATTAGTAAATTACTATTTGGGACAATACTTGTATTTGATTATATTCTGCCATATTCATTATTAGCAATTTAAAGATAACAATTAACATAAGATATTCTTCTGTTTTGTATTTTAGTTTTTTTAGTGGACACAGATAAATAGTAATTTTTTTTCATTAAAGTGACCATTCTTTAGGGCTGATTCAGCAATGCTGGATGGAGATTCTGATTATCATATGTGCAGAACAAGTCCTGTGTGATTGCATGCAGCCCCTGCTATGCCTCTGTCTGACTGACAGGCAAAGGTATTTTCGGGGAGGTGCAGGGGCAGGGACGGCTGGTGTTCCCGGAAACATGCCCCATGTTTCCCCCTAATTTTCCGGGAGTGGCAAGACCAGGATCTGCATTCATGGCAGGGGCGTATCTATAATGGGTGCAAGGTGTGCACACCCTGCACCCATATTGATTAAAACTCTCCGAGGTCCCACGCCGGGTATCAGCGCTGTACAAAAAGCTGGAAAAATGGGCGCCGCGGCCATTATTCCGACATTTTGCGCATGCGCAGCAGATTCTAGGCACACTCTAGTGCCCAGAGCCTACTAATGCTCCATTGGCTGACCAGCCGCGTTAGTTGGCTGCCAGCCACCAGGAAGAGAGGAGGTGGCCCCGGACGGGGAAAGCACACGGACCCCCTTCTCACTAAAGACACCCCTGGTTCACGGACGTAGTTTCTTGGCCTTACAGACTGGCCAGCCTGTGTAAGCTAAGAATTACTCAGCTGGCCGGCACCATCCACCATCGCATCCTGGATCACAGGGCTAGGATCGCAAATGCAGCAGGGGGTGTCTGACACTTCTTGCTGCATGTGCATATGTGCAAGGATGAAATTGCACAGCTGCTTGTGTGCGGCTTTGCAGTTCCATCCTGTGCTGAATCAGCCCCTTTAATGATAAATCTGCACATCAAAACAATGAGTAGATTCTGTGGAACGAGTACATATAATATAAAGTTAGGGAGCAGAATGTGTAAGTCAGATTGTGACTATTTTGAGTGTTTTTTCCACATTTTCATATGCCTGCAGAAGAATACTGAAGGACAAGCATGGACTTGCCAAGAGATAGTCATGGAATACAGATGTAAAAAGTTGGCAAAAAAAAACAAATCTTACACATTTATCTACTCTTGAAAGTGTTTTTATCTTTGTCAACTATCAATTCAAAGTCACATTTTCTGCCCTGATTGTGATCTCCTGTCTTGTAGATGGTGAATATCATACGGGTCATTGCTTTCCATTATGGTTACTTATTTCTCTACAGCTACTGTATTTTAAGACTCCTCATTTTAGTTTCAAAGGTGATGCAGAGGTTATTCTGCAAACTCAAGTGATTAATATCATAAATGCGCACAGGTAACAATGATGCATGGCAGGTAACTGTATATTCTACACATGTGCTTACAGGTACTCAGCTACTTACACATGGAAATATTTAGCTTCAGTTTTTCAGTTTAATTTTTTTTTACGTGTGAAGAATGTAAAGTGGATCATTACATAAACAGATAGATAGGAGATACATATTATCATCATTTATTCATATACAGATGTGTCCTCTTGCATCCTAATGCACTGATGTGCACACGCATCGCGCCATGCGATTAGTCGCAGCTGTGTGCACCACGGTACGCCATGCCGCGTGCTGTTAGCACCATGCAATCCTATGGGGTCACGGGTGTGAATGCAGCGTGTGTACTCGTTAAGTCATAACCCCTGTACTGTGAGGAAGCAGTTGTACCGCCGTGGTGATAGACAGACAGATAGATAGATAGATAGATAGATAGATAGATAGATAGATAGATAGATAGATAGATAGATACAGAGACTCTGATTAAAATCAACATTAAAGTAAGCAATTTTTATAGTTATTATTATTATTATTATCCTTTATTTATATGGCGCCACAAAGGATCCGCAGCACCTTACACAGTACATAAATGAGCACACAAGAAAAACAGTTAATAGTAAAGTAATACAAAGCAATGTAGGACAAGGACATGGTTTCTAAACATAGCTGCATAATACAAGCAGCAGGGCATGAGCAACCAGGTGTTAGGTGCCATTGTGGGGAGTTAGGAGTAAATTATACTATAAGTATAGGGAGGAGAAGCACGTGAGGGATGAGGGTCCTGCTCATGACAGCTTACATTCTAAAGGGGAAGGCAGACAGACAGGTGAGACACAGATGGGGTAGATAGTGAGGACGGAGCATGGAGCAGTGGGTTAGGATATGTGCTGCGGAATGTGTGTGTTTAAGATGACCTGATGTTATGTCAAAATTAAGTCCTTCATTCAGCTATCTCTATGACAGAAAATAGTGGCGTAACTTCATCCCAGGTGCCCGGAGGCAAGATAAATGTTGGTGCCCCCCCCCAAACTAAAATATACCAACCCCCAGCACCTATGCCAGCCCCAGCTGCAGCCGCCCCCCTTATACAGTTCCTTTTATATAATGCCCCCAGTAGTGGTCCACCTATGTAGTGCTCCCCAGTAATGGTCCCCCTATGCAGTACATCCAGTAGTGAGGCCCCTTGTGGTTGCCCCCAGTAGTGAGCCCCTGGTAGTTGCCCCCAGTAGTGAGGCCCCTTGTAGTTGCCCCCAGTATTGAGGCCCCTTTAGTTGCCCCCAGTATTGAGGCCCCTTTAGTTGCCCCCAGTATTGAGGCCCCTGTAGTTGCCCCCAGTAGTGAGGCCCCTGTAGTTGCCCCCAGTAGTGAGCACCCTGTAGTTGCCCCCAGTAGTGAGGCCCCTGTAGTTGCCCCCAGTAGTGAGGCCCCTGTAGTTGCCCCCAGTAGTGAGCCCCTGTAGTTGCCCCCAGTAGTGAGCCCCTGTAGTTGCCCCCAGTAGTGAGCCCTGTAGTTGCCCCCAGTAGCAGGCCCCTGTATTTGCCCCCAGTAGGAGGCCCCTGTAGTTGCCCCCAGTAGTGAACCCCTGTAGTTGCCCCCAGTAGTGAGCCCCTGTAGTTGCCCCCAGTAGTGAGCCCCTGTAGTTGCCCCCAGTAGTAGGCCCCTGTAGTTGCCCCCAGTAGTGATGGCCCCCACCGCACGCGCACACACACAAAACAAACAAACAAATGCTTACCTTTATCCCCGCTCCAGTGCTGCTGCCATCCATCCCTGGTGTCTGCTCCTCGGCACTATGGGAGTGACATCATTACGTCTCTCCCATAGTGCACTGCGGGACCCAGAAGATGGAGCTCACTCCTGAGCTCCGTCCCCGGCGTCCGCTCCTCGGCACTATGGGAGTGACGTTATGACGTCACTCCCATAGTACACTGTGGGACCCGGAAGACGCAGGGAGCTCCGTCCTCCGGCTACCGCCAGGAGGATAGGAGCCGGGGGCACCCGCTGGTAACACACTCAGCGGGCGCCCGGCAAATGGAGGGTGCAGGGGTGCGACCGCACCCCTTAGACCCTCCGTAGTTACGCCAATGGAGGTGGAGCACCGATCAGCGGCGCTCCTTCTCCATGCAGCTCCCGGGGACAATGGTGCAAGGTGCCCCTTCAGGGCTGACGCCCGGCGGCAAATGACTCCGCCACTGATGAGAGATGTACAAAATAAAGTTGTATAGCACTTTAATTTTGGTGTGTTACATTTTAGCATCTAAATACATCCTGATAAAAATGGATATATTATGGGACTGTCCATAATACTACTTTAATCCCAGCTGCTGGTTGCTATGCCATGCTCCAGTGAGTGGGTGCATCTCACATGCTAGACGCACCCACAAATGGGTGCAGCCATCCCCAACATGCTGTGGTCCCACAGTATGTTGCAGTACCCAGGCCCAGAATTTCTCTTGGCAGCCCTGGAGGTGACAGGCAGAACCAGGTTGGCATAGTGGTGGGGTAGCAAGGCCATGGAGGAAAGGAGGTGATTGAGAGTGGAGGAACAGGAAAGGCGGGGAAAAGGACCAGAGGGTTGTAAAGCAGACTGATGAGAGAAAAAAGGGGGAACAGCAAGCGGAGGAGACAAGAGGGGTGGGACAGGGATGGATAAAGTAGAGGGTTATGTGGGCACTGAATAAGGGGGGTGTTTGAAGTTAGAGTGTTCATGCTGTGGACGAGGTAATAAGTGAGATGAAAACAGGAGTGGAGTTAATATTCAATGTACTCAAAGGTTAAATCGAACCTCGTGGTATTTTACTGCTTCACACTCCTGGCCAGGCAATCTGTGAATTAAAGGGCGTGATGCTCGTAAATCAGTCTGAATGTCTGAATGACAGACTGAGGATGCAGAGTGCGGTTTATCCTCTCCGTGCGTGCTCCATAAGTCCAAATGATAAAAACCTATAATGGTTTCTTACAATCAATGATCTTGCTGGTGTGTCATAAAATTCAGCATGTGTCAGCCAAGTATCTTACCGACTTAACGTGTTTCCCCACCTCTCAGCTCAGCATTCAGCGGCTTCATCAGAAGGAATTGATACTATGCCAGCCCTTCCCTGCGTGGCACAAGCGGCAAAGATGCAACTGGACATATCTGTATCCCCATTATTTTACACAGCATTGAACACAGAATATTTGTCATTCCTATCAACATTGGTGCTTACAGTCTACAGACACGTGCACACATAAGAGTTTACTGTAGTCAGAATCCACTCAAACACAGAGAAAAACAAACAAACTCCACACATATAGTGCCCTGATCAGAAATTTAACTCATAACCCACCATGGTGATAGATACTGTAGATAGATAGATAGATAGATAGATAGATAGATAGATAGATAGATAGATAGATAGACAGACTCTGGTTAAAAATAACATTGAAGAAAGCAGTGATAGTTTATAAGGATTTCTTGTTTATATTTCATATTTATATTTGTTAATTAACTAGTAGTGGTAGATAGCATAGCGACCTGTAAAATGCTTGAAATGTTAAAAGTGCACACGTATGGTTCATGTCTAAGCTAATGGGCATATGGTGTAGTTAAAATCAATATGTTTGTCAGTTATACTACTGCTGCTGCCTGGAAATTATGCAATTTAAAAAAATGCTTTCTGATTGGATGGCTAAGGAATGGGCAAGCTGATGGAATTTTAAGCGGCTAGGTAAATCAGCTTATAAAATTAGTTCAGTTCCCTTATTCACCTCATAATACATCTCCTTTTAAACTTACTGTATGTGTTATGATGACTTTAAAAACTTTCTTTCATATTCCATACAGTATTTTTTTTCTAACAGAGCTTACAGGAATCATTTTCAGAATTTTTCATAAAATTAATAGTTTTTAGTCAGTGATGTGTAATTGTCTGAGCAATAAAAATGACCTTTACATGCAAATGAGTGATTCAATATTTCTGATGGAAGCAGAAAATTACATTTAAATGTAAAGATATTATGGCTAGAAACCAACATAATGTGCTGCGTTTCACAGTTCTTTGATGATCATCAATATTTCAATTTGTATCTATTGCTCCAATGGGCATATAAAAGACTCATTATTATTAATCTGTGACTTTTTAGCAAATGTGTAAGTTACATTTTCTTTTTTTTAACCCTTTATACCAGAAACCAAATAAAGTTCCTATCTAGATATTATGAATTCCAGAGAACACTACAGATATGTCCTCTTGCATCTTTGCTGCGTACGCAGCAAATCACGCCATGCATGGCGCAAGGTGTGTGCCCGTGAGCGGATACACGCACTGCGTTCGCACCAATGACCCCATAGAATTGAATGGTGCGATCACAGTGTGCGCCATGGCGTGCCATAGCATACACACCTACGGGTAACTGCATGGCGCAATGCGTGCGCATGTTTGTAGCACAATTGCCAAGGATGTAAGAGGACATCTGTATACTGTGTATATAATAGAGATGTGCGGGTTTGGTTTCACTCAGTTCTTTTCGGCACATTAGTACAAGCTCAGATTAGTTTGGATTTTATTTTATTGGCTATCCAGCTCTCACGTGTTTTGGATAGCCAATAAGATAAATCCAAACTAATCCGAACTTACGCTAATGTGGCGAAAAGAACTGAGTGAAACAGAACCCACACATCTCTAGTATAACATATACTGAGTCTATGTATATATCTATATCTATCTATATATATATATATATATATGTGTATGTATATGTGTGTGTATATATATATATATATATATATATAATATATATATTTATACATAAAAGCTTTTGGCATTTGGTTGGAGAAACCAAACATTTGAAATGTATATTAATTATATTATAGATTTTTTTTATTTAATACAGATTTATACATTGACAGTAGAGATACACTCTTGGTTCAGAGACTGCCCCCTACCTCTATCTCTCTTCTTCCCCTACATCTATCTCTCTTCCTCCCCTGCAGTACTGTTGCTCTATCTCTCTTCCTTCTATATCGTTTCCTACCTCTATCTCTCTTCCTCCCCTACAATACCGCTATCTCTCTTCCTCCCCTACAATACCTCTATCTCTCTTCCTCCCCTACCTCTCTTCCTCCCCTACCTCTATCTCGCTTCCTCTCCTACTTCTATCTCGCTTCCTCTCCTATTTCCTTCTCTCTTCCTACCTTACCACTATCTCGCTTCCTCTCCTACTTCTTTCTCTCTTCCTCCCTTACCACTATCTCGCTTCCTCTCCTACTTCTATCTCTCTTCCTCGCCTACCTATATCTCTCTTCCACCCTTACCACTATCTCACTTCTTCTCCCCTACCTCTATCTTTCTTCCTCCCCTACCTCTACCTTATTGGCTATCTGGCTCTCACGTGTTTTGGATAGCCAATAAGATAAATCCAAACTAATCTGAACTTGCGCTAATGTGGCGAAAAGAACCAAATGAAAGAGAACCCGCACATCTCTAGTATAATGTATACTGTGTCTGTGTATGTAAATGTGTGTATATATACAGTCAGGTCCATAAATATTGGGACATTGACAGAATTTTCATATTTTGGCCTCTATTCACCACCACATTGACTTTGAAATGAAACAAACAAGATGTGCTTTAACTGCAGACTTTCAGATTTAATATGAGGGTAATTACATCCAAATCAGGTGAACGGTGTAGAAATTATTGGTTTCTATATGTGCCTCCCACTTTTTTCTCGCTTCCTCCCTTACCACTATCTCTCTTCCTCCCTTACCACTATCTCGCTTCCTCTCCTACTTCTATCTTTCTTCCTTCCCAACCTCATCTCTCTTCCTCCCTTACCTCTATATCTCTTCCTCCCTTACCACTATCTTGCTTCCTCCCCTACCTCTATCTCTCTTCCTCCCTTACCACTATCTTATTTCCTCTCCTACTTCTATCTCTCTTCCTTCCCAACCTCATCTCTCTTCCTCCTTTACCTCTATCTCTCTTCCTCCCTTACCACTATCTCTCTTCCTTTCCTACTTCTATCTCTCTTCCTCCCTTACCTCTATCTCTCCCCCCCACCACCATTTCTTGCCTTTCAGTTATCTAGATTTAGGTATTTCCAATACTGAGTGTAGTATAGTTATAGTTGTGTAAGTATTTTAGTTTATTGATACCTGTGAAGCTACAGGCCCAACCCAGTGTAATCTATGTAGTAACTTTACATCACCACCTACAAACTTTAATAAAAAAAAACCAAATACACTGTGGCCACCCCCCTTGTAGCCCACTTGCGTAGCTATGCTGCTGCTACTGAAATCCACAGTCACTCTGACATGCGCATGCATGATGGTCAAAATGTGCACACTGCATACCACTGGTGACTGGACAACTGGATGTGTACTCTGAACATTAGGTCCCATGTGCATCTGTTTGATGATTATCTGACAGCTGCGGCAACTGATGAAGATGGGCAGCCTATGAAAAAGTAGTGAGTGTAAAATAAGAGAGGCAGGGGGGATAAAGAGCAACAGAGTTACAGGAGAAAGAGAGACTGGGGACAGGTGGGACAAAGAAAGACAGGAGAGTAACGGGAGAAAACAGCAAGACAGGGAAGAGGGAGAGGGGTTATATAGAGATGGAATAGTGGGAGAGAAAGAAAGAGGGGGAAATAAATAGACAAAAGGGGAGAGAAAAGAGAGAAGAGTGCCAGAGGGAGAAAGAGAAATAAACTGAGGATGAAGAAGAGAAAGATGGGGAAGAGATGGAGTCAATCATCTACAGGGAACAAAAAACTCAGGCAATGCTGGGAACAACAGCTAGTAGTGTAGATATAATAACTAGTTTCCCAGGTATATATTTCATCTAGCTAACTGGTAGAAAAGGGATTAATGAATTCACTGCTATCAAAAAGCTGGTTGGTAACCTTTTGGTAATGACATTTTCTCAAGTACTGTGACAAGACATGATCTATGGGCCTGATATATTATGGATTGCTATTATGATTACGCACGCAGATGGCTGATTGTTGTGCACGAAGGCATTACTGCGAATGCAGAGACCACACCGAGTCATTGACAGGAAGTGAGCGTTTGGGGGTGTTGATGGAGGGGTGGTTGGCGAAACGCAGGCGTGCATGACTGTTTCAACGCCATTACAGAGGTGTGCATAAATAAGCCACTGGGATGGCATACGCAGTTTGAGTATTCACTATGTGCGATCAGGTTAGTAAATTCTGAGTAATGTCTGACCTTGTGTAATTGTGTGTGAGGCTCCGATGTTACTTGTTGGTACCGATGTTTTTGCAGACTTGCAAGGTATTATGGATGTGAGTAAGGGGAAGTGGACATCTTTATGTTGGGCTGTGACGGCATTGCGATTGCAAACATTAACATATTTTCGCAGTGGGTCTGCGTGCGTAATAGCAGCTGTGATCGCAATAGCGATCCGTAGTGAATCAGGCCCTATGTTCTTCTTTGCCCACCAAAAGGTATGCATATATGCATGATGTGCCAACCTACCTGTTCTCTTTTACCCAAAAAAGAATCAAGAATCTGTATCAATATTATATATTAATCATCCAAAAAACAATTAAGAGTTTATTGAATTAACATGGACATTTTGTTTTATATTTTATTACTGTTCTCATTTATGTCAAAGCCTCCAAATGCTGGCCAGGTGTGTAGTATATATCTCAGCAACAGAAACCACAGCACTGCATTAGTAGGGTAAGTTATACTTCAAAGAAATCTCCTACATAATTCATACCAAAACATATCTGTGCATAGAAGGGAATCAGGAAATTAAAGTACAGTAGTAATAGAAATTAAGAGTGAATAGCATATATAGGGCCAGATGTACTAAGCTCTGGAAAGTGATAAAGTGGAGCGTGATAAGTTACCAACCAATCAGCTCCTAACTGTCATTTTTCAAACACAGCCTGTAACATGACAGTTGGGAACTGAGAGACTGGCAGTTTGTCACTCTCCACTTTATCACTTTTCAGAGCTTAGTACAGCTGTCCCAAATTTACTAAATAGCATATAATCCCAACTGTTTAACATTAATATTCATATTTGATATCTGAACATTTTTCATTTTAACAATGTTCTAAAGAACATAGGACTTATTTCATATAATAAGTATAAAAAGAGGAAGTGGCTTTGAATATGCACAGTGATGCAGAGGTATTGGATTTAAGGTGGGTGTGAGATTAAAAATCTTGGATTTCATCATTTGGGGTTTCTCTCTGTTCAATTCTGGTTCAACTGGAATATGGAACAGTGATCCGTTTATTATTAGTTTATATTTTCAGAAAACAGATTTGTGAGATACAGTATCCAAAAGGTTTTAAAATAGTTTTCTATTCAGTTCTGCTTCCCCACCACAGCACATGCTTTGGTAATTACAGATACAAAGTGAGAGGAACCATGGGTCTGATTCTGAGTAGGACTCAGCTGTGCCCATCTCTGCATCTCTTTCCTCAGTCGCATCTGTGACTTTATGCTAATGCCGCTATAAAGACCTTCTCTGGTGTGGAACTGTGCGCCTGAATATGCAAGGACTGAGACGACCATTTGCAGCGTCTTAAGACGTGGTAATCATGCTTGACATGACTTTAGTCACACCATTGGGTGCACCATCAAATGTGCACCAGCCCTATTGCAGGTGCACATACTCCATCTGAGTATGGCCTCCTGCAGTATGTGAACGATTCAGCATCTCTGTAGCAGCCACTATCAGCGACACACCGCCAAGACAATACCATAACAGTATGCAATTATATGACCCAGAGTGGGTGCTATAATCAGGTAGCATTACGGACACTGGTACAGAGAAGCCTTGACGTGGCCTGGTGCTTAACCATGTATTTGCAAATATACAGTATGCAACAAAGATCTCTGAATTTCTATTATCATGTAGTTTTCAAGTCTTTTTTGCAGTGTGCTGGAGGGAACTTTTTTTTTTTTTTAGTCTAGAGTAATCCCTTCCCTTTTACAAGCACCTGTGAAAAACTATTCAGCTGATCTGAGCAAACACTATTTTGTATTGCCATACCATAAGAAGCAACATTTTTGTGCATCTAAAAAGCCACTCTACTGTTACCTCTCAGTCACTACCCAGGACTGCCCCATATATTTAAAGTACACTTCTGTTAATGTGCATCTAAATCTATACTGCGGCTCTCTACAAACAAAATCAGGAAGCATACGTTGTGCAACTCAGAAACATGCACAAATGAAAAACAATGTTCTACTGCGTCAAACATTGCCACTAGACTGAGAATCAGGCCCAATATTATGCAATAAAATTAATGTCTTTTTATGGATCACTATGCTTTGTTTGGGACAAGTACATATTATATCAATCATTTTTCATGCTAATGCAAGAGTGAAAAAGTGAACAATTCAATAGGGTAATGCTTTTCCTTTTTTTCACAAGTGGCATTTTTATACATGAATATGGGGAATTGAATGAGTTGCTTAAATGGTTGGCAAGAGATGACTGAAAATGCCGAACTTTTTCAAAACTTTATAGAAATTCATCAGTCTAATAGCCATGATTATGTTTGTGATGTCATTATCAGTAATCCCTAATTCAAATTTGTAGTTCAAAATTTGTGACTTGCATTTACCATTCACAGTTTGCATTTTCTGACAAATTGTGTTCCATTTAATCTGTCTGCAGGGAGAATCACAGTGCCGAGCTGAACATAAAGTAAGGAGTGCAAGCATGGCGGCTTCAATATCTGCAGAGTCCAGGCAGGCTGGGACATTGAGGTCACAGTTTTATTGGCCGGGAGAATTCCAGGGGGAACTAGTAGCGGTGCTAGGGTGCACCAGCTATAATCTTGACTACGGCATCAAATTGTTAGGGTCGGCTCTGGTCACAGACCTGCGAACTTCCAGCATAACCCACTGATGAAAGCCCAGACTTGATTTCTGGAGGCAGCGGAGGCACTGATAGCACCCAGCATTGGTTATGCTCCTTCGTCTTGGCTTTTGGAATTCCCTGGTGGCCAAGCAGTCCTAAGTGAGTACCTTGTACCTTTGGGGATCCTATCTTGGTGGCTGGGGGACACTGGCTGTGCTAGCTGGACAGTTTATTTGTTACCCTGCCTGCAGTCCATATTTAATGCATTCTGGTACTTAAGTACCTTTTTGTCTATTTCATGACCTGAATACTAAGTCCTGGACCCTGCTACCCTTTAGTGGACTCCTGATCCTTTGCTGGGCTCTGTTTGCTGCAGTACCTGTGTGCTGATGTGAGGGATGTATAAATGCCTGCTGTACCTCTCCTTATGGCAATTCTCCTCTGAGCTTTCATGACTTTCTCTCATCACTCATTTCTGGTCTGAAATATTGTGCTGGCCGTGGCTACATTGTTATTGCAATGAGTCCTTTTTGTGTACACTACAGTATGTGCATACTCACTTCTACTGTCAAAAATGTGGTGGTGTTACACTTTTATCTTGCTTTCTAGAAAATGGTTAAGGTATTATCCTTACATTTAAAGGTACTGTATTGAATTCCCCAAATGAGAGGAGACTTGCTTTTTACTACTTTACAAATTCCAAAGTCCAAATTGGTGCTATACAAGAAACCCACTTTGCTGCAGCTTCTCCCCCTTTTCTCTAACGTCACCTACCATCACTGTTATACTGCCAATGGGCATTTTAAGAAAGCTGGGATGTTGATTCTTATTTCCCATACATCTACTTTTGCACTAGCTAACCATTATGCTGATAAGACAGGTCATTATCTTATCTTGATTGCTACTTTGGATGTAGTTGAAGTTACTTTGATTTCTCTATATGCTCCTAATACTTAGAAACTTGCATTTTGTATGATATTTTGTGCAGTTCTCCAGAAATGCTGTAAGGGGGCGGTAATGATTTTTGGAGTTTTTAATATGGTAGACTCTGTTTTAGATTAATCACTCCCTACTGTAAAATTGCAGTCTGCCCCAGCTCATAATCACTTTTGAGCATTTCACAATATCCTGGCAGAGTATGACTTCTTTGATATTTGTAGAGTGAGGAACCTGACGGTTCGCATTTCTCAAGTCTTACTCCTATATTGACCTGGAGGTTATGGATAAGAGGACTCTGCAGCAAATTCGCACAACCACTATCCTACCCATGGCCTGGTTGATGCCCCTCTATGTTTAGACTGGGATATAGGGCTTAAGTGTTTGCCTTTCAGGCTTTGGCAATTAGGTGATTATCTATTGTCTGATCTTGGATCTAAGCAAGCCCTTTTAAGATCCTTGACTTTATGTTTACAGACAAATAAACGTGATGACACGTGATGACACCTCTATCTTTATTTTTTTTTTGTCCCCTTAAATCTGTGTTAAGGGAGATGGTAATTCTGTCTGCTGCTTGATTTAAGAAAGCTATTATACAGCTTCAAACAGATTTGGAAGCTCAAGTAGCTGATCTGGAAGCCCATCATAAATGCTCCCCTTCTGGTGAGAGTCTCTTTAAAGAATTAGTTTTATGTTTCTGGCAATAAGGGTGGTAGAATGCTGACATGGAAATTGAGGGGGAAGATGGTCAAGAAGAGAATTCAGGCCTATTTAACAAAACGCGGCTAAGGTATTGGATCCTCTAGATGTGGTGAATGCTTTTGCTGATTAATATACTTAGCTGTATAATTTGGCTGGAGAACTGGGACATAAATAAATACAAATTGTGGACTATCCTACAGGTATGAATCACAATGTCATACAATGAGGGCTTGTCACCAAAAGGTATACATTGGAACTAGATATGTATGTACGTACATTACAAAATTGAGATTAAAAATAGATTTAAAAATGTAGCAAAAATTGTGTAATAAAAACACTAATAAAGCTAAATATAATATACTCAGTTAGTTCATGGCCATGTCAAAACTATTTGAGTACAGAAAATGGAAAATGTTATAGACAATATTGTACATATAGGAAAGGTCTGCCCCATCATTGAGATCACTATAAACACTATATATATATATATATATATATATATATATATATTTATAATTTGTACTACCAAACCAAAGCATTTGACACACCAACTGAAACTGTGTCTTACAGCTACTGAATTTATTTGTCTCATATGGTTTGATCTCATTGCTATGGATACAATGTAATGCCAATCGTACCACTTACTCAGTTACACCCGTACTCCTCTTTACAGTATGTCCAAGTATCAAATTGTATCCATTGCAGAATAATCCTGAGGCTGCTGCATCTCATACATGCTGTGGATGTAATTAGCAAGCTGGCGGTTGAAATACCGACAGCCGGCTTCCAGACTGTGAAATCCTGGCATGGGACTAATGATAGGCATCTAAATACCGATGCCTATCATCATCCACATGCCGAAATCTCAATGCCAGTCAATGCATACCAATCGTCAGTAAGCCGGGCGTTGGGAGCGCTTAACCACGGGGGGGGAGGGTTAGGATCAGGGACTTGGGAGGGTTAGGTTTAGACTAGGGGAAGAGAGGGTTAGGGTCAGGCACCACCGAGGCGGAGGTTAGGTTTAGGCGCCCCCCCCCGGAGGATTAGGCTTAGGGTGCGGGGAGGGAGGTTTGGTTTAGGCACCCCCTGGGGAGAGGTTAGGGTTAGGCACTAGGGGGAGGGTTAGGGATAGGCACCCCTAAGGGAGGGTTAGGGAGTGGCATAGGGATAGCCTACTTACCTCCCCTGTCGGGATCTTCAACTGCCAGCCTTCCGGCGTTGGTATTTCATCTGCCGGGCTTAGGACCAGCGGTGATTCATACCGATTCCACATGCTGTTGTGAAGTAACAAGTATCTTGTAAGTAAATCTGCACAGAAATATATTTTAGGCATTAAGAAGGCAAAAATATTGTAGACCATGCTTTGTAAATAATGCTGCACAATCCCATTGAATATCATTTATATGCATGTTCATATTTTTAATTTGTTGGACACCATTTGGGTAGGGCCATTTTTACTTTCTATTTCATGTTATTTTAGGTAATTTGTATGATGATCTTCTCAATGTATAGTGGTGCATAATATGTTTACACTTTATAAATAAGGCATAATAATAATAATAATAATAATAATAATAATAATAATAACCACTATTATAATAATATTTCAATGATTTTAGAGGGCAGCAAGTTTTTTTAAACTATGGACGTTCATTATACGGTTAACCATACTAAAAACAAGACAATAAATATAGAATTTAATTTGCTTTCAGAGCACAAAGAATGTCTTGTTATGTGGCTCTGAAACAGTAACATGTTCCATAATAGAAGGTGAGTATTAACAAAATCAAAACATATATTTATTTGAGAGTGTAGCTTCCAGTATGTTAGATTGGAGGAGACAGAGAACCACAGAGCATGGGAGACAAAATGATCTTGGGAGTTCTTTAATTCCACCATATGACTAAAGGGACTGCAGAGATATGACTGCATGCAGCACAAATATTTGGGCACCCACAGCACATGCAGATCGGGCTCTATGCTGAGTGATACATGTGAATATCTGCCTTGTGCTAGCTATGAAAGTAAATGACCTTTACAGTGTATTTAATATAAAATATTATAAGATTGGCATAACTATCATATTAAACTGTTTGTGTCATTGCAGTACTTGTGCATTTATTGTATTTCATACACAAATACATTTCTGTTTCAAATAAGTTTTTTTTTTAGACAACTGAGAAAGACCTTCTAACATAAAATATACCTCCCCCAGGAATATTACAATGTTTTCTTTCAAAGTGTAGAGTGTGATTTTCCAAGCTAGCATAATACAACCAGTTGGGTAGAAATACATGTAACATCTGTAAGTTATAAGATACTTCTTCCACCATATAGATGTACTAGATGTGGCCAATAAAAGAACAGAAACTTGAGATACCTCAATGATGTAATCCATAAGCCTTCTGCATTTTCTGCAAATGTCTTCAATAAGCCAGGTCACATAGCTCATGTATGCAGGACCTGGACCTGATCACAAAGACTCTGGTAATTGAAAATGTTTGCCATGGCCAGGTACATCCATTTGTGTTTGATGCTGTGTTTTTTCTTGAAAGTACATTCCTACCATCTTTGTGTGTTCTGAGAACTGTGATTGTAATGTTTGAACTACCCTCAATTGTAATTTTGCTTATGTTACATACATTTTGCATTTCTCTCCTTTGTAAAAAAAAAATTCCTTTATTGACTTAACTCATCACTAACTCAGCAATAGCAGTTGACTGTGATAATTGGCTAGCAACCTTTTTCTGATTTAATACAGCATTACAGTTTTAGTGGATCTACACAGGCTGGAGTGTTTGACATGACTAGGACCTAAAATGTGCCAGCTCTAAAGTAATTAGGATACTTTATACAATTATGCCCTAAACCTGCCGTATCTATTCTAAGCCTCAAAATTCACTTCTACACATTAACACAGGGATGGGGAACCTCAGGCCCAGGGTTCGTATAAGGCCCCAGGATCATTTGGCCTGGCCCTCTGAGCTCTTTTCTGCTAGTCTATAATGGCACCCTGCGACCAGAATCTATGTAGTAGTGCCTTCTGGAGCATCTTTAGGACGCTTCAGATGGTCACACCGCTGCTCTTACAGCTCCCTGAAGCATCCTCAGGATGCTCCAGGCATTGCTGTAATCACTGGTGATTGTGGCCCCATCCCCATGTGACATCACACTGAGGGGGCGTGGCCTGCACCAGGCCCACAAATAATGTTATATATATCAAAAAGGCCCTTGGCAGAAAAAAGGTTCCCCACTCCTGCATTAATAACTAACACCCATACCCTAATTCCTATTTCTCTAATTAAAAAATCAAATTTCAATTGTTGTGCACCCTCTGGAACCAGTTATTCTCCATCCACAACTTGTCCCTTGTCCCTTAACCTTACAGCACACGCTGACCCCTAGCCTCCAATTCTGATGCTGTGCTCCTCTATGTGTTCTGTACTTCACACATACTCCTAGAATATTTGACAGGTGTACAGCAGCTCTCATTCCATAGATTTATGTGTTGTCAATCCTCTTCCCTTTCTCTCACATTATTCTTCTTAATACCATACACTTTGCTTATTCTGGGCTCTACCATTCATTTACCGATATGCTACTCTTACCTAAAAAGCAGTGACTAGTGCAAAATTCACTCCATCTGCATTTGTGGCATTTGCCAATTACTAGATATATGGAGGGGGGTTTTGTTGATTCTGCACAGGAAACATTGTATTAATACATTTGTAGAATATTGAACCAACCTTATTTGTCCTCTAATCTAAGGGTTTGAAAATTAATCAAATTTTTCAATGGTTGGCAGTGCACCATTGGAAAGTACAGTATACTTCATACAGTGGGTACAACTACAAAAAAGAATTCCTTTTTTACAATACTGTCTAAAACTTAGCTTTTAATACAATCAAAATATAAAATGGACTAAACAACAAAAACAGTTTGCTTATTATCAAGCTCGATCCTGCAAGTGATTCATATATGAATCTGCATATACCTGATCAAATGTTTTTGGGAATTAATTAGCAGTTAATTGAGATTTATTACTCTGTGATAATTGCAACAGACAATTTACCATGTACATAGATTACAAAAATTAAGCATTGAACGGATGCATGAAATAAAAACAAATCTGGTATATGGTCTAATGTCATTTAAATACTATTATTTGAAAAATTGGTAACAATAGTTATCTCACTCTGTCTTTTTGAATACCTGATACTTGACTAAAAGCAACAATTTGTTTATATTGAAAGCTATGCGGCTTCTTTATTAAAAAATATTTTGCTGCTATAAATACCACAAGTATTCCTACACTACCTTGAGCCAGAATAATACTATTCATGTATTAAATACTCTCTCTATAATTGGAGAAGACCCTTGCAGCGATATATCTGTTAAAAATTGCTTGCAGGATCGAGCTTGATAATAAGCAAACTGTTTATGTTGTTTAGTCCATTTTATATTTTGATTGTATTAAAAGCTAAGTTTTAGACAGTATTGTCAGAAAAGAGTGCTCCAAAAAGGAATTATTTTTTTGTAGTTGAATCATTTTTTCTTGAATGTTTCAACACCCACTGTATGATTTGCCAATTACTGTAAGCATACATGTACCCAGCGGGATGCAGTCAGGATACCGGCGAGCGATATCCCGCCCGCTGATATTCCGACACTGGCAGCCCAACAGGGTACTAAAGATAGGCCTCCGTCGGGGTTCCGCTGTCAGTATTTGATCCGGCAGCTATTCAGCTGAAGGCAATAAATACCAATTCCGTACCCAGCATGAAATTATCTAAAATATCCAGGCATCATCTCAAAACAATTCACATTGCTCCATGCTTGTTCTATGGGCCTGATTCAGAATGGATCGCTATTGCAATAGCGCACACAGACAGACAATATTTGCATACTGCGCATGTGTATGCACTGCTATGCGCATGCATGAGTTAGCATTACGATCGCACTGCGATCACTCGCACAGATACAAGGCCATCGCAGATGATGGGATGGGACATAAGCATTTGGGGGTAGTGACGTGGGAGCGGTCATGGGAAACACAGTTTTGGCCTGTCCGTTTGAACGCCGTTGCATGGGCGTGCATAAATTAACCACAGAGATGGCATGCGCAGCTTGTGTACTCACTGCGTGCGATGAGGTTAGCAATTTCTGAGTAAGGTCAGACCTGTTGTAATTGTGAATGAGGGGTTGATGTTCCTCATTGTTCCCAATGTATACGCAGGATTGCAAGGTATTACGGATGTGCGAAAGTAATAGTGGGCATCTCTATGATGGCTTTGGGCATCTCTGTAATGGCTTTGCGATTACAGACATTAGCATATTTTTGCAGGAGACCTGCGTGCATAATCGTAGCTGCGATCACAATAGTGATCCATAATGAATCAGGCCCTAATTGGCTCTTGTCTATACTTAAAGTTTTGGTTTTAATATGGTTTGGTGGTTTTGGTTTTGCATTTCTTTAAAATTGCTAAAAACAGCTGAAATCATGTAATTTTGACCTGATTACCTGCAGTCCAAAACCTGAGATTCATTTTTTAAAACCAAATTCTGAACTTACAACAGATCTGAGCCTGGACTTGATTCTACTTGGAAACCACTAAAGTTACTAGGGCTGAGACTCAGTTCAACTCGGAACCCCAAAGTTCAGGTGTGTTTGATTTTCAGGTAAACTGTAATACATACTGTATTATTTAAAAGAGACACATTCTTGAACCTGACAGACATATCAAATACAATGGCGTTGAAATTAATTCAATGCGATAATGAATAGTCGCGGGAGGGAGCTCCAGCTGCTATTCAATACACAGCACTTTTTTCCTGGATGGGAATTGGTAAAGTCAGAGATTGCTAATTCTCGCAACTTAATCTGGGTGTTTAGTCACGAGAACCGGCATTCTCAGACTAAAGTGCCTGCAGTGCAGCTGTTAGAACCGCGCTAAGCCGGCAAACAGCTGCACGCCCAACACTCTTGTCATATTTCTCCTCACATCTCCAGGGGGTTGAGAGGAGAAATCCTTTAGCCCACCCAAACAGTGCGGTGAATTTAATAGCTACGGGAGCTCGTTCCCGCGGCTATTCATCATCGCATTGAATTGAATTCCCCCCATAGTGAATTTTACATCATTCACAGGTTCGGTGAAACAATTAACCTTGGTTTTCATGTGTGTGTGTAAGAACCAAATTACCATTGTTCTGACCCTCCAATCACTGGCAACTTTTCCACTTTATCTCTGTTGAAGGTTTGATACATCTCCCCCTAACATTCTACTCGACTCTCTATCAAATATTCTGCATGTTTAGCAATACACTCACAAAAAAACAAAATTGTGAATCGCTCAAAATGACTGTTGCTTTCAAATTCCCAAAGCTAATCTAATCCCACCACTGTAAAACATGTTACATACCAAATTGGATTAGAGCCATCAGACAGATCTTTAATATTTTCTGAAATCACTAGGACCTGTGGTTGTGGCCATAAGATAATCATACATACAGGTACTGGTGTAGGGGAAAAAAATGTACCGGTACTTAAATAAAGTTGTGAGTCGATACAAAATTTATAATTGTTTCAATACTTTTAATAGATCTTTAGATGCTTATTTTATTCATTTCTGAAAATATTTCACTGATTTAGTCCTGTTTCTAAAACCAATTTTAATAAATAGAATTATAAAAAAGATACTAGTGCTTTAGCGTGTACCATTGAGTACCATCAGAAAAAAAAACACTGGGCTGTACCAACATACCAATTGTAATATGATCATTAATAGCTTTCACCAGGCTTTGAAGTAACATACCTAGCCAATAGGCCAACATATTCAGTAATAATACAATTTTATTAAAAAGTTTAAATATTTATTTATTTTAGAAACTTTGAGCTAGGTTCATTCTGTAAATAGGATTGGATAATGACTTAAAACTAGGACTTGGACTGACACTAGGGCAATTTGTTAATATTTACAGTAGATTTTTGAAGCGTTGGGCACATCTTTTTAATTTACTTTTAACTTTAGATTTAATTAGAAAGAGAAGTCTCACCTCTTAGAAACATTGACTTCCTAGAACTACAAAGTCTTCAGATAGAAGTGCTTTAATACAGCCTGCTCTTTTGATCCCAGGATAATTGTCCCTTTTGCTCCTTTATTAAAATGTTCATATAAAAAAAGCATTTAATGCCATTGTAATAAAAATATTCAAGTACAAACATAAGTAAGAATAAATGCTTGTATGATTTATTTTAAAATTAAAAGCGTATTTTAGGAATAAATGTATTAAATTAAAATTAATAAAAGGGGTAGTCCAGTATGGCAAAAAAATAAGGATTATTTTAAAGTGTTATTTAGTGCATTTCAAAATTATAAAAAAAAAAATCTAAACAAATGAGAAGTACTCTGGATTACATATTCCACAATCCTGCAAAAGGTCAGTGTGGGCACACACTTGTCTATACATGTGATGGGAGAGTACTGTAGATGCTTTTAATCAAAATGAAATGAGCTGCTGAATTAGTAAATGACTGTTACTGTGCATGTGCCAGGGTGTGCCAAGATGATTCTGACAGCTTATGTCAGTATGCTTTACAGTATGTATTCATATTTGAATTACATTTTAAGGAATAAAGTACCTCAACAAAACTACTTGATGACTTTAAATATTCCCATATATTGCAATAGGAGTTATATTATCCTACAAAACACACAGCCACTTTGATTGTTGTATCTGTTCCACACATAGAAAATTAAGAATCAGATAAATTTAATTCAGCTTGCAGCAGCTGCAACATAGGCAGACAATAGTCACTAAGAGGTTCTTAATTGTTATTATATCTCATATTTCTATCAAATATATAGTAAATGTATTATAAAGATATATTCTAAAGTCACTGTAGCCATCTTTTTTAGCTATGAAGAAACTGAATTTCTTAAACTGAAAATAAAATTATCAGCAAAAGAAGAAAAATATGTTACTTTATTTTGAAATCAATATTTTAGAAATGTTACTCATTAACTTGTTGGCATAATGATGAATCCTATGTAACTAGAGAAAGAGGTTCAGCATTACTAGATGATTAAGATGATTCTACATAAGCCCAACAATAGCAATCTATACAACATAATAGCCTTCCATTAACCTATTCATGAAGCATTGAATGACTGCATGTGATTTAATGAAAAGTGTATGTTAATCTAAGTGGAAGTATAATTTACATATGCTGAATGCTAAGTTACAATACCTTGATAGTTTGTATTGAATAGAATAACAACAGTAGAGAGGACACATAAATACATAGAAACAGATCTGCTGCAAGTTTAGCTACAAAACACATAATTATTTGTGTTGTGTGTTATAAGGCAATTTGGAGGCTACTTGGAGCAAATGAGGCACTTCAAAAAATGAGTAAAACCCTTCTTAAACCACCAATATAATTTCTCTGAACAGTCATAAGTATTCTAAAAAAAATCAAAGGGAAGACTTTGATGGAGTTGGCTGGCTTGACAAATTATTGCAATAGTTTAAAACAAACATTCCCTGAATTTAAATTAAATACAGTCTGGAGTGTAATTGGTTGAGTGTAGAACATGTATCATTTATTTATTTAAATAGTGTGGTTACTAGTGGCTGGCTGGCAACTTTTAGTCTGGGGGGCAAATGCAATCAAGTGACTCTGGCTTTTCTACCAGCATACGGCAATGCCAAAATGGACATGGCAAAAGAACTGCAGGTGTGGTTTATATAATAGGGATGCAGTTTAAATGTGTAATTAAATATATGAAAAATCATTATGTCTAAGAACTATAACCAAATACATAATCTACCTGACTTGTCTAACAAACAGAGACTATACTAGTGACAGATATAAACAATAGGAATCAATATACAATAACCACTTCACGGCACCTTCCCCATGCCCTTCAATGCCTACCTCTCTCAGCACCCCCCCTCCAATGTCCACATCACAGCACCACATGCTGCCACATCACATATAATCCATGGTCTAACAAAGCCTGGCTGCCTGCACCTACATTATATATAATTATCATTCTGTCCACTTTTTCTGCTGAACCACAAGGCCGAACAATATTAAGTTACTGAGATTGTGATATTTGGGAAAATAGCCTAGATAATGGTCTATAGGAGATGCCCAGAGAAGGACATGTCTGTAACTGAGTACAATGCTGCTAGGAGTCACAGCCCACCACACTGAACACCAAAGCCGTGGTATGGTAATAAGCCAAATGCTGCATAGTATTATGATGTGCCCTGTGCTGCACAGTACTATGGTGTACTCACTACTATGGTGTGTCCTGTGCTGCACAGTACTATGGTGTACCCAATGCTGTTCAGTACTATGATGTGCCCAGTGCTGCCCAGTATGTTGGTGTGTCCCAGTCCTGTCACCCTTTTTCCACTCTCCAACCCCTTGTTTTCCTGGGAGAGAAAGCCTGGCTCTCCATTGGTCGACTGTGGCAATCTTTTTGTTGCCTACTATGGGGACAGCCCTTTTTGTTAGCCCCTGCTGCTCAACATGCCTCTCCAGCTGACTGTGGATCACTTCAATTGTACCTGTCCAGGTGGCATGTTGCACCATGCCCCATGGCCCAGCCCTTCCCTGGTGGTCACTTACCTCAGGCACTGCAGATGGTTGAGTACCATTGATTAAAGCCTATTATCTATATATCTATAGCAATCTATCTCTCTATCTATTGTGAATATCCATATATCTATAAATGGTCCCAGCCAAAAAAATGCACCGGCTTGTTCAGGTACATGGTGATTATATATAGTAGTTCCTCACAGGGCAATAACTAGGATGGTGCGGACAGTGTGGTGCAGATGCCACCGAGTGGAGTTTTTAGTATGGCAGCAGCGGTGAGGGGGAGCAGATGTATGATGAAGAGCTCTGCCCACCGCGGAAGTGGCGAGAAGATGGCGCTGCTGGCCAGCATGGGTCAGCGGCAGCTGGTGGAAAGCAAAGTGCTAAATGAAGCTCCCCATTGCAGTCTCTCCCAGCTTACCAGTAGGTGGCCTTGGCCACTGCTAATTTACACTCTTCTCCCTGGACCACCAGGTGTCAGGCATTAGTCCCATGAGTGCAATCAGTCCTCAGACCTGTGGGGCATGTTAGGTGGACAGAGGGCCCTTGGCACAAGTATAAGTGACTCTGGGCATAAGGCCCAGGACACTTTATGTGCTCTAAGTTAGGCAGACAATAGCCTAAGCCCCTGATGAGTGGCTGGGCATTAGGTGCAGGCTACTCTTTACTAATGGATAGGTAAGGGGAGGCCTACTGTATGGCATAATGTGTATAGGTGCTATACTGTGTGGACTATAAAGGGCTATACTGTGTGGTCTATTAGGGGCTATACTGTGTGGTCTATAAGGGGCACTACTGTCTGGCATTATGTGCAATAAGAGGCTTTACTGTGGGACATAGTGTGAATAAGGAACTGTACTGTGTTGCATAATGTGAATAAAGGACTATACAGTACTGTGTGGCATAATGTGCATTAAGGGTACTACTGTGTGGCATTATGTGCAATAATGGTACTATTGTATGGTGTAACGTGCAATAAGGGTACTACAGTACTTTGTGGCATAGGGGGCAATAAGGGTACAACTGTGTGACAAAATGTGCAATAAGGGGCATTAATGTGTGGTATAATGTACAATAAGGGTTCTACTATTGCATAATGTGAATAAGGGGCTATACTGTGTGGCATAATTTGCAATAAAGGAGGGGTACTACTGTGTGGAATAATGTGTATAAAGAGTAATACTGTGTGGTATAATTTGAAAGTGGGCTTTACTGTGTGGTGTAATTTGAATTGGTAATATTGTGTGGCCACTCCCCTTTCCTGCGAGACCACACCCCTATTTTTGGCATGCACCTGTGATGCACGATGCCCGTATCTAAATGGGGGCACCAATGCTATTTCTGGCACAGGACATCAATATGTCTACTTGTGGCTCTAGTTCCTCAATATACCAACCAAGAGAACAGTAAAGAACCAGCAAACAGGTGTTCACAAAATAGTTTGTTATTCCATGGAACAAGCCATATTGTCAAAGTGTATATTTATTTATTTGACCCCCGTTTTTTTGATTTTGGATCTGGATTCATCTTCATGTTTTAGTTTTTCAAAACCACCCTGAAGTGTTTTGGTTTTGGATCTGTTTTTTTTTTTTTTTAAATTGATAAAAAGTTTTTAAAAATAGCTAAAATCTTGTAATTTTTGCAATCCAAAACCCTGATTTCAGATTTAAAATCCGAATTTTAGATCCAAATTCCTGACCGCAAGAAGATCAGAACCACAAATCAGATCTGACCAGATCTCCTCAGGAGATCAGAAACACGACTCGGATCTTTCCGGATTCATGAAATTGAGGTGTATTCGGATTTCTGGAGAACCAAACTGCACATCTCTAATACTTATCAAGTTTTTCTTATCCGTAAAGTTTAATTTATAGAAGCAGTCCTGGACCGACGGAAGTTATGGTGACCTAACCTTATATAGGTTGTAATAAAGATAAATAAAGATGTGCAGTTCGGGTTTCCTCAAATATAAACACATCCGAAAGTAGGGGTATGTTTACTAAAGTGCGAGTTTTTTAAGTGGAGTTGTTGCCCACAACAACCAATTTGATTCTACTAATCATTTATCTAGCACCTTTTAGGAGTTAATAAGTAGAATCTGATTGGTTACTATAGGCAACACCTCCACTTCTATAAACCCGCCCTTTAGTAAATATACCAGGCAGTGTATATTACTGTACTTTTACTGGGGCATTCAAGTTTTAATTTAGCCAGTCAGCTTGCTGCAACCTTTGTCCAAAATGGGTGAAAACAATATTGTGAGCTGTGACATAGTCAAAATTTACTGGAAATAGCTGGAAATTAATGTTATTGCGGTTAAAAATACTGTAGTAAAAAAAAAAATAGCCCAAAATTACATAATTTACCTAAATTAAAAAAAAAAATCCAGATCCAAAACCAAAACATGATGATGCATTAAAACCGAAACCAAAACACTGGGGTCTGCACTATGGGGTGCACCGGCCACTTTTCGTGTTTTGTGTTTTGGTTTTGGATCTGGATCTTTCTTCATGTTTTGGATCTGGATTGGTTTTGCCAAAACCACCCTTCCGTGTTTTGGGTTATGGGTTTTGTCTTTTGGATCTGTATTTTCTTTAAAAAAAAGCATAAAAACAGCTAAAATCACAGAATTTGTGGGTTTTTCTGCTCCTATGCTATTATTAACCTCAATAACCTTAATTTCCACTAATTTCCAGTATATTCTGAACACCTAACAATAGTGTTTTTATGTCCAAAAGGTTGCATCGGGGTAGCTGGATGACTATGCTAAGCGACACGAGTGGGCAGCATAAACACGTGACCCATCTAGGAGTGACACTGCAGTGGCAGACAGGATGGCAGTTTGAAAAACTAGGCCCCAAACAGTACATAATGCAAAGAAAAAAAAGAGGTGCAAGATGGAATTGTCCTTGGGCCCTCCCACCCACCCTTATGCACACTTTAACAAAGCAATCATTTCAGCGCCAGGGTCTCAGGGTCTGCCACATGACTGTGGCTGAAATGCTTTGTTCGTTTGGGCCTCCACAAAGCAAGCTGGCAATTAATCTGTCCCTGCACAAACTGGCTCTACGGAGGCAAGATGTCGTCCTCATCCTCCTCATCCACCGATTCCTCACCCTCTTCAGTGTTGTGTACATTCTCATCCTCACAGAGTATTAATACGTCCCCGCTGGAATCCACCACCACAGGTCCCTCTGTACCTTCTGGAGGCTGATCTCCCTGGAAGAGTTGATAATTCATTTTTATGAACATCATCTTCTCCACATTTTGTGGAAGCAACCTCCTACGCCTTTCGCTGACAAGGTTCCCGCCTGCACTAAACACTCTTTCAGAGTACACACTGGAGGGGGGGCAACTCAGGTAAAATAGAGCCAGTTTGTACAGGGGCCTCCAAATTGCCTCTTTTTCCTGCCAGTACAGGTACGGACTGTCTGACATGCCTACTTGGATGCTGTCACCGATGTAATCCTCCACCATTCTGTCAATGGTGACAGTATCATAAGCTGTGACAGTAGACATGTCAGAAATTGTTGCCAGGTCCTTCAGTCCAGACCATATGAAGAAACTTGGTCCTGCCTGCCCTGCATCACCGCCAGCGGGTTGCTTAGGATACCTAAGTTGTTTCCTGGCAGCCCCAGTTGCAGGAGAAAATGAAGAAGGAGCTGTTGACGTGTCACGTTCCGCTTCAACTGACAGTGTTTTTACCAGCAGGTCTTTGCACCTCTGCAGGCTTGTGTCTGCTGGAAAGAGAGACACCACATAGGCTTTAAACCTAGGATCAAGCACGGTGGCCAAAATGTAGTGGTCTGAGGGCCTGATTCAGAGCCGGACGCTATTTGACCTCGCTCGTTCAGAAAAAGGGGCTGGCTATTTAAATTGAGTGCTCGCTCTTTGCGGTCTGTTGACGCCTCTATGTCTGAGCGAGCGAACGAAACATGCGCTCGCTATTTTGTAAAGACGCCCCCTGGCCGCTCGCATCCTATGTCATCTCCGCTATTTATTTGATTAATCGAGTACATCGAAAGGCATCTGAACTGCTCGCAGTGCTTGTGGTAGGATTTTCCTACCGATATCATGCGAACAGTTCAGGCTAAGAAACAACCAAGTGACGTGGTCGATGACGCTGCTTTGTTAATTATGTAAACTCTTAAAATGCCCGTTTTAACCGTTTGGCATGCCTGCGTTCGGATCACCACTCCACGTTTTCAAGCACCTTCCCCTGTTACCACCCACAAACGCCTCATACTGTCACTCAAATTAGCAGGCACTCGCTATTTTGCGAGCGCTCAATTTCCGACTGCAATGACTGGTTGGCGCATGCGCATTACGACCCATGTCAGAGCGAATGAGCGGCCGCTTACGAGCGGCTCTGAATCAGGCCCCGATTTCAACAGATTGACCACCCTGGAATCCTGGCAAAGCGAATGAAGGTCTTCAACCACAAGTCCCACATGCCGAGCAGAATCGCTCCGTCTTAGCTCCTCCTTCACTTTCTCCAGCTGCTTCTGCAAAAGCCTGATGAGGGAAATGACCTGACTCAAGCTATCAGTGTCTGAACTGACTTCACATTTGGCAAGTTCGAAGGGCTGGAGAACCTTACACAGCATGGAAATCATTCTCCACTGCACTTGAGTCAGGTGCATACCCCCTCCTTTGCCTATGTCATAGGTAGATGTATAGGCTTGAATGGCCTTTTGCTGCTCCTCCATCCTCTGAAGCATATAGAGGGATGAGTTCCACTGTCACAACCTCTTGCTTCAGGTGATGGCGCGGCAGGTTCAAGAGTGTTTGCTGGTGCTCCAGTCTTCGGCATGCAGTCACTGAAAGTGGCCAGAAATTTTTTGGGCCACCCTAAGCATCTCCTGCATGCCCCTATTACTTTTCAGAAAAATGTGTGAGCAAAACATGGGACATGCTGGAATTTGCCCAGATGTAATGCCCGCACAATATTGGTGGCGTTGTCAGATATCACGAATCCCCAGGAGAGTCTAAGTGGGGTAAGCCACGGGTTGATGATTTCCCTCAGTTACTCTAAGAGGTTGTCGGCGGTGTGCCTCTTACTGAAACCGGTGATACGCAGTGTAGCCTGCCTTGGAATGAGCTGGCGTTTCTGAGATGCTGCTACTGGTGATGCTGCTGTTGTTGCTGTGTAAGATGATACATCTACCCAGTGGGCTGTCACAGTCATATAGTCCTTAGTCTGCCCTGTTCCACTTGTCCACATGTCCTTGGTTAAGAGGACATTGGGTACAACTGCATTTTTTAGGACACTGAAGACACTTTTCTGACGTTTCTGTACAGTCTCGGTATCGCCTGCCTAGTGAAGTGGACTCTAGATGGGATTTGGAATCGGGGACACACTACTTCCATCAATTGTCTAAATCCCACTGCACTAATGGCGGATACCGGACGCACGTCTAACACCAACATAGCAGTCAAGGCCTCAGTTATCCATTTTGCTTCAGGATGACTGCTGTCATACTTCATCCTCCTCACTCAAGACTGTTGGAGGGTCAATTGTTTAGTAAAAGTAGTGGTGTTCCCTCTCTGGGATGATGAATGACTCCCAGCAGCAACAGCAGCAGCGGCAGCAGTAGGCGTAGAAATGCAGGATCCTCCAGAGGAATCCCAGATAGGAGAGTCAATCATGCCAGTAACATGGCCTGTAGGACTACTTCTGATCCTGACTAAGGAGGAAATTGACGAGGAGGGAGTTGACGGTGTGGTTTGCAGGTGCTTGGATACAACAGGACAAAGGGATTTAGGTGTCCTTGGACTGCTTACGGTCTTAGCCAAAGTTTCTGAACTTGACAGTAATTTTTTATGAACACGCTGCAGGTGACATATAAGGGAGGATGTACCTAGGTGGTTAACATCCCTACCCCTACTTATTTCACCTTTACATATGGTGCATATGGCAAGACAGTTGTCTGGATTTGGATAGAAATATAGCCAGACCAAAGAGGTGGAATGTTTAGTCTTCTGCCCAGGCATGACCGTGATGGGCTTTTTCATCCCACGGACAACAACTGTCTCCCCCGGTGCCTGATTTAAACAAACCACATCACCATCAGAATCCTCCTCGCTGACTTCCTCCTCAGCGCCAGCTACACCAGTATCCTCATCCTGTTGAACTTCAACAGTGACATCTTCAATTTGCATATCAGCAAGTGGACTGTGGGTGCTCCTTCCAGCACTTGCAGAGGGCGTGCAAATGGTGAAAAGAGCCACTTCTTCCCATTCAGTGCTGAGAAGGTCAGGCAATGCAACCGCCACCACACTTGGACTCTCCTTGGGGATTTGTGATATCTTCTTAGAATGCACAGTTCTTCGCTGTGCTTTTGCCAGCTTAACTTGTTTGATTTTTGTAGCGGGAGGAGAGCTTCCATCGTCATATGAAGCTGAACCACTAGTCATGAACATAGGGGAAGACCTTAGCCGTTCCTTGCCACTCTGTGGCATATTGGCAAGTTTATGTTTCTCCTCAGATGATTTAAATGTTTTTTTTAAGGTCATTTTCCTGAACTTTGTCATTTGAGATTTTATACACCCTCTACCATGATATTTGGCATCGACCTTGTCAGACGACATTGATGGCATTTTATCATCTATGTCATGACTAGTGGCAGCAGCTTCAGCACTAGGAGGAAGTGGTTCTTGATCTTTCCCTATTTTATTTTTATTGGACAAAGTTTGGTCCTCCATTTATGTTATATTGATATATACGTGCGGCTAAGGCACACACAAACACAGAAAAGAAGAATTTTGAATTTTTGGGGGGTTACACCACCCTTTAACAGACTTATGACACAGGCGCATGCTTGGCGCTGCTCCTTTGTTGATGCACGTGCGGCTACAGCGCACACAATTCACAACACAGAAAAAAATGTTTTTTATTTTTTTGGGAGTGCACTTTGGGGGTTACACCACCCTTTAAGAGATGAGCCAGCTGGCCCTTTACTTATGGGACACAGACGCATGCTTGGTGCTGCTCATTTGTTGATGCACGTGCAACCACAGTGCACACAGTGCCTGATTCAGAGCCGCTCGCTCTGACAGAACACTCGCTCTGACTCAGGACCGGGCTTTTTTTTTTTTTTGGAGCGGCCTCTTGGCCACTCGCATAACTGTGGGTTACCACCCACAGCTATAGTGAGCGGCCATGATGATGGTTGTGATGGTCAAGATCATCGCGACTATCGGGCTTGCGATGAGACCCTTGTGGTAGGGTCTCGTTCATCGCAAGCCCGAGATAGCTTTCGGCTCTAACAGAGCTGGAAGCTCTCCACTGACATCACTCATGATGTCAGTGGGGCTGCCCTCAAACGGCAAGTGTTCCCTCGGGAACGCCTCCGTTTGGGCAGCCACCCCCCCCCGGCCCGCCCACCAAAGAGGGCGAGCTGTCACTCAACGTCGACAGCTCGCCCCCTTTGGTGTGAGACCCGGAGCCGGCTATGCATAGTACTTTAAGGCAGGGGCATGCAGTGAGGGTAGGCAGGAGAGGCAGATCCTCCCCTGTTATACTTCCTGTCAGACTGCAGTGTTTTGACTATAAACATGTTTAGAATAATACAAAGAGGATACAATTGCAGGCCTCCCTGGAAATACAGGGAGAGACAAGAGATGAGTCAGTAAGAGCTCACCTCTGATAGCAAAGACACTGTCTGGAGCTGGGGTCTGGGCCACAAAGCAGCCAATAAAACACAGAGAAAATGAGCTAATGGAGGTATGCCTCACTGTGAGGGGGCATGCTTTGAGCTTTTATGGACACCTCTGATGATCAGGTGACCAGTGCAGGAAGTACTCAAGCATTGGAGGTCAGCAGCAGCACTGAGGAGGGAAGGAAGTTGGCATATGCAGACAGAAGAAACACACAAAGCAGAAAAAGGTGAGGAGGGTCTTCTGCTAGGGGGAGATCTGAGTGTGTGTAGGGGGAAATATTTATGCTAGAAGGCATCATCATTATTAGTGGGAGATATGTGTTATGGGGAATCTGTGTGTGTGTGTGTGTGGGGGGGGGGATCTGTGTGAGGGGGAGATCTGTGGAAGTGGTGCAGGTTCATATATGTGTGTGTAAATTTGGCTCTGATTCTAGCCAGTTCCTCCCCATCCACTGACCACACCACACATCCCTGCTTTAAGGAAAAACATCACATCAGTGTAATTTATTTCTGAGAGCATACTGTGATATTGAAATTCCCTTAAATACACTTTTCTGCCAGATGACACTCTCAGGGAACTATGGCCCTCATTCAGAGCCACTCGCTATTTGCGGTCGTTCGTTCTAAAACAAGGGGTGGCTATTCAAATGAACCGTTCGCTGTTTGCGGTCTGTTCACGCCTCTAGGTCTGAACGAGCGAACAAAACTTGCGTTCATTTTTTGAAAAATACGCCCCCTGGCCGCTCGCATCCTACGTCATGTCCGCTATTTATTAGATTAATCGAGTACATCGACCAGTGTATGAGCTGCTCGCTATTCTTGTGGTTGGTTTTTGCTACCACAATTTTGCGAGCAGTTCTGGCTATAAAAGAACCCAGTGACGTGGTCAATGACGCTGCTGTTTTAAATATGCACACCCATAAAACTCCCGTTTTGACCTTTAAGCACGCCTGCGATCAGATCTCCACTCCCCGTTTTCAAGCACCTTCCCCTGTTACCACCCACATACGCCTCTTTCTGTAACTCAAATTATCAGCATTCGCTATTTTGCGAGCACATGAATTTCGGCCGCACTGAGTGGCTCGCGCATGCGTATTACGATCTGTACGCATGCGCAGTTGGGCAAACATCGCTCGGAGCGAACGAGCAGCCACTTGCGTCCGGCTCTGAATCAGGGCCTATGTGTCAGAAGCATGAAGCATATGAATGGCATCCATACTGTTTTTGCAAATTTAATTGTTATGTTCTGGTTACATTATTCACATATTTACTGCTCAGACCACAGCTCTTCTGATAATAAATAATGCAAGAAAGGCTGGTCTGATTTTCACTATAACAGAGGAAACATAAGCATGGGATCCCCCAGTGATAGCAAAAAACAAATCAAAGGCTGGTCAGTGCAACACTTATGTCTCTTAGGTTGGGAAAGAACACTAATAATAACATACACCCTTCTAAATTATCAAAGCTAGCATTAATTGGTACTCCCCTCCATCTCCAGCCATTCACAGGTAGCAAGGGTCATTTCAGCCTATGACAATATTGCAGTGACCGTGCATTCTTTATAGGATATTTATTTTCCCCATTTGGTCTACAATTAGATTTCTTAAGTGATTGGACTGATTCATTTTTAAAAAAAAATGTATTTACTAAAGCAAGACTTTCTCAGATTCATGAAATTCAGTAGACCCAAATTTAACAAATCTGCTGTAATTCCAGGGCAGTTGTACCAATTTGCTCAACTTACAGTATAATAACAAATTACAAAAGAGTAGGCACAACATTTTTATGTAGATTTTTTATGTTTTCCTTATCATGTTTTTAGTCTTAGCAGTTGTATAAACTAATCAGAAGCACAAATCTGGGTAAGGAATAATATTTTATTAACTGTAAACTGCAACGTTAATGGTATGTCTTAAATATAAAATATAAGATGTGCCACCATTTTTAATCGATAAGTTTGAACCATATTTATGTCTGGGAATATAATGTATAGGCGATTGAAGGAGTCTTTCACTTTTGGTCAAACACTATAAAAAAACTTGCACCCCACTGCACAGCAAATATGGATGAACTACCTTGTGTAATGAATCCCAGGGAGATTTTCTTTGGAGGGAGACAATAGTCCTGAAGATATTGGAGCACTGGGGTCAACCAAACGATGATGCAACCAAACGATGATGCCCAAGGCTAGAAGAGTTTGACTTGGTGGTCACGTAGCAGCCTTAAGGGCTGGAGATATTTGACAAAGGTGGAGACCTGGTGGTCACGTAGCAGCCTTGAGGGCTGGAGATATTTGATAAAGGTGGAGTCCTAGTGGTCACGGAGCAGCCTTGAGGGCTAGAAACACTTGGCAAGGATGGGCACCTGATGGTCACGGAGCAGCATTGTGGGCTGGAAACACTTGGCAAGGATGGAGACCTGATGGTCACAGAGCAGCCTTGATGGCCAAAGATATTCTGGGATGCAGAGCAGCGGAGATAATGTTGATGTTGATTTGGTCCACTCAGACACAACAATGCGGATAAGGCCGCCGGGAAGTGGTGTGGCAACTGTGGTGACTGGAGATGCAGAGCAGCGGAGATTGTTGTGAGGATTTTGTTGTCCACTCAGATGCTGCACTGCAGTTAATGCCACCGGGAAGTGGTGCAGCAACTGTGATGACTGGAGGTGCAGATAGCCATGATGTTAAGGCTGAGTCCACTCATATGATTCACTGCAGTTAATGTCGCCGGGAAGTGATGCAGTAACTGCGGTAGCTAGAACCTCAGATGCTGCAGTGTGGACTGGACTGTCAGGATGTTACTCGACACAAGACACAATAGACTCAGGGCTGGGGATGCTGGAAGAACACAATGAAAGATACCAATGCTATGGAACCAAAACTCGTGTAAGACACTATCACCGGCATCTCAGCAGGAAAGAAAAAGGAGGAAGAGCCAATACAGTACTGGCAGAGATGATGTACAGCCGAATGGGAGGACATCATGAGTTGACAGTGTGGCGTCTCTGTCTCCCAGCAACAGGCCTAAGAAAATCGCCCGGAGCACCGTTTTCCTACAAGACGCGGCCGCAGCTTGTGACACCTTGTAGTTGCTAGTACTATCTGGAACCCACCTTTCTTCCCTGAGTTTGGACCAAATAATTTGCTACTCATGCCATGAACATTAGACATTACATACCATCTATAGTTATATGATAGCGCTCTATGGAAGCACTTCTATAAAGCTGTATTCTGAGCTATGGATTGATTTGGTCAGACAGTGCTTAGAGCTGCAGCATGAGCTATTATATAAGTTCCCAATTTCTGCATTCTTCTGTCCTAATGTAGTCACATACAGTAGGTGCAAATCCCACAAAAATCTTCATGCACCTCGCACCCTGTTTTGGATTACCACCGGTATGCACGCTTCCGATACCCATGGTATATAATTTTAAAAAAATGGTTGCAATTTTTTTTCCATGCAAAATCCTGCAAGAGAGAAAAAAATATGTGGCACAGAACACCAGGCACTCACAGATGTGTACCGGCCACTCCCTGGTCTTTCACCTTCCCTATCAGCCCACCTTCTGTTGGTCAAGTTGTGGAGGAGGATTCTGGGAGTAGGAGGGGGCTTATTGGAGTTGTAGTTCATGGCTGGGTTAAGGGCAGTGTAGTGTTGGTAGTGTGTGCAGGGAGGGGGTGCATGGTTAGTGGTTGTACCTGTCCTGTGCACAGTGTTGGACTGGGACATGAAAGGCCCCCCAGGGAATGCAGTGGTAGGGGCCCAAGCTTGAGGGGTGTGGCCCTCCACTAGAGTGGGTGTGGCCAGCCATCATCGAAGGACTTTGCCAACCATTAGAGAATACATGCAAAGAACAGGGGCCCTTTATAAAGATGAGGCAGGGTGTGCCAGGACCGCACACTTTGATTGGCAGGAGGGCTAATCTTGGTGTACTTTCCATAAAAACAAACCAAGCATCCAAGTTCATCTATGAGCCTGCTCCACCAAGTTACTGATCCCTAGAGGAGGGGGTGGGCCTTCAGGCAGTGTGGCCCACCGGGGATTTCCCCTATACACCTGTGGGCCAGTCTAGCCCTGCCTGTGCATGGCCGGTCCATGGAAGCTTTTCTGCAATGCTGGAAAAGAGATGACAGAGGACAGCGCTGCAGAAGGTGAGTAAATAAGGACTAAACTACCAATGGACTTTAGGAAAAATTGGATGTGCTTTGGAGCTGCTCAAAAAAATTGAATGATCAAAAAAAAATTAATCTTGAACCCTAATGAATACCAAAAGGTAAACTTGCACCTACATGGATATGCCCCACAATGTCTTTATCTGACCCTAGCAATAGCCTGTGAACAAGAATCTCCAGATATTCTTTATTCCCTGTGTACCATGATCTCAGTATGAAACACAATAGAAACACACTGCCTTCAGAAAGCCATTATCAAAAGTTATATTTAGAAATATTTTTATTTTATCCACATAAAATAAAATGTGTTATCAATATATAATTTTCTTCATAAAATACATCTTAATTTCAATTACATTTTTTAACCATTGGGACATATGGTATTTAATAGGTAGACTCAATTCATATCGGCCCTATCTAGCCATGTTTCAAAATTATCATTTCTATACTGAGGTTCTGTTTTCAATCGGGTTTGATGGTAAAACAGATTTTAAATATTGTCCATTAGTAATATACCTCAATGTTTTCTAAATCATATATTTCAATTCCCTGTGTTTGGAACAATATTTGGTAATAAATGCCCAATTGTGGGTATTTGATGTGTCAAGTGGTGAAGCCTAGATTGCCAACTGATTGCCAATATGATATATATTTTAGTTTTCTTTCCTTTGCATTATTAATCATTTCTTGAAGCTTTATTGTAGTAAGTGCTTCAATTTCCTCAACATGGCCATTACTAATTACCTTATGTACAGTATACAATTTAATTTGATAGCTTTAAACTCACCCAATGGTATATGATAGAACCACCCATGGTGATGCTCTCTGGTTGCTTACAGTATATATTTCCATTAAAGTGAGGAGTGGGATATTTATAATTGTTTTGTCTATATGCAGGGGTGTATCTACCCATTGGCCAGGATGGCACTTGCCAGGGGTGCCGACCAAACGGGGGGCGCTGCCCGGCAGTGCCACCAGTAGCCAAAGGGTGGACAAGTCCCCCAGCCACACAAGTGTAGGGCAGACCGCAGTGATAGCGGTCTTCCCTACACAGTTTACAAACACACATCCGCCAGTGGCGGCTGTGTGTTTGTAATAGCGGCCAGCTAATGAGAGTCAGACAGACTCTCATTTGCTGCTGCATCATCCGTGGAGGGAGCCGGCTAGAGCTGACTAATGAGCTCCGTGTGCTGGCCTCCCCCACAGCATGTGATGGGAGAGACGTCATACGTCATGACGTCTCTCCCATGCAGGAGAAGAGTGGCCGGGGCTCAGAGCAGACAGCGGCGGTCGCGTCAGAAGCGGGGATCAGGTAAGTTGAATTGTTTTTTGTTGTTTGTGTGTGTAAGCCTGGCACTACAGGGGGGGAACTGTAATAGGGGGTGCCCGCTCCTGGGGGGCACTGTATAGGAGTGCCACTACTGGGGGCAATTTATGGAGGTAGCCACTACTGGGAGCACTGTATAGGGGTGGCCACTACTGTGGGCAATTTAGGGGGTGGGTGGCCACTACTGGGGGCACTGTATAGGAGTGGCCAATACTGGGGGCAATTTAGGGAGGGTGGCCACTACTGGGGGCACTGTATAGGGAGGACTACTACTGGGGGCACTGTATTGGGCGGGACTACTACTGGGGTCTACTACTGGGGGGCACTGTATGGGGGGACTACTACTGAGGGCACTGTATAGGGGGGACTACTACTGGGGGCACTGTATTGGGGGGACTACTACTGGGGTCTACCACTGGGGGGTACTGTATGGTGGGACTACTACTGGGGGCACTGTGTAGGGGGGCTACTACTGGGGGCACTGCATAGGGGGGGCTACTACTGGGGACAATGCAGCATAGGGGGATTACTACTGGGGGATTACTATTGGGGGCACTGCATAGGGGGGGTGCCAGGACATTACATTGCCAGGGGCGCTTGGATCACTAGATACACCCCTGTCTGTATGTTATCTTCATACACATTTATGACCAAATCCCAAAATATAATGAATGATTGACTCATATTAAAAAGTAATTGGATATTAAAATTATTCTGCTTAATGGAAGATCTCACTTTTATTCAAAATAAAAATGTATCATCTTTAAATCTGTACCACATGATGGGGTGCCCCCATAGTAAATGTCTTGTAATGTATTGCTATTTTCCTTTCCTGTTAAAATGCATTACATAGTGCTAATTAAACATACAGTACTGTAGCTCAAGGTTCTTCCAACCCAAAATAAGCCAGTACCCACTTAACTTATCAACAACCCCTCAACCTGACATCTCCACCCTTTGTACTACCTGTGGTGCACTTGAAAATAATCTCACAGAAATCAATTGATCTCTGTATATTGTGCTCATTCCTGCCTTTAAAAACTATTTAATCTCTCTCTCCTGGTATTTTACCAGGTATTTTACAATCATTATTCATCTATGTACCCATTAACCCTATTGAAATGTAAATAAATTCACCCAAACTCTCTCTCAGATTGTAGTCCCTTATCTCATTTCCTGTGTTGCTTCTTAAAAGGCTTCCCTACACTCACATACCATGATTCCTTTACTTACACTTCATTTATTAGACCCTTTGCTCCCATCAATCCAGATATTAACTATTGTGGCCAGTGAATTCTTCATTGCCAATCTAAAGGCCACTACTCACTTATAATATTCTTTGACTTCTCTGCTTCATTTAACACTGTCATCCACTCACTTATTAAACTAGCACTCCATTCCCAGTAGCTTCAGCAAACTATCCTATCCTGGTTTTTTGCTACTTTTGAGAACACCCCTTAAGTACTCTTATCTGTGGAATCACCTCCTCTCCGCTTCCACCTCTTCTCCACTCCAACTCTATATACAAAGCTCAATTCTAGTCTCTCTGCTCTTCTCTGTCTATATCTCTTCTCTTTGAAAATGAATAAGCTACTTTGAACTTCAATATCAACTCTATGTGGATGACATTCAGATTTATCTATCTTGCCTGGATCATACCACATCTTTGTTGGCACACGTTACTAAATGCATTTTTGGGTGAAATGTATTAAAGTTTGGAAAGAGATGAAGTGGACAGAGATAAAGTACCAATGAAACTGCCCTTTTACATGCTGTGTGTGAAAAATGACAGTTAGGAGCTGATTGATTGGTACTTTTCTCTCTCCACTTTATCTCTCTAGTTTTGATCCATCACCCCTCAACATTTTAAGAGCAGAGCAAATATTGTTTCAACAAGTCAATAGAAGCTGCCTACCTACTAGATATTTCTATTTATTATTATTATTATTATTATTATTATTATTATTATTATTATAATTATTATTATTATTATTATTATTATTATTATTATTATCATTTATTTATATGGCGCCACAAGTGTTCTTGGATGGGCCAGGAGAAAGGAAGATGTAGCAGCAAGTTAGGATGAGAGCTGGAAGGCTTTAATGAAGTAGTTGGTCTTAAGAGCTCGTTTGAAAGATGGTAGAGAGGTGCAGAGTCTGATAGGGAGAGGGAGGGAGTTCCAAAGGTGCGGAGCAGCACGGGCAAAGTCTTGGAGGCGGGAGTGGGAGGAAGTAATCAATTGGCATGAAAGGCGGCATGTATTAAGTGAACGAAGAGGGCGGACAGAAGAGTGAAGGGAGATGAGATCAGAGATGTAAATGGGAGAGGAATGGGTGAGGGCTTTGTAAGTGAGTGTAAGAGCCTTGAATTGGGTTCTGAAAGGGAATGGGAGCCAGTGGAGGGCTTGCAAAAGAGGGGAGGCAGATGTAGAGCATTTGGAGAGGAAGATGAGCCGAGCAGCAGCATTGAGCACGGACTGGAGAGGAGAGAGATGGGATTTGGGGAGGCCAGCTAGGAGAAGGTTATACTAGTCCAGTCTGGGCATGACCAGTGAATGTACAAGGGTTTTGGTAGCATCCTGGGTGAGAAAGGGTTTATGTTGACAACACAACACAAAAACGTCCACTCAAGCAGGTGGCTTCAATATCATCCTTATTGAGTGCCTTAAATTAGACCTGTCCTTTGTTCCCTACAAACAATCTGTATCCAAATCCTTTTACATAAAACTAGAATCTTCTTGTGAATTTCACACTAGATGCTGGAAAAGACTTTCATTTCATGCACTAGTGCTCCCCGTATTTTAACAAAACTGCACCATCTCTGTTCTCTCAAAATACCTATTACTACTCAGCTCTGCTATCCACATACATTAGTTGCTTCCCAGCTACAAGATTTATTTGGGTTACACATACTCATGTTCACTCAAAACGTACATTTATTATCTTACTATGCTAAAACAACCTTCTAACACCCAAACTAATGCTTCTGTGTAACTGGATAACATAGCCCCACTCAGCATTTTTTCCAATTGAAATATGACTGACCGGTATGCAATATATGGCACTAACCTCATGTATAGGGGGAATTCAATCAGGTGCAAGTTTGGTCCCGCTATATGAATTCACTGCAAATTCGTATTGCGAATTACATTTGCAATTCAATTCCAAACTCGCATTTCTTTTTCAGAGTAAAATCGTCTTTTTGTTCACACTCTCCTGAGCAGGTGAAAATCTTTATTTTAAGGTAAATATGTTGGGACTTGCTTCAGAACCCTTCGTACACGTCCCCCCCAATAATAACTAATTAGGCATTTGGAATTTTTGGGGTGAAAAAAAAATAAATGCCCAAATTACCCCAAAATAAGCCTTTTAGCTGAATAATGCTCCTCAAATTTAATGAAAGTATTTATTTCAAGAAAAAATAATTGCTTTTTATCATTTTCATACATTTTTTAAATTCGGCTAAAATTACCCCAAAAGCATCTTATTTCTATTATTTTTTTTTATTATTTTCCACCTTTGTAATTAAATGAAGTTCTACAGCTTTTTACATTATTTAACTTTAAAAAAAATCAGCCATTTGACACCTTTTAAAAACATACAGTACTTTTTTTATGCCCTCTTACAGTCTTCTATATGATTATCCTAAGAAAGGGGCATATTCAATTAGCCGCGGGGGTTACCCCGTAACCAATTGCCGACCAAAATCCCTGCGGCATGGGGAAAAGCTGTTCAATAAAAAAAATTTGGACTCGCGCGCTGAAACACACTGATTCCGTGTAAACTATGGAATCAATGTTTTTTATACACTCGCACGAGCCTGATCTGGTGGTTTTTACACAGATTTTACCTCACACCTCCAACTGCGGGGACTTGCGCGCGTGGTCTTGGGGACTCGCGCACGGGTTATCCCCGCTAATTGAATAGTTCCAGCGGGGCAATTAGCCACAGGGTAAACCCGGCGGCTAATTGGATATGCCCCACAGTTTTCACTTTTTTGGTGTCCAGGAAGGACACTTTCACTGCGAGTAGTGAAATTGGCATTTCTAATTGAATTGTGCATATCTTGGGTGCATGCATGAAGGTGAATTGTGCGACTTATAAAGCACAGTCTGCGAGTTTATTGCCTTTCGCAAACTCACACCTAATTGAATTCCCCCCCATAGTCTCATCTATTCCTATAGGTTTTAATCTTGTCAGGGGCCCCTGTTTCCTCTTTGTCTGTTTTTTTTTACTGTATTGATTCCCAATTGCAATGTACTGGGGATGTACTGGCATGAGAGAAATAAAAGTTAATCAAAAGTTAATAATACAACTACTGTAGTACCTCTTCTGGCCAACAGGAGCTACACCTTCAACTGATTTCAGAATAGAATGTGCAAGTAATTATTTCAGAGAAGAATAATATAACATTTTCCATTGAAACCAAATAATGTGATTGTGCACTACATAAAATAAAAAAAGGTTCTGTTACTTAAGTACAAATAGTCCCTCCACAATGTAGAAATTAATATCTTTGAATAATAAATGTGTGCCTAACTTACTTGCTTGTACTTGCCTTCTTGACATATTTAGAGTACGTTATATGTATTTATGTTTTTTATCTTTTTGTGAATTTCAGTGATATATTTATATCATATAATAGTTGTTTTGTTTTCATTGCCCTGGGCTAGAATACATATCTGATATCTCTGGACACGTCTGAATCTAATGCAGACCCATGTCATGTCTAAGGCAGCAATATTATACAGCTCTGTCTGATGATCTTAATACATTAATGGAAAACACAGGAAGCTACAAAGGTAATGCACTTAGTAAAAGTTACAGGAGGACATATAACAAGCAATAATTTAAATCATCTGATGGTAAAAACCTCTGAAAGCTTTAAAAACTTCAACTTCGGCCGGTATTCAATTTGAGGTGAAAAGTCCGGATCCGCGATACTTTTTCGCCGATGACGTCATTTTCGCCTGTTTTGCTTTTACCCCGTATTCAATTTGAAAGACTTTCCACCTACGCGGAAAGTCAATGCAATGTAATAGGCGAAAAAGTTTCGCCTACGAATAGCAGGCGGAAAAAAGTGCAGAATTGGTGTTTTGGGGTGCAACGTTGTGGGAACCCCCCCGCAGCCTTCAGACAGTCACCCAAAGGTAATCTGTGACAAAAAAAATTAAAAAACACTTAAGGACACCCCAAAAAATGACTTTGAAAAAGGGGGCGAAAAAAAAAATGTTGGGGTACAAAGTTAAAAACTAGCAAACTTGACTGTGGGGGGTTCCCCAAGTATGCCCCAGGTGTTTTTTTGACTGCAGGTGCTTGCGGCAGGTGGATTTTTCATGATTTTTTCAACTTTACTTTAGCAACTTTTAAATATGCTTACCCCCATTTTCAAGTACCCCAAATTTGCTGGGATAACTTATTTTCTGGAAAAAATACTCCTGAATACTATTCTGCACCATGTATAAAAAAAACGCTATTTAGCAGCTATTAAGCCCGTTTAAAAATACCAAATACCTTCAGCAAGCCAAATCGGGGGGTACTTTAGGGAACCCTCATGTCAGAGCATCTTTTGGGGGGTGTCAGGCTGATATCCCCAAATCTGACAGAACTTTTCACCTGTTTAAGTTTTGCCGAGTCCCGTTTTCGCGCACTTTCAAATTGAAGACAGGGTAAAGCGGGCACGCGCACGATACTTTTCCGCCTACAAAATAGGTGAAGTAGGCCAAAAGTCCGGGACGTGGAAAAATATCGCGGCTCGGCTCAAATTGAATATGGCTCTAAGTGTCCCGAGACATAAAAGAACTCACCAATATATATATATATGTAACTTTTGCATTATTTACATGCAAAACAAATAGGGAAATGCATCTATCTACAATTAGGAGCATAATGGTCAATTCATTTTCCATTGTCATGTGCTGACATTGAGTTTTTGTGGGCTACGTATGATGCCCAAGAATTTGACACTTGGAATTTCTTGAAAGAATAAGCCATCTGCTTCTTATTAGAATTCCCCAGAGCAACAAGCAAATGACCACGTTATTGCAATGTCTCCTGCATCTTCCATCTAATATATTTATTTCCTTCTTCAAAGTTTTCATCTGCTATATGATTCTTATTGTTTGTCAATTTAAATTAAATTAGGCTAACATTCATTAAATGCTGTGGCCAAACTCAGTATTTTATCTGCTACAGAAATAAAAAGGACAAATATGTTATAAATTAACATAAAGCCAAAGAAATTTGTCATGTATACACTACTGTTTTTGCAATGTTACTTTGAACACATTTTTGCACTGGACACAATAACTGTAGGTTCCTACCTAATTTGGAATGAAACTGTCAGACCATATGACAATGTGCTCAGTGGTACTGATGCAGAGTTCTATAACAAAAATGAGTGTATATTGCTAAAAAAAAAAATTCAGATTGCCACCGTACATGCTGAGCGAGACATATCTTAAGATGTGTCCAGCACTGCATCGGCAGTATAGGAACTTGGTTTACTTAAGTTAGATCATCATTGTGTATTTGCACCTGTCTTCTAACAGGTGTATATGCCAGCAGAATGAGGCGTAAATGCCTGCAGAATGAGCTACAAACAGTGGTGGATTTATCTAGGGGCAGGGGCGCCGAGAGGGGGGAAGTGTGTACTATTCACCCGGGCCCGGGCTTCCTGAGGGGTCCAGTGGGGGTCCAGACGGTGCCGCCTCCCTCCCTCCCACCCACACAGCAGCCTGCAGTCTGAGACTGCCAGTGCCAGATTAATGTCCACATGGGCCTGGACCTGAAGTTCATGAAGGGCCTATTGTATGCCGCTGCAGGAAATGTGACGAGTGCTGTGGGGGCATGACCAGTGATGAGTGGGTGTGGTCTATGTAGGGTGTGTGTCCTATGCCTATCTCCATGGAGGTCATATCTAGCGTCTACCTTCAACCCATTTATAGTGGAGCTATAGGTCTGATTCAGAGTTGCAAGCAGTGCTGATATTTTTGCAGTCTAAGTTGCACTGTGCACAGTATATTACCGTAGTCGCTTACAGTGACTTTTTACTTGCAGTGTGATTGACAGTCGGGGAGTATTTGGGGGAGGTAACAGGGAATGGAGGCAAATAACAGAGGGGTGCAGCAACCATTTCGGGGGCGTGGCACATCCTGCACCTGCGATCTTATACGCAAGAAAAGTGTCTCTTGCTTCTAAGTTCCATCATCGATTCTGCGTGACCAAAACTCCAGCACATGTACTACGTGCAATTCTAATATTTGTCACAGCATGTCATGGTGCAAGTAAGGTGATATGGCGTACCATTAATAAGCAGTCGGTATACGGTACCCCCTACAACATTACTGCCGGCGCCATTAACTGCTGAGTGAGTCACAGCAGTCTGCGGTGAAGTGGACCCCAGACAGTCAGTGACAAGGAGCACCCCACCAGCTCTTAGAGTGCTGGACATGCTCCCAGAGTGACTAGAAAAAGCGGCATATCATGCGGACACAGTCATGTTTTCAGTGATCACATCCCTCATGATGTGTGGCCAAGACCATAATTTGTGAGCACACCTTAGATGCACACACAGAGTCCAATAAATTGAAACTACTTGAACATCTATCTATGTTTTCAAAAGTTCTGCACTCTCATCTCAGTTCAGGGACAAATACTGGGGTGCACCTCCAAGGTATATTCAAAGATAACCCATACATATAGTAATAGTTCCAAGATGAGGTTGGAAGTCCTCACCAGACCTGAAATAAATCAGTGTGTCAGGATTTATTAGAACCAATCCATATCATCTCTGGTCTTTGACGTTTTGGGTCCTTCAAAAACCTTTGTCAAGACTCTATAGGTGCAGTATGACAACAAATACACAGAGATTACATCACTATCTCCCTGGGCCCCATATTTATATCCATGATGATGTATAAAAAAAATAGCACCTATCACACTGTGTTCCATCATGGAACGTATACCAGAAATTATGTCACAATCTCCGTTTTATTCATATAAAGTCTGCATATAAGCTATCAAATATGGCAGTGTGTTAACATGTGAATGTATGCATAACACCATTAGATACTAAAGGTGTGCACTTGCCCGATCTGCATTTCACTGTAGGATGCAATGACGGGTGCATGCGTGGTAACCATCTTGGATTGAGTTTAGTCTAGTGAAAGTAGTTGGATTGAGCAAGCCCAGCCTTAATTCTTGTATACATTCTATGCTGGAACGCACTTTGGCACTATGGCCCTCATTCAGAGCCGTACGCTCTGAGCAGAGCGCACGCTCTCAATGAGGGCTGCCCTCCATAATTATGGAGCGTCCTCCTGGACGCTCGTATAGCTGTGGGTCACCACCCACAGCCTATACGAGCGTGCAGTTTGATGGCCGCGATGGTCTTGACCATCGCGACCATCGCCACTGCGAGCCGGAGCCTGCGGTTGAGGTTTTCAACCGCAAGGCCCGGAGTGATTTTGGCTCTATCAGAGCCAAAATCACTTCCACTGACATGATGTCAGTGGGCCGGCTTCTGACGGTAGGCGTTCCCTTGGGAACGCCCCCGTCAGGGAGGCACGCCCCCAGCACGCCCACCAAAGGGGGCGTGCTGTCAATCAACATTGACAGCATGCCCCCTTTGATCAGACACAACGAGCGAAGGAAAGTCCTTCGCTCGTCGCGTCTGGCGCATGTGCATGACGGAGCTCCCGCCGTCGTGCACATGCGCAGTGCACAACATCGACCCAATTGCGAGCGGACAGCCGCTCGCGAGTGGGTCTGAATCAGACCCTATGTTTTGAATACATATTTTCAAATATTTTTTCTACAGGGACCGGGGGAAGTTGGGTATGAAATTCCAACCCAGAAGCCTGACATATTATATATATTTATATTAGGGATGAGCCCCCCCGATCCGAGTCGGGAACCGAATCCGGCTCGGGTTTTCCCGCCTGACTCGGAACTGAAATCAAGGCAAAATGTCATCATCCCGCCTTCCGGATCTCGTGGGTATTGGATTCTATAAAAGGTCCCTGCGTCTGCGCCATTTCTCACTCCGGCTGTGGATAGTGAAGAGGGAGGGTGGGAGTTAGGGCTGGCTGGGCTGTGTTGTGTTGTGCTGCTGTTGTCTATAGGGGCTGTGTCCACTCCTCCAGTCCATAGGGGCTGGCTGGGCTGTGTTGTGCTGCTGTTGTCCATAGGGGCTGGCTGGACTGTGTTGTGCTGCTGTTGTCCATAGGGGCTGGCTGGGCTGTGTTGTGCAGTCAGTCGTCCATAGGGGCTGTGTCCACTCCAAAAGTCTATAGGGGTTGGCTGGGCTGTGTTGTGCAGTTTCCCATAAAGGCTGTAGTCCTAAAGGGGTGCTATAGTGTTGTCCAGGGGGTAATCTGTTCATCAGGGGTGCTCTTCCCAAGTGCAAAAATAAACATTTATTTCTGTGTTTGTGAATTGTGTGCACTGTAGCTGCATGTGCATCAACAAAGGAGCAGCACCAAGCATGCGCCTGTGTCATAAGTAAAGGGCCGGCTGGCTCATCTCTTAAAGGGTGGTGTAACCCCCAAAGTGCACTCCAAAAAAAATTTAAAATTCTTCTTTTCTGTGTTGTGAATTGTGGCCCTGATTCAGAGTCGGACGCTCTGACAGAGCACTCGCTCTGAATCAGGGCCGTCCCTCTAAATTTTTAGAGCGGCCTCCTGGCAGCACGTATAGCTGTGGGTGACCACCCACAGCTGTATCGAGCGGCCAGGAAGATGGTCGCGATGGTCAAGACCATCACGACCATCAGGCTTGCGATGAGACCCTTGTGGTAGGGTTTTGTTGCCGCAAGCCCTGGAGTGCTTTCGGCTCTATCAGAGCCGAAAGCACTCCCACTGACATTACTTGTGATGTAAGTGGGGCCGGTCCCAGACAGTAGGCGTTCCCATGGGAACGCCTCCGTCTGGCCAGCCACGCCCCCGTCACGCCCACCAAAGGGGGCGTGCTGTCACTCACCATTGACAGCATGCCCCCTTTGTAGCGAGACCCATAGCGACGGCTTGCCCATCGCTATCTGGGTCTCGCGCATGCGCACGATGCGCACTAGGCTAACATTGACCCACTTGTGAGCGCTCAGCGCTCGCGATCGGGTCTGAGTTAGGCCCTGTGTGCGCTGTAGCCGCACTTCCATCAACAAAGGAGCAGCGCCAAGCGTACGCCTGTGTCATAAGTCTGTTAAAGGGTGGTGTAACCCGAAAGTGCACTTAAAAAAAAATAAAAAATTCTTCTTTTCTGTGTTGTGAATTGTGTGCGCTGTAGCTGCACGTGCATCAACAAAAGGAGCAGCGCCAAGCGTGCACCTGTGTCATAGTCTGTTAAAGGGTGGTGTAACCCCCAAAGTGCCCTCCACAAAAAATAAACAATTCTTTTTTTTCTGTGTTTGTGTGTGAAATGTATGCCAAGTGTGCGCCTGTGTCATAAGTAAAGGGCCAGCTGGCTCGTCTGTTAAAGGGTGGTGTAACCCCCAAAGTGCACTTAAAAAAAAAAAAATTCTTCTTTTTTTTCTGTGTTTGTGTGTGAAATGTATGCGCAGTAGCCGCAGGCACATCAACAAAGGAGCAGTGCCAAGCGTGTGCCTGTGTCATAAGTAAAGGGCCGGCTGGCTCGTCTGTTAAAGAGTGGTATAACCCCCAAAGTGCACTCCAAAAAAAATTAAAATTATTCTTTTCTGTGTTTGTGTGCGCCTTAGCCGCACTTATATATCAATATAACATAAATGGAGGACCAAACTTTGTCCGATAAAAATAAAATAGGGAAATATCAAGAACCACTTCCTCCTAGTGCTGAAGCTGCTGCCACAAGTCATGACATAGACAATAAAATGCCATCAACGTCGTCTGACAAGGTCGATGCCCAATGTCATAGTAGAGGGCATATAAAATCCCAAATGACAAAGTTCAGAAAAATGACCTTAAAAAAAACATCTAAATCAACTGAGGAGAAACGTAAACTTGCCAACATGCCATTTACGACACGGAGTGGCAAGGAACGGCTAAGGTCTTTCCCTATGTTCATGACCAGTGGTTCAGCTTCACATGATGATGGAAGCCCTCCTCCCGCTACAAAAATCAAACGAGTTAAGCTGGCAAAAGCACAGTGAAGAACTGTGCGTTCTAAGAAGATATCACAAATCCCCAAGGAGAGTCCAAGTGTGGTGGCGGTTGCGATGCCTGACCTTCCCCGCACTGGATGGGAAGAGGTGGCTCTTTCCACCATTTGCATGCCCTCTGCAAGTGCTGGAAGGAGCACCCACAGTCCACTTGCTGATATGCAAATTGAAGATGTTACTGTTGAAGTACAACAGGATGAGGATACTGGTGTAGCTGGCGCTGAGGAGGAAGTTGGCGAGGAGGATTCAGATGGTGATGTGGTTTGTTTAAATCAGGCTCCGGGGGAGACAGTTGTTGTCCGTGGGATGAAAAAGTCCATCACGGTCATGCCTGGGCAGAAGACCAAACATTCCACCTCTTTGGTCTGGCAATATTTCTATCCAAATCCGGACAACAACTGTCTTGCCATATGTACCATATGCAAAGGTGAAATAAGTAAGGGTAGTGATGTTAACCATCTAGGAACATCTTCCCTTATACGTCACCTGCAGCGCATTCATAAAAAGTTACTGTCAAGTTCAGAAACTTTGGCTAAGACCGTAAGCAGTCCAGGGACACCTAAATCCCTTTGTCCTGTTGTATCCAAGCGCCTGCAAACCACACCGTCAACTCCCTCCTTGTCAATTTCCTCCTTAGTCAGGATCAGAAGTAATCCTGCAGGCCATGTCACTGGCATGACTGACTCTCCTATCCGGGATTCCTCTGGAGGATCCTGCATTGCTACACCTACTGCTGCCGCTGCTGCTGTTGCTGCTGGGAGTCGTTCATCATCCCAGAGAGGAAGTAGGAACACCACTACTTTTACTAAACAATTGACCCTCCAACAGTCCTTAGTGAGGAGGATGAAGTACGACAGCAGTCATCCTGAAGCAAAATGGATAACTGAGGCCTTGACTGCTATGTTGGTGTTAGACGTACATCCGGTATCCACCATTAATGCAGTGGGATTTATACAATTGTTCCTGGTACCAAATCCCATCTAGATTCTACTTCACTAAGCAGGCGATACCGAGACTGTACAGAAACATCAGAAAAAGTGTCCGAAAAAATGCGGTTATTCCCAATGTCCACTTAAACAGGGTAGACTAATTACTATATGACTATGACAGCCCACTGGGTAGATGTATCACCTTACGCAGCAACAACAGCAGCGTCACCAGTAGCAGCATCTCAGAAATGCCAGCTCGTTCCAAGGCAGGCTACGCAGTGTATAACCGGTTTCAGTAAGAGGCACACCGCCGACAAACTGTTAGAGAAACTGAAGGAAATCATCGCCCAGTGGCTTACCCCACTTATACTCTCCTGGGGATTTGTGATATCTGACAACTCCACCAAAATTGTGCGGGCATTACATTTGGGCAAATTCCAGCACGTCCCATGTTTTGCTCACACAATAAATTTTTTGGTGCAGAATTTTCTGAAAAATGACAGGGGCGTTCAGGAGATGCTTAGGATGGCCCGAAAAATTTCTGCCCACTTTTGCCATTCAGCGACTGCATGCCGAAGACTGGAGTACCAGCAAACACTCTTGAACCTGCCCCACCATCACCTGAAGCAAGAGGTTGTGACGCAGTGGTACTCAACCCTCAATATGCTTCAGAGGATGGAGGAGCAGCAAAAGGCCATTCAAGCCTATACATCCACCTATGACATAGGCAAAGGAGGGGGTATGCACCTTACTCAAGTACAGTAGAGAATGATTTCCGTGTTGTGCAAGGTTCTCCAGCCCTTCGAACTTGCCACACGTGAAGTCAGTTCAGACACTGCCAGCTTGAGTCAGGTCATTGTTCTCATCAGGCTTTTGCAGAAGCAGCTGGAGAAAGTGAAGGAGGAGATAAGATGGAGCGATTCCGCTCGGCATGTGGGACTTGTGGATGAAGCCCTTCATTCGCTTTGTCAGGATTCCAGGGTGGTCAATCTGTTGAAATCTGGTTGATCTGGTTTTGGATCTGGATCTTTCTTCGTGTTTTGGATCTGGATTGGTTTTGCCAAAACCACCCTTCCGTGTTTTGGGTTGTGGGTTTTGTGTTTTGGATCTGTATTTTTTTTTAAAAATCATAAAAACAGCTAAAATCACAGAATTTGTGGGTTTTTCTGCTCCTATACTATTATTAACCTCAATCACATTAATGTCCACTCATTTCCAGTCTATTCTGAACTCCTCACAATATTGTTTTTTGTCCAAAAGGTTGCAACGAGGTAGCTGGTTGACTATGCTAAGCGACACGAGTGGGCAACACAAACACGTGGCCCATCTAGGAGTGACACTGCAGTGGCAGACAGGATGGCAGTTTGAATAACTAGGCCCCAAACAGTACATAATGCAAAGAAAAAAAAGAGGTGCAAGATGGAATTGTCCTTGGGCCCTCCCACCCACTCTTATGTTGTATAAACAGGACATGCACACTTAAACAAACCAATCATTTCAGCGCCAAGGTCTGCCACACGACTGTGGCCGAAATGATTGGTTCGTTTGGGCCCCCACAAAACAAGCTGGCAATTAATCTGTCCCTGCACAAACTGGCTCTACGGAGGCAAGATGTCGTCCTCATCCTCCTCATCCACTGATTCCTCACCCTCTTCGGTGTTGTTTACATCCTCATCCTCACAGAGTATTAATATGTCCCCGCTGGAATCCACTACCACAGGTCCCTCTGTATGTTCTGGAGTCTGGTCTCCCTGGAAGAGTTGATAATTCATTTTTATGAACATCATCCACATTTTGTGGAAGCAACCTCCTACGCCTTTCGCTGACAAGGTTCCCGGCTGCAATAAACACTCTTTTGGAGTACGCACTGGAAGGGGGGCAACTCAGGTAAAATAGAGCTAGTTTGTACAGGGGCCTCCGAATTGTCTCTTTTTCCTGCCAGTACAGGTACGGACTGTCTGACATGCCTACTTGGAAGCTGTCACCGATGTAATCCTCCACCATTCTGTCAATGGTGACAGTATCATATGCTGTGACAGTAGACATGTCAGAAATTGTTGCCAGGTCTTTCAGTCTGGACCAGATGTCCAAACTTGGTCCTGTCTGCCCTGTATCACCACCAGCGGGTTGCTTAGGATACCTAAGTTGTTTCCTGGCAGCCCCAGTTGCTGGAGAAAATGAATAAGGAGCTGTTGACGTGGCATGTTCCGCTTCAGCTGACAGTGTTTTCACCAGCAGGTCTTTGCACCTCTGCAGGCTTGTGTTGGCCAGAAAGAGAGACACCACATAGGCTTTAAACCTAGGATCAAGCATGGTGGCTAAAATGTAGTAGACCCGAAATGTTGAATACACTGTGTGTGTCTTGATTTACTTTTTGGAATACCGAGGAGTGCCGCTGTCAATGGATTTACATATACTGTGTGTATATATATATATATATATATATATATACTAAAACTCTGCACTCACCATTGTTAAATCACTCACATTAATACATAAATATTGGGGTTTTGGTTCATGGATTGATCAATGCATTATTTAAGCCAGCAGCCCTCATTACGGGACCCCATTTCTCTGCAGGTCCTACACTATCTGTCATACTTATGGAAACCTGGAAGCTGCTATCAGAGTTTAAACTGAACAAATGTTACCTGGTTTAAAGCTCACCTGCCAACTAACTTATGGCTTTTAAAGGCAAGACAGTCACTAAACATAGCTTCTATCATACTACCAAAAAGGCAGCTGACAGGTTAATATAAATGAGCTTGCACAGGGGTGCATGAGAAGCTGTGATCACAAAAAAGTTAATTAAAAATTAACCAAATAAACAAAGTCAGAAATCCACTGCACTCGCCACTCCCAAATTTGGGGTGCATACCTGCACTTGCCATTCCATTACCGTGCAAGTAGGCGCTCTTCACAAAGAGTTAATTTCATTTTACATAATCTCATGAGCCGACAGTCCTATTATCCTAGGTCTTCCATGGTTATGCAAGCATGCTCCTACCTAATGTTTGGCGGTTTGGAATGAACCTCAAATTTTACCATGGGGACCATAGTGTTCTCAAAATAGTCTGCCTTTAATCTGACCACCACATCAGGTTATCCAGAATACAAACATTGTCTCGAATGATTCTCTACCAGCTCCGTACCAGTCCTTCAGGGATGTTTTCAGTAAAAATGCTGCCGAGACTCTCCCTGCCCATCAGGAGTGGGACTGTGCCATAGAGTTATTGCCAGGGAAAATGCTGCCCCGTGGAAGAGTGTTTCCTCTTTCACTTCCAGGGACCCAGGCAGTAACTGAGTACATCAAAGAGAATCTTGAACGCGAATTTATCCAAGAATCCAAGCCACCTGCAGGTGGCGATCCTTTTTTGGTTAAGAAGAAAGATGGAGGCTTGAGACCATGTATTGACTACCGGGGTTTGAATGCTATCACTATCAAAGATCGGTATGCTCTGCCTTTAATTTCAGAACTTTTTGATCAAATAAAAGGTGCAAAGATCTTTACCAAATTATATCTTCGTGGGGCATACAATTTGATTCGAATCCAAGCAGGTGACGAGTGGAAGACTGCCTTTAACACTTGAGATAGGCACTACGAGTACCTGGTCAAGCCTTTTTTTTTAAGTAATGCACCTGCAGTCTTTCAGAAATACATTAACCATATTTTTCGAGATCTATTGCACCAGTATGCAGTGGTATACCTGGACGATATCTTGATATTTTCCAAAGATTTGGCAAGTCATCACAAGCATGTCTGTGAAGTTTTATCCCGGCTTCGCAATAATCAGCTCTACTGCAAATTAGAAAAATGCTCTTTTGAACAAACAGAGTTAAAATTCATGGGGTATATAATATCAGGTTCAAGTCTCCAGATGGATCCAGAGAAAATTTCCGCCATCATTAGCTGGCCTCATCCGACAGGACTAAAGGCCATACAGCGTTTCCTTGGTTTCTGCAATTTCTACCACCAGTTTATCAGGAATTATTCATCCATTGCAGCCCCTATCACTGCACTCACCAAGAAAGGTCAGGATACCAGGGTTTGGCCTCAGGATGCAGAGGAAGCATTTGTCAGATTAAAGCAATGTTTCACATGGGCTCCCATTTTAAGACAACCTAATTGTTATCAGCCATTCTTTCTAGAAATGGATGCTCCTATGACTGGTGTTGGGGTGGTCTTGTCCCAAAAGGACGAAGGGGGCAAACGGTACTCCTGTGGCTTCTTTTCCTGTAAGTTTTGTTGCGGATTCTAAGGTCAAGATTCCACTGGGAAAAACATTTATAGCACCTGAACTGTGAACCAAATTACTTCAATGGGCCCATTCTTCACGCTTCTCTGGTCATGCAGGAGTAGGAAAAACATTGGTATTGGTCCTCAGGAAGTACTGGTGGCCGACGGTATGTCGTGATGTTAAAGACTTTGTGGCAGCCTGTATCACCTGTGCTCAACATAAGGTGCTTCCTCAACTTCCCTCAGGTTCCTTATGTCCACTTTAGGTAACTGATCGTCCTTAGTCTCACATTTCTATGGATTTCATAACAGACCTACCTTCCTGTCAGGAGTTCAATACAATCTGGGCAGTAGTGGACAGGTGTTCCAAAGTTGCTCTCTTTGTGCCATTAAAAGGGTTACCATTGGCTCCAAAATTGGCCAATGTATTTATAAAGGAAATCTTCAAGCTACATGGATTTCCCAAAGACATTGTCTCAGACCGTGGAGTGCAGTTTACTTCTAGGTTCTGGAGATCCTTGTGCAAGAGTTTTGATATCAACATGAGTTTCTCTTGTGCATACCATCCTCAGTGCAATGGTCAAATGGAGCGGGTGAACCAAGATCTAGAGAAATTCTTTCAGATGTACGTCTCAGCCAATCAAGATAATTAGGTTTCTTTGTTGCCATTAGTGGAATTTGCTCACAATAATTTGTACTATGAGACATCAGGGTACTTTCCGTTCTTCATTTAGTATGGGATACATCCTGTGATACCTGAGTTGCTGGCTCTTCAGTCAGTATCCCTTCAAGCTATGGGTGGCATAGTGAGTAGCTTCCTCAAGATTTGGAAAGAGTTGAAGAAGAAATTATGTAAAGCCTCTGCCAGGTATAAACAGGTGGCAGACAGGAAGAGAAGGAGAGGTCCTGTATTGTACCTGGGTGACAAAGTTTGGTTATCTACTAAATACTTGCAATTGAAAGCCCTCACCATGAAATTTGCTCTCAGATTCATTTGGCCTTTTCAGATCCTTCAAGTAATCAATCAAGTGGCTGTTCGTTTAAAACTTCCTGGTACCAAGTTTCCCAATGTATTTCACATTTCTCTCCTCAAACCTCTGGTGTTCAATCGATATTCGAGACATTGCAATTCTCCTTTCGCAATTCCAGTAGATCACCAAGAGGAGTATGAAGTTGAACAGATTCTGGACTCCAGAATGTCCCGGGGTTCAGTTAAATTTCTGGTAGATTGGAAAGAATATGGTCAGGAGGAACCAGATATTCATGCACCTCAACTCCTTCGAAAGTTTCAGCAAAAGTTCCCTGGAAAGCCGTTTATGGGGTGTTCGGTGCCCACCCCTAGTAGGGGGGTAATGTCACACACTGGGGTCCGGACTGGTGTGGGACAGCAGGCGGGAGAGTTGTGTTCCTCCTTCCCTGGCTGCTGTGTGCAAGCGGCCATGGCTTCCTTAGGAGTGCGCACGCTGCTCTGCTAGAGAATTAGAGAGACAGGCACACAAGTTAGGGAAGTGCTGATTGGAGACTGTGTGAACTTTGACCTATATAAGGAAGTTCCTGGGAGCACTCCAGTGCCAGACTAAAGGCTCCATTACCATACTCCAGCGTTCCTGTGCATATCCTGACTATTGGTTCTGACCTGGCTTGTTCGTGACTTTGATTCTGCCTGACCCCTGGTTCTGTGTTGATATCTGGTTCTGACCTCAGCTATTCTCTGTGACACGTTTACGTCTGCTCCCTGGTACCATCTCGTCTGTTTGGTTCTGACCGGGCTAGTCGACTACGCTAAAGCCTCCTGCATTCCAAACCAAGTTTGCCAGAACCTGTATAGGGAAACTTAACCTGAGGGCCGCGACCTGTGTGTCGGATGCAGCCAAGTCCATACCTTCTTGCGAGGGTCCCTGGTGAAAACCGCCATCACATTAGACTCCGCATCTCAGGAATAGGTCTAGCCAATTCCCTGAATACAGGTAGCACCCACAAACTGTCTGAGAGTTTGTGACAGGTTCTACCTCCGGGTTAGACATTATGTTGCCTTGTTGCATATCCGTATGGTAGGGTGGGATCTGACACCTTTTGAATTATTGTATCCCTCGCAAACTCCGCCTAGACAATTGGTATCTAATTTGTATAAAGTTTGTCTGGCTAGCTTCACAAATCCCATGCCAAGCTATGTCTCAGCATGGCATAAAGAGCTTTCCAGGTAATTGACTGAGGCCCAATGGTCTCAGGTGTTTAACTACACATTTGCTAGTTCCTCCTCAATACAGGTACTCGGAACTCAGTATAAGATCCAGTCTCATTGGTATAGATGCCCTGCACATCTCCACCAGATGTTTCCCAGTCTCTCTGATCTCTGCTGGAGGTGTGGTCAAGTGTAGGGCATTCCACTCCATATTTAGTGGCTGTGCCTAGTGCTAGCTGGCCTCTGGTAGTCTGTCCATGAGATCTTGGAAAAGATTACTGGTCTTCCACTCCCCAACACACCTGAGTTCTGGCTATTTAATTTAAAGGACATGTCAATCTCTCAATATAAAAATCCTTGCTCCGCCATCTCATGAATGCGGCAAGAGCAGTCATCCCCTGCTTTTGGATGTCCACTGTCTGACCCCCTCTTTCTCAGTGGTTCCAGAGGATTGACCTCTACATATCTGTAGAAGACCTTACTATTTCTTCTAACCTGGCATATTCTGACCTTACTGCTACTTGGTTCTCTTGGTTGGAATTCAAGGAATCACCATATTATGAGTCTCACCGTGCATCTCACTCCCCTAATTTACCTCAGTAAATACGATGGCAACTGTACCCCCTACCTTTTCTTCCTGCTCCTCCTTCCTTTTTTAATTATATTTATGTTCTATCTCTGTGTTCTTTTTTTTCTCTTTTATGTTCATTATTGTAGCTTGTAAATTTTATAATTTTATAATTGCTCTATGCCAAGCATCTGTTATTATATGTGACCAATTGAATTTTTTTCTGATTCATTTATGCCTTGTTTTTGTTATTCATTTGTATAACCTGAACTTTTTTGTTTTTGTTAAAACATAGATTGCATTAAAACAAAATCCAGCATGGGTATACTTTCTTCCAAAACTAATATGAAAAATGGTCAGGACTTATGAAGGTACTGGAGCTCCCTGATGTTGGAATTTGTTTTCAATTTTTGTTTTCATCAAAATACCACTATACCCTACCCATTAATTATTTAGCCATCCAGTTTCATAAGGGTCAGTTTATAATGGATTCTGGTCTCTAAGACTGGATCTACAGTAATCTAAATAGAAAATATTTATTATTCACAATTTATACATGCCAAAAATAGGACTGAACATTCTTATTTGCCCATGTGACCTGGTACTCCCTAAATTGAATCCCTATTTTTTATATGTAATATATAATTTTTTATATGTAATAATATTAATTCCATAAGTCATATGGTCAAATGTTGTTTGGTGGTAGTGGCCAGCTCATCTCTTCAATAAGAAGCACATAGGCCCTCATTCAGAGGCGGTCGGAGGATGCAAGCGGTCGCTCAGAAAGTGGGCGGCCGTTTGCATCCTGACCGGCCACCTCTGTTTCAGTCGTTAGGCTGTGGGTTTACACCCACAGCTCTAACGACCGCTAGGGTGATGGTTGCAATGGTCATAGACCATCGCGACCATCGGGGCTTACGACCAGACCCTAGGGTAGGGTCTCACTTGTCGTAAGCCCCGGAGAGCTTCTGGCTCTGTCAGAGCCGGAAGCTCTCCACTGACATCACTAGTGATGTCAGTGGGGCCTCCCCCAAATGGCAGGCGTTCCCATGGGAACGCCTCCATTTGGGCTGCCACCCCCCGGCCCGCCTTCCAAATGGGGTGAGCTGTCAATCAACATCAACAGCTCGCCCCCTTTGGAAAGAGACCCGCTACGACCGGCGCTGTCGATCGTAGCGGGTCTCACGCATGCGCACGAAGGAGCCGGCTCCCTCGTGCGCATGCGCACTGGACAAACATCGAGGCGGCCGTGTGGTCGTAGACCGTACGGTCGCCTCTGAATGAAGCCAATAGTCCCATGGAGTAGCAATAAGAAGGTATGTCCAGTTGCAGCAACCGAGTATGAAGACAATAGATGTAAAAGTGCTTTTAGTAAAATTTCAGAAGTACTGTAGCATTGAATCAGAGGCAGTTTCACAGTTGACTACAGTGCCATAGATATTCCATTCCATTTAATGTAAAAATCCTTACTGTGTTCTATAGTCTTTGGATGGGTTGTATCAAGATTGTGACTTTTTCAAAGACCTAAATGTTGAAAAGTCACGATCATAACAAAACATGTGAAGTTCAACATAACCCCAAGAGGATGTAGAGAGTTAACTCCTTGCTCCTTCCTGGCTTTTAGAATGTTTACATGCTTTATTTTCTTTCCCCTTCAAGTGTCAGGCTGCTAATCACTTATCTACTCCAAGTCTGTATAAAACCTCTGCCACTTAGCCAATAACATGTAACAGTGATTGGACTTTTTCTCCTGGACAAAGTCTATACTTTTACATAAATGCACTTTTCCTCATGGGTCATTTCTTATATGACACTTTCCTGGGCCAAAAGATCAATGAAACCAAAGTGAATGGAGCTATTCAATATATAGTACACTGTCATCACTAAAGGGTTCCATCACCCACAAACAGGGCCGGATTAAGGGTGGGGTGACAGGGAGTGGTCATCCTGGGGCCCCCTCACACAGAGCGCCCCCACATAGGGTCAATGTGACCCTGCCAAGAACGGGTGTCCAGCGACACCTGTTCCCAGGTGGAGGCTCAGCAGCCACTGCTGTTTTACCAAATTCAGTAGAATCATCTTTTTTTCTTATAGGGAGGAGAGGGGCCGACTCCAAACTAGCGGATGCAGGGGGGGTTCTGACTAGAAAAATCCCCTGACACACTGATTCCCCCCTACAGTGACTGGCCACATCAGGGGCAGAGCCATTATGACAAGCTCCACCCCATATATCCCCACAAATCACAGCATTAAATCATGGGGATGGAGCCTAATGAATCTACATGCCTACCGATACTGGTGACTGGTCCTGTTTCAGCTGCTGCATCAAGTGAAAGTATGTATGTGTACTCTTTCAGTGTGTATGTGTGTATGTATGTGATTCTGTGTGTATGTGTTATGGTGTATATGTGTTAAGGTGTAAATGTATTAGTGTGTATACTGTGTATGTGTTAGTATGTGTTAATGTGTATATATGTGTTAGTGTGTATACTTTTTATTTGTGAGTGTATGTTATATACTGCATGTATCTGGCTCAGTGTAGGGCTTTCAGGGGGTGCAGCCTCTGTGTGTCTTGGAAGGGCCCCCACAACTTAGTTGCCCTGGGGCCCCCACAAGCCTTAAATCAAGCCCTGCCCATAAATCTTCAAATATGGCAATTATATCCACATCTCAGATTTGAACATGTGATGAGAGTAAAAGTTTACCCTCCTCATCCTCCTGGAGCTGACTAATTGTTAGTATCCGCAGGTAGCGGATCATCTTGGTGGCAGGTCCCAGCCATAGTTGTGACTGGGACAATGCATTATATCTTGTCCATGTTCTGGCTGTTGCAGGTAGCTGGAAATCCTGTATTGTTTGTGTACAGCTCATAGCCTGTCATTCCTGCCTGTTTGTGTGCAGATCTCAGGTGCTCTGTAATTAATCATCTGTCTCTGTGCTGAACCAAGCTGCACACTAGTCTGTCATTGCAGGCTTGCAGCGTTTTGCTCTGATTGTATCCTGCATCTGTTAAGTTACAGCCAGTCCTTCAGTCCATGCTGGTTATATTATCTGACATCCATAGAATGTTTGTTCTGTGCTCAGATGTCTGAATCTTTGCCGGTCTTACCTTGTCCCACAGTATGTGGAGTCATTCTTCCATTGTTCTGCACCTGTCTGTCTGTTTAGTATTAGACTGTGAATCATACCCTGCCGCTGCCTGTGGCATTTTCATACCAGAGTCCTGTCAAGCTGTGTCAGTCTGCTTCCAGTCTGTGTTCCTGTCATGCCAGAGTTCACCTGTCTGCCATATTGTTCCAGATGCACCTCAACCTGCAAGGATGACCTGAACAACTACCAGCTTTAAAGCCACATCTCAGCTGTCATAGCCTCACCACGGCCAGCAAGGTTGCATCATAGACTGCATTCATCTCGGCTCTCAAGCCTCATCTCGGCTGTCATAGCTGCACCATGCTCTGCAAGGCCGCATTGTTAATGTTCCAGTTGCAACCCGGCCTTCAAGGCCGCACCTTGAACTTTTTTGCTTCAGCCACTGGCCCTGCCACTTCATTGTTAATTGTCTGTCAAGTTTTAGCTTGTATTTTGTCTGTCTAGTCCTTGTCTGCATTTTGTCTGTCTAGTTCTTGTCTGTATCTTGTTTGTCAAGTTCTTGTCTGGAAATTGCCTTTCCAGTCCTTGTCTGATATCCTGCAGTAACATAGTCCTGGTCATTCCTGCTGTGCAGCCTGCTTAGTTTGTCTACTTGCTTCTTGCCTGACAACTCAGCTGCACCATGGTCCCTAGACATTCCTGAGACCCATCATCTGCCACTGCTAGAGTATCCTGTAAATCACATCTGTTCCAGTACTTATCACCTGCAGCTTCACTCCAGCTAGTACCAGTAGAGGACAGTGGAGGAAGGACTGCCACTCCTCAGCCATGTTTCTAGTCAACAGTCCTGCAGTCTCTCGTCGCTTGTGTAAGCCTCTACTGCAGGAGGTGTAAAACCAGGCGGCCACTTAAGTACCGGTGTGTAAATAAATCACTAAAGGAACAGCAGATGGCTGTTATTGATGGAAGATCCTCTCCCTGGCTCTAGAGGTCTTACACAAGCGTGCAAGAACCGTAACACTAATACACTGCAGAACAGCAAACTGCTGCAAAAAGTCACTAAGACTTAATTGCAATTACAGATGTTCTTTGTTTTACTCATTGGGCCTGATGCAGAGATAGACAGAAATCAGACACATGTACTTACACATCATATACTTGGGGAAATGTGCATATTTGTCTGTATGCAGAGTTGTACACATCTATGTTTGGTTTGCTACAAGTCATCATCATCAATGCACACTTGCATCCGTACTAGGTAAATAAGCTTTGTCTGAAAACATTTATATTGCATTGAACTTAGCATAACCCACAGTTGTCCCAACACACCTTCACTCACTCAGCTACACCCATGTGTGTATGCCCAGTTACAGTTCAGTCGCAAGTGGAGATGCAAATTATATTTGTACAACTGTACATCAACATCAACATATTTGCGTATGCTCGGTGTCAGTGTATGCACAGTGCTAACACAAGAAAGATATGTTTCACAAACAGGCGAACATTCAGCTCAGTCCCGTATTCTGCAAATGTATCACTACCTAAACAAAGCTATCTACCATAATTTGTTAAAGGAAAACATTGCAAGTTACAAATGTGTATTTCATGTGAACTGACAACATGCTGAATCCATTATTTTATTTGTCTGGGATTAATGCCAAATTGCCTAGAGTTTGTACTCTCGGTTCTGATTGTCAGATGACAGATATCAGTCACTAGACTCGTCTTATTTACATTGCTACTGCTAATTGTAGGTAACATCACCAGTTACAAATAGAGATGTGCTGTTTTGGTTTTGGTTGTGCCAAAACACTGTGACTGCTTTTGGATTTTTTCCAAAAATTTACAAAAAAAGCTATATCACATTATTTCGACCTTTTTCTGTTCCTAGAGTATTATTAACCTCAATAACATTAATTTCCAGTTATTTCCACTAAATTTTGACCACCTCACAGCTCACAATATTGTTCACCAACATAAGCCAAAAACTGGCTAAACTAAACAACAGAGCAGCGGCACAAATAAACAACAGTTATTTACGTTTAAAAATGTTTTGCAAATTAGTAATGTATTAGCAATAACCAATCAAACCAACTCACAAGTACATTCAATAGAAAACAATCCAACACAGGAATTTAATGAGTTGTGTGTGGAATATCATTACTTTAAAGAAGTAGAAGTTAACAAACTGCAAAGAAAAGTAAACCTAAACCATGTCTAAAGTAGCAACAGCAGACATGGATGCCGAATACACAAGTGCACATGCACCCACCATATGCCTATTCCCAGTGCCCAATCTGCACCTCCCTCCTGGGAGCCCTGATCCACTGATGAGTGGCACTCTGTGCTCATGGAAAGCATCGGTCAATCGGACTTTTTGTTGAGCAGTTACCCAAAATCTCCCCAACCATCAAAACAGCGTTCCATACCTGCAGGTCAGATACAATGAAGGTTACAGTGTGGGTTAGATACAGTGTGGGTTGGATACTGTGTTAGTCGGACACAGTGCGAGTTGCATACAGTGTGGTATACAGTGCCGTTGGATACAGTGCGGGTCAAATACAGTGTGGGTCGGATACCGTGCAAGTTACAGTGCAGGTCGGATACAGTGCAGATGAGACTGCAGGTCAAATATAGTGCGTTTGGATACAATGTTTGTTGGATACAACAATGGTGTGCTTACTTTGACAGAGGATGTCAGCAGTGTTCTCAGTGCTGGGGTGCCGGTGGTGTTGGCAGTGTGGAGGTGGCGGCGGTGTCCACAGTGCAAGAGTGCTGGCGGTGTCGGAAGTGCAGGAGTGTTGGTAGTATTCTCAGTGCGGAGGTGCTGGCAGTGTCGCAGTGCAGAAGTACTGGCAGTGTCCTCAGTGCGGGGGGTGCTGATGGTGTCCTCCGTGTGGGGGTGCTAGCTGTGTAAGCAGTGCTGGCGTGCCAGCAGTGTCGGCATTGTGGGGGTGCCTGCTGTATTGGCAGTGAGGGCGGTGGTGTCTTCAGTGCAGTGGGGGGCCACCATCTTGTGTGCATCTGCCCCATTGAAGTCTATAGGGAAGCACTGATTGGCTAATCAGCAGTCAGTCCATTGATTTCAAAGGGACTTTTAAAATTGGTGCCTAAGCCAAAATTGGCGCCTAAGTTTTGGCTCAGATAGGGATCTGAGGTAGACAGGGAGAGCTGAGCTCCGGCTCTGATTGACTCGGATCCCGGAAGTTTGGAGCGGTTCGGATTCCTTGGAATCCGAACCGCTCATCTCCAGTTATACATCTCCAGTTATACAGATGTATTTCCGATGCTGTAGAACACTTTTAGGTACAACCAAGTTAACTTATACTCAGAATCCCTGCACTGCTAATCATTCTTGAAAAATCACTTACCAAATAAGCTACAATGAAGTGGTGAAATAAGTTTGTATTTAAATACTCATATTTTTCTTTATTTTTACTTTTACATAGATTTCATATTATGCATTTATATTTAATTTGTAGTTTCTATTGATCTGTCTGTATCTACTTTATTATTATTTAACATTCTTGATTCATTATTTTTTTTACTTACATGTCATTTTTTCCATTATGTATGTTTATTTTTAAGTTTACTTTATTTCTATCATTTTATTGTTCCTTCATTAATGATGGTATTTATTTATTAAGTTAGCTATATAGCATACATACTGTATATAGGAATTCCACAGTGTTTTGCAGAAAATATTCAGTCAGATTAGTACCGGCCCCAGTGGAGTTTACAATCTATATTTCCTACCACATGTGCACACACATATATATTAGGGTCACATATACGTTAGGGTTAATATTTTTGGCAGAACAAAATAATCCTATCAATATAATTTGGGATTTGGGAGGAAACCCATGCAAACACAGAGAAAACATACAAACTCCACATATATTTCTATTTTTCTTAACTAATCTCACCCTAAACTTTTATAATATTGTAAATCTATTGTACATTATATTGTTATGCTGGCTTTAATGCTTGAATAATTTAACATTTTCTCTTCAGCCTCCACATAACAAAATGGAACCTCAGCTTCTGTGCAACACCAATTCAACTATATTGCGACACCAGACACATCGCTGATCAGCTACTGGTTTGTATTTAATTGCCACAATTGAGCAAAATACTATACAGTACTTCTCTTTGCCTATATGCACCCCATTGTATAGAAAGTCTTGCACATTTACCTAAACTTTTAGTGCATATTAATAATATCAAGGAAGATCTAGGGCAAATAGGGGCTGCCGAATGAATGCCAAGTTGCATCCTAAACAACTTCCTCCTCATTTATTTTAAAAACAAATAAATATGCTGCCTACAAAGAAGGATGTAATGAATTTTAAACTAAAATACATAAGAATACAATTACAAAAGTAATCTAACAAATAATAAAACTGACCATGTATGAGATTTGTGCATGTGGGGTGTAGGACCCAACTGTCACTAAGATCTGCAAAAAGGACAATCTAGAACAATGACTATTTTCAAGAAATTTTGAGCTGAAATTTCATCCTATTGAACAATGCAAAAGGCACCATCTCTGAATGTATTTACAGTACAAGCTGGCTTCAGACACATCAGTGGCACTATTATTAATAACAATAACATTCTTCAATTTCAATTGATGGCAGAAATGGATGCTGCTATATAAATAAATACTGTTACTATTACTTTTCCTGAGGCTGCATATGACAAGTCCTCGAAAGGAGAAAAATACAGTGACCATAATTGGCAATTGCAATCATTTCACACTGCTAAGTTATTTTCTTTCTCTTATGTTGCAGGAGGCAAGGGCCACTTTTGAGCCATTCCTCCTTTCCCTGAATCTAGCAAGTATTCATGGATACAATTTATTTATTTCCTAGGTTAAGGTTTTATTTTCATGTAGTTCATACTAGAGATGTACGCTGACCCCTGTGTTTTGGTTTTGGATCTGGATTTATCTTACTTTTTTGGTTTTGGTTTTGCAAAACCACCCTCAAGTGTTTTGATTTTGGACCTGGATTTAAAAAAACTAATGATAAAAAGTTTTTATAACAGCTAAAATCATGTCATTTTAACCGTGACTCAGATCTGTCCGGATTCACGAAATTCAGGTTGATTTGGATTTCAGGAGAGCCGAACCACACATCTCAAGTTCATTCAAATATATTGTGTGTTGTACAGTGGTATAGTGGCTGATATTGTTAGATCTCAATATTTGTGTACTGGTTTGATATTAGTCACAACACCAAGGTATCTGTGTCAAATTTTTATATCCTCCCATATTTGGTGCATGTTTGCATTCATTTCGTCGAAATTAAATTATGATCATAAATTAAGCAAGCAATGTCTATATAACATTATTTGGCTGTACATTGTTGCAGAATGTAATGTCATTATAGAAATAAAGATTATTATTATTATTATTATTATTATTATTATTATTATTATTATTATGCATTTAGCACCCATCCTCCTCTGAAATTCATTTCTCTAAAGGATTATAGAATACAGGCTCGTAGTACACAGGAATATAATTGCAACAATGACCTGGGTAGAGAAACTCAAATGCTACACTTAATTTATTATCAAAAAGCACCAGGAATTGAAAACTGTATAATTTCCTCTAACTCTTGCAGCAATGAATTGTGGCTAAAAACAGAATTCTACAATTATTAACTTTAGTGTGTTAAGAATAGAACTTTGTTACCATGACAAGCTAATTGTTAGTGGAAACAATTAAAATGTTCCCTTTTTACTCTAAAATTTATTTCAGGATAAAACCAGGATATGCTAAAAAAAATCACACAGTACAATCGTATCTGTTTTAAATTTTATGTGTTTTTTAATTAATATATTTTACTAGACTAATACAGACAAGAGTCAAAGAAGTGAAAAGAATAAAAAAAGAAAGTAATAATTAGGTCTTAGAATATTCACTCAGCATAACAGTGAAAATCAGTGAACATAAATTATTTTGACTCTGTTACAGGTCATGTGTAATGGAAATAAAGTTTTGTAAAGATAATTATGAAGTCACTGGATACTTTTGCTAACATTCCCCATTATAATTTACCAGTTCTGTCATCTTACTCCTGATATCATTTTCAGTCCCATCAAAATATGTATTATCAATAAAGCATTGTATGTGGAATGGAACTGTAAGGAATAACTAAAAATTAATTTTAAGGTAAGACATTCGCAAAATACCTTGATATTGCCAGGATCATCATTTCAGCGCATGTCAAGGTGCACGCCTGCTCTAGTGCCTTCAGAGATGCCTCCACAAACACGTCTGCAGAGAAGGCTAAAAATCTCCAGAAGTGTACTACTCAAGACACCGTGCAATGTTCCACACAGCATCCCGAACAGGGGTCTCATACCAAAGAAAATGAAAGAAAACATCACTAAATTGCTCAACCTTTTACCACTTTAGACCAACACATTTCCACAAAAAGTTTCTAATTTTCTTTCCTAAAATACTGCTTGGTTTAGCCTTTTTTACTGTATAGCTTAACCTAATCATGAGGGTGAGTAGACAGTGAGATTTAATGTATTACATGTGGCAAATTTATGTATGGGAAGCTTTTTATTACAATGCTCAAAGTACACCTGGAAATGAGCTTCTACCCTGATGTGTAACGTGAAGGCGTAAGAATGGGCCAATAAAAAGTATAAAATGAGACCCAGGTCTAGGATGAAACAAAATACAAGGCTTTTGCAATGACCCTCTAAAAATCTGTTCTTTGCATTTATATCATTATAATAATCATGTTCTGCAAAATGAATTCACATTTTATTGACAGCTCTGTAAAATGAATTACATCAGTGTGTGTCTATGTTGTACAAAAACTCTCAATGTCCAAATTCTCCTCCCCAGCAAACACAGCCATCTTTCTCTGTAAACCTCTGTGATTTGGTGTAGAGCTAGGCACACCTGTAGATTCTGAGGTTCACAACTGGACCAAAGCTGAATTTGTTCTGCACCCCATTTTAGTACATAAATTATCTCCACAGCACACAAAAACCACGTGGAGGAAAATGAATGTAATAATGAAGCTTGCAAGATGTTTGTCAAATTTCATATATATTCTATATTCATGAGGGTGAGTCAAAAACAATCTGCACTCCAGTTAAATTAAAACTTCTGTTGGCCGCACTGTTTTGTTAATGCTTTCCATACTACTGTAGGTCGCTGTCTCCCCAGAACATTTTATGTCAGTTCATTTGTGACTGCAGTGCAAGAAAAAATGGCTGCCCCACATGTGATTTGCACAAAAGAAAAGCAGCGTGCAGTGATTTGTTTTTTGTGGTCTGAGGGTGTGTCTGGTGCTGATGTTTATCGAAGACTTTGTGCACGGTATGGAGAAAGTCTTTTGTCATGAAGAAGTGTGAATGAATGGATAGAGAAGTTGAAAGAAGGTCACACAAGTGTCAGCCATGAAGAAGAAGCCGAACGCCCGTCCACAACTGATGAGAACATTGAACGTGCACGTGAACTAATTCTGTTGGATAGACAAGTGACAGTGGATTATGTTGCAAGTCATTTGTAAATCAGAAGCCCTCAGAGGAAGAAGATTCACGTCTGATGAAGAGGTGAAGAGTGCATTCGTGGCTCACAGCTCAGCCTAATTTAAAAAAATTTAAATGAGGGAATGCAAAAGCTAATGTATTTGTCTTTTCTGAAAGTTGATTAAAATAAATTCTACAGCCAGAGTGCGGATAATTTTGGACTCACCCTCGTGTATATATATATATATATATATATATATATATATTGTCAAAGTCAAATAATTGATTATGTTCGTTGTATAATTAGTATCTGACGATCTAATCGTCTATGGTCTGACGATGTGTTTCCATGATGCTACTTTGCGTCAAGCAATCTGATGCACTAAACTGCGTATTCACAACACACATCCACTGATGCACATAACGCACACACATATAAATGTATATATACTTATATACACGGACGCTCATATGCATATGCACATACTTACATATGGATGCTCATTTGTATATAGTTGCTAATTCAACACACAGACGCACATGTGCGGATGAAAATGTGCAAGATGGTTCCCACACATTATAGTTGATAACCAGTGTTATTAAAGGTATTTTTAGTAATAATTATGATATAATATGTACTTAAACGAGATCTAAGGTTTGGAACATAGTGGACATGTCATGTTTGGTATCATACTAAATCCCTGTTTATTTGCAGACTCCCGTTCCTATCGGCAAAGGAGTTGCATCTTGCGTCCGCTAGTTATGGATGATAGTTATTGCATAGAATGTTATTATCTGTATGCAGTGTTGTAGCTAGTATTAACCAGTTGTTCGGTGGGAAGCTACACAAAGAGACCGTTGGAGAACTGTGCCATGCCCCTGATGACACCGTATGAATCAACCAATGACCAGATTATCCAGAAGCAAGAACCAATGGAAACCTGTAAACTAGTTCCTTTGTTAACATTGAACTCTGTAAGGTATATAAGCTGTGACCCGACTCCACTGTACAGACAACCTCTATGATGATCACAGGCTTCTGGATTGATGACTGTATGCTGGGACCAGTGCGCATGCATATGTATCAGCTTGTACTATTTTATTGCTTTTTACTCTAATTGTTAAAACTTTCATTGTGTTACTTTTTCTTTTCATAAATAACTTTTTGTGCTTTGGAACCACACAATTGGACTGGAAAGCAATTCTTTCTTAAGCGACTTGCAGCGATAAATAGCGCCTAGCGACTATTAGAAATCAATAGAATATATCTGGTTGAAGCACACCTGGACTGCCTTATAGTATTTCCATCTAATTGGGATGCAGTGGAATATTGGTAGAAGAAGCTATTGCCACTGAAAGGCTTTCCTACTGAATGCTTAGTTATATTGATTCAACACCTGTTTAGTACAGTCAGTGGATTTATGACCAAAAAGCACACATGGTCAAATTGATTCATACTAATTGTATGGCTATAGAATTAGACAACTCTGTTTAAAAAGTAGCGAGTTCAAGAGACAGAAGACAGTTTATAGCTGGAACCCCACTGCTCTAGTATTATCCTAAAGGAGTTATTCCTGCCGCAATCATAGGAACTGCTCCCTCCATAGACCCATAGACCTCACAGTATAAATTAAAATTAATAGATAAATAATAACAAAAATAGGCAACATGCCCAATCCCTACTTACATCCTCAATCAGAACCACTGATGGATTGTATGTATTGGTTTCCATGCCAAATAGATAATACATTTGGGCATCCCCTACTGCAATGAAAACCAGTTCCAGTTTGGTCAATACATGGTTGGTGCATTAAATCCTCCTCTCAGCGGCTACCAGTCCCATGCTACAAGCCACTGCAGTCTTTTCTGACCACCCTAGGCTGTGGGGGCTAAGCTACATGACTGACATCACAACTATGCCACCAGTGTGATCACAGTATATTGTGTCATACAACAAAAAAACCTAAAACAAAATGAACCACAAAACTATTTTCAAAAATTCATTATTTGAAAAACAGGCTCCAGGCTCCACAAAATCCTTATTAACGACTTTTGTCTACATTGGTAGACAAAACATGATCTTAGGTGGTATAATAACCATGATCTTAGGGACTTCTCTCCTTTATATAGTGAAAACATGTAAAGTTACTTCTACAAGTGTCCTATCTTCTTAGCACTAAGGCTACATCCCAGGGGTAGGTTCTAGGGGGAGCTTCTCTTGTTTTGCTCACTCCCAATAAAGTGCTATCCCTGCACTGGTAGTCTGTATCTGCTTTTCACTATAACAGGGGCAACTCATATGTTATGTTAGAAAATTTCCATTCTAACACAAAGCTTGCTTTAACTCATACAAAGCAAAACATGTAAAAGAACTGTATTTTCAACTTCATACTTTTGCTTTATAGAAAAATAAAAGCTGTGTATTAACTAGTCTGGAAGCCAGAAGGGTCACTTCTACACTCAGTCACTCTTTAACCTGAAAAATTCTAAGAAAAGTTCTAAGAACCATAACAAGAATTTAAGTATAAAAGATTCATAAAGCAGCTAAATGAGAAAACATCTTTATAAGCTATAAGAAGACAATAAACAGCTAAAACAATAGGAGAGAAATAAATCATTATACTGCACATAAGCAAACCAATAAATGGCCTTTTTAAAAGAACTAAAGTTTCCGTTCTCTGTACCTCTTCTTTAGTGTTACAACATATTTGTGTTGTAAATTACTATAGTTATGTGTAGTTATATTTTGTGTATTATATGTATACAGTTTTTTTTAAGATATTTTGTGGTATTGCATCTTTGTAAATGAAAATTAATATTGACAGGAGACTCTAAACATATTTAAAGGCATATAAGCTAAATCTATTTTTGTATGTAGTTTTTTCCTTTAACAATGTAATGGGGCTGAGTATGGAAATAACAGCAGTATTGTTAAAGTTACCCAACAGCTGACAAAATATTGTCTGCCTGATCATTCACTTAGAAACCTTTAAGCCTGTGTGTTGACTACTGTGGAAATCCATACTATAGTTGTGTGCAATAAAAATACCATAATGATGTCACAACAGACAAAAATAAAAAGCTTAGTTAAATTCCTCTATGTGTGGCATGTTTAAACCAGTCTGCAAAGTCCCTAATGGCGTAGTACTTCCATGTGTATTTCTTATTAATGTGCTACTATATTGTACTGTTTTTATTGTTATGTCCATGGAAAGGCTTTGTAGTCTTTTAAGGTATATGGCAATTGCATCTCAGAGAGACCAATTAAAAATACTGACATTCTTACAGATGTTTCCAACAGGTGCTCTCTGATCTACTTAAACTAGTAAGGTTTTCTTTCTCCTTGCTGCTGCAATATGGGTCAAAGGTTATTACTCAGTGTAAGGTATTGATGCATGGTACGTTTCACAGGTCTTTGTTAAGGAGCAAAAAAAAATATGTTCTTCATGAAATTTATGTACTGCAAAAGATAACTCCAGCTGCAAACCCATGTTCTTATTGAAAACACGTGGAGGCTGATGCCTGTGATACAAAATTCTGCTCTACAAAGGAGAAATGAGAAACCTGACGGAACACCAACACGGTCTGTAAAGTCTCACAGCTTTGCCAAATAGCTTGAAGTCTTCTTAAATCCTGCGGCATTAACAACACGGATTGTTAAGAAATGTACAGGCTCACAACTTAGCTATTTGGAAAAGAAAACATAATTACCCATTTTTAAAAAAAAAAATCTTTAATTTCAGTCATAATTGGACTACAAGAAGTGTGCATACAAACTGTTTGAAGGAAATGAAAATAAAAGAGAAGACACACCAGCGCAAAACTACAGTAGTGGGAAATACATTATAGATAAAAAAAATGTCCAATAAAAGTAATTAAAAAAAAGTAGTTCATATTAAAAGTCCCTAATAGAGGAGGGTATAGTAAAGTTCCCAGGATTTTGATCGTTGATCAATCTTCAGATCTCCCTTACGACATATGTGGAAACATGGAAGATAAAAACAGAGAGGATCCACTATAGCAGTGTTGGCTAACCTTGACACTCCAGCTGTTGTGGAACTATATATCCCAGCATGCCCTGCCACAGTTTTAGCATGCCCTAATAGCAAAACTGTAGCAGTGCATGCTGGGTTATGTAGTTCCATAACAGCTGGAGTGTCAAGGTTAGCCAACACTGCACTATAGTGTATTACCATTTATTATGGATTCATAAAATCTCGCATAAAAAATCATTAAAAACACCAGACATTTGATAAAATAAAAGGCGTACCAGATGGTATAGGCGTAAACGTTCTACACCTAAAAACACTTAGTTGGAAGTCCAATACGTCCTGGGATCAGGAGTTCACTGTCCTTCCACTGTTCAAAGGTGCCTGGTCACACTCCCAACCTTCTAGGTCTCTATCTCGTTCCAACACCTGGTGTTGGAACGAGGCAGAGACCTAGAAGGTTGGGACGCCTTTTATTTTATCAAATGTCTTGTGTTTTTAAAGATTTTTTATGTGAGATTTTATGAATCCATAATAAATGGTAATACTCTATAGTGGATCCTCTATTTTTATCTACCATGTTTCCACATCTGTCATAAGGAAGATCTGAAGATTGATCCACGATCAATAACCTGTGAACTTTACTATACCCTCCTCTATTAGGGACTTTTAATATGAACTATTTTTTTTATTTACTTTTATTGGACATGTTTTAATCTACAATGTATTTCCCACTACTCTAGTTTTGCGCTGATGTGTCTTCTTTTTTATTTTTATCCATATACTGGGGTCTATATAGAGACACGAATAGCTGCATATAGTGAAGCGCAGGTTCCTAAAACCCTTTTTTTTTCCTATACATGTTTGAAGGACATGTTTGTCTTCCAGAATTCAAGGTTCTTACAACAATTCTTATTCTGATCTACAGATCTTTTCCAAAAAACAGTTATGTCCACTCTATGAATTTAGTGTCAGAAGCATATAGTTACCTTGTGCTCAGACATAGGCTTGACATCAGATCCCTTTTAATGGAATCTAACCTTCCACATCTAAGTAATAGCTGACATTAATCAGGCAGAGGCAGTGGCGGATCCAGAGGTTAAATACACATGCAAGTACACTTTAGAATTCAACACAGATAATTCAACATTACTACTCCATGAAATTACAACTCCCTATCATCTAACATCCATAACCTATTGCTAAATGTATTTCATAATACCATTCTAATACCTATCAGTGAGCTAAATAACTTTCGTATTGGTGTTATACTGCAGTATAATTGATTACGGTTACACTTAACAACATTTCTCAAGACTTACACCCAAACTGTGAGCTCAGTGGTGCACAGGGTTGGTTTCTTTCCTTAACTCAGCGATATTCCCTGCACAGTATTTAATTACTGAGCATACCAGTAGCTGTTCTATGCTTTGACTGTTGTAAAAGTTCCAGCCACAAAAAGAAGTGGCAATCCATATTTAAAGTAGCAGTTTGGGTAAAGAGCCAAATGTAGCCAGTTGTAGCTCTATGGCAGGGGTGGGCCATAAGCACCCCCCCCAGCTGTTGTAGAACTACTGTACATATACCAGCATGCCCTCCCACAGTTTTGCTATGTGGCCATACTAAAACTGTTGCATGGCATGCAGGGATGCGTAGTTCATCAAGCAGCTGGAGGGCCACTTATTGCCCACCCCTGCTTTAGGGGCTTTGCTCAATCTTCCTCTTTGGTGCTACTGCTGTCACTGTCAGCTGCTGAATGCTGTACTTTCAGTTATGGTCACATTGGAAGAGAGTATTGACATAGGACAGTGTGTGCAGGGGTTTATTAGGCTTAACACTCGTGCGATTATTCACGTGTCTGGGATCCTTGATTCTACTCTGCAAGGAAGAATTGCTGATAGGAACTGGAGATCTGCCCCTGATGGGTGATGGGCATCCCTTCACCATTCCTATTGCCGCCTCTTCGCTGGAAGCCTCCCTCTTTCTCCACTGGCCATTCAGCACAGGTTCATCTGGGCACCGACTTCTTGAATGCCAGCCCCTTCAATCTCCTTGTTCAACAGGGCTGGAGTGCACCATGTCGATGGTCCCAATACCAGATCAGCACATTGATTCCTGCCAGACTGCCTGCAGCTAGATGTCAACAGTGCCATCACAAGGTGGGTGCAGGGGGTGCGGGCCAAACCTGGGTGTCACCCGTGGAGGGGTGACACCAAAGTGCCGACCCCTCCTCAGCGAAAGGTGCACAGTAGCATTACCTGCAGCATTTGACAAAGTGAGGGAGCCTGCACTGCACACAGACTTGTCCCTGAGGGCAGTCCGCCTCTCCGGGACCCCCAGAGTGACTAAAACAGGGGTTTGGACCTTGAGGCCATGCTTCCTACCCCCGAATCCACACCCCATTTTTGCAAGCGCAATGCAAACCTATCTGCACTGGGTGTCACCATGGAGAGAGGGATGCCGCTGCATGTCAAAACTCAGTTGAGCTGCCGCTAAGGGTACCTGTTATACTGCAGTACATGCGACTCCCAGTGGTTGTCTGTGTGCTGAAAGTTTCAGCTCCTGACTGTCCATGTGGGCCTTCCACAGCTGCTGCAGTGCTTTCACTATGGTTTAAAAGGAGCATAGTATACTACCATTAATAGTATGGGGCAGCTCTCTTAAGTCATATCCATATGAGCCTCTTTTTATCATACATGCATTCTAATTTCTTTCACTATCATATATTACACCTGAAGTGCCTTAGTGGGGTATCATATTGTTGGGTACCACACATGTCTTGCTTTTTCGCACTGAGCATGCTCTGAAACTATGCACATTTAAGTACAGGTGATGCCGGGCTCTACACATTTTGTTCACATGTAACCTATGATTACAGAGGTGTAACTGGGCTGAAATATGGCATTCTCACATAGGCAAGGTTATGCAGTTGAGCATAAATTTATACAGATATGCCCAGCTATATCCTTGTTGCTGGCATAGCAAATCGTGGCATGCATAGCATGAGATCCGCACCCATGAGCGGATATGCGCACTGTGTATGCGACCGCACCTCGATAGGAATGCATGGTGTGATTGCAATGCGCACCATAGCGTATCTGGTGCGGGGAATAGCATGGCGCGATACATGCGCACATTTGAGGTGCGATCAGCCACAATGTAACTGGGCGTATGTGTATATAGTTTAGGAGCAAGTGCGCACTTATGGTGATGTCTAGTAGCAACCAAACACACACATAGCTAGTAGGCGCACCACAAGACACTTTGGATGGTATTCAATTGTTTTTACTCCCTTTGCGCCCAATGGAGCTATTCAATTGTTGCTTCTTTCGGATGTGATCAGCTGTCCGGTGTACCATTTCAGCTCACACCCACCGGGTAGTGTGCGAGATGAAATGGGGGAAAAATTACCCGTTTGGGTGCCCAAATGGCACTTTGGTCTAAGATAGCCTTTTTATGCAGGTAACCCGACCTCTATGGGTGCGATCAGTGCGATAATCGGCATCAATTGAATAGCACCCCGCAATCTCCTGTCATTTTACACGGGATATCGGGCGCGCTAAAACAATTGAATTCCGCCCATTTGTCTCTGAACACTGGCAAATATATGAATTGTTTTCTGTGCATGCAGTGCAGGGGCATTTCTAGAGAGGAGGGGGCCCGTGTGCAGTCTCCAACACGGACCCCCTCCTCTCTGTCCGGCGGCCGGCAGTGCACTGAGCTGTGTGTGGCTAGCGCCAGAGTTAGTGACTCTGGGCACTAGAGTGCACCGAGAGTCTATAGAGTATGGCATGCGCAAACAACGGAACAATGCCGTGTTTGTGTAACGAAAATCATCGCTTACAAAGGCAATGACTGTGATATATGTTGAACTCTCCAACCCTTGTTTATTTTCAAACAATTTGGGGATTTAAAGGGTGAAATAGGGCTTCCTCATTCATGCATCTGATTATCAGTTTTAAAAAGCTTTTAAATATTGTTCTAGACTGCTCAGTTGCCTGCATGCAGATCAATGCTTGTGCCTGTAAGTGCAGAGCTTCCTAATGAATATTGAAAAATGCAGTGTTTGGGTTGTAAGTTGTTGCAAAAATCAAGCCTCTTTAATGAGTGGCACACTTCAAAGCCTGTACAGACATTTATGATGTTGGTAATATAAATATCAGTCTTGCAAGGGTACATTTGTGTGCACTTTTATTCTATGCTAGTTATAGAAACACACCTACTGTACCTGATCTCATCTAACCATTGAACAACATAAAATTCTGCATGTCAAAGGCTGCTATCTCCCTAAACCATTGGTCCATTGTGGTAGCAAAGAGCAATGCACAAAATGATGGTGTAATATTGCAACGTTGGGATAAACATATTGCAATTATTATTTTCTACTACAATGTCCCACAGTAGATGAGAATAGATATTTGGGGACAAGACACAAATATGTTTCTTTTTATGGTAATTGTATGATCTGACTGGAGCTGACATACTGTACCAAATATATTTAATAAGTTGAGCAAAATATACTTAAAATCTCATATTCTTTACAATACAATAAAAGAAAACCATTCGATTTTAGTTGTACAGTATTTTTAGCTATTACGCATTGCTTAATTATTTTCTACTAGCTCTTAAATAATTTGTATTTATTAATGAATTAAAATGTACTAGGCTTTGTGATCTTATACAACTAACAATATAATAAAATAAGCTTTTAGCAGGCTATATCATACTGTCACTAAATGTAATAAGTCAGAGTTGAGGGTATTACAAAATGCAATTTAAATCCCTTAATGAAAAATGCTTCAATAATCTTCCAGATTCACTTAGCTTATCATAGGAACTAAATACCAGAACCACTGTAAGGATATTGTAGTTTTTAAACATGTGTAACTGCACAGATGTTTCAATGTATTTAATCTACCCATGACAGCATTGGTATGCCTTAAGAGATACTGTAGGGCAGGCTGTCCTAATTTCGGAAGCAAAGATTAAACAGTGATTTAACAATTATCTTGAAAACTAAAGTGAAGCAGCAGAAGATATATTGCTTACAGACACTTTTACATTTATAGAAGTTATATATATTAAAATACATTTTTATATTACCTATTTGATGGTTAATATTAATATTATACTAAGATAACAAGATTTGTTTGGAAAAATATTTATTGGTAACATACAGTACTGTACACTATTAATATTTTCAGCTAATTAATTTTGTTAAAATCCATCACACTGTATGGAGATGGGTGTACACCCATTTTTTTTACTCAAAATATGTATATCCCACTGTGATCAAAAAATTTATCTATATATAGCCTCTGCATACTGCAGACTTTTGGCCTGATTAAGACTCGCTTGCTAGATGCGGCCTCTCACTCTCAGTGTATGGAAATTTTGCTAAGTGACATCAAGGCAGCCGCTCGCTCGGCAAGGCATAAGCACGCCCACTATATCTTGGTGAGCGATCACTTTGTGTTTACAGACGCCCACTAGCTTATGTCATCTCCAGGAAACATATTCATCGGTACATCGGGTTACATCGGATCTGACCGCAGCGCTTGCGGTTGACTGTACCCTTCTGCAAGCACTGCGAGCACTTCAGTGTATTTTTCAACCAGGTGACGTGTACTATTATACTGCCTGTTAATTATGCACGCCCCAGAAACGGCATGGAAACACTCTGGCACGCATGGGTCCGCAACTCCACTCCCCCATTACTACTGGCCTGCCCCTGTTACCACCCACAAATGGCATCTCCTGTCACTCATTCCACTGGGCTGTCTTTGCTGGGCGAGCAAGCAAAATCCGATCGCTCGTACTAGTTTGCGCAGCGCAATGCGAACTACACGCATGCGCACATTAGCGAACATCGTCTGCAACGAGCGGCCGCTGGCTAGCGAGCGGGTCTGACTCAGGTCCTTTGATAACATTACATCAGTAGAGGCAGAACGGAGGCATGTAGGGGTGGAAAAGCATTGCTTGACTACAGTAATGGCATGTTCACATATGAACAACATAATTAGATGTGAATGAATCTGCAGATATTACTCTTAGAAGGCATACCTCTTGTGAGTACAGGTGGACTGGTACAGTCTTGTGAGTACAGGCGGACTGGTACAGTCTTGTGAGTACAGATGGACTGGTGGAAAGATATGCAATGATGATGACAATTAGCAGAATGCTCCGATCACTACAAATTGGCTGTATATGCTATTCCTGTTTGTCATTTGCATTTGGAATATTACAAGAAAGTAGATTCTCTTTGGATTATTAAGGGGATGAACAAAGGAACAGGAGATGTTTGTATTTAATTATGTTTTATATAGAAAATTAAACTTTCACGTTTATTAATAAAGTGTAATGACACTTTTTTATATTATAACATGATATTATAATGTCAAACTTTAGCATTTACTATTACCTGACAAGTCGCATCAAGTATAAACTTTGTTGGTCGCACCTTGAGATATTTCTGACTTAACGTATGTACACCCAATGGTGTAGCTTGTAGCCATGGCGCCCGGAGCATGTGTGTGCTACAGCACCACCACAGCCCAAGGGTGCCAGGTAGTGGGGTGTCCAGCATGTAGAGGCAAATTAAAGGAAAATAAAAATAAACATTAGGTGCAGTATCAAACTGGGATATGGAAGGGTAGATATATTCCAACCCACTAAAGTAATTCCACCAATTAAAAATAAGCCACACAGTAGTGCGCACAACTCATGTTTTGCCACACAGTAGTGCCCCTTATTTACATTACGCAACACAGTAGTGTCTTTTATTCATGTTACGCCATAGTAGTGCCCTTATTCATATTGTGTTACATGATAATGGCCACAATGCACGTTATGCCATACATTAGTGCCCATTTATTTGTGTTATGCCCCAGTTTGGGCTATTTTTTTCACATTATGCTACACAGTTGTCCCCACAGTTCATATTATGCCACAGTAATGTCCATAACACCTATCTCCTCCTCTCAAACCTACACAATGATTGCCTTTCAGTCAGACTGTGCCACAGCTCACCCCCCTTACACAGCTCTCCCCCCTCACTCAGCCTCCCCTCACACACTCAGGGCTCCCCCCTCACTCAGATCTTATCATATCACTCAGATCCCCCTTTACACACAGTCACCATTCCCCCCTCACAAAGATCTCCCCTCCTCAAACAGACCGACCCCCGCACACACTCATACACACACAGCACTTCCACTTAACATAGCTTCCCTCCCCTTACACAAATATATTCCCCTTTACTCAGATTTCCTCCCCCCTCCTTACTGTTGCAGGGTGCCAGAGATCAGCTATTCGATATCTTTATGTGTTTCAGGCTCAGCAGGTGCTCTGCATTCGTCAGATAGCTGATCTCTGGTGCCCTGGCCTGAGCAGGCACCTGGAGCAAGTGATCCACTGGAACCACCCTCACTACTCCCCTGTGTACACCAGTAAGTAAGCAAAAAAAGAGGGCTCAAAACAGTTCTAATCAAGTCACTATACATTAGTACAACCTGTGTATTATAAGAAATAAAGCTGCCAATAATGCAAATTATTAAGATTATTAGAAGTTATATTGGAGATCCTTTACTGTACAAAAGCTTATGGTCTTGTGTCTGTAACATTCTAATAATCTATGGAAATTGATATAATATCTTATATATATATTTGTTTTGTTTAACCATTTCAAAATTTGGACAGTTGAAAATCTACTGTAGCCAGGGGACATATTAAGAAAGAGTGTCCAGGGCTCCAGCTGCTCTACCCGGCACTGCAGCACAGTAGACTCTGAGCACTAGTAGACTCTAATGCTGTACATGCACAGTGCTCTGGGGAAATGGCAATGCAGCCATTTTGCCAGAGATTTTCCTACTGTGCATGTGCAAAACTATGAGAGAATATTCACCATGTCATTGTCTCAGTGATTTGTGCTGCTGATGATGTGGCACTCCAGTCAGGTAAGTATTGAAGAAATTAGAGATGAGTGGGTCTGGTTCTCAGAGAACTAGACCCACCCGAATTTCCAGATCCAAGGCGAGAACCAAGCTAAACTAGGATTTTACCGCATGACTCAGATCTCAAAATGAGGGAAAATGTCATCCTCCCGCTGTTGGATTCTCACAGGTTTTGGATTATATAAAGGTTCCCGCTATCAGCGCCATTTTAAATCTGGATGTGGAGAGTGTAGTGATTGGATGTGCTGTGTCCATCCAAGAGCTACTGTATCTGTCCAGGGCAGAGGTTGCTGTGTCCATCCAGGTCAGGGACTGCTGTGTCCATCCAGGGGTTGCTGTGTCCATCCAGGGGTTGATGTGTCCATCCAGGGGCAGTGGCTGCTGTGTCCATCCATGGGTTGATTTGTCCATCCAGGGGCAGTGACTGCTGTGTCCATCCAGGGGTTGCTGTGTCCATCCAAGAGCTGCTGTGTCCATCAAGGGCAGGGGCTTCTGTGTCCATCCAGAGTCTGCTGTGTCCATCCAGGGTTTGCTGTGTCCATCAAGGGGCAGTGGCTGCTGTGTCCATCCAGGGGTAGCTGTGTCCATCAAGGGCAGGGGTTTCTGTGTCCATTCAGAGTCTGCTGTGTCCATCCAGGGGTTGCTGTGTTCATCCAGGGGCAGTGGCTGCTGTGTCCATCCAGGGATTTCTGTGTCCATCCAGGGGCAGTGGCTGCTGTGTCCATCCAGGGGCAGCTGTGTCCAACCAGGGGTGTTCTGTCCATCCAAGGGTGCCCAGTGTATAAAAAAATAAAAGCTAATAATATAATTAATAAAAAAATAATATATTTTTTGTGCTGTACCCCAGTGTACTATATTATTATTATTATTTTTTTACTGTGACGCTGCTGGTCAGACTGTAGTGTAATATTCATACATTGTTTGTGACACTATAAGTGGTAGCACAGTGTATAATAAATATTGTGACACTGTAAGTGGAAAATGCAGTGTAATAAAAAATATTGTGACACAGTTAGTGGAAACACAGTGTATTTATACAAAATATTGTGACACTGTTAGTGGAAACAGTATATTCATAAAAAATATTGTGACACTGTTAGTGGAAATGCAGTGTATGCATAAAAAATATTGTGACACTGTAAGTGGAAAATGCACAGTATTCATAAAAAACAATTGACACTGTTAGTGGAAACGCAGTGTAGTTATAAAAAATATTGTGACACTGTAAGTGGAAAATGCAGTGTATTCATAAAATATATTGTGACACAGTGAAAAACGCAGTGTATTCTTAAAAAATATTGTGACACTGTAAGTGGAAAACGCAGTGTATTTGTAAAAAATATTGTGACACTTAGTGGAAAACGCGGTGTATTCGTAAAAAATATTGTGACACTGTTAGTGGAAAAAACAGTGTATTAGTAAAAAATATTGTGATACTTCAACTTGTTGCGCAGTGTGTTATTCTTTTCTTATTCATAAAAAATCTTGAGACACTGTAAGTGGAAGCTTCACAATTTTACAATTTAATAACACAAAGTTAGCAATAAAAAATGCAACTTTTCACTTCTTTCCTCAATCATGAATAAATGATTAGTCTACATATCCACTACAAGACCACAACAAAGTGCTAAATAACGTGCATAATATATTAAACATAATGACATCACAAACGCCTCAACTGAGATTCACATAAACATATTTTCAAAAGGTGAAAACAGAGGATATGCTTTAAAAAATGGAATAAAGCAGCTAAAATTGCATTATCTGATATAGTGTCCCTACACCGTACCCATGGCCCCTCTACCTGAATTTCAGACAGTCAGAGGGGCAACTCCATGCAACCGTATTCCAGATAGCAGCTACTCCTTCTGTAACCCAGGTCAGAAGATGTGTAGGGGATGTGGTGATATGGACTAAAATGGAGCTCACATCCACTAAAGTGGATAATTAATCCCCAATCTAACAGGAAGCGCAGCTGTAATTTATACATAACACAGGATGGTATGATGATATAGGCTTGGGTGCTGGTATAATCTGGGGTGATGTTATAGGCTGGGGTAATGATATAAAGTGGGGTTATAGGCTGGGTGCCTGGGCATAAGACCAGAAAAGCCACATCTTGGGTGTGGAATTATTTTAACCCAAATCCTGACAGCAGTTGTGAAGGCATCTGTACCATTTGTTAAGCCAAAATTAGTAGAGATAGGTACCTTAACCATCTGAACCTCAACCCTGTTACGTCATCTGCAGTGCATCCATCAAAAATGCATTTGCAAAATTCAGAAACTTTGGCTAAAAGAGTAACAACAAGTAGTCCAGCGTTAGTTAGCTCCCTTCTCTCTGCTAGATCCAAGCACCTGCCATCTTCACCACCAACAGCTTCATTAACAATATCCTCAATCATGAAGTTTGGTTTGTTTGGGCCACCAAAAAACAAGCTACCAATGGGCAGCTGACATTGCTGGCAATAATCTCTATGTGTACAAACTGGCTTTACAGAGGCAAGATGTTGTCGCCATCATCATTATCCAATTCCTCACCCTCATCAGTGTATACATCATTTTCACACAATATGAATTTGTCCCCGTTGGAATCCACCATTACAGGTGCCTCTGTAATTTTTGCATGTAACTGATGGTAAAGGTCTTTCTCATAGAATTTGTAGTTCATTTTGATGGACATCATCTTTTCCACATTTTGGGGAAGTAGGCTTATAGGTTGATCACTGATAAGGTTCCCGGCTGTGCTGAAAACTCTTCCTGAGTAAACACAGGAGGGTGGGCAGCTCAAGTAAAGCAAAGCCAGTTTGTGCAAGGGCCTCCAAAGTACTTTTTTTTCCTGCCGTAGTCAAATGGACTGTCTGACATGCCTATTTGGATGCTATCATTAAATTTTTTTAAATAGTCCTCAACCATTCTTTGAATGATGACTGTATCATATGGAGTCATTAATTGTAGGAAATTCTGACCCAACCAGATGTCAAAAGTAAAAACTTGGTTGTGTTGACTCATCTGCTTCACCAGTGGGTGTTTGAAAGTTTAGCTTTTTCTCGGCAGATGCACTTGCTGGAGAAACTGAAGGAGAAGCCATCGCTGCATCATGTGCCACTTAAGCTGACAATTTGCTTACCAAGAGCTCTTTACATCTCTTCAGATCTGTGTCCATTGGGAAGAAAGACACAATGTCTTCATCCCTTCTGGGATGAAAATCCACTCCCAGCAGTAGCAGCAGGCATGGCTCTCAAGGATTCTCAAGAAAGGCACAACATAAGACTTAAACCTTAAATCTTGCATTTGCTCTATTCTGCCTGTCCACATATCTGTGCTGGTTAAGTGGACAGTGGGTACAATGGCAGTTCGGAGGCCACTAACAATGTTTTTTTAAATGTCCCTGTACAGGTTGGGAAATGCTTTTCAAGTGGAATCTTTGCAAAGGATTATTTAACAGTCAATTGTTTTGGAAAGCACTACTAGTAGTCTTTATGGTCCCCTTCTTGGATGAAAATCAACTCCCAGCAGCAGAAGCAGGCATGGCGCTCAAAGATTCTCAAGAAAGACACAATGTAAGACTTAGGACCTCATTCAAACCCGGTCGCAAGCGCTGAGTGCTCGCAACCAGGTTGATGTTAAGGCCCTGTGCATGCGCAGCAGCTGCACTGCATGTGTGCAAGCCCCGGAGTGAGAGAGAAACTCTCGCTCCAGAGCTCACTACAAAAGGGCCGGCCTTCAATATTGATCAACAGCTTGGCCTGTTTTGTAGGTGGGGCGGGGGGGTGGCTACACAAACTGAGGCATTCCCAAGCGAATGCCTGCCATTTTGTGGGCGGCCGCACTGACATCAGCAGTGATGTCAGTGGGGAGTTTCCTGCTCGATCATAGCAGAAAGGTCCTTGGGGCTTGCCATTGCCTAGACCCAACCTTAGGGTCTCGTCGCAAGCCCTGATGGTCACGATGGTCTTGACCATCGTGACCATCAACCTGGTCAGTCACTAAGCTGTGGGTGGTAACCCACAGCTTAGCTAGCAACCAGGAAGCTGCACTAAAAAAAAAAGCTGCCTCCCTCATTCAGAGAGAGCAATCACTTCTTGTGACCACCTCTGAATGAGGGCCTTAATCCTTAAATCTTATATCTTGCATTTGCTCTGTTCCGCTTGTCCACATATCTGTACTTATTAAGTGGACAGTGGGTACAATGGCAGTTTGGAGGCCACTATGTTTTTTTAATGCCCCTGTACATGTTGGGAAATGCTTTTCAAGTGGAATCTTTGCAAAGGATTATGTAACAGTCAATTGTTTTGGAAGGCACTACTAGTAGTCTTCCTGGTCACCTTCTGGGATAAAAATCCACTCCCAGCAGCAACAGCAGGCATGGCACTCAAAGATTCTTCTGGGACAAGGACTGATGTGAATGAGTAAAATATTTTTTGTAAATGCCTCCCCTCCTCCCCTCCCCTTCTCCCTCATAAATTTACTTCGGAATCAAAAAATTAAATTAACTTTACTACCAATCAACCCTTCCCGTCCCTGCCTTCAACTACATATATACTCCAACTCTCTCAGGCCTCTGAATAATAAAAACATTTGTTTCCTGATGTGCCATTTTGGAAGTTGAACTGCCATGTGTTTGTGCCACCCACTGCTGCCTCTTAGCTTAGTCAGCCAGCTATCTTTATGCAAAATTTGGGCCTAAACTGGATGAAAACAATAATGTGAGCTGTCACACTGGCAGGCAGACATGGCGAGACAGAGCTGCCAGTCATGAGGTAATCACAGCTCATGGACTGGCAGCCAATTAGATGTGGTAGCTCCTGACTGGCTGTCAGTCTGTGAGCTCTGATTGCATTATGAACGGTGCATGATTCAAATTGCACTTGTCTGGGGTAAGTAGACGAGGGGGACCCGGGTGTCAGCAGTGTTGATTTGGTGTCGGTCCACCAGCTGATTACAGGCAGACATGAAGAGACAGCACCGCCAGTCATGAGGCAATCAGAGCTCATGGACTGGCAGACAATCAGAAGTGGTGGCTCTTGACAGACTGGCAGTCTGCGAGATCTGTTTGGCTTGTGACTGGTGCAAGATTCAAATTGGATGATGCCTGTCCATGTCTGCCACTGCCTGCCATGCACCAGCTGCAATTAGCTGATGGCCGGGCACCAAATCCACTCCTGCTGGCAACTGATGGCACACAGGGGGAGGCGAGAGGCTGCTGGAAAGACAAGGGGAGGTGAGTTCTTGGGGGGGCATAATGTGTAAAGGAGCACTACTATTGTGTGGAATAATGTGTTATATGTGGCACTACTACTATGTGGCATAAACTGTAAATGGCATTACTGTGTGGTATAATGTGTAACGGGCATTAATGTGTGGCATAATGTATTAGGGGCACTACTACTGTGTGGCATAATGTGTATAAGGTATACTACTGTGTGGTATTACCGGAAAAGGCTCTCTGTGGAATAAAATGAGTGGGCTCTGTGCGGGGCCCTTTTAAATTTTTGCTATGTTGCCCACAAAGTTCTAGTTACATTGTTGCATGCAAACACAGAGGGCTGACTAATTTATATGGTCACTTTAAAAAGGACTAATTCCGGATTTAATATGAACTTGCATGAGTCATAAAGTTTGACACTTGCTCAGACTGCGAGGTCAAAAGGATTCTTTTGTAGATTTCACACAGATTTTTGGCATACTGCCAAATTTTCACTGGAGCCAGTCCCTGAACATTTGTAATTTAAGAGATTGTGTGACAGTGTGTGGCCCTGATGAAGGTCAAACATAGGCAAAAAACGAATCCTGGTCAAACTACACCACCATGCCAAATTTGGAGGAGCTAGGCCCAAAACACTAGCAATGCATAAAGGAAAAACAGACAGACAGACATGCTTTCTTGCTTATTAAATACAGTAGATAATACCCAAATTCAATGACAAGACAGTCCACTACAACTAATATTACAATAATTACAAAATTTAGTAATCCGGGGGCGCATTCTCCACTTGGTGTCCTGGCACCAAATGTATGAAACATACTACACTTTTCAAACACCTTCATTCACTAATCCTAGTTATTTCTGGTATAATATCCAAAATAAAGCCGTGGGAATATATTATTAAGGTTAATTCAGCATCATAGGGATTTACATGTTGTCTAAAGTCGCTATTTGAGATCAATTATTCCTACTTCTACCTCTGGTGGAATTGGAGTGTCAGAACCACTTCTGGCTTCCTCTCCGCTTCCATTATTTCTGCAGGCAACTTCTTAAGAAGGTATTGTTTTTTCTTTCCAATATATACTGTATTTTATTGAAGTTTTTCACAGTATAAACATACACAGAGAGAAGAGAAATAGTACCACCTTTTAGAATAAAATCTATCAGATCACACAAAAAATAAACTTAACAGTCATTAACACTAAAACTTTGTGAAAAAGCAATAAGATTTTTGGAAGTTTTATATATAATTGATGTAGGTAAAAGCATGGACAAAATTATGTAACTCTGGGCCTGATTCAGAGCCGCTCATAAGCGGCCGCTCGTTCGTTCCTACCGATGTTCGCACAACTGCGCATGCGTACGGATTTTAATACACATGCGCGAACCAGTCAGTGCGGCTGAAAATCGTGTGCTCGCTAAATAGCGAATGCCTGCTATTTTGAGTGACAGAATGAGGCGTTTGTGGGTGGTAACAGGGGAAGGTGCTTGAAAACAGGGAGTGGAGATCCGAACGCAGGCATGCTTAAAGGTCAAAACGGGCGTTTTAAGGGTGTGCATAATTAACAAAGCAGCGTCATTGACCACGTCACTTGGTTGTTTTATAGTCAGAACTGCTCGCATGATTGCGGTAGGAAAAACCAACCACAATAGCGAGCAGTTCAGACGCCTTTCGATGTACTCGATTAATCTAATAAATAGCGGACATGACGTATGATGCGAGCGGCCAGGGGGCGTTTTTTTCAAAATTAAGTTTGCATGTTTTGTTCGCTCTAGACATAGAGGCGTGAACAGACCGCAAATAGCCAGTCCCTTTTTCTGAACGAGCGAGCGCAAATAGCGTCCGGCTCTGAATCAGGCCCACTGTCAGGTGATGCAGTAACATAGTGATCTTTAGATTCAAACAGAAAAAAACTATTTAGTATCAGGCATTAACCTGTATAGGAATATATATATACTAATATATCAGAATATTAAAGATAAAATAAACAAAAAGAAAAAGTAGAACAATACCTTACCATATTAAATACAGTAAAGAGAAATACAAATTTAGTACAAACTAGTGCCTACCCAAAACCATTGTTGTCGATCCATCCCTGGAAGTGTCCATCCATAAGAAAAAAAGTACAAAAGAGGGAGATGAGATAGAGGGAGTTTAGATAGAATATAGAAAGAAAAAGAAAATATATAAAGAGACAAATAGGTGAAGGCAGCACAGACGGTGTAATGGTTAGCGTTACTGCCTCACAGCACTGAGGTCATGGGTTCGATTCCCACCCCGGCCCTACCTGTGTGGAGTTTGTATATTCTCCCTGTGCTTGCGTGGGTTTCCTCCGGTGCTCCGGTTTCCTCCCACACTCCAAAACTATACTGGTAGGTTCATCGGCTCCCAACACAAAGTACCCCTAGTGTGTGCGCATGTGTTAGGGAATATAGAGTGTAAGCTCCACTGGGGCAGGGACTGATGTGAATGGCCAAATATTCTCTGTAAAGCGCTGCGGAATATGTGTGTGCTATATAAATAACTGGTAATAAATAAATAAACAATAAGAAAATAAAAACAAATTCGGTTTTGATTATCTAAAAGCTGATAGGAGTACCAAGAATTGAATTGAAAACAGCACTGTATCACCAATTTAGTTGGTAAAGGTAGTGTCTGGATGTATTTATCCCAGCATTAAATCAAAGCAGGGGGTCAAGGTCTCTTAGTCCAAAGACACCTCTAACCAGTCCATATTGAACAGGAAAAGTAATCAAGATGTTGCCATAGAAATGGTGGGTGCTGATTCATGGATCCACTGTTGTAAAATGGCATTTCATCCCACCGCCGACAAAAGTACAATTAGTTTCTTATCAGTCTTGGGGATTTCAGGTTAGTCAGCCAGATAGCCAAATAGCAGTCAAGATGCAGTACACCTAAAGGGTATACCCAAAACTATAGAGCCATAATGATGTAAATCCCCCCAGAACTGTTGGATGTAATGACAATCCCAAAAGCAATGCTTAATATCTGCTTCCGCAGTCAGATACCTAGTACACCCTGCCCCCTCAGAGATACCCATTAAATAGCATTTTTTTGGTGACAAAAATGCCCTGTGTAATATTTTATGAGACATTTCTTGTTATGAGTTAGCCGGAATAGGTTTCAGATTGATTTTTATGTCAGGAGGAAAGAGGTAATCTGGGAGGCCCACTTACCCAATTCAGGTCTCCGGGTCAATCTCTATACATATACGGGCATATATCGTAGAAATAGAATATGGGATTTGTATAATCTTAATCCTTTAATTTGGAGAGAATAGATTTTAAATAATGGGTATCTTGAAAATAAGAAAATCTATGTTGAGGTTTGATCCCATATTTTTCAACCACTTCATTAAAAGTAAGTGGGAGATTGGTTCTGTTAATCCAATCCATGGCATAACGAAGGAAACAAGCTAAATTATGTTGCTTAATATTAGGCAAGTTGACTCACCCCATAATTTCTTCAAGATAATTCTGGGTCTTTTATTATTTCAAATGATTTTGGAAATACTAGCTTTAAGCAAGGATAAATTTGATCTCGTGATCAGAAGGGGAGTCATTTGCAAGATATATATAAGTTTCGGGAAGTTGGCCTTCTTAAATAGATTGCAGCATCCTAAAAGATTTAGTTGTAAATTTTGCCACAAACTGAGCTTTATTTGTATTTTCCGAACAATCAGATTAATATTATATGTGTTTAAGTGACAAGGGTGTGGGGGGAGTGCAATGCCCAAATAGGTAATATAAGTGCTCGCCCAATGAAAAGGAAAGGAGCCATTCTGGCTCGACCTCACCTGCCCAAATATAGACAGAGCTTTAGACTTATCAAAATTGATTGAGAAACCAGAGAAAGTGAAAAAACTATTTACAGCAGCAATCAAAAGAGGCATAGAATGTTTAGGGTTGAATGTGAAGAGAAGCAGTTCATCTGCTAAGGGAACGATGCGCAAATCTCGGTCATCTATATTGATACCCCGGTATCCACGTAATTGCATGATATAACGAATAAAGGGCTCTAATGCTAAAATAAAATAAAGGGGGGAGAGAGGACATCCTTGTCTAGTACCTCACTCAAGGTTAAAGGGAAGAAAAATCACATTATTAGCCACTACCTGTGCAGTGGGTTCAGTATAAAGAGTTTGCACCAAATTACAAAATACCATGCCAAAATGCTGATAGTGAAGTACCCTAGTAAGGTGGGTCCACGCAATTTTGTTGAAAGCTTTTTCTGCATCTAAATTAACAAGGATATTATTGGTAGCCTTGTGAAGATGAGTATAAGTTATTGCAGCAATGGCTGCTCTAATTCTCTGTACTGATTGACTGCTCCTAATACAACCAAGTTGTGCAGGCAAAATCAGGCATAGCACGCAGGCTTGTAGGCAATTGGCCATTCAATCAGACAGGATTTTAAAATCCTGATTGAGGAGCGATATAGGATGATAAGAGCCCACAAGAGAGAGATCCTTACCAGGTTTTGCCAACGCAATTATTTGGCCTCATTAATCCAAAGCAGGGTTTCCCTACAGGTGAGAATATGATTATAAAGTTTTGTCAGAGTAGGAGTCAATTCTCCACTAAGCATCTTGTAGCCATCAGGGCCAAGATTTAATAGTTTTGAGAACCTCCTCCTCCATGATAGGGCAGTCCAGGAAATCCCACTCTTCCTGGGAAAGTCTAGGCAAATGGGTCTCCTCTAAAAAGGAATAACCTTCCTTAGTATCATCCAGGCCTACAGTATACAAAGATTTGTAAAAATGCATAAATTCGGAGTAAATTCTGGTTGTATTAGAAAGAATAGTACCAGAGCTATTTATAGCATCTACCCATATCCTAGTGTGGAGTCCTTCACCTATGAAACGTATTCCTTTGATAGGCATATTTAGTCTGTGCCTGTTGTGTAAGTAGACTTGCTTAGCAGAAAGATAGGCCTTTTTATGGCCAGGATAGTCATGGCGCTTGTAAATATGATAAGCTGAAATGAATGTGGTGCTCAATACTTGTATTTGGGAAATGACCATTTTTTTCTTTATCATGACTTGATGCTGACTGAATCTTAGTTTGACCTGAGTGGGGAAACTCAACTTCCTCATAATAATAATTAGGGATGTGCGCCGACCCCCTGTGTTTTGGTTTTGGATCTGTATATCCTTGTGTTTTGGATCTGGATTTGGTTTTACCAAAACCAACCCTTGTGTGTTTTGGTTTTGGATCTGTAGTATTTTTTTAATTGATATAAACTGCTAAAATCACATCATTTGTTTTTTTTGTTCCTATAGTATTATTAACCTCAAAAACATTAATTCCAACTCGTTTCCAGTCAATTTTGACCACCTCATAGCTCACAATATTGTTTTCATCCAGTTTAAGCTCAAAATTTGCACCAAGCTAGCTGGCTGACTAAGCTAAGCGGCAGCAGTCGGCGGCACAAACATGTCGCAGTTCAACTTCCAACATGGCACATAAGGAAACATATGTTTTAACTATTCAAGAGGCCTGAGGGAGTTGGAGTATGTATGTAGTTGAAGGCAGGGAAAGGATGGGTTGATTGTTAGTAAATTTAATTAAATTTTTTGATTCCAAAACAAATTTATGAGGGGGGGGAGCATGGGTGAACAAAATGTCCCATATTTTTCCCACAAAATCACTTTGGTGGTTCAGAATAATTTTATTTTTAAAGAGGCATGCAGGAGATGCTGTCTGTGGCCATAAACATTTCTGGACATTTTTGGCATTCAGCAACTGCATGTCAAAGATTGCAGCAGCAGTGGCAGTTCAACTTCCAACATGGCACATCAGGAAACAATTGTTTTTATTATTCAAGAGGCCCAAAGGAGTTGGAGTATGTATGTAGTTGATGGCAGGGAAAGAAAGATTTGATTAGTAGTAAATTTAATTTATTTTTTTTATTTTAAAGCAAATATATGAGAAAGGAGGGGAAGGAAGGAGGAGGGAAGGCATTCACAAAAAATATTTAAATCATTCACATCAGTCTTTGCCCCAGAAGAATACTTGAGTGCTATGCCTGCTGCTCTGGAAGTGGATTTTCATCCCAGAAAGGTACCAGGAACACTACTAGTAGTACTTTAAAAAATAATTGACTGTTAAACAATTCTTTGCAAGGGGAAGCAAGCATGACAGTAGTCACCCAGTTGCATAGCATATCACTGATGCCATAACATCTATGCTGGTATTAGATGTGCATCCAATATCCACCAATAATGCAGTTGGTTTTAGACAGTTAATTGAGGTCCTGTGTCCCTGCTACCAAATCCCATCAAGATTCCACTTCACTAGAAAAGCAATTCATAACATGTACAGGGACATTAAAAAACTTAATTAGTAGCCTCCAAAATGCTGATGTACCCACTGTCCACTTAACCACAGATATGTGGACAAGCTGAACAGAGCAAACACAAGATTTAAGACAAAAGTTTTAAGTCATACATTGTGTCTTTCTTTACAATGGACACAGAACTGAAGAGATGCAAACAGCTATTTAAGAAAATTGTCAGCTCAAGTGGCAAGTGATGCAGCAATGGCTGATCTTTTAGTTTCTCCAGCAAGTGCATCTGCCGAGAAAAAATGAAATTTTCCCAAAAGGCCCACTGGTGATGCAGATGAGTCAACACAAAACACAAAAAACTTTTTCGATGGATACACTGCAGATGACATAACAGGGAGGAGATTCCTAGATGGTTATGGTTCCTACCCTCTACTTACTCTGGCTTTTTAAAATGGTACAGGTGACTTGACAATTGTTGTCGGATTTGGGTAGAAATAATACCACACATAAGAAGTGGATTTTTTATCTTGCGCTCAGCCATGACAATTGACTTTTCCTTATCATGGGCAATAACTGTTTCTTCCACTGGTGCCTGATTTGCACAAACAACATCCTCATCAACAACATCCTTATTAGCTTCAGCTACAAAAATATCCTGCTCATCCTGGTACACTTCCACAGAACCATCCTCGATTTCTATATCAGCATGTTCACTTGTGCTTACATCATCATAAAAGGCAGAACCACCATTCATAAATAAAGGCCAAGGACTTAGCCTTTCCTTGCCACTTCATGTGGTGAAAGAGATATTGCCAATTTTATGTCTTTCTGCAACTATCTTTCCCTTTGAGGTATTTTCTTTACCACTGTAAAAGATTGGTTCTTGATTTTGGATGCCCTGATTTAAGCCCTGTATGACCTTGGGGATTGGCTTTACTAGATGACGTAGATGGACTAGTATCATTATGACTGGTGGCACTGGCAGCAGCTCGAGTACTAGTATGTGGTTCCTTCTCTCCTCTCAACTGACCGTTCTCCATATCAACAAACATAAATGCAGTGGGATACAGCACACACGTCAATTTGTACCAATTTTAAATATTACACTGCGGTATCAATGACTTACAGTGTCACAAGATTTTTTATGAAAAAGAAAAGAATTACACACTGCGCTGCCACGTAGTGTCACAAGATTATTTATGAATAAGAATAACACACTGCAATACCACTTACAGTGTCACAAGATTTTTTATGAATAAGAATAGAAAAACACACTGCACTGCCATGAACAGTGTCACAAGATTTTTTATGAATAAGAAAAGAATAACACTGCACTGCCACTCAGTGTCACAAGATTTTTTATAAATAAGAAAAGAATAACACACTGCGCTACCACTTAGTGTCACAAGATTTTTTTATGAATAAGAAAAGAATAACACACTGCGCTGCCATTGATGTCATTATGTTTATATATAATGCATGTTATTTAGCACTTTGTTGTGGTCTTAGTCGGTGTGTACACTAATCATTTATTCACAATTAAGGAAAGTAGTGAAAAGTTGAATATTAGACTGTGCTACCACTTACAGTGATGTCATTATGTTTTATATATAATGCATGTTATTTAGCACTTTGTTGTGGTCTTAGTCGGTGTGTAGACTAATCATTTATTCACGATTGAGGAAAGAAGTGAAAAGTTGAATATTAGACTGCGCTACAACTTACAGTGTCACAAGATTTTTTTTATGAGTAAAACACTGCTCTACCACTTAGTTTCACAATTTTTTTTCTGAATAAGAATAACACACTGCACTACAACTTATAGTACCACAATAAGACAATATGTGGACAATAAACTGTGGTCTGCCCGGCAATGTCACCAAACAATAATAGCACAGCTAAGATGCTAATGGACACACACCAAAAAAAAAGCACTTTTATTTTTTTTACACTGGGGAAGAGCATCCGTGAATGAGGCAGCAGCCCCTTGATGAACAACACAGACAGTGCCCCTTCTTTATGGACAACAAAGCACTCCTGCCGAGTCCAAGGTACCTACTATATTGAGCCAATTAACACATTTTGGCCCCCCTTTGGGTAATATAGGGTAGTATAGTATGTGATTTTTTTTCTGCTACTTTATCCATTATGGACTGCCAGCCAGACTGCACTTGGACCAGGGTAGGGACTTTGATCGTAAATTAGTCCAGAAACTGTGATTATTATGTAGCAGCTACATAATAATCACAGTTTCTGGAATAACTTACAAAGTCCCTACCCTGGTCCAAGTGCAGTCTGGCTGGCAGTCCATAATGGATAAAGAACTTTTCACATGAAGTTTTAGGGGTGGTCCCTGTTTTTTGCTCTTTAGACCTGTATATAGCATGTAAAATGATCAGTAATCACTAGTATATTACTATTTTTTCCACCTTTATCTTCTAAGGAAAATAGTAGATTTTGGAGGAAAAGTCTTCCGTAACAAAAAAGTCATTCGATTTTACAGTACTTTTCTAACTTATTTTTCATTCTAGGCCAATAAAAGAGGTCAATTAGAAATCCTAAGGTTTTGTCCACATATAGGTACCAATGTTTACCATGGAGGTAATTCATCAAAAATGAATTGTATTCTGTATGGAGTACTTACTGCCATTTATATTTGACATCATGTCTTAGCTAATTCCAATATGGCATACCATTCTTTATTACTAAATGTTTTCATTATTTTAGTAATATTTTAGACTGAATTAAAAGGTTCTCCTTACCCTGAAGGGCACATTTCCATTTTAAAACCTCTATGATAACATTTATGTCAGACTCATGTATCTGTGCTTCCGACAATTTATTTCTGGGTATTGACTTTATACCTTCCATTTCCACTTGACTCAGCCAACAATAAACATATGGGATCCTTTTTCAGTGGCACCTAAACCACTAATGAATTCAGTTATTTTGGGAATGATAATGATGTAATCCTTGAACTTCAGGCACTATGACTTCAATCCAATGCACTCATTTGTTTAGGCATTCTAGATAGAGTATCGGCATCAACATTATTGATGGCTTGTCAGTACTTTAGGCTAAAGTCATAAATGGATAACATGGGCAGCCATCAATGCCCTGTGGCATCTAACTTAACATAGATAGTAATACAAGTGAAAGGATTATTATCAGATAGTTCTCCAAAATGTAATCCATAAAAGGTAATCATGGAATTTGTCAACAACAGCAAATTTGAGGGCTAAAAAGTCCAATTTATGAACTGGATAATTTTTTTTCTCTAATAGATAATCCTCTGCTAATATATAAGAAATGGGATTTTGGGGTCTGTGAAGTCTCCTGCATTGTGCCATTATTGTATAGGTACAATACATAAAATTATGAAGAAACTGCAGTTTCTGCATCATTTTATGTAAAACCCCGATTGATACATAGGCCCCTTATTCTTTTATTTTGTTTCTGGTATAAAAGGGCTCCTAATCCTTCTAGAAAGCATCAATGTGTAAAATGTATTGTAATGTGGGATCTGCATAGGCTAACACAGGGGCATGAGTAAGGCTCCATTTCAAATGAATGAAGATTGTTTCACACTCAGTTGTCCATTTGCTACCAAATTTATTTTAAGGCTTAAAATAAAACCTCTTAGGAACATTCTTAGATCGAGGAATTCCTCCAGACGAGGATATATACAATGATAAGAAACCCAATGTAAAAATGGCCCTATCGAACCTCCTAAGAAGGGTGAACACAATTGATACATAAGGTAGTAAAAAAACTTTTGTAGCTGTAAGGCACAAAAATGATCAGCCACTAACATTAAAGCAGCCATTGGCCATTAGTTGTAATTTTGTACAACTAACAATGGCATGGTACAGTTCAATGAGGAGAGACAATGGAATGTAAAGATATGAAAGATTAGCAATATATTCTATAAAACTTAACAATCAGTTCCTAGCAACTAGTTGGTGATTCACCATTTACTTAAATAAAACTGTCCTCCTGTTTTAATACTATGGAAGACATTTTATATAGTTACTGAGTCAGTGTATTTGCAACTAATAAGCCCACCCTGCAACCTTCTTGAATTTGAAAGTTACTGGTGAATGGGGTGATTTGTTAAGAAAAGGAAAATAGCTAACACTCCATACACCGCCTACAGTGGCAAGGAAAAGCACAGATCATGGGCACTTTTTGCTATCAGTATACCTGCTATTGTTTTAATGTATAATAGAATGCCCAGAGCAAAAAAATTAGCACCCAACATGGTTTGCTACTAGTTTTTCCCTTGAACCTTCTTCATGCTCTGTTTCTAGATGTGTCACCCCCATAACAGACTCCTCAGTGCCTGAAAAGAACACTGAGGTTGAAGAAAAAAATTGTCATTTACAGAATCCTGAGAATAGTCTAAGGGTGTCCATGAGTACTATGAATGAGTTGAAGATTTCAGGTTCCGATAATGTAATTATAGAAAAGCCTCATTCCACAATATTTGACCATTTAGAAATGTGATAACTGAGTGCAAATGATGATGATTTAGAAATAGAAAATGATGATGCAACAGGATGCAGGTGGAAATTGTGGATCGGAACAATAATGAGGATTATGATGATGAATGTGTTGGACTTGAAGAATATATTGAGGATGCTGTTTATTATTTCAAGTACAGTATGGCAGCAACCTGTAGTCATGCTCATGATAAGTGAACTTTCATGTCTGGGCAACAGACAAATTAATCCATATCTAACATGTGGAAATATATTTATCCCGTCCCATAAAGCATTTGAAGCCTTTCTCATGCCAATCTATGTAGCGGTAGGAACTTCAACCATCTAGGCACCACCTCAATAGCACTTTATTTGCAGCAAATTCAATCAAGTGATTCATAACAAATACTATACTCCAGAATCAGATACCAGTAGCATGGAAAGAAATACTTCACACATTGTTAGCCACTGATACCTTCATCATCAACCTCCTCATTAGGAGGTAGTCCTGCATCCAAATTTCTAATGCAAGTGGACTCCTCATTATTCCCAAGAAGAATCCTTGCACACTAAGGGGTATACAGTATTTAAGGAATGTAGTTAGAATACCGACGGCTGGGATACCAACTGTTGAAATCCTGTGTTGGAATCCCAACTTGGGACTAAAGATAGGTGCCTAAATCCCGCCACCCATCTACTTACAATGCCAGAATCCCAACAGACGGCATCCCAATTAAAGGAAAGCCAGGCCGTGGTAGCTGTTAGCCACAGTAGGGTGGGGGGGTTAGGTTTAGGCATCCCCGGGGGAACTTAGGGTTAGGTATGCCTCAGGGAGGGTTAGAGTTAGGCTGTGGGGAGGGTGGGTTATGGTTAGGCACCACCAGGGGGATGTTAGCGTTAGGCACCCCCCCAGGGAGGTTAGGGTTAGGCACCACTTAGGGAGGGGGGGCTAGGTTACTTAAATGCCCTTGTCAAGATCCTCAATAAATGACCTTTCAGAGACGGGATTTCAACCTGTGGCTATTGAGCCGCCGGTATTTCATACCCGAACCAGTATTTACTAAGGATTTATTTTAATTGCTTTTTTATCAATTAAAATAGATAAACATGTTGTGTTTCTGGAGCTAAATCACACATTTACTAACAGACATGGTTTGATTTGTTTTTTAAGTATTAGTAAATGTGTGATTTAGCCCCAGAAACACAACTTTGATGTTGATCGATTTTTATCGATTTTAAATAGATCAAAATTGATCAAAATCAACCTTTAGTAAGTATACTCCTTCGGCTGCTTTATTACAAAAGGTATTCAAGAATATTAAAGTTTGGTACACACCTCAATGATGTACTGACTGATTCTACTCATCATTAGGAAAAATGTTGTGCCGCAGGTCAGATCAAATAATCTGATCCGACTGCTTTGCACTTAATTATTGGTCATGGGAGCCAAATACACATTGTGCAATAATCAAACAGACTAGCTGAGAATTGGCTGATTGATCCAATTATTGCACAGTGTGTAGCCCACAAGAGGATCCATGTATGACAGGCAGTAAAATTTTGCACAATGGATCACTAAATCACTGCCATCTATGTAAGCATAGGTTAGGTTTTAGCTGGCTAGTTGATGTCATCTATCCACACCACCATTTTCCACTTTAGTTCCATTTCTCCTGAACAGCTGTAGCAGGAGATTAAAGGCATAGCCATTAATTCTCTAGAACTCACCATTGTATTGACTATACACTTACATACATATATGTGGACAAGTGGTACTGGTCAAACAAAAGACTACATAATCAGGGTCACCTCATTCCCTGTGTCCTGTGAAAAACCAGGAGCTGGCTCCAAAGGGCATTCACCTCCTGTACATTATTCCTGTGGAACATTGGCGGAAGCCAGCAATTGTAGAGCCTCGTATCGCAAAGAAGAAAGAAAGAAAACAAGAGAGACAGAAAAGAAAAAAAACATAAGAAAACAGCAGAGAAAGAGAAGAAAAGATGGCACAAAACAGAAATTTAGGGAAGATGGTAAGAAATACTATGCAAGTTAAGCAAACAAAATGGCAGCAATACTCACAGTATTTTTTACCTGAAGAAAGAGGACTGGCACAGGCAACACCTCCCATATATAAACTCAAGCTTAACCATAACCTATCTGGCCCTTTATTGTCTGTCAACACATTTTCCTTGGGGGTTTAATTTTCTCCAGCCTTATTCAACCTCCAGTTTTATAATTTTTTGTCAACTTATTACAGTACATTATGTAATACTATATGATAAATGCAACAAAACTTTCCCTAATAATTTAAGTGATTGTCTAAGAGAAAAAAATATATTGCTGTTTTAGAGGCTCATAGTGACACAATCAATAAAATATTTTTTTAAAATTTATTGAATATTTTGATTTGTGCTCTATCCAAACACGAATAACACAGTGCCCTGCTGATCCCCTGTTCCCTTGTGGTAGAGACTGTAAAATAGCATAACACAGTATGCACTGGTGAGGAAATCTAATTGCACAGTAACAAAAGTGCACTTTACAGACTCTCTACCAGGAAAGTGGGGACAGCAAGATTAATTTTTACTAACTATGCAGAAGGCCATAAAGAGTAATGTGCATTGTGGGGGATATAGAACTGTCACAAGAGTGCTCTGGGTTTGTCTTGTAAGAATGAGATTACTGAGGGACAGGGGTCCTCTAACTTCTGTGGCCACCCCCATTTTCCCAGTTATATTTTACAAGATGGCGCATGCTCAGAAGATAGCAAATGCTCTGGTACAGTGCCAGAGTCTTTGCTTTCAATGTGTGGCACCATCTTTCTGAAAGTATCACTGGAAATATGGTGCAGGCCACATAAAAACCCACTTCCCAGCAGGCCTGACACTAGTGTGAAGTATCTAAGTATCTCCAGGTGCAGGGTGTGGAGCACTCCTAGACCCAGGGGCCCTTTTGCACCGCACTCCCTATACCCATCATAAATATGCCAATGCTGAGATAATAGGGCTGCATTTTAAAAATAAACAAATAAGTAAAAACATTTGACTTGCCACTGTTTTTGGAATTTCCCATTTTATGCTTTTGCACATGTATCCTTTGCTGATCCATTACTAATTAATGTAACTTGTACATTTAAGAAAAAGTTTACTGTACTCATGCATAATGAATATAACATTACAAAAAAAAAATTTTTTATTAAAGCAATATATATTTTATCTTTTTTGGAATTGTATACATTAAGCAAACTTTTAAACAGCCAATGATTAATTATGTATTAAAAAGTTAAGATAACTCACTTCAGACAATAGATTGCAATTCTCACACATAAAAACTGTTAGGAAGACAACATGAAATTGTTAAATAAAAGGAAAATACTCAATTGAAATGTAATGCAAAATAGGCAGTAAGAAGTACATATCTCTTAGTCATCTTTCACTGAAAGATATTACCAAACAACAGGTCATTGACTTGGGGAATTTGCACTCCCTGTAGTTTAGATGTTCACATACCAAAATGAATGGATCCATTATTTGTGAAGATCTGTCTCCTGTTACCTGCCTAGAGGGAGTAATCGGAGTACCCAATTCACCAATAAAACAGCTAGTTTACAGCTAAGACTATTTTCTGTGTGCAGTCCTAAATTTCCCATTAAAATTATATTGTTTGGAAGATTAGATATGTAATATTACCTCTACAGTACTTCTCTGATATACATGATTTACTAAAGACAAAAATGCTGATTAGTTAGTACAGTAGTATCATGTTTTACAAAGCCACCCAAACTTTGGGTGGTATAGTACAACATGGTCCCAAATAGTTCCTTAGGGTACATAGTTCTTGATATCCAGCTGCTTCTCTTCTCCTGCACACTACTGATTTATAATTTAGGGTTGGCCTGTCAGAGATAAGGCAAGTGCTGCACTTGTTGCTAGGTAGAGCAGAAAAGCAGTGGGAGTGCATAAGATGGTAACAGAAACTCTATTTGGGATATCCTGAACTGTACTTGGGACAGGGTTATACTTAGTACAGAGGTTCCCAAACTCTGTCCTCAATGAACTCTAGCAGTCCATGTTTTAAGGATATCCATGCTTGACCACAGGTGACTTATTTAGTACCTCAGTTAATTTGATGATACCAACTGTGCTCAACCATGGATATCTATAAAACCTGAACTGTTGGGGTGCCTTGAGGACCATGTTTGGGAACCTCTGGGTATTCCATACAAAAATAAAAATAGTCACCAAATTAAACAAAATTTAACAAAAGGGAATATATTTAATTTCACAATACACAATCACATAGTCACAATTTTCTCAAATGTTAAGTGTATTTTTTGTATTTGTACTAATCATGTTGGTGGTATCATGAACCAAGTTATTTTAGACATAGTATTTAAGAAGGAGTATTTTGGAGAGTAAAATAACATTTTCTAAAAGGAATCAGGCATTTTAAAGAGAAAGTCAAGCTACTTTTTAAAATTAATATCTATTCTATATCTAATAAATAATTACTATTAACCTGTTAATGCATTTTTGGACTGGTTAAATTACAAAATCAATATCTATAATTATTTATGCAGTATCTGGACAATTTATACCTCAGTTTTCAGAAGACATTGAATTTATAAAAAGTATAATTCATATGAGTTGAGTGTTGACTAACTAAAGATTAATACATCTAAATATTACACATGTTCTAAGAAGTTAATAGCAATTTATGATCCATCTAATGTCATGGAAATTTACATAAGAATGGTTAAATTATATTACTTTATTTAAAGCAATTTATATAAAGGGGTCACCGTGGAGAAATCTGAGATCTCTCCTGCAGTACCCCTGATCAGTGTAGATATCGCTTCCCCATACAGTAGTATAGAGAGAATGATTCACAGAAGTACAGAAAGCTCAGTTTTCTGTTTTACTTCCATAAAAAACTTTGGCATCTCAGGATGGTGTAATGCGCTTTCTTACTACGGTGTAATGTGCAGGAGCATGCGCAGTAAGGAGTTCAAAATGGCGCATGAACAGAATGGTAAAGGAAATGCAAAAAAAAGAGATTCTGAAAAAAAAGAGAAGACCGGACCACCACACCAGGATTTACTGCATTGCTACTCCAAACAGATCAGGGTACATGAATTGCAACTTAGCAAAGCTATGGATCATATCGAACTGATGCAATCTATAGTGATACATAACAATTCTGTACTGCAGATCTACATGAAAAAAAACCTTAGTTTTGACATGACACGCGAAAGGGCCATGTAAACTTGCTCATGAGAAAAACAGTCTCCACGTTAAGTGTCTGTCCCTGTGCTTTATATATCGTCAAGTCAAAGCAGACTCTTACCGGGAATTGGTAGCCAAGAAAGCGCTCGTATTGCCATTTTTTCATTGACTTGCTTCATTATAATTGTCACTACTCGGCTCCCTTTTGTCATACATTAATGTTTCATACACCTAAACCTTTCTCGACAAATGCTCTATAGAATAGTTAAAACTGCATCAAAATCTGTACAGTGATTCTCAAGATTAGCCCAAACAAACAGACTGATGCATACTTTATACAATGTATAGATATTTTTATTCTTTATTGTTTAATAGAACTTTTTGTATACAAATGCATTGCCTGTGATATTTTATGTATAAAATGTGGCTCTGTATTGTTTTGCTTTGGCTCAGACATAGGTTTTAATACTATTCATTTTTATATAAGTTTACTGTTAAAAATATTCTGAAGTACAAACAAAATGTAACAAAGGGCCATTTTACAATGTTACTGCCTCTTTCTTTCCCTGTAAAGCTTTGTTTAGTACTTTTTCTTCTATATACTGCTTGCAGGTCTCATCTATGCAGCATTTGATAGAATCCTTCCCTCCCATGTTGAGTTTCCATCTTCCCTGGTATAATCATTCCATCTCCTTTATGTCTTGGTTGAATCTATCTCCTTGCTCATCACGAATAACTCCAAGGTTTTCAGGAAAGTATTCCAAGTGATCTTCAGAAAGTGCAATTTTAAGCTACAGGTAATTGAACAACCCAATGCTTTGTATTTTTATAGCATGTTTTCCATTATTTGCTTGCAGTTGGAATCTTTCAAGTTTCACAAGAACAACTATTCAACTTCATTAAAAGCATTCCAAGACTCTCTATCAACTGTGTTCATTTTTTTGTTAAAAAACTCTTTATCTTTTAGGTGTTTTCAAATGTCTGGTAGAACAGAAATGCCTTCTTTCAATTTCACATGACAGTCCCATATACTTTTATCACAGATACTTAAAACATTCTCCCTCTTTTGAGAAAACTATTACAAATTATTTCATAAGTCCTAGTTTGCTGAACAGGAAGAAAGTTGGCTTTTTTGGGATAAGCCAAACATTCCTGTTTAACATTTTTGTATCCAGGCTTTAAATTAACCCTGCTTGACCATTGTTTTTTGATCTACTGTTGGCACTTCACTTGGCTATCCCATTCACACAAAAGCATGGGTACTTTGTGTATCCTCCTTGCTGTCCAAGAACCATTGTCAGTACTTTAATATCCCCACATACAGTATCATCCATCTGTGATCCTTGTAGTTGATCTTCATGAGAACTAAGCCTACAATTTCATACGTTTCTTTCAAGTACACAGAATGATTACCTTGGACTGAAACATACTTGCTGCCATTGTGTAACAACACTGCTTTTACACTTCTATTCGATTTAGCAGTAAAGAGTCTCCACTCATTCACATTGTACTCAATGTTGAATTTTTCAGTCCAATAACATAATTACAGTACACTAAGGGGCATATGTACCAAGCTGATTTTTACATACAATTATGCAGAAACTGCAATTTTATGTATTGCCCCTATGTACTAATAGGCCAATGCAGGAATTTTCACCAAAATTTCCAGCAAAGTGCTAATTAGCACTTCAGGTCACAGTCCCCATTATTGTCAATGGGGACTATGATCTGATCCCCTATGTATTAAAGTTCAAATAGCAAAGCTTTTCGGAGTTTAGTCCCAGTAGTTTATACCATCTTCAGATAGTGTCAACTACTGTAAGCCATGGGGGCTCCCGGGGGCAGGAAAGAGATCTTTCAATCTCTCCCCCGCAGCCCCCGGCCAGCCCCAGAAGCTGATGTTGTGCGATTGCGCAGTGTCAGCCCCCCATCCTCAGGGAAGTCTTTCACTTAAGTGAAAGACTGCTCCTAAATGCTGGGGATGTAACTTGCAGGGACGACGGCTACTGCAACTGCTGTCTGTGCAAGTTCTCCTTGGTACATAGCGGGGATATTTTAATTAAAAATGAAAATATACCCAGCAAGATGGATACATAATAATCACGGCAGTGCCATGATTATTAGTGCATAGACCCCCTAAATCCCCATCATGACAGAATTATGGGAATAAATATTTTTCTGTAATTCTATAATATGAGAAAGAAGTGTCAGAAGATGTATTCTGTGGATAAAGTACAGTATACTGTATTTAAATTTATTGATACTGTAGCAACTAAACGGTAAGAAAATACAGTACAGTAAGTCACCCATTCAGTAGTTTTATAAATTGCACAACACTCTTAAGGGGTGATTTAATAAAGCTTGGAGAGAGATAAAATTGGAGAAACTGTAAATACAGTAGCACCAACCAATTAGCTACTACAGTAACTGTCATTTTTCAAACACAGCCTGTACAGTGACAGTTAGGATCTGATTGGTTGGTGCTATTTATCTACAATTTTATCTCTGTCTAAGCTTTAACTAAATAAATACACGACAACAGTAAACTTTTTTTAGCCAATCACGTGTTTTTGCTCCAATGGTTGAAAAAGTGCCAACAAATGTGCTCCCAACTGTCATCTCACAGGCTGTGTTTGAAAAATGACAGTTGGGAGCTGATTGACTGACACCTTATCACTTTTTTTTATCACTTTTCACTCTGTCTCCTAACACTGCTTAGTACAGTAAATAGACCCCTTGGAGTGAAAAGACGAGACCGGCTAAAAAAAGTAAATAGACCACCCCTAAATTGAAAACGGCCCTCAGTGTATACAGTACTGTATGTCTACTGTACTGTATTCTACTGTAAGTGCCGGGCAGCTGTGAAATCAGTGGGATGGGCAACAGGGATACTGTACAGTATATGACTGTCGGCGGCAACCCCCATTGGCCGGCGCGCCCCTGGTAAGTGAAATCCTGGCCAATAGGACGATACACCCCTGCATCTGTGTGTTATTCACTTTTTGTACCTTTTTAATGACAGATGCACGTGTTGGGTCTCAAGCGCACTTAAAGACTGAATTACATACAGTACAAACACCAATTTTATAAATTAATGACAATTTTTATTTAACCTACAGTAACATGCTTTACAGAAGGGGGGCAACTTATTTAGCTTTCCACCCCCGTAGTCCTCTACTGTCCCCCGCTTCTTTCTTCTGCCGCTTGCATGTCCTGGAATTCCAAGCTGGACACGGACATGACTACTGTACAGAACATAGGAGGAAGGATATGACATGAGAACAGTCCTTCCTCAATGCCGACCAATACGCCCTACTGGACCGAGGACTACAGTACACAAAAAGATTAGGCTTTTAAGTTAAAATCATCACTGGCACTTTTTGCCTCAGATCCAGAGTTTCACCTATACCAGGTGCAGACTCTACCTTGCATCGGAGTGCAAGGTCCATTGTATGCCCTGAAGAAAGGAGGATAGGCAGAGACGAACAGACAGTAAAAGACATACACACAGGTACGGTACATACAGTACTCACCAGAGATACTCTTTTTCTTCGTCCCGCTCAATCCCACACAGAGGTCCCTGTAGGAGAGAGAATATGCCATGCAAGGCCCTTTCCTGCTCTAATAGTGTGTCACACTAATCTACTGTAACATTGATATCAGCCCTACTGTATCTCACCAGCCTAACAAACTACAATATTAATGTACAGTACAGTTGCCCTCACACAGGGCCTACCGGTACCTGTTATGGTGGAAGAGGCTTTGAGGGGTGGAACTTCTTTAGCTCTTTTGCTTTCCACCCCTGTAGTTCACTCCTGTCCTCCGCTTCTCTCTTCACACGGGTCTTCCTCTCTTCAGACCTGTTGGTCTACTGTAGGTTGGGTTTAATGTTCTGTTGGCCTCACATAGGGCCTATCTGTTATGGTGGAAGAGGCTTTGAGGGGGGGGGAACTTCTTTAGCTCTTTTGCTTTCCACCCCTGTAGTTCTCTCCTGTCCTCAGCTTCTTTCTTCTGCCGCTGCCACGTCCTGGCCAGCGGTGGCGCCGGGTCTTCCTGTCTTCTTACAAGTCCCTTCAAGTCGTGTTTGTTGATTGCAGATCTGTACTTGTATGCATGACTGTCCTCCATGCATGTTTCCTTGGCATGTGCATGCACCCCATTCAGCGTGTCCTTTATCTGGGTAAGTTCTTCTTTTCCAATCCTGAATCTTGTCCGGCATCTTGAGAGGATATCTTCTCTTAAATTGTTGGGGATTGGCACTTTCTTCCGACTTCCATCAAAGTTCACCCGCTTCGTCCAATTGCAATACAGGTCGTAGGGCACGTGTTCCTGAAATATTGCTTGCGCATATCGATGCATCTCACAATTGACAGCTCTGTAAATTTCATTGTCCTTGTCAACGTTGATCACAGCCAGTGGTATGTCCGGTAAGGGTGTTCCAAATACAGTCAGTGGTGCTGGGGTGCTCAACATGACAGGTATTCCTGGTGAAAGTACAGGCATGCTTGCATTGTTGATCCTTGATTCTTCAACTGACCATTCAGGCAGGCGATATGATGCCACTGGTGTACTCTCCCACTGAGGCAGGCTGCATGATGGCACTGGTGTCATGTCCAAGTGCTCTGATGCCACTGTATTGTCCATATCTAGCAAGTGGAAGGATGGGTCAGTCTCCAAGTTGAAATCGTCATCGTTATCCTCAGGCTCAAATTCATCCGGTGTGACCATTTCATACTGGATTGCCTGGTCATGTCTCTTCCTGGTACTCTGGGCAGCGGCCTCTTGCCATTCTTCTTTACTTTGCCGGATTGCTTCTTTCATTGCTTCTGCAATGGTGTCCTTCAGCCCTTCCTTCAGCTCTTCTTTCAAGTTGTCAATTTTTGCTTCCAGTTGACCAACTTTTCCCACGAGGTCTATCACCATCCTAGCACAGCTACATGTGCATGCGTTATCTTCTTGGAATTACAGTTTTCGACGAGTTGGTGAGTGGGATACATCTTCAACAAGAGGCTCAAAGGTGTCCAATTCTTCTGGCCCATAAATAACTGGTGTTTCCTCCTGGTTCTGGACGTTCATGGTTTGCTCCATATTCCCTGGTCCACTTGCAAAGTGTTGTTCTTCGCCTTTGCATTCTTCCTTGCCTTGACTAGAAGAGGTACCTGTAAATTTTCCTTACCTGTTTTCTTCTTGGAAGGTTTGCTTGTAGACCGTTGTGGGACTAGTGCACTCAGCCTTTTGGTCATTGGAATAGGGCAAGATTCGTTTCCGTTGTAAAAACCTTTGCTCTTCACCATTTTGACGGTTCGGTGCACTCTGAAATACACAAGTATAAAGACACTAAATACAATGTTAAGTAAAATAGTGGAAATAAATGTACTGTATACAGTAAATGTTTCACATTACAACACTGTAAACAATTACAGTACTCATACTGCACTTTCAAGAATGTGCTGCTACTGTACTCTATACAACTCCAGTAATAACGCTATCACACAGAAAAGCAAATTACAGTACTGTAGCATTTACAGTAAAGCACTGCACTGTACTTAGTGCAGTAAATTGCTGATCAGATTTTTACTGTGTGAAAGGGTTGGTTGGTAAAGTACCTTACAGTTTCACTGTCTCCTAAGACTGTGCGTGTGTTATACAGTATATACAGGTAAATATAGGAGATTACACAGCGCTAAAACTGTTAAAGCACTAACCACTATTGTGAGATTGTATAGAGGCACAAGATAATAAATATGATAAATACAGATGTCTAAAAAACACTCCCTAATTATATACTGTACAGTACTGTATGGTAAGGTAGGTGTCAGCTCAACAGTAATAAAATGTGTGAATATCTGAACTGATATACAGTACAGTACTGTAAAGTAGAGCGCCAAATTTGCTATTTTTATAACATAAATCAAAAGTTAGTGTGTACATGACCATTAAAACCATTAGTGTAAAAGTTAAATGTGCAAAGTGGTGCAATAATGCAAACACACGTTAAACACAGCAATATTGCGACTGAAACTAAAATGGCCGCCGAGCAAAACAAGATGGCGGTGGGGACAGAACGGTCACTCACGGGAGACTATGAGGGGCAACGGGAGGCTAGGAACGATCGGTGTGTGTGTGATAGTTACTCGATTCACAAATAAGCCTCTACGGGGATGGGTGAAGTACGGGGCATACCGAGGCAGCGGGACGATAAACACAGCAATATTGCGACTGAAACTAAAATGGCTGCCGAGCAAAACAAGATGGTGGCGGGGACAGGACGGTCACTCACGGGAGACTATGAGGGGCAACGGGAGGCTAGGAACGATCGGTGTGTGTGTGATAGTTACTCGATTCACAAATAAGCCGCTATGGGGATGGGTGAAGGACGGGGAATACCGTGGCAGTGGGATGATAAACACAGCAATATTGTGACTGAAACTAAAATGGCCACTGAGCAAAACAAGATGGCGGCGGGGACAGGACGGTCACTCACGGGAGAGTATGAGGGGCAACGGGAGGCTAGGAATGATCAGTGTGTGTGTGTAATAGTTACTCGATTCACAAATAAGCCTCTACGGGGATGGGTGAAGGACGGGGCATACCGAGGCAGCGGGACGATAAACACAGCAATATTGCGACTGAAACTAAAATGGCCACCGAGCAAAACAAAACGGTACCGTATATGCATTGAAACCTTGCTACGCAAATCAGCGTCTAACACAGCAAACTGCAAAATGACCGTGAACCTTAACATAGCAAGCTACCGTACTTACAGTACCAGCGAGTTGATACTGTAGGAAACAGCTGTAGAAGCTCAGGGTACAGCAACAAAGGTGACTCGGAAGTCAGGCAGAGTTGCAGAGGTAGATCACGGTAATGAGCAGCAACAACAGCGACTTAGAAGTCAGGCAGCGTTGCAGGTAGTAGTAGTAGTAGTAGTAGTATCTCAAGGGTTCGTACTGTTGATACGTGCCGATGAGACAATCCGAGCAGCAAGTCTGTACAGTTAAGTAGATTCACAGTGTGGATAGCTAGTGCGGTCTGAGACGCTCTTTTATGCTACCAGGGCTCTTCCCTGCTATCCTGGCTGATGGGTGCAGGGGTAATAGTGTAAAAAATAGATTAATACTTTTGTTTTTTACATCTATACATGTCCAATGGATTGGGCACTCAGTTTGTTTTGGTTGCCAAGATCCCTGGACACTGCTGGAGACGGGGACCGACCTGCGCCAGTAGATAGGTGAGTATTGGAATTTCTTTTCATAGGTAAACCTATGGGAATTCTACTTGGAGAAGGGGTCATGAATATCTGGTAGAAGGTAAGTATTTGCGAGTGTGTTAGGTGTGTAACAAATTTGTAAAATCTACAGTGTTTGAGTACTGTTTTTTTTTTATTTATTTTTTTACCGTGCCGGCTGCCTGCTGGTACTTGCAGTTCCACATGTGCTAAAGGGCAAGCATGCTGGTACCTGTAGCTCCACTGTAAAAAACAATAGTATTCATCTATTCTTTACCCTATTACCCCTTCACACACCAGCCAGGGGTGCAGGGAAGAGCCCTGGGCTTCACTGTAAGCCTTGGGTGCTCATGAGAGGGAGATCCCCTAAGATCCCCAGCTTGTGCTGACTATCTTGGGGTGTTAATGCTTTGGCCGGGGTGATCCGGTGAAAGTGTCCCCTGGCTGTGCCATTACACCCCGGTTAGAATTGAGTCTGGCGCTGGTTTTAAAAATATGGGGTACCCCACGCATTTTTTCCCCCTCTTTTTAAAACCAGGACTGGCTCTGGGAGCCCAGTGCTGGTATATAAAATATGGTTGAAACCTACTATTTTTTTCCCCATATTTTAAGAACCAGGACTGTCTTAGGAGCCTGAGGCTGGTTATGCTTTTTTGGGGGGGGACCCTACATAATTTTTTTTACATTAACCATTTAAATACTTTTAAAACACACTAGCAGCCTGCACATATCTCACTGCTACTTGACTGTGTTGCTAGTTCAGGAGAGTTTGGCTGCAGTCAGACTCAGGGAACTCGGGTGAGAAATCTTGATCACATATACCATCAGAAAACACAATCTCAGCTAATCATGATTCTTGGTAAATTTGGGAGTTTCATCAAGCTAAACTCACCCGAGTTTCAGCAATGCAAATCGAGTTTCTAATCGGGCAATCTCGATCAGACACGATTCTTAGTAAATTTACACCATAGTTTCTTTACTCTAACTATAAAGATCTAAATGCCTGATAGCAAAATCTCCATGAATATGCAGAAAAATCTGGTTAATTTATGTTTTCTGGAACATCTATACAAAACAAAATTAAAATAAACTCCGATGTCAATTACAGTGATTTTTTTTTCTTAAAGAAAAAGAGAAATTACAATGAATAAATATAAATGTTTTAATGTACAAGAATGTACAACATAATATTTTAACATTGTCCAGATAATTTTTATTCATATACAGATAAGTTAAGTTTTTATTTTTTTTAAATAAGAGCACATACCTTTTTATTACATTTTAAATTTATGATATTTATGTGTTTGTGTTGGACTTCAATATACATTAAATGTTAACAAAAAACATATATAAATTTAAATAAACCTGTGCTGAATAATAACACTAAAATCTTTTTTTTTTTAAATATGCATAAAATCCCTATGGGAGTTACTTGGAGAAAAAGTACTCCTGGTTGTGATTAATCTAAATGAATAAGGAACCATATTAAACAACAACAGAAAATGCTTTTGATTGGTAATAAGCATGTCTGTAAAACATTTCTAGATGTGATTTACCAGTGCAGGCAAAATGGTCCTCTAACCAACAAGACATAGCAGTGTAGGAGGTCTTACTTAAACCTCTCAACAAATATTATTGTATTATTCTGGTGTTGCCTGGAGGCCTTGTAGATCGCACTGACTCACTTAATAGGTTTAGATGTGGATAAGATAAATTAAATATAATTAGATTGCTGCAAAATAAATTATTTGCTTTTACTTACAATGTTAGAAGAAATATTTTAGAGTGATTACTAAATATATTAAACAGATTACAAGTGTATAATATAAAATAAAATAACATATATACTTTATACATGAAGTCTTACTCAAGACATAAGGATGTGATTTCCCTACCTTTTGTGTTTTGCTCCATTCAGCAAAGGTATATTTTCATTAAAAATAATTAATGGAAAAAACAGGTAAAAAGTTACTAAAGAAAACCACTATACAGTGCAATTTTTCTCTTTAATTAGGTGAAGATAAGAACATATATATATATATATATATATATACAGTCAATAATAAATGGGGCACTCACCAGAGCAAGTATCAGCAACAGTTATTTTTTAATGGTCACATATCCTTTAGTATGTCATGTCGACGTTTCGGTCAAGAGTTGACCTTTACCAAGATAGGCTTCAAAGTATCAACACATCACAGCTTCAGCATAGCTGTCTAAAGAACAGCATCAAACAAGTGTCTTACCTGAGTCTCCCTAAATAGTTGCCATTCCCGCGTGCATGCTCGTGGTGTTTTGACCGGAAAGTCACATGCGTTCCACCTCTTTGAATGCATGGTCCGAAACCAGAAGTCACCTCTGCGGTCTATCAGACCGCTCTGTGACGCAACAAGGAGCACCATCAAAGTAAATAAACATATAGTCAAGCACTCCGGCCCATGTATACTGCCAATCAGTATAACCAAAATCAGTGCCCTGCTGGCTCGTATCCAATAGGCAGCCAACAATAAAAGCCTATGCATCATACACAGCCTCACAGGTTGCATAGGGGAGGGGCTATCCAGGGAGGCTCAGTCACAACAATCAGCACTATCTGTACACAGAAAATAAATTATATCTATACATAAAACCTTTATAGAGTTATAATATATTAATTCATCTCTAAACACTTGTTCCTTTTAACACTTACTTTTTAGAATTTAATCCTTATAGAAAAAGCTAATTTTGTCATTTTTTATTTAATAAACTTTAATATATTTTGTATTGAATAAAATGTCCCAAAAAGACTTCCTAACACAACCTTAAAAAAGGAGAAAAGGTTCCTTCCCTATTCAATCTGTCCAAGGCACTACCTTTATTTAACAAAAACATTCAAGGGATTATACTCATTCAGGCCTCTAGGGGGCACAGTATCCAGAGCAAAGATCCACTTTGCCTCCAGTTTACGGAGGCTCAACTCCCGGTCTCCACCTCTTAATGGTTTAGGGACCCAATCAATCATACGGCATTTTAGAGCGGCCACTTGGTGTCCTGCCTGCAAAAAATGTACGGCAACTGGTTAATCCAATTTGCCCAAAGAGATTGCTTCTCTAATCGAGCAGCAATGGTTTGCCATTCTCTCCCAGAATACCTGGGTAGTTAAGCCCACATAGACAAGACCGCAAGGGCAAGTTAGCAAATAAATGACATGGTCCATTAGACAATGAAGTTTAAATCTGATCCTGATTGGCTTCCCACTATGTGGATGTGGGAAGGTAGGATCCATCAATAGCGATCTGCAAGTCACACAGCTCATACATCTGAAGCAACCAGGTTTAGCAGTATTCAATAAAGAGGCTACGTACCAGAATAAGCTAATTCAATAGCCTGTAGTATGTCTTGCTCCACATGTCTCCTAGTACCCTTTCTCCGTCTCTCACTGGAATGTTTACAGTCAGTATAAGCATGCTGGATGCAAAATGATCCCTCGTTAGTATATTTATACACGGATTTTTATTGGGTTACATGGGTGAAGGGAGACAGTATACAAAAATGAACAAAACAAAAAATAAATAATAAGAGCAATGCTTATCTTTTAAAATGGTACCCAATCCTCTTAGGTGAGTGTCCAAAAAGGTAGAGAGCCTGGGTCAGGTGGCCTCAACGCGTTTTGTCCTCTGGGGACTTCTTCAGGAGTAATAATATGTAAGTGGAGTGCTTTCTATTTATCCCCTAAGGCTGGGGGTGTGTACTGCAGTACACACCCCCAGCCCAAGGGGATATATAGAAAGTGAGGGATCATTTTGCATCCAGCTCGCTTATACTGACTGTACACGTTCCAGTGAGGGACAGAGAAAGGGTACTAGGAGACATGTGGAACAAGACATACTACAGGCTATTGAATTAGCTTATTCTGGTACACAGCCTCTTTATCTAATTTTACTGCTGATTTAAAAAGAATTACTACACTATATACACACTTTTCCCTCTGTGAGCTTGTGCAAGCTCTGTTTTAAGGTGATCCAGGTGACAACATCCCATATTATTCATCCAGAGCGGACCACTCATTTCTGGATTTCATATAAGCTTAAAAGAATTTAATTTTGGTATGCACAAACAGTATTTGAGCACCGTTATATCGTTTGTTTAAATTACTACACTATCAGGCGCATGTCTTCTTAAACCTCTTTTCCAGAACTACTCCATGGGTAAGCCAAACGGACCCCAAGAGGACTGCTGCCGCCTTTTCATATAAGGATTAGTGACTGCACTGACTACACTTCATACCAGTTCTTGCACTGTCTACATATTAATATACAGATATTGTAGTATCACGTCATTTAAATTAGATTGAGGGAACCTCTATTTACTGTGCGCTGTCCCTACACACCCCTTCATTTATATATATATATATATATATATATATAGCCAAACATAAAGAACACACTCACCAGGGCTTCTCTTCAGGCTTCAAAAAAATTTTTGCAAAACCTACTTTAATATTCACATCATGTTAGCATAAAAGGAGGTCAACGTTTCGCCCGCACAAGCGCGGTCTTCTTCAGGACACCATACATGAGAAACAGGACATGATATACATACCTACATACTGTACATAAAACAGGGACTAAGCAGACAAAAAATGCAGACATAAAAAGAAAAGGTAATGAGGGTCCTGCACATAATAAAGCACACATGTAGTATTGAAAGAATGCACAAAAACAAGAATAGTAAGTGTGGCACAGAGGGGTAATAGGGACAGTTGTGAGGGTACATTAGTGAGAGTAGTATAGGTGGGAGTACAGTTAGCTCTAATATAGAGATGGGTTTTCATAGAGCATTTAAAGACTGAAAGGCTGTGGATCAGTTTGGTCACATGTGGTAGGAAATTTCATAAGTTGGTTAAGATCACTGGAGAAAACTTGTATGTGGGTTTGAAATGTTGTTAGCAAAGGTGATGCACAGGTCAGAACTAGATTTAAGAGTGAGAGTATTTTGAGATGAGATTTGAGATATATGAATGGGTTTTGTTGATGGCTTTGTTTGAAAGAGTTAAAAATGCAAATTGAGTTGTGGAGGACATTGGTAGACAGTGTAGAAATTTTAACAGATGTAGAGCATCCATAGAGGAAGATCAGTCTTTATGTGGTATTTAATATGGATTGAAGTGGGGATAGGTGGCAGAGAGGAGGAGGTTGCAGTAATAAAGGTAGATGAAGGAGTTGATAGGAGTTTTGGTAGCATCTCAATAGAATGGTAATGGCAGAAGCCCAATTGCAGAGTAAAGAATGAAGTTAGAGAAAATAATGTGATATAAGCAGTTGTACCTAGTTTGCTCAAGTGGTTTAGAGGTACAAAGTAAAGGAAAACTAGGGCAGTGGTTGGAAATAGAGGCTGGATCAGGAGGCTTTTTTTTTTTTTTTTCGATAGGATGATGGAAATGTACCAATGAAGTGAAGAGCAACAGGTTGGAAAGATGAGATAGTATTGGGCATGTAGTGGGAAAAAGGGCGCAGAGAAGTTAGGAAGGAATAGGCTCCAGGGGCAGGTTGTAGGCTAAGATAATATTTTGAATGCAGAGACTTAATTTTATTTGAGAGAATTAACAGGTTAAGGACAAGGTGGGAGCTGTTCCTATTGGTCAAAGCCAGGGGAGTTGATGCACTTTGATAAATCAGAGCTGAACCATTAATTCCTTTGGAGTGTCTATGAGTGACCTCTCATTCGCTTCAAGCTCAATCATGGAAATGTTTCAGAATTTTTTGTTTAACTAAAATCCATTGGATGTCTACATGGGCCAAGGAGGTCCTATCCCATAGCAATTTGTAAATAATCAAAAGAGGGGTCTGGGGAGTTTTATTTCAATAATTGTGTTTTGCAATTGTGTGTGTGTTTTGATATATTTCCTTTGCAGGTGCACTAGAGGTGCCAGCAAGCCCTTTCATATCCTGGAAGTCTGAACAATTTGGCAAGACAGGGCTTTCTGTAACCAGTAATGTTCCAGAAAAGGACAATACTATTATTAACCATTTGCTAACCCTATGGCCCTAACTGGACAGGCCACCTTGTGTGCATCACTGGGTGCAGGGGGAGCAGCATGTCACAGATGCAGCTTGGGCACCATAGCAGCAGCACCCCTTGTGCCCATGGTAGTTACGCCACTGTTTGCATTCATGTTAGCCAACAGTGAGGTCCTTATAGGTGAGGAAATGTAAATAAATAGAGGCTGTAGGTGTTCTCCAGGGCCCAGTACTCAAACCCGGGCAACGCCGGGTATCATAGTTGCAACTGTCATCAATATCCAGGTACAGCCCAAGGTCTTAAAGATTTATCTCTGGACATGTACCCATTTCTTATATTGACCACCTACAGATTAGAATTATATATGTTAAATTTCATTCTTACCATTTATTTTTTATTCTCTAGACTTTCAAAGTTAATATGCATTGAAAAGAATTATTTAAAATGCAAAAAGTATGTTTTATTCTAAGCCAATAAAGATTTTATGACAGGGATTGTACTGCTCCAAGGTCTGCCAAGATATGACATGTTTGAATGCTTTGGCTCTTTTAAAAAAAAGTGTCCTTGGAAATTATTTGAATGAGTGTGTCAGTGTGCATTATGTATGTGATTTTTTTCCTCTTAAAAATGAAATCCTATTCATTATAACTTGCAAGCAGCAGCGGCTCCTGCCCTTTTTCTAGAGGGGGGCTGTCACTGCTGCTGGCCTGGGTCCCGGTGCCTGCTCAATTAATCTGGCAGGCGCCGGGCCTGGCGCATGAGCGGTGGTTGCATTGGTTGCAGCCCCGAGAAGCCCTGTAGGGCTGCCTGACAGGCAGATCAGTGGCTTCCACTGGAAGCCCCTCTCTGCTGATCACAGCCTGGACTGGCAGTCCCAGGGTGAGGAGACACTTCCCCCTGGGGCTGCCTGTCTTAAGTGTGACTGGCAGATGGCACTTCCAATAGGAAGCCACCTCCAGTCACAGTGGAGCCAGTGCAGTTACGGACTGCACTGGCTCACTGACTGAAGTGGTTGATTTTACTGGGGGGGGCTGCAACCTCGCAGCCCCTAGGTAAAATTCACCACTGCTTATAAGCAATAATACACTCTATGTAACAGTAATTTATTGCATACATGTGTAGACTTAGTACTCTAGGGCGTGTCTACCTCTGTACAGAGAGAAGTGCATCTTATTTATAGGTTAATTTTACTTTTGAAAACAAAAGCAAGTAACTTTGTATCTGGGACAAACCATGTTGCAATACAAGGGGTGCATTTACTATTTTTGAATGCAAGTAAATACTGGCTGCTTTTGTGACGTAAAGAAAGGTATTTACACTATAGGCCAGTTGACATTTTCTTGAATCATCCATAACATCTGTGACTACATTTGCTTACCAAAAAGGATAAGTTATGCAAATAAATCAATTAATGTTTTTTTTTTCTCTGTACAAATCCAAAACTTATTGAAACCAACAATTGTATCAAGTATCATCACCATGAATAGCTTGGACTACACTGTTGTAATAACATAAATATATATAAATATTTGTCTATATGCACTGTATTATTTTGCTTTTATTTAAAATCATAAATTTTATTTGCTATAGGTCTATGCTAGAGTTTAACCATTCGATAAATTAAAATTTGTTACAGAGCTATTATTTTTAGTTGTATTATCTAAATAGTGAACTGTTATTAAAAGTACATTTGGACATATATGCTCAAGTGTAAAACAAATTGGTAAACTCTGAAGGTGGATAGTTTTATGTTCATTATTAGCGTGGGTGACTTTTCCAAAATAAGTGAAAGAAAACAAGTTATATGAGAATACCACAATTAGGCCTCTGGAATTCACAAATAAAAAATCCACTTACTACTGTTTTTTTTCTTATAAATGTCCCATGCATTTTGTCTCTCTGTGTGCTATGCAGAGGAATTTTGCCTGGAACCATCTTTATATAGCGCTGTAAAAAATTGTATTATATGTGCTCACTTTTACAAGTTATGGATCCAAAATACTTTAGTAATTTGGGAGCTCACATTTGGTAACATGTTTTACCAGATTGGTCAGGTGCAGGTAATGACATCATCAATCTGAGTCATACATCTTCTTATGTGAGCTCAAATCCATTTTCACATTTTAGGGCTTCATGTCACAAATGCCACTATGATGTTTGCCAGACACATATGGATTTGAATTTAAAATAGATTTATAAATATCTTTCTAATTTAAATTATAGATGTAGAATTTTAACTTCACGTGTAACAACCATGAATATTTCTAAGCCCACTGATCAGCTTTAAAGTTTTCAGACAGGACAATGGAGCTTCTCAAAAGTTTGACAGACATTGGTCTTTACCTGATCATTAAATTAGCATTTTATATAATTAGTGAGAAATTAGTTATAATACTTTAATACACCTATTTTCATTTTTAACCATATGCAGTCTTAACTAACATTCAAGGGATATCCATTAAAAAAACAAAGTCAAGATGGTTGTCTTCAGGGTTAAGTGTACTTTAATCACCACAATTAAAAGCTTTTCTAAGGTTTTAGCAAAGGGCTGTCATTCATGTGGTGGGGAGAGGCACAAGCTATGGTCTTCAGGCATCTATCTTTTATAAAAAAAAACATTATTTAGCTTTTTGCAAATCTTTTTGACCTTTCTTAGTAGAACTTCTAGAGTGATCTTAAAGCATTTAAAAAAAAAAGATTTGTGAGTTTGGGATTCCAAGAATATAAAAGAAAATATAGCCTAAAACAATATGTTCACTAATTGATTTTCATATAGAGTACAGGCCTGGGGTATTGTAACTGATACTGAAATAGTAGTAAATTGAAACATAGCATTACTTCAAACAGACTTAAAAGGCTGAAACATATGGCAAATTACCATACTAACCTTTAATTCAAATTAAGAGATACAATCATCAGTGGGAAACATCCTTCAATCACAGACAGCATTTGGATTAATCAATTAGCTGAATTAGTATAAATTATATTTTGTATTGTTTAATAGGTACATTTTGTTTTTTAGCTAAATTCCATGAAATAACTATTTTAGAAAAAATATTTATTTTTAATTAATCACAGGGTAAACACAATTCTATTTGATAGACCAAGTAATGAGCATTTCTTTGCTTTAATTTTTTGGAGGTTTAAATCTATCTAGAGTACACAGCTAGACAAATGTTTAGCCAAGTACTATGTTAAGAGCTGATAAGAAGTGAAGTAGATTTGTCTTAACTCAATTCTAGACTTCATGAGAGCCAATATAAATAAAATTTAATCTATGAAAATATATAGTTAAAATGTTATTAAGGCTTTATGCCTATTCTGTAGAATTTTTTTTAAAGTAAAATCTAATTAGATGCACAGAAACATCATATTACAAATTTGAAATGTATAAGTTGTATAGCAAAGACTGTGAATTACTGAGCTGGATTTTATAACTAACTATATTTAAGTTATCAGCTCCCTCTATTTAAAAAAAGTTAGATCTAAGCCTCCCCATATCTATATATTTGTCCCATGCACTTTTGAAATGCTTTTGAGTTCCCAAAATACCACGGATCAATTACCCTTTCTGTAAAAGATAATCTTGCTGTTACTTTTCAATCTTGCTCACTCCAAAGCAGCATGTTCCCTTGTTCTAGAAATGCTTTTATTTAAAAAAACACAATAACTTTCCAAAATCTTTGATATATTGGAATGCTTCTGTCATATCACCTCTGTCACTTCTCAATTTAAAGCTGTATGTGTTTAAGTGTTTAGTGTGTTTTCTAATTTCTTTTATGCCCCTCATGCACCATTTTATTAGCTCTTCTCTGACTTGTTTGTATTTTATTGTGCTAGATTATTATATTAGGCTATTGCTTCACTAGATGATAATAATGAGCTAATGCCACTAACATGTAGGTTTGGATACATGCATGTACACACATACAGTACCTGAGGAAATGTACTTACAGTATAAACATTTCAGTAGGTGTGTAAGATTAAAGATAATTGCATATGTTATATATTATGTGGCAAAAACACTGGTAAGGTTATACATGAGAGATATATTTGTCCCAGATTTGTGACCTATATGTATTAAAACCCCAGGAAGATATCTGTGATTACAAAATGGTATAGTGAACAGTCTGTGATTGCAAAACTTGATAGACATTTGGGCTTTAGTAAAAGTTGGTATGGGGTTCGTGGGGTTATGGATGGAAAGTGAGGGAGGGCTCAGTCTATTAGGCCCATTTTGGGTCATCAGGTGTTCAGCCTGAGAACAGGCTAATTAGTTCTTACACCTGTAAGAGGCTGTTAAAGTTGTGTTAGGGTTTTTACTCAGCATATCACTACCTGGGGAAAGAGCCAGCAGGTTTGTTAAGAGACACTGTGATTTAATGACCGTGAGTACTGTGAATATGCCTATGTTTGTGGTATTGGCATTAGGTTCTACCATTTTTGAGAGAGGGAATTTGTGTGTTGAGTTAGAGCCCAGACAGGTTAGGATTTTGTTTTATGTTTTTCTTTTACTGCACAATAAACTAGCTTTTGCTAATTGTACAGAAACCCTAGACTGGTGTGTTATTTGCTGGTTGCTGTGTGTTTGGAAGTGCCTATCTACCCCAGAAGAGGGCAATCCTAGTTTGATCATCTGACAATACAAATATATTAGTGACCCACCTCAGCTTCACTCAGGAGCAATTTTGAATTTATGGCAACAGTCTTTTTTTAGACAAGGTGCATTGTAAATTACATTAGTCACTTTTCCAAATAACATCAACATGTTTAATTTTGAAGTGACATGCAAACGGGCCATGTAAAGTTGTCCATGAGCAAAACAGTCTCCACTTAGGTTTAAATCCAGCCACATTAAGTGTCTGTCCCTGTGTTTTATCTATTGTCATTTCAAAGCAGACTCTTACTGGGAATTGGACTTGTTTGAAATGAAAGAATAATTTTCTACATAAATTAAATAATAACAGTGCAAAAAGGGAAAAACTGAAATTTTGTATCAGTAAACAGGGCTTACATAATTTTTTTTCTGGAGAAACCAGATAATACGTATCAATCTCTACATGGTATAAAATAAAATCTATTGTTGTAATATATCTTTAATGGTTTAGGCAGAGTAAACCAAGACAGTGCTCGGATGTCTGTTTTTTTTTTACTTTTTTCACTAAACTCGTCACTGCTCCGCTCACTTTTGTCATACATTATGGTTTCATACACCTACAGTAAACTTTCCTTGACAAATGCTCTATAGAATAGAAATATCTGTAACAAACACTTCCTTTGTTCTGTTGTTGCTGTGCACCTTGGCCGTTAATTACAGGGAGGTCTGTGTCTATGTGCAGATATATTCATATGATATATATATATACATATATATATATATATACACATGTATATATACATATATATATATATATATATATATATACAGTCAGGTCCATAAATATTGGGACATTGACAGAATTTTCAGATTTTGGCCTCTATTCACCACCACAATGGTTTTGAAATGAAACAAACAAGATGTGCTTTAACTGCAGACTTTCAGATTTAATTTGAGGGTAATTACATCGAAATCGGGTGAACAGTGTAGGAATTACAACAGTTTCAATATGTGCCTCCCACTTTTTAGGGGGCCAAAAGTAATGGGACTATCAACTCAAAAGCTATTTCATGGACAGGTGTGGGCTATTCCCTCATTATTCCATTATCAATTAAGCAGGTAAAAGGTGTGGAGTTGATTCTAGGTGTGACATTTGCATTTAGAATCAGTTGCTGTCGACTCTCAATATGAGATCCAAAGAGCTGTCACTATCAGTGAAGCAAGCCATCATTAGGCTGAAAAATCAAAACAAACCCATCAGAGAGATAGCAAAAACATTAGATGTGGCCAAATCAACTGTTTGGAACATTCTTAAAAAGAAAGAACGCATCAGAGAGCTCAGCAACACCAAAAGACCCGGAAGACCATGGAAAACAATTGTGGTGGATGACAAAAGAATTATTTATCTGGTGAAGAAAAACCCCTTCACGACATTTGGCCAAATCAAGAACACTCTCCAGGAGGTAGATGTATATGTGTCAAAGTCAACAATGAAGAGAAGAGTTCACAAGAGTGAATATAGAGGGTTCACCACAAGATGCAAACCATTGGTGAGCCACAAAAACAGGAAGACCAGATTAGAGTTTGCCAAACAACATCTAAAAAACCATTACAGTTCTGGAACATCCTATGGACAGATGAGACAAAGATCAACTTATACCAGAGTGATGGGAAGAGAAGAGAAGGAAAGGAACTGCTCATGATCCAAAACATACCACCTCATCAGTGAAGCATGGTGGTGGTAGTGTCATGGCGTGGGCATGTATGGCTACCAATGGAACTGGTTCCCTTGTATTTATTGATGATGTGACTGCTGACAAAAGCAGAAGAATGAATTCTGAAGTGTTTTGGGCAATATTATATGCTCATATTCAGTCAAATGCTTCAGAACTCACTGGACGGCGCTTCACAGTGCAGATGGACAATGACCCGAAGCATACTGCAGAAGCAACCAAAGAGTTTTTTAAGGCTAAAAAGTGGAATGTTATGCAATGGCCAAGTCAATCCCCTGACCTGAATCCGATTGAGCATGCATGTCACTTGATGAAGACAAAACTGAAGGGAAAATGCCCCAAGAACAAGCAGGAACTGAAGACATTTGCAGTAGAGGCCTGGCAGAGCATCACCAGGGATGAAACCCAGCGTCTGGTGATGTCTATGCGTTCCAGACTTCAGGCTGTAATTGCCTGCAAAGGATTTGCAAGTATTAAAAAGTGAATGTTAGATTTAGGAATGTTTAGTTTGTCCCATTACTTTTGGCCCCTTAAAAAGTGGGAGGCACATATAGAAACCATTGTAATTCCTACACTGTTCACCTGATTTGGATGTAATTACCCTCAAATTAAATCTGAAATTCTGCAGTTAAATCACATCTTGTTTGTTTCATTTCAAAGCCAATGTGGTGGTGAATAGAGGCCAAAATCTGAAAATTCTGTCAATGTCCCAATATTTATGGACCTGACTGTGTATATATATATATATATATATATATATATAAGAGATTCTTATAAATATATTTGTATATATATCTGTGTTGTGATTGTGAGTTTTATGCCTCCTTGATACAATAACTATTGTACACAACACTCTGTAGCTGTTTTAAGATTGAAATACACTGCATGATAATCATGCAAATCAGCCAACTGAATGAACAATTATCATGCAGTGTATGGTACTGAACAAAGATTGTTCACAGCAATCAAATGGGTGAAAAATTATCTGGATCTTTTGATTTGGATTTCAAATCTGTCCGATCCACTCTACTGTCATAAGGCTATAAATGGAGACCACCTATAGTACATACATCCTGTAGTGCAGGGGTTCCCACCCACAGTCCTCAAGGCACACTAATGATCCAGGTTCTAAGGATAGCCCTACTTGAGCACAGGTGACTTAATTAGTACCTCAATTAATTTGACTTAACCACCTGTGCTGAAGCATGGATATCACTAAAACCAGGACTGTTAGTGAGCCTTGAGAACCGTGGTTGTGAATCACTGCTGTAGTGTATGGAGATACTCCAACTATTCGATAGTCATCTCCTCACCTGTCCCTGACTACGGGGGCAGTTTATGACCAGATTTTATATAATTTTAAAGTGTTGTAAAGAAACAAAATAAGCAATAAGAGACATTGTCAATCATGGGACACAAGTAAAATCTGTTATGAGTGCCTTAAACAAGATAAGACACAGGACAGACCAATGAGGATCAGTTATGGAATATAGTATGCCTTGCTAAAATCTAAATAAAGTCTATCCATTCATACAGTATACCCGTCTTTCACTTTAGTTACCAAAACAAGACCAATACTCAACCAAATGAATATGACATAATACGAGGGTAGTCAAAAAGTAATGCCTAAATGCTCACAACTAAAATTTTATTATAGATACAGATTTGAAAATTTGCAGTAAAATACTTTGAAGTCTTAGTAACAGAATGACTCTACTCAAAATATTCACCATCTGCCCTCAAACATTTTCTCCACCACTAAACCCAAGCTGTGAATCCACTTTGGAAAAATTCCAGTGGTTGGTGTTTGACCCAGGAACGTGTGACGATTTTAACAACCTCTATGTCTTCAAATTTTAACCCAGGAGACAGTATTTGAGAGGGCCAAACAGATGAAAGTCAGAAGGGGCCAAATCAGGACTCTATGGTGGATGTGACATTATTGCCCACCCCATTTTGGCAATGACCGCAGATGTTGCCATCGAAGTGTGAGATCTGGCATTGTTGTGGTGTAAGATGACATTTGACAGTGGAATTGTTGACCTTTTTTGTGGATGGATTCTTTCAGCTGCTTAAGTGTAATAATGTATCGATCACTGTTAATTGATTGGTTTGATTCAATGTAATCGATGAGAATAACACCTCGGCAATCCCAGAAGAATGTGGCCATAACTTTGACTATGGATCGCTGTGATTTAAACTTTTTTGGCCTAGGTGAACTTGGGTGTTTCCATTGTTTTGATTGGCCTTTGTTTCTGGGTCATAAAGGAATAGCCAGGTCTCATCTCCTGTAATGACATTATCCAAAAACATCTCAGGGTTGGATTCAAAGATCATCAAAAGGTCATTGCACACTTCCACCCTCTTGGCCTTATGATCCTTGGTTAATTGCTTTGGAACCTATTTAGCACACACTTTACGATATCCTAAATCATTGATTAGTGTTTCTACAGTGCCATGGCTACATTCAAGTTCATCACTGATATCTCTGATGGTCACATGATGGTCTTTCTGAATCATGGCATCGACTTTGTGTTGGTTCTCTGCTGTCACTGCAGTTGATGGTCTGCCATCAAGAGGTTTGTCGCACATGTACAATTCTCCCAATTGAAAAACTTCATCCACCTTCTGACATTGCTATAGTCAATTGTATGCTCACCATACACTTTTTTCAGTCTTCTGTGGATTTCTGTAGCACTGCAGCCTTTTTTTTCCAGAAATTCAATGATGGCTCTTTGTTTCATCTTGGAATCCATGGTATTTCTTGGACTACCTAAACAAAAATACATATATAGCTAGCATACATATTAAACTACAAACTGACAAAGTTTCAAATAAATGTTGCATATTATTTTAGAGTTATGAGCATTTAGGCATTACTTTTTGGACAACTCTCGTACTCTAGTGGCAAATCATTGATTTGAGACTCACATGTCTATAGTAATCATAGTCTTCCCTAATACATTTTAGTGTTGTACTTAAACAGCAAGTGTTGTACATTTTTAACATGAAACTCAAGCACCTATAGGTCCTCATATAACTTACTATTCCCTTTGCCAAGAGAATGTAATTTGATCTCTTTGACTGAGCCAGCCAGTCCCAAACTCCTTAGCTGTCATGTGATGGTAAAGGAAGGAAAATATGTTTATGTTAAAAGATTAGAGTTGTTTACTATCTGGACCCATTGACTTACCTACTTTTATATTTGCAAGTGCAATGAAAAGTTTTTCTAAAGTAATTAAATTTGTGTCTATAGCAAATAAAAGTATGTATTTCCCTCCAATGCATGTGACCCTTTTATTTTTAACATTAAATTGGCTGTCACCTTCTATATATGCATCTCATTATATTTTAGCCCTATTGCCATCTCCTTTATTTATGTTCTTTTCACTAGTTTATCAAAAGAACATTTTTCCTATTTTTCACTGACTGTGCCATTTTTTGTTTGTGCTGTTATAAGTTTTCTTGTATATTTATCCTATTTTAAACTAGTTTCTTTCCTCCTTTGTTTGGGTCTATGTACATTTAAATACAGTTTACTTAATATAATAACCCAACAGCTATTTCCTTGGAGAACTACAGTATATATTGGTTTTCTGGGTCTTTCCTTTAACTAAAATATGTGACACAACGCTCCATTACATTTAATAATGTATACCACCTATCAATATGAACTATCAGAAATCGACACAAATTATTTCTCATTTGATTCAAGTATACCTATATAAAGTTCCAAATATTTGTTTAGTGCAGTTCCTTTTTTCACAACTGCCTGTATGTTTAACCCCAAGTTCTCTTCTAGAGACACATTTGACAATATGGTCTATCATTTGACAATATGGATATCACTAAAGCCAGGACTGTTAGTGTGCCTTGAGGACCGTGGTTGTGAATCACTGCTGTAGTGTATGGAGATACTTAAACTATTGGATAGTCATCTCCTCACCTGTCCCTGTCTACTGGGGTAGTTTATGACCAGATTTTAGATAATTTTAAAGTATTGTAAAGAAACAAAATAAGCAATAAAAGACATTGTCAATCACGGACCACAAGTAAAATCCGTAATGAGTGCCTTAAACAAGATAAAGGTGCCCATCCACTTGCCGATAATACTGAGCGATTGCATCGACATCGTAATCGTGCAATCGCTCAGTTATCGGCTGCAAATTGGGCATTTAAATGTCTAAAATGACCAGCGAGGCACACGCCCACTGGTCGTTTCCGACATCTATCATCGGCCCGAACATGACAGTCATCCTGACGACCATCATCAGATTGTCAAGACACTGCTGCGCTTGCGGTCCACCCAGCAAGGTGGACCGCATGTGCAGCAGTGTCTTTGACAACACTGTGTGCGGACATAGGGGGTGACGTAATGGTCACTGCCTCCGCAAGCCGGAAGTGGATTTGTGAGTACATCGATGCACGGGGAGGAGATGTTCTGGGTGCGGGTATGTATATATGAGTGTATGTTGTCATTTATATGTTTGTATGGTCCTGACAATGGGGCGGCAGCTCCGAAACTGTTGATTTTGCAATACAAAGCGTTACACTATATATTTGTGTCCTAGTGCCGTTGATGCTTTTGGAGGTATATGGCTTTTTGATTCTGGCACAGGACCACGTTGACACAATATTGTTCAGAGTGCTGGCAGAACTGTGGAGATATATGTATCTATTAGGGGTGTGCACCGGCAACGTTTCGTGTTTTGTGTTTTGGTTTTGGATCTGGATCTTTCTTCGTGTTTTGGATCTGGATTGGTTTTGCCAAAACCACCCTTCCGTGTTTTGGGTTCTGGGTTTTGTGTTTTGGATCTGGATTTTTTCTTAAAAAATAAAAAAAATGCTAAAATCACATAAAATGGGCCTTTTTTGTTCCTACGCTATTAATAACCCCAATAACATTAATTTCCACTCATTTCCAGTCTATTCTGAACACCTCACAATATTGTTTTTAGGCCAAAAGGTTGCACCAAGGTAGCTGGATGACTATGTTAAGCGACACAAGTGGGCGGCACAAACACGTGGCCCATCTAGGAGTGGCACTGCAGCGGCAGACAGGAAGCCAATCAGCGTTATGGTGCCCATTTGCATGTAGCACGGACCAGGGAGATCCGTGCTACATGCATCTGTGTGATTGGCACAGAGCAATGACGGGTCCGTGAGACCCGTCTGTGCTGCTGTGGTAAAAAAAAAAAACAACCTGTGTAAAAAAAGAAAAAAATGGCGTGCACCCCCCCCAAAAAAGAGCAACCAGCCCCGGGCATTAGTGACCCAGTGCTGGGTGTGCTTAAATACAGGGGACAAACAATGTAGGGATCCCCTGTACTTAAGCACAACCAGCACCGGGCTAGTCAGAACCAGCGCTGGTTGCCAAAATACATGGTAAACTTTAATAACCTTGTGGTTCCCACCATTGACTACAATGGAGGGAGCCGTTCATTGGCTGAGAGACGGGGGATCACCTCTCTCAGCCAATGAACGCTTAGCAGCGGGGTTTCCATGGTGATACCCTGCCACTAAGCTCTCATTCGGGAAGTACCGTTCTATAGAACGGTAATAAGTTCGTGGATCGGGTTTTCGTTTTTTTTTTTGCCAAGTCCAGGGATGCCTACTTTGGAACGAAGAGGACAGAACCTTGCAGAGGAGATTGTGAGTATGTTTTTTTTCACAGGTCCCCTATGGATACTTTACCGGACAAGTGGACCGATGCTACAGGGTTACATAGGTGAGTATGTGTACATGTGTGTATGTATGTTTAATAAACTTATACTGTCACGGTGTGTGTGTCCTGTGTTTTTTTTTAAACATTTTTTTACAGGTGAACTACAGGTACTAGTGGGCCCTTAATGCCCTGCATGCTGGTACTTGTGGTTCTCCTTCTACTTGTAAAGACAATGTTTGATATTATTTATTTACACCACACCACAAAATCAACCCGCCACCCACCGCCACCAGGGGTGGTGGGGATAGCCCCGGGCTATCAACCTGGGCCTGGGGTGCCCTGGAGAGGGTGACCCCTTTATTGGGGGGGTCCCCAGCTCTCCAGGGATCCCCGGCCTGGGCTGACTAGCGGTCAGGGCTGATCCTGCGGCTGGGGGGCCCGGTGAAAGGGCTCCCCTGGCTGTGGCATCAGCCCCCCGCTAGAAAAAGTCCAGTGCTGGTTCTGGAACATACAGGGGAACCCTACTCATTTTTTTTCCCCTGTATTTCCAGAACCAGGACCAGATCAGAGCCCAGAGCTGGTTGCGCAGAATACGGGGGACCCCTACATCGTTTGTCCCCCGTATTTTGGCAACCAGCGCTGGTTCTGACTAGCCCGGTGCTGGTTGTGCTTAAGTACAGGGAACCCCTACATCGTTTGTCCCCTGTATTTAAGCACACCTAGCACTGGGTCACTAATGCCCGGAGCTGGTTGCTCTTTTTTGGGGGGATGCACGCCATTTTTTTCTTTTATTTCACAGGTTGGTTTTTTTTACCACAGCAGCACAGACAGGTCTCACGGACCCGTCAGTGCTCTGTAACAATCACACAGATGCAAGTAGCACGAATCCCCTGGTCCGTGCGTGCATCTGTGTCATTGAAATACACAGCAGCACAGACGGGTCTCACTGACCCATCTGTGCTCTGTGTCACTGTCAATCACACGGATGCATGTAGCACGGATCTCCCGGGTCCGTGCTACATGCAAATGAGCACCATAATGCTGATTGGCTGAGAGCCGTGACAGACGGATCTGTCAGCCAATCAGCACTTTGCCCTTTAAAGGCAAAGGCATTTTTTTTAAATGCCCACTCGAGGCAAAACCTCGAGATCCGACAGCAGATCTCGAGGCTTCGCCTCGGGAGAGGGATCCGGGGCAGACAGGGAGATCCGAGCTTGGGCTCGGATCGCCCCGGATCCCTGAAGTTTGGGTGGGTTCAGTTCTCAGGGAACCGAACCCGCTCATCCCTAATATATATATATATACTGTATATATACATATCTATATGTATCAGTGCTCCAAGTGGGAATTCTGAAGTGGGGGTATGGACATTTTAGTTGAACCCCACTCCCTAATCTTTAGGGATTTTGATAATAAGATTCAGCCTCTACATCAATATCAACTCCTGCACCTCTCACTGCCTACTTCCCTCTACCACACCCGGCACCTAACACTGTCTACTTCCCTCTACCACCCTCTGCACCTTACAGTACCTCCTTCCTTCTCTAACCCTCTGTACCTTTAATTCCATGTATGGAGTCGGCACAGGCAGAGTCCGGCTACTCCGCCACCTTGTCCTCTGGTTGGCAGTGGCCTCTCATGGGTGGCTCAACATCAAGGGACACTGTTTTGATCAGAGCTGAGATGGAGTGCTGGGGCAGATGCGGTAGTGATTTATAGTGGACTTGGTGCCGGCTGTGAACCAATCACGGCACAGACCGGAAGCAAATCAGATGCAGCTGCATATCTGCTTCTGATTGGCTGCCGTTCCGCAAGCCGTGATTGGCTAGCAGCCAGTGCCAATTTAAAAGGCCACCGCTGATGAATCTTTTTATTCGGGCGCCGGTGTGCGATTGGGTCACAACCAGCGCAGGTGTTGTGTACTGCCGCTGCATCTGTAGTAGCGTCGGCCCGCCGTCACCTGATGCATGGTAAAGTCAACGCTACTCAGAGATGTGTTCCCAGCGGAAAACATCTCCACATTATACAGCAGCCTCTCTTCTGCTCCCAGCACCACTGCCGACTGATGCAGGTGTAGCTGGCTGTAGTGGCGGTATGGCATACCACTGTATACCGGCTCACATCAAGCCCTGATATGTATATATATATATACATATATATATATATATATATATATATATATATATATAGCAAACAGGCGGCACTCCAAGCACATATAAAGATCAACACACGAAAGCGATCTGTATCACCACTGACGTTTCGGGGCCGTTTAATACCCCATTTTCAAGGTTGTGCAAACAAACATACAGAATGAACATTTATACTCACAATACACCTCATGTTACTCGTGCCTCCACGGCGCCTGGTTCCAGGTCGCCGCATGATGACGTCTATCCGCCGGACAACACGTGGACGCGGGTAACAACCCCGTCCATGGCAGACCAGCGGACACACCCCCATAACTCGCATCCCCATTGCCAAGGTAACCTGGCTACAGTGAGTCTGATATAAAAACAACATGGCAACAAAAAATCAAAGAAGATACTGATGGGAAAACATTTATATCCGCACACATCTCTTAATTGCGTGATGTAACCCCATATTTAATATTCAAATGATAATATATATTTTTTATAGGGGGTGCTGCCAATAGACAAATGGTACTAAGGGCCTGATTCAGAAACGGACGCAATTAGCGCTCGCTCATCCAGAAAATAGGGGTGACTATTCAAATTAACCGTTCGCTCTTTGCAGTCTGTTCACGCCTCTAGGTCTGAACGAGCGAACAAAAATTGTGGTCATTTTTTGGAAAAATACGCCCCCTGGCCGCTCGCATCCTACGTCATGTCCGCTATTTATTAGATAAATCGAGTACATCAACCAGCGTATGAACTGCTCGCTATTCTTGTGGTTGGTTTTTGCTACAACAATCTTGCGAGCAGTTCTGACTATAAAGTAACCCAGTGACATGGTCAATGACGCTGCTGTTTTAATTATGCACACCCATAAAACGCCTGTTTTGACCTTTAAGCACGCCAGCGTTCGGATCTCCACTCCTCGTTTTCAAGCACCATCCCCTGTTACCACCCACATACGCCTCTTTCTGTCACTCAAATTATCAGGCATTCGTTATTTTGCGAGCACATGAATTTCGACCGCACTGACTGGTTCGCGCATGCGTATAACGATCCGTACGCATGCACAGCTGGCCACACATCGCTCGGAGCGAATGAGCGACCGCTTACGAGCAGCTCTAAATCAGGCCCTAAATACCTTATTAGTAAATATACGAGACAAAAAAGAGAAAAAGTTTGTCTATACTTCGGCGCACATGTTTTAGATTCCTTTATATTAAAATCATATACTTTATTAGATATACATTAAAAAGTGTTGTTTTCCTAATCCCAAAGGGGGAATTGTATTCAGCGAAATAATGGTTTTAAAATAATAGAGAAATAGATAGTGTGTATAGAAACAGAAATGTGCAATAAAATTTATTTTCTTCCGCTGTGTGTCCTGTTTAATTATTCTGTATTGTTATAATAGATAATGTGTTTAATATAAGGAGATAAATCAGTTACAACCTCTCAACAATGTGTAGATGACAGTTAGATGTTATAATATATCAATGGTATGTCACTACATAGGTTGATATTATCAATATCGTTAATTAACTAATTTGCTGGGTTATCAAAGATTATTCCAGACCTGGTACACAATATGTGTGATATTATTATATTATTGGTGATCAGTTAACATAAAAATGGTCTGGTTATTGTCAAGGATTATATCCCATCCTAATTCCCTAACGAATTCTTACATGATATTGTGTCAACATTGAAGGTGTTTCTACTCCTATTACTGCTTAAAAAGGTTATTTTATCACCAAACCTCTACATATACTTAGTAGCAGTGTGGTTGTAATCAGTTTGAATGGAATCTATTGGCAACAATGTTGCTATTCCAATCCACTTTTAACTGATATGAACCCAAACCACCAATCTTTTATACTCAGTGCGCGGGGTTATTGAATCTCTAACACCCGCTTATTTCACATGCAGCATACATTTAAACACATAAAACAAATCAATTATTGTCAGAATTACAAGGAGCACACAGCGAACGTGCCGACGTGCGTTTCGCTGTGATATGCTTTTTCAAGGCAAGCCAATTGCCTCTACAGCCCCAAAATGTATTCATCCAGGAGGACCAATCACGCTCCATTTTAATGTCACGTATTCAATGTGGCCAATCCAGCGCTTCCTTTCATCTCCCTTAGAGGCTCTCTATTTGAGCCAATGGTTGTTAGTCTCAGATATTGAAATAGAAGGTGTGTTCCTTTTCACCAATCACACCGCAGTCTATTCTGATCATATGCTTCCATTATTATGAATGGAACTAACATTGGTTAACGTAATAATCCAGTCATAGATACTACTCCATTGTGTAGGTTTGACCACTATAATAATGCTTTACCCTTATTGTTATATACATCTCATACTTATTTATAATCATCTTTCGATCCAGTTTTATTACATCTTGATCTATGTCGATATTCATGATATGAGCATTAATGAATTATTAATTGATAAGCATATGTTGCCCTAAATGTATGTATTTGTTATAACTACATAAAAATTGATTCATCATCCAAAATCAGTTGTTATATTGATAAATTCAAGAAAACCATAATGATAATTACCTATAGTGAATTAACTAAATAAAATAAGATAAATTAAAAATGTGTAAACAAGTAAATACATGTGCTATTCATATGTGATAAAGAATATGAAAAAATAATGTATATCAATTCATATGCAATCGCATATGAATAATCAAAAATAATACTATCTATTAATTTAAAAATACAGTGATTCCTCCTTATTATAATAAATTGTATAGTAATTCTACCTATACAGAAAATACATTTAAGAAATACAAGTGAAACTATATGTAAAGTGAGGGGGAAATTAAACTATGTGAAAATCTGTGAATAATAAGAAAGTAAACAAAAGTGTATAGTGAATATCTTTATCAATCATTATTATGAATATTTCACAGTGAGCACAATTTACCAACCTGAGTGCCCATGTGGTAAAAAATATGTGGGGAAAACATCAAGACCATTAAAAACAAGAATTCTGGAACATGCAGGTACAATCAGAAATGCCAGTCAAGACCTAGCAAAATTTAAACCACTAACATCTGTAGCTAGACATTTCTATAAGTTTCATGACACCAATCCTAATCTTATGAAAGCATTCAGGATGAAACATATTCAAATTGGGATTCGTGAAGGAAATATAGATAAGGAGTTATTAAAAATTGAAGCTAAGATGATCTTTTTAATGGACAGTGTATACCCTAAAGGGCTAAATGAGAATAATAGCTATGCTTCATTTTTGTGATATTCTTTAACTATGACCTGGGATATATGTCCAAGTATAATTTGGATCAGAATGATTTTATCAACATATTATATTTACCAGATGGTCCTGGTGAGGGTTTTTTTTTGAGGGGATGGAGTGCACTACTAAAGTCCTGAAAAGAAAAAGAGTAAGACTTAATGAGGAAACCTCTATTCATATAAAAATATGGATATGGTATACTCATTATATGATCTTTGACATATTTTTGATTAATTAGATAATTTGAAGCCTTGAATATCAGTATAATTTGGATTAAAATGACCTTATCAACATATTATACTTACTGGATGGTCCTGATGAGTGGTTTTTTGAGGGGATGGGTCTACTCCTAAAATCCTGAAAAATGGAAGAAAAAGAGTAGGACTTAATGAGGAAACATCTATTCATATAAAAAATATGGATATCCATTATATGATCTTTGATATACTTTTGATGAATTAGATAATTTGAAGCCCTGAATATTAGCTAACACAGTATATGGGAGACATAATATAATAAAAAATATATAGGATCACTATAAAGTTAGATGAAATATTCATAATAATGATTGATAAAGATATTCACTATACACTTTTGTTCACTTTCTTATTATTCACAGATTTTCACGTAGTTTAATTTCCCCCTCACTTTACATATAGTTTCACTTGTATTTCTTAAATGTATTTTCTGTATAGGTAAATTACTATACAATTTATTATAATAAGGAGGAATCACTGTATTTTTAAATTAATAGATAGTATTATTTTTGATTATTCATATGCGATTGCATATGAATTGATATACATTATTTTTTCACATTCTTTATCACATATGAATAGCACATGTATTTACTTGTATACACATTTTTAATTTATCTTATTTTATTTAGTTAATTCACTATAGGTAATTATCATTATGGTTTTCTTGAATTTATCATTATAACAACTGATTTTGGATGATGAATCAATTTTTATGTAGTTATAACAAATACATACATTTAGGGCAACATATGCTTATCAATTAATAATTCATTAATGCTCATATCATGAATATCGACATAGATCATGATGTAATAAAACTGGATCGAAAGATGATTATAAATAAGTATGAGATGTATATAACAATAAGGGTAAAGCATTATTATAGTGGTCAAACCTACACAATGGAGTAGTATCTATGACTGGATTATTACGTTAACCAACGTTAGTTCCATTCATAATAATGGAAGCATATGATCAGAATAGACTGCGGTGTGATTGGTGAAAAGGAACACACCTTCTATTTCAATATCTGAGACTAACAACCATTGGCTCAAATAGAGAGCCTCTAAGGGAGATGAAAGGAAGCGCTGGATTGGCTGCATTGAACACGTTACCTTAAAATGGAGCGTGATTGGTCCTCCTGGATGAATAAATTTTGGGGCTGTAGAGGCAATCGGCTTGCCTTGAAAAAGCATATCACAGCGAAACGCGCATCGGCATGTTCGCTGTGTGCTCCTTGTAATTCTGACAATAATTGATTTGTTTTATGTGTTTAAATGTATGCTGCATGTGAAATAAGCAGGTGTTAGAGATTCAATAACCCCGCGCACTGAGTATAAAAGATTGGTGGTTTGGGTTCATATCAGTTAAAAGTGGATTGGAATAGCAACATTGTTGCCAATAGATTCCATTCAAACTGATTACAACCACACTGCTACTAAGTATATGTAGAGGTTTGGTGATAAAATAACCTTTTTAAGCAGTAATAGGAGTAGAAACACCTTCAATGTTGACACAATATCATGTAAGAATTCGTTAGGGAATTAGGATGGGATATAATCCTTGACAATAACCAGACCATTTTTATGTTAACTGATCACCAATAATATAATAATATCACACATATTGTGTATCAGGTCTGGAATAATCTTTGATAACCCAGCAAATTAGTTAATTAACGATATTGATAATATCAACCTATGTAGTGACATACCATTGATATATTATAACATCTAACTGTCATCTACACATTGTTGAGAGATTGTAACTGATTTATCTCCTTATATTAAACACATTATCTGTTATAACAATACAGAATAATTAAAGAGGACACACAGCGGAAGCAAATACATTTTATTGCACATTTCTGTTTCTATACACACTATCTATTTCTCTATTATTTTAAAACCATTATTTCGCTGAATACCATTCCCCCTTTGGGATTAGGAAAACAACACTTTTTAATGTATATCTAATAAAGTATATGATTTTAATATAAAGGAATCTAAAACATGTGCGCCGAAGTATAGACAAACTTTTTCTCTTTTTTGTCTCGTATATTAACAAAAAATCAAAAGAACGATACATATACAAAAATGCAATTACAGAAGACATGTATCTATATCTGCCGTGAACAGTAATAATCCACACTAGTATGGAAACACCAAAAAGGTTTTTTCAAAGGAGTAATGAACTAAGCAAACAGCACATATTAAATGATCACATAATACAGTGTAAATGATAATAGTAGACCAGTATAGACAATACTAATAAATCAGAGAAAACAATGTAAGCCAAGGTGCTCATTGAGTCCTCGTGGGGTCAAAGCATCCAATCGGAAAATCCAGCATGCCTCACACTGAAGTAGTAACTGAGATCGATCACCACCTCGATGAAGTGTTGGAATATGGTCAATAATCATATAGCGCAACATAGCAAGATTATGTCCACACCTGGCGAAATGACGGGCCACTGGTTGGTCGCTATTACCTGATGCTATAGCAGATCTAATGGCGGACCTGTGTACTGCCATCCTCTCTCTAAGAGTCCTGTCATTTTTCCCCACGTAAGTAAGAGAACAGGAACAAATGATCATGTAAATAATATAATTGGTGGTACACGTCACCTTTTTGGTGTTTCCATACTACTGTGGATTATTACTGTTCACGGCAGATATAGATACATGTCTCCTGTAATTGCATTTTTGTATATGTATCATTCTTTTGATTTTTTGTTGCCATCTTGTTTTTATATCAGACTCGCTGTAGCCAGGTTACCTTGGCAACGGGGACACGAGTTATGAGGGTGTGTCCGCTGGTCTGATGTGGACGGGGTTGTTACCCGCGTCCACGTGTTGTCTGGCGGATAGATGTCATCATGCGGCAACCCGCAACCAGGCGCCGTGGAGGCACGAGTAACACGAGGTGTATTGTGAGTATAAATGTTCGTTCTGTATGTTTGTTTGCACAACCTTGAAAATGGGGTATTAATGGGGAAATGTCGGTGGTGATACAGATCGCTTTCCTGTGTTGATCTTTATTTGTGCTGGGAGTGCCGCCTGTTTGCTATATTTATGATAACAGTTGACTCTGTTATCTCTGGAGGGCACCCACCTTCTCAGTTCATTTTTTGGGAGTGCCACCCTAGGACATTATATATATATATATATATATATATATATATATATATATATCAGGGCTTATATATTGATTTATGGTTCTGACCATTTATAAAGCGAATATGGTTAAGATCCTGCGGAAATAATAAATTGCTGCCAATCACATTACTATTGGTGAAGCAAAAGCTATATTATGAAGTTGAGTCTCTTGTTTGAAAGAACATATATTTGACACACTGCTTATTTCATTTGATGTTGCTTGATCACAGGACTTGATTATATGAAAATTAAAAGTACACTAATTTATGTTTAGCCATTGTTAGAAAAGTCAAATGGGGTTAGAATTAGTAGGAAATGTTTTGACTGAAAACCACCTTAACAAAGAAGTAGACTTTAGGGTCTTGCAAAGCCCCTGCTCCATCTGCTACACCAGAACCTGTGTACCATATGTGTGCTACTTCCATATTTTTCCACTTTTGGAAATTACCTGTAGAATTCATACACACAGTGTATGCAGTAGTTTCAAGTGCATAAAGCACATTTGATGCCCATCAACACAGTCTGCCTGAAGCTGGGGCGCTAAAAATAATGTATCTAAATTGGACCTGTACACACATGGTTTCTGACAAGTATTTGCTGTAATTCATCGCAATTTCAATATTGTCTGCAGTGCTCAAAGATGTTAAAGCCCAGTAAAATTCAGTTCAATGGGAACACCTGTCAAAGCACAATGTAAAAGACTATCCTTGAGCACAGCTTGGAAACGTTAATAAATGCCTTTCAAAGCTCTTCTAAAGCGAAGTAAAAATACCTACTCATCAAAGAGTGTTGTTTCTCAACGTTTGTGTGTATGAGTCCTTAATGTTTCATTGAAGGAACTTATGTCAACTTTAAAATGTAGTTTAGTTTTGGCTGGAAAAATGTGAGATTCAAACATTGCATGTGATTCTAGCCTAAAGGGAGAGATGGAATAAAAAACACATGGTTAAGTTGGCTCGCTGTTGTGTGCCATCAGTTCTAGAGCCTGTTAGTTTAATCCGTGCTGGAGTAGCTATGAAACTGGTCACCAATACTGTTTCCAGATGTGCCTGATAAAGAGGAAGTTTAATGGACACAATACAATGTATGGTCCCTGGAGAACGATTAGAGATGTACAAGAGACTTTTTAAAATGTATGAGGCTATTGCAAAGTCTTGGGAGGGAGAATTAATAAGGAGTAAGGGAGGAGTAAAGTAACACGTCCGATATAGGTAATATACCTTGAAATAATTAAGAAATTGGATGATAGGGAAGCATTGTTGATGTCAGAATAGACTAAAATAAACACCCCATAATAACTAGCCATATATGTGTTAGTACAATTACTTTTCTTATGCTTACTGCAATCACTATCTGTGTTTTAATTAAGTTGTTACTAAGGTAAATAAATAGTCCTGAATTATCTGCTGCTGACAGGTTAATTGTATGGGACAAACATTAATGTCATATACTTAAGAAAAATGGCTCTTAATAGCAACTTAATAAAGTTCAGAGTGGCCAAAAGGATGAACCGGGATTGGTATATTAAATCGAATTTCAAATGTCACAATGTTGACACAGACAATAATGCAATAATGGCATCATTTACAGTAAATCATGTTTATGATAAATTAAATTTGGCCTCGGTTGTTACGTGTGAACATATGTTGGACACAGAGCCCTAACTGCAACTATTAGCACATGGGCTCAGATGGAATCCCAACAAGCTTCATTTTTCTGAAACATAGAGGAAAAAAACACTGCATCCCCCTGCAATTAAGGCCACTGTCCAGCAGATTCTATAACACAGACCTACAGAAGTTGTAGACATGGTTAGACATGGCACATCAATATATTTACAAGTGTCTGCCAGATAGCAACTTTGAATGTAAAGTATTACACATTACAAAATGTTAAACTTACATTAAATATGTGCTTACATTACAATAATATGTACTCACAAGTCATATCCAGTATGTGGAGACCATACAGGACCTCTGGGGGAAATATTTGCCCCAGTTCCTCCTCATTTGAAGCATACTCAATATGTAGAAATGGGCCACTTCAATTCCTTGTTGGTGCTCTCCTTTCATAACTTGTCCATGACACATGTTTTATATCAACGAAGAGCTTGTGGCAGTTCTGCACACTTTTCCAATCCATTTCACTGTGCCAACTGCATTGACAGTAGCAGATACCTTTGTAGCAAAGCGTAGTTGTTTTCATACATGTACATAATGGACTGCATTAGTTTTGGCAGGGGCAAACTGACTTCTTCCCTCCTAAAACTCCTCTCCACCCTTATCTTCTACTTCCAATGTGTTCCCCACCTTACTGTCCCTAACTTTCTCATCCTCTCTTTTCCCACTTTACATTCAACCAGAAAACAATGACAGACAAAACACTAAACACTGAAAAAAACCTGAATGAACCCCAACAATCACACACCACTCACATACAAAGAAGATAATAAGACTTTAAAAAAGTCCACAAGCACCAATAATTTTAAGACCAAAACCAGCACCAATACCAAAAAAGAACAAGACTATATAGTACACAGCCACTGTAACAAACCAATCAGGAATCAATTAATGCTCAACTAATTACTACTCAAAAATCCTCCAAACTTGTAGAATTTCCATGCTTACTCCTGCAACCCCTGTTGACATAGGGCAAGTGAAATGCAAATCATGTGATTCTTATTATTGTTTTTATATAATTAGTATAACTTGACAGCAGACTTGTCTGTTTTTGGCAGTTGTTAACATACCACAAATCAGTGCTATTTGATATTAATTTTCATTAGAAAAGGGCAAAACTACTGTTGATTTGTGGAAAATTCATAAGATAGTACATTTTGCCCTGAAACACTTCCATGGGAAACATTTAAATTGAAGACTTCAATGGGGAAAATTCATGGGAACTTGAAGTGGATTATATCACGATGTCACTCTGGGATTTGGAGGATCAAGAGCTGATCTACCATAATTTGACACTACTAATCAGGAGGTGGGAGGCTACCAGACTCCCTTGTTTCAACCAAGAACTGCTGCAAGGTGAGATGGACTTGGCCCTCCAAGTGAGCACAGGGCAACCCCAGTGGAAAGTGATGTGAAACACTCAGACACTTAGAGGTGGGAGGTATGGAGGCTGTTGCACTGCAAGTAAAAAACTGACACCTGAATGAATGATATGCTGATGGAGTAGACAACTCTGAGGGATCACACGAGAATTGTGGAGTTACTGAAGTACTTATAAGTACAGTGGGGCACAAGGCACCATCAGAGATACTCGTACTGGAGGCCCTGAATCAGTGGCGTATCTATAATGGGTGCAGTGTGTGCTGGGCACACACCGCACCCATATTTTTTTTAAACTTACCTGTCCGAGGTCCCACGTCGGGTGTCACTGCTGCTCAGAACACTGGAAAAATGGCCACCGCGACCATTTTCTGGTGTTCTGCGCATGCGCAGTAGACTCCGGGCACACTCTAGTGCCCGAAGTCTACTAATGGTTTGGTGGCTGGCCAGCCGAGTCAGTCGTCTGCCTGCCTCCAGGAGTGCACACGGGCCACCTCCTCTCTTAAAACGCCCCTGCACTGAATCTTGCTGGAGACACAGGCACACCAAGAAACTGGAGTCTCAGGGAGGACTAGGAGCCAGGGCACTATTCCAGGAGAATTAGAAGAAGTTCTGCCAATGATTGCCAGCATCTATTGATTTAAATTGGTTTCCCAAGGTCAGGAAGCAATGATGATAAATGATGATGAAACACATCACTTCTAAGCCATGTTCTTTACCCGTGTTCTTTACCCATGCACAAGAAGTAAGAACCTAATTGATGGAACCATTGCTACCATTGCATTTCTCTCTGGACCTTCCACCTGTCAGACAGGCGGCAATTCAATATCAGGAGCAGGTGGAATGGCTTCTGCACATAAGAACAAACTGGATGCATACAGTATATCTGGTACAGTTCCAATAGCTTACTTAATGCACTAACATCAGATTGTCTATCCCACTTAAGACTAACATGCACACTTCAACTAACAGCAAGACTGTGTACTCCCTATAAACTACTTCTGCAGTGGGACAGACTTTGATTATATCCCCGGGAGGATACTCACGCTTTAATATATTTTGGCAACTATTGGAGGAATCATTATATGAGACTTACTGTATGCTACTGTATTTGAAAGAATGTTACTTACTACTACATATGGGTGCATGTAATATGACTATACAATCTACTCAGTTTCTATATCTGTGACTGATATATTTTATTTTGTCTTCTTCTTATGTTTTGTTTGTATTTGTTTGTGATGTGATTATTGTATGATGTTCTTAAAATAATAGGTTTCCTACAGTATTAAATTGGTACTTTAACAATTGCATCAGTCCTATATTATACTTATGTAACTCTGGTGGTGACCAGCGCAGAAACTCTGGTGGTGACACTGCTGCAGGAAGGTGACCTCTCTGAGGTCTTCAGTGCTACTCAGCTACTAGTTTTTTTTCTTTCTTAAAAAATAAAAACACATACTGTATTACAAGGGTTGCCTCCGAGTTCTCTGGCTTCCTCCCACAGTCCAAAAACACATTTGTAGGATAATTGATTTTGAACAAAATGGGCCCATATGTTTTGTGTGTGTTGTAGGGAAGTTAAATGTAACCTCCTCTGATACAGGGAACATTGTGAATGATTACATATTCTCTGTACAGCACCATGTCATATGATTTGTGCTATATAAATTAACAATATGAATGGTTTCTATTGCCAAATCTATTTGCATGCCATTGTTTGCATTAGAAACACTAGTAAATGGCATGGAATGGATTTGAAGCTATTAAATTGTCTGATAACTGTATTATTTTTAGTTTTGTAAACATTCTATTTGTACTGTACATTTGCTGGTAAAAAAAAATAAGTGAACAAACAAAACTATTCTAACATTAACAGAAATGTAAAAGTCAAATTGTCATTGCTACAAAAGTCAAACTGTCATTGCTACAAAAATCATTGCGTATGTCCTAACTTTGAAGAAAAAATATTTATACCTAACTTTCAGCAGGTTCTTCTAAAACAGGGACGGGGAACCTCAGGCCCGAGGGCCATATAAGGCCCTCGAAATCATTCGGTCTGGCCCTCTGAGCTTTTCTCTGCTAGCCTCATCTGGCTAACAGGGTGCCTAAAATGGCACCCTGCAGCCAGAATCTATGCAGCAGTGCCGCCTGGAGCATCCTCAGGATGCTCCAAGTATTGCTGTAATCACCGGTGATTGTGGCCCTGCCCCCATGTGACATCACTTAGGGGGGCGAGGCCTGCACCAGGCCCGCCAATAATGTCATATATATCAAAATGGCCCTCGGCAGAAAAAAGGTTCCCCAACCCTGTTCTAAAACATGCTAAGAGGAGGCCAATTAATTGATATGAATGGTGCAATGCTTTTAAATTCCAGGAAAAATAAGTTCACTAACTTCCTACTAGGGCAGGATATTACTTTCACAACTTTTGACGTCATATACTGTAATATGTTTTTAGAAGAGGAAAGGAAGTAGACTTTGTAGACAAAGATTTAAATAATACAGGATGCAATGCAGTATATCTAGAATTAACAACTTCCCATGGATGTTATAAAAACTTTGTCAAACTTTGCATTCAGTCAGACTATTTGGATATTTTTTGCAGATTTAGTTTGAAAGTTAAAATTTTTTAAATAAACTCAGCATAAGCAGTGGAGTGAAATTGGAATAAACAGCGCAAGGACAGATAGACTTGGGGATCTCAAATTTTGCAGAATTATTTGGTTATAAAAAATTAGCATTTCTCTCTTGCAGAACTTGCTTTTAACGGTTCAGCATGCAATTCCTTCTATCACTTTTGCTTTGCCCAGAGATTTACCTTATTGGTTCTGTTCTGTGCCCCTGGAGTGAAATGCATAAATCTCTATAAAAGTCTCTGTCAGCCTAACTGCTGCTATGAGAAGGCGGTGATACACAAAATGCGAGATGCTCATAGTCAATTTATTGGCATAACACAGTTTTGTGTAAAGGGGGGGGGTTTAATCGAGACAAGAAAAAACAAAACACAAATTTCCTCAACACTCTTCATATATTCATGTGTTTCTAAATTGAGTGTAAACTCACCCGGAGGCACCCCAGGATCCTCCAATATGGCAATACAAGGATTAGATACCCTCCAGTTATTGATCCTATACATGTATCACAGAACAGTGATAAATGTGAGCTTTTCAAATAAAGTTTGGATTTATGCTTTTTTGTTGGTGTTTCAAAGAATCTTATTTTGATTGACTGATTGGCAACTTTAGCTTTATCCCTGAAAATTCACAAAAATGCAATATCACAGTAGGGGGTAGTGTTGTAGATAATTTATATCCACTCTAAACCCATCAATGTCACTAAAGTTTTTATGATGCTAAAACTGGGATCCTTCTAACTGATGGTAGTGTAATCTATTTAGTCTCAAATAGTAATTGATATTTATAAATAAATATATGATGATTAGCCGCCGTCATTTCCATCTGACGTCATCGGGGTCTGAAAGCACCTGCCGCAGCTACACGCTTCCCCGCTGACTGGAAAGGTGGTGGCTTCCCAGGTGACTTAACAGGTGAGCTCTATTTTTTGTGATTATGATGTGTATTTATATGCTGCACTTGCACTTTACCATTGCTTCTCCCCTGATGACAGTTGACTCCGAAACAACTGTTGGATCATGCGCTGGGTGTAATGATGGACCCCAGAAGCGCAGGCACACAAGTGTCATGTAAAGTATGATATGCTGAAGACAATTGATTTATTACTCATGCTTGTGCTGACATGTAGTAATTTCTTTTGGATAAATAAAGCAAATTGGTGATTTGGAGAGAGTGTGCTGGCCTTGTCTGTGTTTGAGCCCCTGGTGGACCCTCATACATTGGATGGACTATATATATAAAAATAAAATAAATAAAAACAGAAAACTCAGCACTCACCATTATTAAATCACTCACATTAATATATAAATAAATAATGGGGTTTTGGCTCATGGATTGATCAATGCATTTAAGCCTGTGGCCCACATCACGGGACCCCACTTCTCTGCAGGTCCTACACTATCTGTCATACTTATGGAAACCTGGTAGCTGCTATCACAGAGTTTAGACTGAAAAAATTTTACCTGGTTTAAAGCTCACCTGCCAGCTAATGGCTTTGAAAGGCAAGGCAGTACCAAACATAGCTTCTATCATACTACCAAAAGGCAGCTGACACAGGTAAATGAGCTTGCACAGGGGTGTATGAGAAAGCTATGATCACAAAAGGTTAATTAAAAATTAACCAAATATGCAAAGTCAGAAATCCACTGCACTCGCCACTCCCGGATTTGGGGTGCAGACCTGCACTTGCCATTCCCAAGCCTGGGGTGCAGGTGGCTTCTGACCACATTGCTTAAATAAATAAAAACAGAAAACAGTACTCACCATTATTAAATCACTCACAGTAATACATAAATAATGGGGTTTTGGTTCATGGATTGATCAATGCATTTAAGCCTGCAGCCAACATCACAGGACCCCATTTCTCTGCAGGTCCTACACTATCTGTCATACTTATGGGAACCTGGAAGCTGCTATCACAGAGTTTAAACTAGGGGTGTGCACCGGCCACTTTTGGTGTTTTGTGTTTTGGTTTTGGATCTTTCTTCGTGTTTTGGATCAGGATTGGTTTTGCCAAAACCACCCTTCCGTGTTTTGGGTTCTGGGTTTTGTGTTTTGGATCTGTATTTTTTTTTTAAAAAGCATAAAAACAGCTAAAATCACAGAATTTGTGGGTTTTTCGGCTCCTATGCTATTAACCTCAATAACCTTAATTTCCACTCATTTCCAGTCTATTCTGAACACCTCACACCTCACAATAGTGTTTTTATATCCAAAAGGTTGCACCGAGGTAGCTGGATGACTATGCTAAGAGATATGAGTGGGCGGCACAAACACGTGGCCCATCTAGGAGTGACACTGCAGAGGCAGACAGGATGGCAGTTTGAAAAACTAGGCCCCAAACTGTACATAATTCAAAGAAAAAAAAGAGGTGCAAGATGGAATTGTCCTTGGGCCCTCCCACCCACCCTTATGTTGTATAAACAGGACATGCACACTTTAATAAACCAAACATTTCAGCGCCAGGGTCTGCCACACGACTGTGGCTGAAATTATTGGTTCGTTTGGGCCCCCACAAAACAAGCTGGCAATTAATCTGTCCCTGCACAAACTGGCTCTATGGAGACAAGATGTCGTCCTCATCCTCCTCATCCACCGATTCCTCACCCTCTTCAGTGTTGTGTACATCCTCATCCTCACAGAGTATTAATTCGTCCCCGCTGGAATCCACAACCACAGGTCCCTCTGTACGTTCTGGAGGCTAGTCTCCCTGGAAGAGTTGATAATTCATTTTATGAACATCATCTTCTCCACATTTTGTGGAAGCAACCTCCTACGCCTTTCGCTGACAAGGTTCCCGGCTGCACTAAACACTCTTTCGGAGTACACACTGGAGGGGGGGCAACTCAGGTAAAATAGAGCCAGGTTGTACAGGGACCTCCAAATTGCTTCTTTTTTCTGCAAGTACAGGTACGGACTGTCTGACATGCCTACTTGGATGCTGTCACTGATGTAATCCTTTAACAGACAGACGCACGCTTGTCGCTGCTGCTTTAAGGATGCAGGTGCGGCTACAGCCCACACATTTCACAAAGACAGAAAAAAAAGAAGAATTTTTTTATTGTTTGTGGAGCGCACTTTGAGGGTTACACCACCCTTTAACAGACAGACGCATGCTTGTCGCTGCTGCTTTGAGGATGCAAGTGTGGCAACAGCCCACACAATTCACAAAGACAGAAAAAAAAAGAATTTTTTTATTATTTGTGGAGCGCACTTTGAGGGTTACACCACCCTTTAACAGACAGATGCACGCTTGTCACTGCTGCTTTAAGGATGCAGGTGCGGCTACAGCCCACACATTTCACAAAGACAGAAAAAAAAAGAAGAATTTTTTTATTGTTTGTGGAGCGCACTTTGAGGGTGTCACCACCCTTTAACAGACAGACGCACGCTTGTTGCTGCTGCTTTAAGGATGCAGGTGCGGCTACAGCCCACACATTTCACAAAGACAGAAAAAAAAGAATATTTTTATTGTGTGTGGAGCACACTTTGAGGGTGTCACCACCCTTTAACAGACAGACGCACGCTTGTCGCTGCTGCTTTAAGGATGCAGGTGCGGCTACAGCCCACACATTTCACAAAGACAGAAAAAAAAAGAAGAATATTTTTATTGTTTGTGGAGCGCACTTTGAGGGTTACACCGCCCTTTAACAGACAGACGCACGCTTGTCGCTGCTGCTTTGAGGACAGTATCATATGCAGTGACAGTAGACTTGTCAGAAATTGTTGGCACGTCCTTCAGTCCAGACCAGATGTCCAAACCGGCCCTTGACTTATGACACAGGCGCACGCTTGGCGCTGCTACTGTGTTGATGCACGTGTGGCTACATCGCACACAAGTCACAAACACATAAAAAAAATTGTTTTTTATTTTTTGGAGCACTTTGAGGGTTACACCACCCTTTAACAGACAGACGCACGCTTGTCGCTGCTGCTTTGAGGATGCAAGTGCCGCTACAGCCCACACAATTCACAAAGACAGAAAAAAAAGAAGAATTTTTTTATTGTTTGTGGAGCGCACTTTGAGGGTTACACCACCCTTTAACAGACAGACGCACGCTTGTCACTGCTGCTTTAAGGATGCAGGTGCGGCTACAGCCCACACATTTCACAAAGAGAAAAAAAAAGAAGAATTTTTTTATTATTTGTGGCGCGCACTTTGAGGGTTACACCACCCTTTAACAGACAGACGCACGCTTGTCGCTGCTGCTTTGAGGATGCAGGTGCGGCTACAGCCCACACATTTCACAAAGAGAAAAAAAAAGAAGAATTTTTGTATTATTTGTGGAGCGCACTTTGAAGGTTACACCACCCATTAACAGACAGACGCACGCTTGTCGCTGCTGCTTTGAGGATGCAGGTGGAATCTAGACGGGATTTGGAACCGGGGACACACTACCTCCATCAATTGTCTAAATCCCACTGCACTAATGGCGGATACCGGAAGCACGGCTAACACCAACATAGCAGTCAAGGCCTCAGTTATAAGTTTTGCTTCAGGGTGACTGCTGTCGTACTTCATCCTCATCGCTAGGGACTGTTGGAGGGTCAATTGTTTAGTAAAAGTAGTGGTGTTCCTACTTCCTCTCTGGGATGATGAACAACTCCCAGCAGCAGCAATAGCACTAGGAGGAAGTGGTTCTTGATCTTTCCCTATTTTATTTTTATCGGAGAAAGTTTGGTCCTCCATTTATGTTATATTGATATATATGTGCGGCTAAGGCGCACACAAACACAGAAAATATTTTTTAATTTTTGCTGGAGAGTAGTGCACTTTGTGGGTTACACCACCCTTTTAGAAATGAGCCAGCCGGCTCTTTACTTATGGGACACAGGTGCACGCTTGGCACTTCTCCTTTGTTGATGCACGTGCAGCCACAGTGCACACAATTTACAAACACAGAAAATATTTTTTTATTTGGTTTGGAGTGTACTGTGGGGGTTACAGCACCCTTTAATGGTCAAGCCAGCCGGCCCTTTACTTATGACACAGGCGCACGCTTGGCACTACTTTGTTGATGCACATGCGGCTACTGCGCACACAATTCACAAACACAGAAAATATTTTTTTATTTGGTTTGGAGTGTACTGTGGGGGTTACAGCACCCTTTAACGGTCAAGCCAGCCGGCCCTTTACTTATGACACAGGCGCACGCTTGGCACTACTTTGTTGAAGCACATGCGGCTACTGCGCACACAATTCACAAACACAGAAAATATTTTTTTATTTGGTTTGGAGTGTACTTTGGGGGTTACAGCACCCTTTAACGGTCAAGCCAGCCGGCCCTTTACTTATGACACAGGCGCACGCTTGGCACTACTTTGTTGATGCACGTGCGGCTACTGCGCAGACAATTCACAAACACAGAAAATATTTTTTTATTTGGTTTGGAGTGTACTTTGGGGGTTACAGCACCCTTTAACGGTCAAGCCAGCCGGCCCTTTACTTATGACACAGGCGCACGCTTGGCACTACTTTGTTGATGCACGTGCGGCTACTGCGCACACAATTCACAAACACAGAAAATATTTTTTTATTTGGTTTGGAGTGTACTGTGGGGGTTACAGCACCCTTTAACGGTCAAGCCAGCCGGCCCTTTACTTATGACACAGGCACACGCTTGGCACTACTTTGTTGATGCACGTGCGGCTACTGCGCACACAATTCACAAACACAGAAAATATTTTTTTATTTGGTTTGGAGTGTACTTTGGGGGTTACAGCACCCTTTAACGGTCAAGCCAGCCGGTCCTTTACTTATGACACAGGCGCACGCTTGGCACTACTTTGTTGATGCACGTGCGGCTACTGCGCACACAATTCACAAACACAGAAAATATTTTTTTATTTGGTTTGGAGTGTACTTTGGGGGTTAAAGCACCCTTTAACGGTCAAGCCAGCCGGCCCTTTACTTATGACACAGGCGCACGCTTGGCACTACTTTGTTGATGCACGTGCGGCTACTGCACACACAATTCACAAACACAGAAAATATTTTTTTATTTGGTTTGGAGTGTACTTTGGGGGTTACAGCACCCTTTAACGGTCAAGCCAGCCGGCCCTTTACTTATGACACAGGCGCATGCTTGGCACTACTTTGTTGATGCACGTGCGGCTACTGCGCACACAATTCACAAACACAGAAAAAATATTTTTTTTTAGCACTTGGGGGGAGCACCCCTGACGGATAGAGCACCCCCTGGACAACACTACAGCACCCCTTTAGGACTGGGACACTGCACAGGACTTTGGAATGGACACAGCTCCTATGGACAACTGAATGCACAACACAGTCCAGCCAGCCCCTATGGACTTTGAAGTAGTGGACACAGCCCCTATTGACAACAGCAGCACAGCACAGCCAGCCCCTATGGACTTTGAAGTAGTGGACACAGCCCCTATGGACAACAGCAGAACAGCACAGCACAACACTACACTACACTACACAGCCCAGCCAGCCCTAACTCCCACCCTCCCTCTTCACTGTCCACAGCCGAGTGAGAAAATGGCACCAACGCGGGTACCTTATATAGGATCCAAAACCCGCGAGACCCAGAAGGCGGGATGATGACGTTTTGCCTCGATTTCAGATCCGAGTCAGGCGGGAAAAGTCGAGCCTGACTCGGATCGGCCTCGGATCGGGGGCTCGGGGGGGTTCGGATTTCCGAAATCCGAACCCGCTCACCCCTAGTTTAAACTAAAAAAATGTTAACTGGTTTAAAGCTTATTTGCAACCAACTTATGGCTTTTAAAGGCAAGACAGTCACCAAACATATCTTCTATCATCCTACCAAAAGGCAGCTGACACAGGTTAATATAAATGAGCTTGCACAGGGGTGCATGAGAAAGCTGTGATCACAAAAAGGCTAATTAAAATTAACCAAATAAACAAAGTCAGAAATCCACTGCACTAGCCACTCCCAGATTTGGCGGGCAAACCTGCACTCGCCATTCCCAGGCCTGGGGTGCAAGTGGCTTCTGACCACATTGCTTAAATAAATAAAAACAGAAAACTCAGCACTCACCATTATTAAATCACTCACAATAATATATAAATAAATAATGGGGTTTTGGCTCATGGATTGATCAATGCATTTAAGCCTGTGGCCCACATCACGGGACCCCACTTCTCTGCAGGTCCTACACTATCTGTCATACTTATGGAAACCTGGTAGCTGCTATCACAGAGTTTAGACTGAAAAAATGTTACCTGGTTTAAAGCTCACCTGCCAGCTAATGGCTTTGAAAGGCAAGGCAGTCACCAAACATAGCTTCTATCATACAACCAAAAAGACAGTTGGTATTATAAATGAGCTTGCACAGGGGTGCATGAGAAAGCTATGATCACAAAAGGTTAATTAAAAATTAACCAAATATACAAAGTCAGAAATCCACTGCACTCGCCACTCCCAGGCATGGGGTGCAAGTGGCTTCTGACCACATTGCTTAAATAAATAAAAACAGAAAACTCAGCACTCACAATTGTTAAATCAGTCACAACAATATATAATAAATAATGGGGTTTTGGCTCATGGATTGATCAATGCATTTAAGCCTGCAGCCCACATCATGGGACCCCACTTCTCTGCAGGTCCTACACTATCTGTCATAATTATGCAAACCTGGCAGCTGCTATCACAGAGTTTAAACTGAAAAAATGTTAACTGGTTTAAAGCTCACCTGCCAGCTAATGGCTTTTAAAGGCAAGGCAGTCACCAGTCCGACACTCACTATAAGTATTAATCTTAGCCAGGTGTCCCTACAATGCAAGCAAGCACAATATATCCACAGGGTTGTGGCACTCTCGGCATAAAGAAGCAATACACAGCACACAGAAGATAAACTTCAACATTTCAATCTTAATCAATTTTTGTCAGGAAGTTCCTGAAGAAAATCGATTAAGATTGAAATGTTGAAGTTTATCTTCTGTGTGCTGTGTGTTGCTTCTTTACACCAAGAGTCCCACAACCCTGTATATATATATATATGTATATATATATGTATATCTACATTTCATGAATAATTTCATATGTATCACTTTAAATTAATCTAATGATCTTATTTTATTATATAATTGTATAACGGGCCTCTGTCTCCATCTTATGTTTGGCCCCACCCCCTCTTCCTCCCTGCTGTTCCTCGCCCACCATGGCTCATTCCCAACCCCCACCCCTGGCACATGGCTTTGTCTTGACACCTCCACTCCCATACTTACACCAGCAAGCAGTCTTTTTTTCCAGGTTTGTCTCATCTCCCTCACTCACAGCGGGAGCCATTGCGTTGTGCATCCAGGCTTCCATTGTGTGCGCATTGTGGAGATAAGACAGCCTTACAAAATTATTATATTGATCATACATACAGTATGCATATGTTGTCACAAATTTGATGGTAATGTACTTGTTGATGCCATAAAGGATGTTGTGATATATCTTTTATCATTGATGTGATCATGAATTGCACATATGTAAGGAGATTGTTATAAATCCAGCTGACAAAAATGGAGGCCTGATCAGTTTATACACAGATAAATATCTCAATGAAATTACATGCTGTTAACCAGAGTAATACCTACCAGAAACTTTAAAGTGATTCAAAAAAAATAACTGTCCAAACTTTCAAAACATTTAGTATTAAGTAAACAAACTAAACAAGAACAATTCCTTGTCTACCATCTTTTTCACCCTTTCAAAGATCCAGAAAATATATAAATAACTATATTTCTTGTATCATGGTTCATTTCACAGGTTTCAACACTTATAGGGGTATTCAATATGAAACGTAAACTTCGCTGTCGAAGTTTACGTTTCATATCAGAGATTTTACCTGCGTTAAAGTATCGGGCGCGCGCCCACTTATCCCCGTATTCAATATGAAATTAACGAAAACGGGAGCCTGCGAAGTTTTATTTGCGTAAAGTTACGAATTTTTTCTTAAAAAAATTGTAGGACCCCCCTAAAGTTGTAAAAACATGGGGGATCACTATGGGTACCCCCGTTTTAGCCTTTAATTGAATGCGGGGATTTAAATAGGTGTTTTTTTCCGACATTGAAGAAGTGATGCAGAAGAGCACTTAGGTTATTTTTTTCATTTTTTTAAGTGGTCCCATCAAATTTGGGGTACATGAAAATGGGTACTAGCATATTTTTAAGTCCCTAAAGTAAGTTTTTTAAAATTCTGCAATTGTGCACCTGCCGCTATAAATCTTTTCTAGAAAACACATGCCGCATACTTGCAGAATAGCCCTGAACCTATTTCCCTATTGTTAAACAATTTTTTCCCATTTTTTTTTTCACCCCAATTTTTAAATTAATTTTTTGGGGTGTCCTTATTTTTTTTTTTTTACTTTTTTTGACACAGTTCTTTTTTAAATGTTATTCCCAGGGGTGCAGGCTATTTTTTTTAAGCCTGCACCCCTAAACCCCAATTCTGCACTTTTTTTCGACACCTATTCAATGGTGAAAAGTTATCCCCGTTTTTTATCAAAGACTTTTCTAACCTGCGATAAGTCTTTGAAATTGAATACGGTGTAAAAGTCAAACCTGTGATAATGATGCCAAAAGTGTGATATTAACGCAAAAACGATGTTTTCGCTCCCATATTGAATACCCCTAAAAGCCTAATGTTTCCACACCCAGACAGCATGCCATAATTGAGCAGATGGCAAGGTGATTGCAACTTAACAAGAAAAAATGTTATGCCAACACTGATATTGTACAAACCTCATTTGCTCTCCAAAAAAGGAAAAACAATTGTGTGGCCAAACAATAAAACATTTCATAAATATAATGTGTGTAAACAAATAATTTTTTATTTACAGTAACCTCAATGCTGTAGAGCAGGAACCTGGTGTTGTTGAAATGCCAGCAGAGGCAGAGGAGGAAATCCCCATAATCCTGGATTGTTTTCATGTTGACTCTAACCCATCTATAGCAACTGAAGCCCCAAATGCTCAGCAACCTGAGCAGGAAATGAGTCCTCCCTTCACCACTAATGGAACCTGATGTAGACATGAGAACAGCTATATAACATTTAAAAAAAACACAAACCCAAATTATTAATACAACAGATGAAACAAGGTTTACGGTAGCAAAGTATGAATAACAATGCTCAAAAAAGTTATTGTATACAAATGTTATAAATATGTATTTAGTAGTCCCTCTCATTTAGTAAAGGGATGTGCTATATGTTTGCCCTTTTCGTGAGTGAAAATTTAGTGATCAATACCATAGTCATTAAATATATATATTGTTTTATATTGCAACAACATACTTTAATATAACTTTCAATAGGTCATTTCTCAATAGAATTTACAATCTAAGTTCACAAACAAACTCAGGATCAGAGACCAGAGTAGCCTCATCCCAAATGATTCATGTTTCAATCTAGGGAAATAAAAAAATAAAGTATTAGTATTTTTATTTCCACCATAAAAAAGAAAACCCTTACATGCAAAATAGTTAACAGTGGTTGACTTCCTAACTTGCCTCCGTCCTCTCTGTTGTCCAAATAAGATGATGGTTTACTGAACCCTGCTTCCTTGCTGTCTAGTTCAATAGTCCAAATGCAATGTTGTTAAGAAAATGTATGCAGTAGACATCAACCAACAAATATATCTATGTATATATAGTATACTGTATATTTGCTGGAGCATTTAGAGACACTCCACCTGATTTATCAAGGCTTCTGAATCAGGTCTTTTATATTGAAATAGGCATTTCACAGATCTGAAATGTGAGGGTTGTAAGATATAGGAGTCATGGCATGAACCTGAATAGTTTTATACAATATTTGAAACATGCATGTTTGCATCACAGACCAAATTCTCATTCAGATAAGTGACAATGGTGACAACTGACTGTAGCTCTGTGTTTAAGTGACCTCAGACCAATATGTGTGCAATCTATTGCTCCCAAGACATTAGGTATCCCTTCAAGCTTAAAGAATGCTACCTTTAACTCATAGCACTGTACCTCCTGGCTGGCAAGGATTATGAATAGATACTGTATTTATTTCAAAATATACAGTATTTCCTTTCCCAAAAATACTGTAATCTATGCAACAGTGTTTTTAGTGTATCCATCATTTCAGAAAAGTCCCTTGAAAATAAAAAAATTGTTATGCCTACTATTCAAGAGTGCACAGAACATAATGTGTATAGCCCGGATATTGCATTGAATCATGATAATAAAGACTCCAAATCATCGCACACCTGCTCATAAAGGTTCAGTAGGTTTGTGCAGTTCACCAGAAACACTCAAAATAACTCACTCAACTGAAAGAGAGTCTAGGGCAAAATGTGATCAAGAAACACGGACTCTGCATGGCCTCAGTGAGTCCTGCTGCTTGTACCATTTCCCTGCGATTTAAGTAATTTTGCCTGTGACAACCACCTCTTTTTTCTTACAGAATATCCTATGGTTTGCCAAACTTACCATGTAATAAAATCTGAATGAAGATGTCCAAGGCCAAGGTTTGAAAAACAGCATTTTTTTAACAGTTTGGTTTAGTTAATCTGACAATGGGCCTGATTCAGTAGTGCACACAAATGCACTGCTGAACGCAGATTTCTGATTATCGGGAATCTGCGCGTGTGCAGGACCCATTCTTCAAGTGTGCAGAATGGGTCCTGCCAAGATGCACACAAGCTCTTGAATGCCTCTGCCTGATTGATAGGCAGAGGCATTTAAAGGGCGATGCGTGGGTGAAGTTGGCATATCTGCCCCATTTTCCGTGAGTGGCCAGCCCAGGGACTTTGTAGATGTATGCAGTCTGCTGGGCTCGCAAGCCAGCCAGCCTGAGTAAGCTGAGGCTTACTCAGCTGACAGGCTGCCCGGTGCCACCCACCATTGCAACCATTGACCACCGATGGTCACAATGTTGATCCCAGCCTGTGACCTCCATCTCAATGCTGGGATCGCAAATGCAGCAGGGGATGTCATACACCTTCTGCTGCATTTGCATTATTGCAAGGATCGCAATTGCAAAACTGCTTGCATGTAGGTTTGTAATTGCGATCCTTGCTGAATCAGGCCCACTGTGCAAACTTCCAACAAAATTGCAATTGAAAATCTTCCCATTATGTTTTCATTAATCTTTGATTTACTTAGTAGGGACCCCACAGTTTTACATTTTGCTGGAGAGGAGATGAAAACAATTATTTTTTATCTGGTCTAATTTATAATTTACTAAAATTGACCTTTTATAGTTTTATAATACAGTCTGGAATGAACAAAGTTATTATTTTAACTAAGAGAGATGAGAACATTTATTTTAAAAATGTGAATAAAGAGCCTGATTCACTACCATTTGCAACTGCGACAGGGCCGTAACTAGGTTAGTGCGGCCTATGCCATGGCACAGGGCACAGCAGGACAAGGGGTGCTGTTTGGGCCTCTCAGTTTTCCTGTTTATTATCATTCTCACTTGTATCTTCCTCTTCTTTTATCCCCAACATCTCCTGGCCTCCCCTCTCTTCCCTGACCCTTCCCATTAGGCCATGGCCCTTTTTCAGGTGCACTACCTTATGTCCCTATTTAAAAAATGTGGGGGGCACCAATACTCTCTAGTTATGACTCTAAACTGCGATTACGCACGCAATTGGCCAATTGTTGAGTACTGCGTATGCGAATGCATCACAGTGCATGTGTCTGAACTAGCCATAGCGATTAGGACTGCAATCGCAGTGACTATGCGAACCCATGGCAGAGTGATTGACAGGAAGTGCCGCTTGTGGGTGGTGATGTGGGTGTGGTCGGGCGAACGCAGGCGTGCCAGTGTGTTCAATGCCATTAAAGGGGCATGCATAAATTATCCACTGCGATGGCCTGTGCAGCCTGAGGCCTGATAGCATGCGTGGTAGTTTGCGATATCTGAGTAAGGTCAGGGCTTGTGCTAGTGTGTGTGAGGCTGTGATGGTACTCGATTGTACTGATGTATCCACAGTCTTGCTAAGCATTACGCATATGTGTAAGGTAAAGTGGGTGTCCTTATGTAGTGCTACATATGGCATTGTGATCGCAATTAATTAACATACTATCGCAGTTGAACTGCGTGCATACCAAAGTTATTTTCTGGTAATTTAATATTAAGCTATCAAAGTTTTTATATGCAATTTTATAACTAAAATTTATTGAAAGAATGTCCCTTTAAATAGTGGGCATCTAAGACACTGTTTCAGTGTCCGAACATAGGACAAAATGTGCTGGATACCTCTAAGCTCTTCACTCCAAGTATGTTACTCAAGCCTGTTACTAAGTTACTAACCATACCAAGAATCCAGGAGAATTGGTGCACTCCAAATGGATTCCACCTACACCCCAAGACAGCAGCAGCAGTGCAGCCAGTGGTAAGGTGATGGAACCAAAGCGCATAGGGAAAATGCATAGGGTATACTTTTATATTGCAGAAATTGGTTTACTGACATCTGCATTTGTAATGGAGACTTCTGATTTCTGTCTTATGTTTTACTACCCAAAAGGAGAGCCATTAAAGGTTATAGAGTACATTGCCCTGAGATGTCTGTGGTCCAATATTTCCAGACAAGACCAGTAAACTGTGTTTTTTTTTTTCATTTTGATATATGACATTGAGGTCTTTTGTTTAATCTATACTGTTCCAGATTCCTGAACTATACAACAGTACATTATTAGAATGATTGTTGTGTTTCTTTTGTGTAAACTGATACTTTTCTAGGGACGGGGGCTTCCAAAATCTTAAGATGGGCATACGTCCTGAAATTTATAATACAATCAAAATAGAATACATTTTATGAACACTACCTATTAATAAAACACAAATCCTCATACAATAGGTAACATACAGTTTTGCACACAAGGACAAACAAACTTACTTTTCCAAATTCCCATATTTGCACCTGACCATGTTACACATTTCTCTCTGAATCATTTTTCAAAATGTATAAACTCATGACCTTTACAAATAGTTCAACATGTTATTCTTTTTTTATCATAAATTGTTCAGCAGACTCTTTTTCTAGGCTCTCCGTGAGATAAACTATAAAACATATATGGTAAATTCCTGTATTTTATATGGTAACGGTATGTCATGTTAAGCTGCTTTTCCTTGTAGAGCACATTTGGATAAGTATTTGGACAAATGTTCTCCTGTTGTTAGAAATACATACACAGTGTGCACAGGATATACTGACCAATAAATGAAGATCAAAAGTTACCTTATTACTTAGCCCGTGCATAATAATTTTTAATGATCTTAACAATTAATAACATTTCCTCAGTATGTTAACAGTCATATATCATCTTAAAGAAATATATAGGTGAAGTCATCTGCATTATACTGTGATATAAAGAGAACTAGCATAGCTTAAAAAGGTACAGAGTGATATTCTTTTCATATGTATATTACTTACAAAATGTTCAGTAATGTGATTTACAGTATGAGGTAACCAATCACAGAAATCTGGCAATATCTGATTATACAATTTTAAAAATAGCTAAAGAAGAAATAAAAACAAAAAGGTAGAACACTTTGAATTGTGACAATTATTGCTTCATGTAAAACAGATAAAATAGTATGATAATCTTTTATGTACCCAATTGACCACCATTAACCCGTGTTAACGGCCTTTAACACATTAATTTAACGGGTATTAAAAACATGGCAAATGAAAAAGGGAGGCTAATTGAATATCCTCAGGCGATAAAGCTAGAGGCTACCTCCCTTTTACACTCCTATTAAGTTAACGGTCATTATTGAATTCCCCCTATGCGCATATGCACTCTGTGTGGGCACACCGGCCACACCACCCTAGTTACGGCCCTGCATAGGAGTGCCCATGCACCACAAAAGGAAAAGCCTTTTCTAGAATCAAATGATGAGGGAGGTTCAGATTAAATAAATTGTAAAGGACAGTTATAGTCAGGTTCACTCTGTAATTTTGTTGGATTTTTGAGGAGAGGAGGAAAACTATATAATTCTGTAAACTTTATTGTATAAGCAATCAGAAAAACAATGTTTCCATTTGCCTTGATACATACATGGCTGCCATCTTGGAATTTACAAAATGGCTGCCAGAAACAATGTTTTCGTCTATAATTCGGCTTCTAACTAACATAGAAATTTGATTTTCACAGCTGAACTACCATTTTCAGGGCCAAAGAATCAAATGTACCAAAGTAGATAAAGTAGATGCAACCACAAACCTATTAGACTGATATTTTCCATTTTATTCAATGTTCTACAAGCGATCATACATGAACATTGCACTGAGGAAGTGACCATTAAGTACCGAAACACTCTTCATGACAGAAATGGGTTCAATTTTGTATTTTGTATTATTATACTTATATATAATATTAAATGTTAATTTTGTATAATGTATAATTAATTTTGTAACCAATTTCAATGCAATAATACAATGAGTCTTACATATTGCCGCCATCTTCATCATCATCACTTCTATAGTTATTCTGTATGTCTTCATCATTCTGACACTCACTGCCGCACAGACAAAGGTCAGTGCAGGATAAGTTAATTGTTTTGCAAGAACATCTGGCAGAAGAACATTCTGTTTTGCATTTGCAGCTAACCATCTCAATGATGGCCTTTGAAGCTGGAAGGGCAACTGTCATGGTTGGTTTCAGCTGGCCATCGGACTGCTTGTGGTAGCCATTCTGAAGTGGATCCAACTGAAGATCCTGCAGAGCAATGCTGCCTGTCCCCACATTTTGGCTTGGATATGGACTCTCAGGACATGTTGTCTCAGAACTTCAAGAGTAGGAGGTAGCTTGTCACTTTCCACCATATGCTTGCAGAAGAGATGCCATCGTAGTTTGGGGATTGTCTTGATGTGGATGCTTTTGAGGGAGTAGGCTGCACAGACGAAGCTAGCCAGAGTGACCAACATAGTTTCCATCACTTCTGTCTCTGTTGAAAGCATCTGCAGAGAGTGTATTACATCTATACCTGCCTTCATGTAGAGTTTCAGCCAGGTTGCTTTGCCTATACGAGAGAACCTTCCAGTGGTGTCAGTGCCAGTGAATGCATGGAATGCTGGCAAAGCCTTTGCTCTTTCTGCCCCTATGGCTCTCCATATTGGCTCTATCTCCATAACCACAGAGGCCATGGAAATGGATGTGTTCTTCAGCATGAGGTCATAGTTTGCTATGACTAACACAAGGATATCTGTGTCTGGGGAGAAGAAAGCCATCCGTGCATGGTGGGTTTCGCTGTGATGCCAGGACAGCCTGGTAGATAGTGTGTCTGCTTCTTTGTGTTTGTTATACAGGAAAAACTGGGAGCGCTAAATAGACATTAACATGTATTTAATAATTCATAAAAATGTAATAATGAAAATGGATACAAATATACATAATAAATATACACTGTATGAAATATAAAAAAAAATAATAACCAAAAGGAATTGAATCAATATATAAAAAGAAGCACTGTGGCCACAGGCAAATAAATGAAAAAATTCATGCACAAAAAATTGTCCCAATGAATAAATGTTAATATATATATATATAACATAAAACAGGCGAAGTCTTGAGCAATATAGGGGGGAATGTTATCGCCAATTGGGTGACCCCACGACATATGTTTGTTTGGGCCATGATCCTACTGCTATGTATAAGAGAGAGTTAGATGCACTGTTAAATCGTGCACTTGATGAGGGGGTGATTACATTAGCATTGAAGTCCTCGCTTGAAGTTGAATTTCCTATTGTGCCTTTATTTTATGTATTGCCAAAACTGCATAAGGATCCGGTTAATCCTCCTGGGCGTCCGATAATCTCTGCCCGGGGATCCTTATATCATCCCATTGCTGTATACTTGGATTCTATTCTTAACCCTTGTATACAACGTTTGCCTGCCTATTTGAAGGATACCAGCATGCTACTGTTAAGATTGGAAAATTTGACTATTGCTGACAAAGCATTGGTAATGTGCACTGCGGATGTGACGAGCCTCTACACCTGCATCCCCCATGGTGCAGGTGTCGAGGCGGTCAAGCATATTATTTTACAAGATGCTGAACATATGGGCCCACCGGTGGAATTTGTTATTGAATTATTGTGGTTGATTTTGACCCATAACTATTTTATTTTTGATGGTAGCTATTATTTACAGGTGGCAGGGTGTGCGATGGGGTCCTCTGTGGTCCCATCGTATGCCAACACCTTTATGTATTCTATTGAACAGGCATTATTTTATGTGGATGGTCATTTAAAGGCTGAAGTAGCATTATACATACGTTACATTGACGATTTGTTAATTATGTGGACTGGTCCAGAAGCACAGTTGGTTTCCCTCCTGGATGATTTAAATCTGATAGTGTAGTAAAACTCACGTATCAATGTAGTTTTACAGATGTAAATTTTCTGGATGTACATATAACTTTTGAGGCAGGTCTGTTTAAAACCTTTATTGATACCGTTTGAACAGCATCGATATTAGAGAGATTTGATTGCACAGACCAGATTGCCCATACCTCCCATTTCAATATAAAATAACTTTGTCACACAGAAACAGTTTGCGGTTCCAACACACACAAAGGTACTATATTGTAAAAAGGGTATAATCAGCCTTAATCTATACAATGCAGCTATATACAGGATAAAGACAAAGATACAATTACCAACACTTCGCTATGCGGTCTGGATCCTAGACTAATCAGCTGTCCATCAGGATTGCTGTGTGTTTCTTTAGGGTCAGGCAGGGAGGAAGGTAGCAAAGGAAAGGGAAGGGATCCAGACTGCATGGCAATTTATAGGTGTACAATTACCTTTGAACATAAGCTGAATACTCAGAGGGGTTTCCTATTGGCCCTTTATTACTGAGTCACAATGGTTGTTGCTATTCATTTGTTAGTAAATGGTTGACGTCACTGGAGGTTGAACTGTTAAAAAAATCCCTTTGTACTAACATTTGGCATGCAAATCTACAGGGGAGGTGTACAGTGATTTATACAGTATAGAGTATAATTCTTGGCAGGTCTTCATAACTCGATAGTGATCCCTTCCATATTCATTCTGTTGGTTTCATATTCCTGTTGAGACAGAGGGAAATCGGTAGATACTACTCATGACCCATTTATCTTATTCCTAATCCCAGATATCATATAACTGCTATTTAACATGTAACATTCACTGTATACCTTTAAAACACATAGCATTGTGCGTATCTCAGTCAGTTTAGGGTTAAATGGGATATAAGTTTATTGTAAGGAAAGGATGCTGTCCGTCGGGGTAAGGTTTCCGATAATAATACTTAAAAGCTGGCTATGCGATTGAAACGCAAAACAGTATTTAAACAGTATTGCTGTACTAACTTTATGTGTTTATGTAATGTAAAAATGGCGCTTAACTGTTGTGAGCACAGAAGCATGGCTCGCCATTCACAATATGACGAGTTGCGGGGGCATGGGATGCGTGTGCATGTATAGCGAGCATGTGCAATTGCGCATGCGCAAGTGCGTGCGCAAATGCGGCGGGAGCCTGTGTTCGCATAAGATGGCCATGGACGATCAAATCGTCCAATGGATGTCGTGTTGCGATTCGTGCGCAATTAAGCGATCGCAACCAATTTATACGGTTTCGACAGTCCACCCTTTGATAGCAATTATACGCTATCACCATACGCAAGCAACAATTAATAATTGGTTGTCTGATTAGCCATACTATAAGACATTAGTTAATGTTATTGTTATGGGATGGCAAGAGTTGTTAATTTACCCATCAATGAAGCGCTCTTGGGGGAAGGGACATAAAACTAGCCTTATGTGCACACCACAGGCCAGACTGAAGAGGTCGTGACCATATGTTAGATGTGGGAATGCACCTAACCCATAAGGATAATTTTGAATTGTTTAGAGACTTCATTTTAAGATGTTTTGAAATAGCATTAATAACACTTTTATGCACTGCTAAACAAATCCAAATCACATCATTACAAGGTACGTGTTCTTATGGGACTTCTACTATCATTCGGATCTTATTTCATGTGGACACTGTATTATAAAGTATTGTTCAATGTTCTTAACGATATGACTCCGTGTGGTCATTTGAATCATTGAATAATGCGCCCCTGGGGACATAAAGTAGCCCCTCGTACGCATACCACGTGGACTCTAAGTCGAGGACCAATGGGGAGCTAATGTGGGAAAGCACCACTCCATGGAGAGGACAACCTTGGAAGAAAGGGGAGATGAAGACTACATTTAAACAAGGGTGTTCTAAAGAAACATTGACAATACTTTATTATACATGGCAATATGAAAGCAAACATTAGATCATACTCTCTAATTCAGGGTTATAATGTAGGGTATTAGTTACATTAGTATTCACAGCATCATGGGTAACTACCATCATTATTTCATTTTCCTGGTTTCCATTGGAACCTTTTGCACACTTCATAGCCCCTGGAACACATCTGATACATATGCCAATTATTAGGATGACCACCAACACTAGGATCAGGAGTTTCCCTATACTCGCAATCAGTCCTTGGACCCACTTTCCTAGACCCGAGAACCATTTCATAGGGTTCAAACAGGAGAACCACTCTTCGACCTGTTCCTCCACTTCAGCGATTGAAGCATTATGGTTCTTCCGAAATTCCCATTTCAACTGCAGAATTTCATCCATTTTCCGGTCTATCACCTCCTTGGGGCCACTAGTGCTATTGGTGATATAAGTACAACATTGAACACCAAACTGGGTGGCTAGGGTTACGCAATACCCTCCAGTGACAGCAGTTAAATAATTCAGCACTAAACGATGTTGGACCAGCTCTTTCTTGTACACTTGCAACTCCTTACCAGTGTACCTAAAGGTGTCATCATATAGCTCGGTGATATTATCTATTAATTTTGCGAGATCTTGAATATACAGTACCTAAAATTTAGAGATCCCCGAGCAATCCTGGTGGGATCAAGTGCAACTAAAATCTGGAAGCCAGTCGTCTTACTTATCATTTCAGTGGCTTTATGCACATCACCAGGAATCATGTTTCTCTTATTTCTGTGTTCATAATGCGTATGAAGGTATGGAGAAGGTATGTTCCTATGGACATCAATCATTTCATTATGTGCAAGAGTCATGACTTCAGGGAGTACCTTTCCCAAATAGCATAGTCCACTGGAACTTGGAGAGAGCCATTTATACGCTTTTCTACCACAAATATAATATACATCATCTGGGAGGATGAATGGGATGGAATGTTTCATGATACCGGTACACATCTTTTCTATGAATGATCCCATCCCTATCTCCTCCATTTGGCTAATACAAGTATCAGGTTGTATGATCTTTGCACAGTACCCGGGTGGTACTCTTCCAACCATCACTTTAACATTACTCCGCGTATACCTGTACCTATAGAATTTCCCACTTGTAACAATGTTGTATAAAAGTGCTGAGTCTATAGATACATTATCGGCTCTCAGTGAGAAGGTCATTGTCTGATTAATTCCTGTGACTTCCCAATTCCCAGGTTTGTTGGGATTGGTGAAGTTGAAACATAACAGGGATTTATCTACTTGATATTGGTGGAGCTTCAAATTAGGGGAATCGGATATGTTAAATTTTCTGTCCACCGGTTTGCCTCCCTGTAAGTCAATGACTTCAGAGACCTTTAAGGGGAATGGGACTAACCCTACATTATGCTGTCCTTGAGGAACCTGGGAGCATACCCAACATTCGGTTTGGTTCAAAACCTTGCCTACTAGGGAATGGTAGTCCTCTAACGGATGCTCGCCCAAGTATAAATTACTCTGGGTCTGACATCGTAGGATGCATTTATCATTGACTACAGGCCCACAATTTGCGCATATACAATACTCTTCAGACAATAAACCTTCACACTGCTGCCGAGATTCCAAGAGAGCAGACCTTTTAACCATTACAGTGCTAATATTGGTCAGGTACTGGCCTTGTTTTTGTAGCTCTTTCTCTCCCAGCTCCTCTCTACCAACACCACTACCGATCTCTCTCTCCATCCTCCGACCACCAGCACAGAACCAGGACATCCCGAGACACAACAGTATGATGTGAACTCTAGGAGGATACACAAAAGCAGTTACAACCTGAAACCCCTTCACCATACCAGGTCTTACCAGCCTTGTTCAAGTGCTACTGATACAATTAGTAGCTTTCACGGAACAGGCTTGCAATTGACAGGTCCAGGTTCTCTGTCTCTCCCCTGGTCTGGTTCTCCTCAGGATTTTTGACCTTCCGACAATGGCTGGAATGGACCCAGGGGTCTCTCTCAGCTACTTTCACGGATGTTGTACTTGTCAGTAGCACTTGGTATGGTCCTTCCCAACGGTCAGTCAAACAACCTGAACGTAAAAAGTTTCGGATCATAACATACTCTCCAGGTTCAACATCATGACAGTTCATTTCAGGCATATCAGGTGATAACAGTTTTAGTTTCTGCTGCTGCTGTTGGAGCTGCTTACTCATCCCTATAAGGTACCTCACAGTAACCTCGTTGTTACTTTTCAAATCTTCCTGAGGACTTATAATTAAATGAGGTTGCCTCCCAAACAGTATTTCGAATGGGGAAAGATTAAGAGGGGATCTAGGGGTGGTCCTGATACTATGGAGAACAAGAGGCAGAGCTTCTGGCCATCCCAAACCAGTTTCAGCCATGATTTTACTCAGCTTGTTTTTAATAGTACCATTTACCCTCTCCACCTTGGCACTGGCCTGCGGTCGATATGGGGTGTGAAGCTTACTATTAATACCCATCAACTTACACATACATTGAAAAACATCTCCGGTAAAATGGGTACCCCTATCACTTTCAATTACTCTAGGGATACCATACCTACATACAAACTCTAGAACTATTTTCTTTGCCGTGAATGCAGCAGTGTTGGTAGCAGCTGGGTATGCCTCTACCCAATTAGAGAATACGTCTATGCAAACCAAAACATACTTCAAGTTCCTGCAGGGTGGTAACTGGATGAAGTCAATTTGTATGACCTGGAAAGGGCCGTCTGCTGGAGGGATGTGAGCTGGTTCGGTGGGTAGTTTTTCCTATATTCTTCCTTAAGCAGGTCAAACAGAACATTGCCCTCTTCTCTGCTTGGGAAGAAAAGCCAGGTGCATACCAGTATGCCTTCACTAACTTACACATACCCTGCTTACCCAGATGGGTCAGACCATGTGCTGCTTCTGCTAAGCTTGGGTAGTATGCCTTAGGAGCTACTGGCTTCCCTTGTCCATTTCTCCAGAGCCCAGAGGACTCTTGCTCACATCCCTTGGATCTCCAGCTTGCCTTTTCCTTATGGGTACACAGACCTTGCATTTCAACCAGTTTCTGCATGTCAACCATTTCAAATACCAACACTTTATCCATTTGATTAAGTTTTAAACCTGCTGCCCATTTGGCAGCTTCATCAGCCCTGTTGTTACCCAATGATACTGGTTCATCTTCGCAGGTGTGGGCTTTACACTTAATGACAGCTACTGTCTTGGGTAGCTGTATTGCCGTCAACAGTCGTTTTATGTGATGTGCATGTGTGATTGGTGTGCCTGCTGCCGTTAGAACATTTCTTAGATGCCATAGGGCCCCAAAATCGTGCACCACCCCAAAAGCGTACCTGGAGTCTGTGTAAATATTGGCCGTTTTTCCTTCGGCCAACTCACACGCTCTCCTTAGTGCCACGAGTTCCACCACCTGCGCTGAATGGGGTGGACCGAGTGGTTCGGCCACTATAACGTCCTTGTCATCAACCACAGCATAACCTGTACATAACTCACCTGTATCAGTCTGTATATGGCAACTCCCATCCGTGTAAAACGTTAAGTCTGCATTTTCTAACGGTGTGTCATGAATGTCAGGCCTAGCTGTAAAATTTGATTTAAATACTCCATACAGTCATACCTATTAATTCCTGTACCAAACTCACCTTCTACCACTGGTAACGATTCACCTTTACCTTCCACCCTTTGTGCATCATGAGGCACACTTGGTAAATATGTAGCAGGGTTTAAAGTATTACACCTCTTTATAGTAATGTTGGTCGGTGCAATTAACGCTAGTTCCCATTTAGTGAACCTAGCAGAGGAAACGTGTTTGGTCTGGGCTGAATTTAACAGGGCAGAAACAGCATGTGGTGTATGTACAGTCATGTCATGGCCTAACACTACATCCTCACTCTTTTCCACTAAGAGTGCGGTTGCAGCTATGCTCCTTAAACACGTTGGGAGTGCTCTTGCCACAGCGTCCAACTGGGCACTGTAGTATGCTACTGGTCTATTGGCATCACCATGTTTTTGTGTGAGAACTCCTGCCGCACAACCAGCAGCCTCCGTACAAAATAAATCAAAGGGTTTCCCATAGTCTGGAATCCCCAATGCAGGTGCTCTTATCAGACTGTCCTTAAGATTAAGGAAGGCTTGCTCTGACTCTTCAGAGTGCAAGACACGGTCTGGTTTTGTGGAAGATACTAACTCCAGCAGTGGTAAAGCCAGAATGGAAAAACCGGGTATCCATGACCTGCAATACCTACACATGCCCAAGAAGGCACGGATCTGGTGCTGGTTCTGCGGTAGTGTCATGGTCTGTATGGTGTGGATTCTGTCCGCTGTCAGATGTCGGAGGCCTTGGGTAAGACAGTGTCCCAAGTATTTAACCCTGGTCTGGCACGGCTGTAACTTGTCCTTAGCAACCTTATGCACTGTGTGCGAGAGGTGAAGCAACAAAAGTTTAGTATCATTTAAACATGACATAAACGAATCAGAGCATAACAACAAATCGTCTACATATTGGATTAGTACCGATCCATTGGCAGGTTGAAAAGACTGTAAACAATCATGTAAGGCCTGGGAGAAGATACTGGGGCTGTCAATGAAGCCCTGGGGTAGTCGTGTCCATGTGTACTGTACGCCTTTGTATGTGAAGGCAAATAGGTATTGGCAATCAGGATGAAGGGGGACGGAGAAGAAAGCGGAGCATAAATCTATTACCGTGAAATGGTTTGCGGTTGATGGGATTTGCATAAGGATGACAGCTGGGTTAGGCACTACGGGAAATTGACTTTCTACCACCTTATTAACCCCTCTAAGGTCCTGTACCAGCCTGTACCCCCTCCCACCACTCTTTTTCACAGGGAAGATGGGACTGTTGGCTACACTGGCTGTATGGACTAAAATTCCCTGTTGTAGTAAACGCTCAATTATGGGGTGAACCCCTAACTCCACTTCTGGCTTTAATGGGTATTGGGGAATTTTAGGAGCGTGTCTACCGTTTTCCAGGTTTACCATGACGGGAGCTACATTTGCCATTAACCCAGTGTCCTGTCCATCCTTAGTCCAAAGGAAACTAGGTATTTGTTCTAACATTTCATCTACCTGAGCTGAACCCTTGTCTGATGTTATGGTGTGCAGCATTAACCTTTGGGGAGTGTCTAGCACATCCCTTTCCTCATGTGCAAACCTTCCTGGGACATCCAAAAATATCCCGTCAGGGGTACAATAGATAATACATCCCATTTTGCACAATAAATCTCTTCCCAGGAGATTAGTAGGGGCTGTTGCTGCCAGGAGGAAAGAATGCCTGGCATGCAAAAGCCCAATGGTAACCCCGTGGGTTTGGTTAAAGGGTAATGCTGTACGCTACCTGTTACACCCATTGCTGGTACTGTCTGGTTTGTTATCTGTAGATTTTCAAGAGATTTTAAAACAGACCTGGTCGCCCCTGTGTCTACTAGGAAGGAACGTTCAGTACCAGCTACATTAACCTTTATTACCGGCTCTTCCCCAGTACCTCCCGTTATCCTGCCTGCAGACTACAGGTATGACCTAACCCCTATAGTTGGCTATCTTCCCCCAGCAAGGCATTTGCAGCAACTATGTGGGTAGGATTTATCTGGTAGTTCTTATGGTTACGAGATGCATCAATACGTTGCTGCATGTGGGGTTCCTGAATTATGACTCTACAGTCCTTCCTAACGTGTCCTACTTGGTTACAGTTAAAACATTTCTTAGCTGATCTGTTGGGGAAATTTTGTTGAAGTCCGGGAGGAGGGGATTTTGAGTGTGGGTATGATGGTTTTGGGTGTGTGTGAAGAGTGTGTTGTGGTCTGGTGTGGTATGTGTGAGGGAATTGTATGGGTTGGGCCTGTGCAGGATGGTAGGTGTTTAAGACTTGTAACTGTGCAGGTGGATATGTGTCTGTTGGCTGTAAGTGCATATCTTCTAGAGCTCGAATGCTAACAGCCATCAGTTTCTCGCTCTGAGCTTCACGTTTCCTGGTGATATTTTTGTCATGGTCTATTGCAGTTTCCCTGAGCGCATCAACTGTTATCCCTCTCCAACTAGGGTGTGAGGTCTGAACTCTGTCTTTCAAACTGTCTTTTAGACCGTCCATTAGAACAGTGATGACCATTCCCCGGTAGTGCGTGCTATCCTTAATGTTTTCGATCCCAGTGTACTGAGTGATCGTCTGCAGCCCACGATTAAAGTAATCTTGTGCAGGTTCACTTTCCTTTTGTTTAATGGAGATTTTACTCCAATTAACAACTAACGGGAAAAATATGGCTAGTTGGGCAACTATATGGGCAATGCAATCCTGATTACCTTGATCAGTTAAAGGGATGTCTTCATCCAGAGTACATGCTGTAATAAACTTTTTCACATCTGTACCTTCTGGGAGACATGCTCTTAACACCACTCGCCAATCCTTGTTGGTTGGCTCATGGGCATTGCCTAGATCCTTTATGAAACGCTGACATTTTGCCAGATGTTTCTTGGGGTCAGGAAATTCAGACATAATGGAATGTAGTTCCGCCCGTGTCCAAGGACAGTGCATCGCTACTTCCCTTGTGGGTACGACACCATTCGCATCTGCGTTCCCATTAGGGACAATAATTGTCCTTACAGGGTGGATGCCTCCCACCTCTATACCTTTAAGCCTATTACTGCAGCGAACGGTATTAGTAACCTCCGCTATTGAAGCAGTTGGTTCTAATACTTCCTGCACCCTTATTAAAGGAGCCTCCCCCACCATGGGTTCTACTAGGGCCTCCCCCCCATGAGCTAAGGATCCCTCCCCCCCTCTTGATGCCATAGGGGCAGCTACTTGTACTTGCTGGGAAGGGACATTTAATAACTGCACAGCATGGGATACAGCAGACATTGCTACAGGATCACTTTCTGCATCATAGACATTTTCCAAATATTCACTCAGGACCGGATACAACTTACTTGGTTCAGTTACAACAATTTTATAGTTTTTGTTATGTGGTAATGTATCATCACCGCCCACCACATAAGGTGGCGGGGGTGCGCAAGCGCGATTCGCAATACCTTTGGCAACGCTACCGTGCCGCAAGTTTGCATTTCCCTGTGATGCGTATGCTACGCTGTGTAGCGTTGCGTGCGCATCACCCCTAGGCATGCACGTGGCTCCACGCGGTGCCCCATGCACGCCATTAACCCATGTGCGACTCTCATTCAGCCAGAGTTTCAAAGAATCATCATACTCCACTCTTTTCTTTAGGGATTTCACTCTACATATGTGATCCCTAAGGTTATTTAAAATCTCCATATTAAAGCTTCCAATCTTTGGGAAAGGTTTCTCACTCTTACCCGTCATCTTAACCCACACAGTACAGTGCGTCGTTGCGTACGCACCATATTTAGTGTACATTATATGAAGAGCCGACCCGGTCGGACCTTGCATACACAGCGCATCGTCTACCATCCCTGTTGACTGTTTTGCGCCCATTTTGCGAAAAAAAAACAACAATGATGAGACCGGTGGAAGAATTAACCGATAGGCTGCCTCCACACACCTATTCTACAGTTAGCTAATATCTAAAAATAGGGAACACAGCAATACCTACTAAGGCAAGCACAGTACCACCTATAATAGGGAACACAGGAGTTATCTAGCTATAGATTGCCCATACCTCCCATTTCAATATAAAATAACTTTGTCACACAGAAACAGTTTGCGGTTCCAACACACACAAAGGTACTATATTGTAAAAAGGGTATAATCAGCCTTAATCTATACAATGCAGCTATATACAGGATAAAGACAAAGATACAATTACCAACACTTCGCTATGCGGTCTGGATCCTAGACTAATCAGCTGTCCATCAGGATTGCTGTGTGTTTCTTTAGGGTCAGGCAGGGAGGAAGGTAGCAAAGGAAAGGGAAGGGATCCAGACTGCATGGCAATTTATAGGTGTACAATTACCTTTGACCATAAGCTGAATACTCAGAGGGGTTTCCTATTGGCCTTTTATTACTGAGTCACAATGGTTGTTGCTATTCATTTGTTAGTAAATGGTTGACGTCACTGGAGGTTGAACTGTTAAAAAAATCCCTTTGTACTAACATTTGGCATGCAAATCTACAGGGGAGGTGTACAGTGATTTATACAGTATAGAGTATAATTCTTGGCAGGTCTTCATAACTCGATAGTGATCCCTTCCATATTCATTCTGTTGGTTTCATATTCCTGTTGAGACAGAGGGAAATCGGTAGATACTACTCATGACCCATTTATCTTATTCCTAATCCCAGATATCATATAACTGCTATTTAACATGTAACATTCACTGTATACCTTTAAAACACATAGCATTGTGCGTATCTCAGTCAGTTTAGGGTTAAATGGGATATAAGTTTATTGTAAGGAAAGGCTGCTGTCCGTCGGGGTAAGGTTTCCGATAATAATACTTAAAAGCTGGCTATGCGATTGAAACGCAAAACAGTATTTAAACAGTATTGCTGTACTAACTTTATGTGTTTATGTAATGTAAAAATGGCGCTTAACTGTTGTGAGCACAGAAGCATGGCTCGCCATTCACAATATGACGAGTTGCGGGGGCATGGGATTAAGCAATCGCAACCAATTTATACGGTTTCGACACCTCTTTGTTCACTAAAACCACGGACAGGAACACACTACTAAGGAATGACAGCTTTCATCCTTTGCCATTGAGAAAAGGCTTACCATATTCCCAGCTACTACGGGTCAGGCGCATCACTTCGGATGATGCCTTGGCTGAACTAGCTTTGACTGATATGGTTGAAAAATTTGTTTGTCGCGGGTATGATCGCCGTGAATTAATCAAGTTAAAAGATAAGGTCTTACAAATGCCTAGGGCTGATCTATTAAGGTCTGGTAAACCTAGGAAGCAGCTTGACAGTAACTGTATTCCGTGGGTGAATAGATTTTGTAATGATAGCCCACATCATGTCAGACGGGCTAAGCAGTGGTGGTCTATCATTAATTCAGATAGAGATTTACCTACTTTGAGTGATTCCAGGCTTATGCCTTGTTTCACTAGAAGTAGAAATATTGGGGATCGTGTTATGCGGTTGGATATAACAGGCCTTGATCGCCAATCACAACCAGTGCATTTTTTGAGTACTAAGGCAGGTTGTCATCGCTGCCTGGGCTGTGTCACATGTAGAAGTCTAACTGTTGGAAATTCGTTTTGTCATCCCCATACAGGGAAACGTTTTAAAATTAATTTTGCAGTGACTTGTTCCACCATGTTTGTCATCTACATGCTTACCTGCCCCTGCGGCTTATCTTATGTGGGTAAAACCCAGCGCCAATTTAAGGAGCGTATGGCACTACATCGTTCAGCCATACGACAGGCATTGGCTAGTGGGGGCAGTGAACAACCTATGGCACGACATTGTGCCCAGTTTAAGCATGGGGTAGCATCTATTAGATCTATCATTATAGATCATGTACCCCACTTGTGAGGGGTGGCAACAGAAATAAAATCTTGATGTAAAAGGAGAGCCGGTGGATACATGTGTTAGATACTATTGCCCCAAGGGGACTTAATGAGACTCTGGGTTTGCAATGTTTTTTGTAATAATGTATTTTTTGTAATAATGTGTTTTTTTCAATAATGGTAAATGCATATTTAGTTTAATTTGCTAATTTTATTGTATTTATATTTGTATAATCTATTGATACTTATTGATTCTTGCTTGCTGGGTAGTTATTGAATAATTCCTTGTTAGTATCGTATGCTATGCGATGGTGACTGCCATGTTTATGTATTAAATAGCGTAGTTGTTACAAAATTGAATCCTTAGCGTCTTGTGTAGAGGGTTGCTAAGTGATAGGATCACATGTTCAGCTCACCTGCGGGGCGCTGGTTGATGACGTCACGGGCTTAGCGCCCGAGTTCCCGCTCGCGGGTCCTGGAGGTTGGAGGCTGGCGTCCCTCTGGTGAGTTAATTATGGATTGATTATATGGCTTTATATGTTTGTCATGTATGTATGTTTTATTTGTACTGCTGTCCCTGACGAAGGGGGGAACCCCAAAACGTCGGCTTATTAAAGGACCTCTTTATTCATTTAAATCAGTCTATGGAGTGCCGTCCGTCTGTTTTATGCTATATGGAGGAGGCGTCATGCACCTTTGGAAAGGCACCCTAGCAAGTATCCCTGTCCCCATGATATGAGTGCCGGGTTTTCTGGATTTTATATATATATATATATATATATATATATATATATATTATATATATATATATATATATATATATAAATATATATCTTTATTTTGTTTTTCCTTCCCTTTCTCCAAGGTTTTAACAGAAACAAATATGGGTTCTATTTGATTAATCCTGGGATAGCATGGGATAAGTTCAATATATACAGCCACCTAGTGGTAAACTTATTGCAGAAACATATGTTCAATTTATGATATAAATGATCTCTGTTATAGGTCGCATCTGGGGATATGTATCTAGATCCACCAGTGCGTGACTTAACACACTCTCCGCTCACAGACAGTCATGATACCGTATTGCTGCTGACACAGCGTGGATCTTGGGAGAGGCCTCTCCTGAATCATTCGGCAAAACGATCATCAATGCCTGGCATCTGTCAGTATCTAAGTCCTCACACGTGGAGACACGGACCGTGGTGTAGCATTGATGTCCACAGACTGTTGCAGCAAAAGGAATGTGCTGGATAAAAGATGTGCAATCTTGTCATGTGATAGTGCCGGAATCAGCTGAAAAATCAATGGGAATGTAGTAATAGTCCCAGGTGTACCAGCGTGCGGGGGTAAAGAACCTAACTCGTTTCTCAGCCTAAAATACCAGCTGTTTCCTCAGAGGTAAACCCCTCTCTTTACTCCAGGACTTTAAATAGGAGATGGTGTTTAAATATTTAAAAACAGTTGTAACCCACTTAATACACACGTGGAACCCGGTTAATGAAGGACTTAGTGAGATGAATACATAAGTAAGTTACGTATACCAAGCTAAATATAGTAATATCGCATTGATGATGTTTTCTTTTACCCACTTTCAATTGAATGAAGGTACGTGATTTGCTAAGCCTTCTGTGCCAAGCATATTGACGTATGTGGTTTCGATATCTTCCATAGGTATTTATGCTTGGTTCTGTGTTTGGACATGAGGTTGATCAGCTCAAGCAGACTTGCACTCTGTAACAAAGGTACTTTGCTGCCTGTTCTGCTTCAACTGGTGCTGGCATCTCGCCGTCAATGAAAAACATTCTTTCTCAAGCAGGTTTTGTGATAGTGAACATCAATTGAATGTGCATCACCTGGTGCAATGCATGAGGTCAGTCTTGTTTTCAGTGTGTCATTATTGCCTCTTTCAACAGATTGTTTAAAAGAGTTCCCAGCATTGATTGTCCTCACCTGATACAGCTGCTCATCATCATCATCTTTCTTACAGAAGAAACAGCATTCCTTATTCAGTAGACAAGTCTGTGACCTAGTGAATGGTGTTGAATAGCTGGATGTTTATGGGCCTGCTTCATCCATTTCAATATTTATTATTTTCTGTCCTCGTTTCTTGACAGTGTGGAGGCCAGTAGCTAATGCATGTGCATGACGGTCTCGGGCACATTGTATTTGGTCCTTGTTAATTGCATTTGCATAGCAACAATGATGATAGACTGCTTGATTTGCACAGAGTGTGTTTACTGTACAGCTTTGCAGTCATCGGTGAACTTCAACATAGTTGCCATCATGCACACTGGCTCTCTCTACTACTACATCCAGCACACGCTGGTAGGAGTCTATCCATGGATGTAAGCACCAACTGTTCATTGTTAGCACCAGGCTGACAGAGTACACTGCTTCCAGTTGATAAACTCCTGAGCTGGACATGTAGCCCTTTCAGCAGCTTGTGGTTTATCACTCATGTTTAAAGCCTACAACATAGAACAAAAAAACCATTACAATATAATATAATCCAACAACTGCTGTATACAACAATATGTAAACTACAATATAATACAAGAACTGCTGTAACAATTGTCTCAACACATTTGCAACATCTGCAACTAGGAGCATTTGATTCTTTGGCCCTGAAAATGATAGTTCAGCTGTGATAATCAAATTTCTATGTTAGTTAGAAGCCGAGTTATAGATTGTTTCCGACAGCCATTTTGTAAATTCCAAGATGGCGGCCATGTATGTATCTAGGCAAATGGAAACATTGCTTTTTCTGATTGCTTATACAATAACGTTTACAGAAATGTATAGTTTTCCTACTCTCCACAAAAATCCAACGACAGTTCAAATACATACGTAGTGAACCTGACTATTATGGTTTCCAGCATCTGAGAGTCTAGACATTTCTACATGTACCCAACTTCATCTGCCACTTCTCATCCGAACTCTGTACCACACCATGAGCTTATAAAGCTTCTGCCTTACTATAGCAACACACATTTTTCCCACCACTACCTACAATTGTTATTCCACTAATTTATGCTTCAGTTGTTCTTAACATCTCTTAGACCATATTTGCATTTGGACATATTTGAGATGTACCTTAAGTTTCATGTCATTGTATGCTATTTGTTTGTATCATGATCTAATGTACAGCACAAAGTGATATGTTGGTGCTTTAAAAGGAAGCAATGACAATGATAATAACAAAATAAAATATATTTCCTATTATTAACTTAAATAGTAATAACAATCATAACAATCATAATAGCAATCATAATAATAATAATAATAATAATAATAATAGAAGGACAGAGTTATTGAATTATCATCTATATGATAATCTGCCAAGGTATGTCCCATCTCCAACATGCATGTGCAGTGGGAGAGAGGGCACATGCTGCCCATTCAATGGCTTCCACTGCTAGGGATATGGGACAGACCTAGCGGGAGAGTCAGAGAACATGCCGGGCTGCAGAGAACCGGGTAAGTATGGTGACAGGATGAAGCTGGGAGAGGGTGGACAGAGCAGGACAGAGCAGCTGAGAGGGGGTGGGTTGGAGTAGCAGTCAGTAGGGATAGATATCACAAACAAATGATTAGCAAACATCAATGTTTACTATTCAAAGTATTTTTTCCATTGAATATCGGTAATTTGATTGGTTGCTAGCCATCGGATGCAGCATTCCGATGCCCATCTGATGGCTGGCTGTGGGGGGAGCACACTCTACTATTCTTAATAGCAGAGCAGTGGGTGAGCAGCACGGCATCTATTCTCTGTGTAGGGGGAGTCCGGGGGCATCCCAACAAATCGGAGATTGCTGGGCATGCCCCCACAATGACGTGGATGGGGAGAACTGTGAGGCTTCACCCCTTCCACATAGGCCCCATCCCCTTTTTCCCCTACGAGTATAACCATCGAGATGGTTAAACTATTTAACAGTTGCGATGCGATCGCTGGATTTGATGTCGGAAGCCTGGCAACCATTCGATGCCGGGCTTCCAATTTCCATCCCTAGCAATTAGAGAAGGGGGTGGAGCAGCAGACATAAAAGGGCAAAGTGGTACAGAGCGAGGGCGGGGAGGAGCAGGGGACAGACTGAGGTGACCTGGTATATGCCAGGTCCCTTACCTAGTTAATAATATAGAACACATTATTCAGAACTCACCGATGGTATAAGTAGAGCCGGCAACACCATTAGGCAGCTTTAGGTAGCTGCCTTGGGGTGCCGGCCACTGGATGGCGACACTGAGTCAATTATACTAAAAAACGAAGCATGTCTTGGACATCCTTCTTTTCAATTGCGCTAGTGGCGGTCACATGTCTAATCAACCGCTGTCTCTGATTCACCTCACTGCCAGAGTGAGGTCTCCACATCTGGCTGCATGTGCCATCAGAGGTGCAGTGTTGAAGTGCACTGTTGTTTATTAATGTGGACACCCACCCCTCTGGCCAGTCTGCTCTCTCCTTCACTTTGCCCTAATTCCTCCTCCTCCTTTGCAGAAGATGAGGAGCAGGCTGGCAGGCTACCTATGGTTGAGCTGGGCCTGAGAAGAAGAATATAAAAAAAAACTTATAGCCAGTGATGGTAAGTCAGCTCAGCAAGTTTTCTGTTGTGTAGTGCTCTTATATGAAAATAATTAAACTACTACTGTAGTAAAAAAAATATTTTTATATAATCTTACACATAAGACCACCATACCAGCAGAACAGAAGGGTCTGCTGGTTCCTGGTGTATGTGCAGAACATAACATAAATAAATAAAAATCTATGAAACTATTAAAAATAATGAACATTGTAGCTGTCACTTTACTGAGGGTATAGTGGTGGTGGTGGTGGGGGGAATTGACAGATTGGGCTACTTAGGGCTCTGAGCTGTGCCTGCAGCAGGGGTGGGCTAGTTTGGGGAACAGGAACAGGGAGGCATGTGCCTCTCGGGCCCAACCTCTTTAGAATTCATTTAGGATGGCTTATGGGTGGGGTGAGGGGGGGGGAGTAGGCTGATGTTCTGCCTATGGTACAGAGAAACCTTGCATCAGCCCTGGATATATATTGACTTGTGTATAATTTGACCTGGGTAAACTTATACAATACTGTAAGTCAAGAGATATTTTGGGACGACAGGTAGACAAGGACACGATTATGGATCACATTCTAGGAGAAGGATCTTAAATCTAATTTTGTATTGAACACAGATCCTTTTTGTCCAGGAATGATGATGCTTGTCCATGAAAAAGATTACGTTTTGCCTCTTTCTGCGACCCGATTTTTTGGCGGGAAAAACCAGAATTTGGCGGGAAAATCTGAACTAATCCGAGCCTGCACAACCCCACTTTTTAACCACTTTGCTACTGATGCATTTACCTCCACTTTCCTGGGCCTATTCTGGTCATATTCCAAAATCAACAATTTGATTTTTCAGAACCCACAAATTATACTTTGCTTTTTCAGAAAACTTTGAACTGTGGTTAATACTATTAGCTTGTTTATACCTCCTCACATGGCATAGAAAATGTATAAATAATGGTCAAAACTTTGCTTTCTTTATTGAAATATCAGAAAGTGAATTAAAAGTTAATGTTGTGTTTGATTTTTCTTAATACCACAAATAAATGATTTGTGGTTCTTGTTTTGGCATCAATACATGTACATCCATCTTTCCAAAACAACAGAAAGCCCAATTATGAATAAAATGCATAAAATGTATATGAGATAATGTGGGCAGCCCAGCAAAGCATGCCGTTTTAAAAAATTAGACAACTGCCAAAAGAAATGACCTCTGAGTATATTTGAGCCATAGTGGTGGAGATCTGGGCATTATTTATAACATCCCCTGTCCTAGGGAGACAATGTTTTATGCTGTGTAGGGTCCAGGATCCCCCATCACTGGATTCCTTAATGTTTTCTTTAGTGTAGGGTGTTTCTTTTTCTGGTGATAAAATATGATCAGCAATCAATAACTACTAATGGACTGCGTCATTTAAATGAGGGTACAAACTTGGGTACATTTGTGCCGTCTTCACCCATCCCTGGTGTGCTTTCTGTACAGTAGTGTAAGGTGTCATTACCTTATGAAAACACATGATAAGAGGCCTCATTGTTAGGAAAAGAGAACCCCCTTTGCATATGAGTATACAGTTCACATGATGGGGGACATTGGGCACTTTTAGTACATAGAACTACCAGAAAATGTAAGTACAGTAATGTTAGACATTGTTCTGATTGCACATATATATGCCATTGGAATATGAAGACGCAGAAACCTTACTTGCACAAATTAGATGTTACTGCTACTGAAGGAGTTTCAAAATGGTGATGATTGGTGAAATGGCTGATTTGCTTGGCTTAATTCATCTGCAATATATTGAGGATGATGAAATGGTTAGAAGGAAGTAGGAGGAGGAGCAGCAGCAGCATGTGCTGCAAAGGTTTTCACATCATTGAAAAACCTCATTAACAATGTGCACCCAGTACATAGAATGACACAATAGGCCTGATTTTAGCCTACAGAATCTCTGTCAAATCATTAGGTCATTCATAGGTTTTGGCTCAACAGAATGAACCTTGTGAATCTTTATCAGATGAGGGTTGACTTATAGTCTATAACTACACGCTCCAATGCAATTTCTGGCCTGCACAAAATGATTA